>CM062267.1:35281451-35951451 GCA_031216635.1 Dissostichus eleginoides
CTCTGCAAATGGTTCTCCATTTAAACTACCGCTTCTCCGTGGTGAGAGGCTAGGGGAGGTTTCTCTGGACATAGTATGCGCTCTGTGCTGTGTCTATCCTTTTTGTGTGGTTTGCGTCCCCTATGTTCTGTGTCTGAGTCATGGGCCTTATGCCTAGTCCCATTTTTTCTCTCATGTCTGTCCTTCTTTCACACTCAATCTCACCCTGTTCTCTCTCTCTGAGTGCTATTTCTTCCCTCCACACTCGCTCTTCGTAAGCATCCTTTCGTTCATTTTCTTCCTTATCATTTATGTCTCTGATTGCTATCAATTCAGCTACCGTAGGTTCCTCATTGGTACCTGTCTTCGGAGTCAACATTGTCCTCAGTCTACTCACTCGTTCTTCGAAAAGTTTGGCATTTGTAACTGATGGGGTGTTGCTCTCTTTAGCTGCTAGCTGATGAGGAGTAGTTATGGTGGTATGCACCATTTTTAATTCTGATTCTGTAGGTTTCCCACTGTCTGACAGTTGTGTGTTAACTGAGCTACAGCTATCCCTTCTCCTGGGAATAGAGGTGAGTCTGCTGGGAACCAGAGAGACATTTCCTGTCATTCTGAAATTCCCTCCCCTTCTGACCTCCTTTTCTAGTTCTGATTCAGAAGATGCGTCTGTAGACAGCATCTGAAGGTTTGTCATGGGAGGGGAACTGGGTGAGGGGGGGTTAGAGGTGGAGGGAAGCGTATAGGGAGGGGGTCGGGTCTTAAAGGGGTTGTATAAATCTGGATAGAGGAGGGGACCGCCCTCTGGGATGTCTGGGAGGGGCCCACCATATGGCTTCTCCTTCCTGACTGGCTCTATCACTTCTGTGGGAGGGGCTGGTGCAGGACTGGGTGGGGCTGCTATGGCGGGCAGATTTTTGGCGGGAGTTTTGCTCAGAGAGCAGGTTACTGCCACTCCATTCATAACTAAAGCTGCGTTATGGCCTATTCTCCTTAGCTTGTCAACTAGCTCCCTTTCTTTGTTAAGTTTAGAAGCCCTGATAAAACCTGCCTTCTGCTTGTTGAGAGTTTCTAATTTCCGAACCAACTGTCGCTCGTATGTATTGAGTGCTGTGGCTAGGAGACTTATTGCCTCGTCACCCTCTACTCTATTCTCTGCGATCATCTGATCGTGTAAGAAACGGAGATCCCTGCTCGCCTTTTTATGATCTCCGGGCTTAAGTCCGCTAAGTATCAATCTCTCTGCTTGTCCCCACTGTTCCCTTAAACTCCCCGGAACAGGGACTCCTAATTCTCTCTCTTCACGTTCAAATTCTCCTTCCATTTTTGACTTCGTTCGTATCTGCTTCTCCTAAAGGTTTTAGTTTTTTATAAAAAACACCAGATATCCTGCGTACTATAATTTACTAATTATTGTAGTTTTATTCCCACAGGTATACAGTCTGATAGTTTTCGTGCGAGGTGTATTTCAACCAGTTACGGAGACTGCAAAAGAGCGCTTCTCCTAACGGTTTTAGTTTCTTATAAAAAACACCAGATATCTCTGCGTACTATAATTTACTAATTATTGTAGTTTTATTCCCACAGGTATACAGTCTGATAGTTTTCGTTGCGAGGTGTATTTCAACCAGTTACGGAGACTGCAAAGAGCGCTTCTCCTAAGGAGGATGCGGCCCAAGGCATGGAGTCGAAACCCAGTCTACAATAACCTTTGATCGTCACGTATATGCTATCAGATACAAATAAGATTCTACAATACTTTCAGGGACGGTCCTTTCAAATTGATGTTGAAAATATTATAATATACAACCACAGTTAATCACACTCAAAATAAATATACCTAACGTAACCCCAGATCCGTCTAAGGATTGCCTGTGTACTTAGTCGATGAGCCCCAACCCCAGAATTCGTCTAAGAATTACTGTGTGTGTCACCTTATTTCTCAGAGTATTTCAGCTGGACTTCCTTTACAACATTTAAAACCACTGAAATCTCGTTACACAGTTAATCACACTCAAAATAAATATACCTAACGTAACCCCAGATCCGTCTAAGGATTGCCTGTGTACTTAGTCGATGAGCCCCAACCCCAGAATTCGTCTAAGAATTACTGTGTGTGTCACCTTATTTCTCAGAGTATTTCAGCTGGACTTCCTTTACAACATTTAAAACCACTGAAATCTCGGACGACGATTGCAGCTGGACTTCCTTTACAAAATTTATAACCACTGCAATCTCGTTACACAGTTAATCACACTCAAAATAAATATACCTAACGTAACCCCAGAATCCGTCTAAGGATTGCCTGTGTACTTAGTCGATGAGCCCCAACCCCAGAATTCGTCTAAGAATTACTGTGTGTGTCACCTTATTTCTCAGAGTATTTCAGCTGGACTTCCTTTACAACATTTAAAACCACTGAAATCTCGGACGACGATTGCAGCTGGACTTCCTTTACAAAATTTATAACCACTGCAATCTCGTTACACAGTTAATATATTCCCCGTACAGTCTAGTTGACTTTTATAGTGCGATGTATATTTCAACAGATGGAGAGACTTCCAGAAGCGCTTCTACACCCCCTTTCGGCGATGTGGCTTTTGGCAAGGAGTCGAAACCCAGTCTACAGAATCTCTTTATCGTCACGTTTAGTCTTCTAGATTAAAGACCCACTGAAGTGTGCGACGGTGCATGATCTTTTATGCTAATACGTATAGTAATGACCAAAATTGTCCATTGGAACCCATATCAAAGATGTTGGAATAGCAACGAATTTGACGAGTTTGAATTTTCCGCTGGGAAATTCGCAGTCGACCTCCGCCTTCGTGGGCGTGGCTTGCGATCTACTGCGTGACGTCAGAAGATGGGCCAAGCCGAAGTGTTTACATTCACCACCATTCATTTTGTCTCTATTTCAAAGTCGAATTTACCAACGTTTTTGAGCGAGTATTTGATTGGAAAGTGTTTCGCAGTCGACTGGAAGTGATTGCCAATCGAGAAAAGCTGACAATGGAGGCGACAGTGACGAAAAAGGGAGGAAAAACACACGGGAAGCGATGCATTGCCGCTGGCTGTGGTAATGTGAAGTCTGCCGAAGTGGCGATGTTTCTGTTCCCAAAAGATGAAGGTGAGTGGCTGGTGTCATTGTTTCGTAGATTCGTAGATTGTTTATGAAAAATAAACGCCACTGTGTTGATGTTTCTGTTCCCAAAAGATGAAGGTGAGTGGCTGGTGTCATTGTTTCGTAGATTCGTAGATTGTTTATGAAAAATAAACGCCACTGTGTTTGTGTTAACTAACAAGACTGTCATGGCGGCGGCAGAGCTCAAGTCGAGTTTCTCCGCCTGGAGATATTCTCACTATTTCACTTTTGTCGAGCACAAAGAAAAGAACGTTTTAGTTAAATGTAAGTTGTGTCTTGGCGGGTCAAAGATCCTATCGACTGCCCAAAACAGCAATTAAAATCTGTTGAAACATCTGCAGAAAAAACATGCTGGGACGAAGCTAGTAGCGAAGCTAGTAGCTAAGACCACAGACCCAGACTCATCCGACGCCATTCCACCTCCACCTAAGCAACAGCGGCTGGATTGGCACTTTGAAACATATCTTTGTGTTTGTGTTTGTATAGACCACATTGCTTAGCAGAGTTCAGTGATGCAAATGCATGTCAAGTTGATCAACAGGTTGTATTATTCTCCGATGCAATAACAGTACTGAAATGAAGGCTACAGTATAAGGGCATTAATGGGTGCCCTTTTCTAAGTAACTAAGAAGTTACTTTTCACAGTAACGCATTACTTTTTGGTGTAAGTAGTGAAGTAACTAGTAATTGTAACTACTTACTGGTTTTCAGTAACTAGCACAACACTGCATGTGAACATGAATGTTGCATCATGCTATGAACAGATGAATGTATGATCAGGTGATGGCCAATCCTGTGTGTAGATCTACTCTAGATCTATGACAAAATATTGTCCTCAACTAAATTGACTTCCATGGCCACTTTCCTCATCTATCCTGTCCGAAAAGCTGTCAAAATCACTCATTTCTCTCGCACCAGTATCACTTTCCGAAGGCTCCGCCATGTTTACAATCACAACTGGGCCCATCTTGTGACGTCACAGCCGCTATCGTCTGCAGCAGCGGTATGCTCAGACTCTGAAAAATTTGCGATGTTTATCTCGTCCCTCGCACTTCCTAAAAAATTATTTTAGCCATGAACAGGTACAATTATATGTAAGAAATGAAACTGCCATTTCACTTTGGCGCAAAAAAATGCACTTCACTGGCACTTTAACCCCACAGCAAGAGTTTGCGAGATCCGGTCATTTCAAATTGATTTTGAAAGTTGCGTTTCTCCTCTTGAAATACCCCACATATAACACAACTGCAGCTCCTCTTTGAGACTGGAAAGTGTTATTCTGTAGTACTGTTCTTTCTACCGTAAGACTAAAACACTGAAAATGCCGCTGACAACTCTAAAATGTTGTAGTATAGCCAATCACAGATTTTGATAATAACAGGTATCTGCTCACCTTTCAGTTGTAGGGCCCTGGTTTAGTTGTCAGAGGTATTCGAGGTGTCTTCCCTGGACAGTTCGTCCGCTGGCTGCCGGTGTTCCTTCTATGAGACCCTACTCATCACGTCGGTCGGTCACCAAATTGTTGGGGTGAAGCACCCTTCAGTTGTTGAAGGTTCGAGCCCCCTCCGCGCCGTTCGTTTGATGAGTGGTCTGCTGTAAAAAGGAACGGCTCAGACGCAGAGATATGAGGTTTAACAATAAGCTGATTTAATGGTAAAAACAACAGTACAATATAACGAAGTACTTCAGGCCTTGGCTCTTACTACCGTGCGATGTACGTATCAGACAGTCAGACAGAACAGAGGCCCCGAGTGTACAGAATTCATAATATTTATGCCCACAAACGGAGAGGAGTTGTGTGGGAGGAGTTGTGTCGGTTGCTCCTCCCTAGGTGTTCATCCATTGGTGGACTCACTCCTGGGCGAGCCCTAGGCAGTGAATCAGAGTGAGTCAGCCATCGACGAGGTCTAAACAGCGAATCAGAGTGAGTCAGCCATAGGTGTGGGAACTTTGGATCTCCTGCGCCGCCGATCAGTCCCAGGTCATCTTTTATGGCAGCCATAAAATAAACAATTCTGGGTCGCACGGGGGTGAGGTACCAATCCTTATCTTCGTTTATCCTCAGCACCTGGCCGTACCACTCCGCATCCCAATCTTTCTCTCAGTACAATCTCTGCATAGACTCAATGGTGTCAGTTTTATTACCTTTCTCCTGCAACCCCCCCATGCTCCTATCCGGCCCATTAAAACCCGGGGGGGGGCGACTGGATCCTCTACATTCCTAAGTCAACGCACACACAATTGACCACATCAAACGAAACAAAATAAGAACACTTGGTCTAGTTTCATAAGTATACATTTTACACAGACAAAGTTATAATTATTAAAACAGGTTATAATTATTGGAACAGGTTATATAGGATATACAGGTTACTTTAGCACTTGAGTATATTAAATCAATGAAAACATAACTCTTGGTAAGGGAAAAGTAGTACAATTTAATGGTATAAATTAAAAAAGTGTCTTTTCTGATACAGCTGGCTGCAGTCGTAACAATGATCCCCCCGTTGATGCTCCTGACCCTGACTGTGATCTGGTCTTTGCTCCAGCTATCGTTCCAGAGACTGTTGGTATGTACTTTATTTGGTCTGGTTAGCCCGAAACACATATTCATACTTGTATCTTTATGTGAACGAACTTAATTTCTAAACTTCATCATTTGCTAGAATTAAGAACACAGTAGTTAAGCTTTCATAACCACTCCATACAGTATGTTTTAAAGAAAAAATAATCATTGTGCTTTGGACTTTATTGTACCTTTAACAGAGGGGTTTCTACGAGATCTCCAGCAGTCTCTGAGCGATACTACAGGAGATGAGGTGGTAACACAAACCCCAAGTGCTTCTCTGCTCGCGTCGACCAACTGGAGCACTCGAAAAAGAGATGCTACTACAGCAGGTTACTTCCAGCCATTGGCCCCAACAACACTTATACTAAATATGGCCCTTTGCTCCTGTGGTAAGTTCTGGTTTGTGAACGTACATTTTCTTGCTGGACTTGTTGAGAACTTCATGTTGAAAATGTGAGCTTCCTCAAGATCTCTGTGATAATTCCCAGCAGTGTGCTTAAGTCTCTTTTTAATGTTCTGATGTAAAGTTAAATCTTAAGTTAAATCCTAAATCTGTCACATAACAATGTTGTATTTCTCAGAAGAGACAAATTATTTTTAATTACCATTTTAATTTTTTTCCAGTGCACTTTGTACCTGTGGAGATCTCGGACAAAATCTGTGGTTGTGCATCAGAGTCATTGAGCCTCAAGCCAGGAAAGACTGTGACTGTGATCACAATGAATGGTAAGAATGGGAAGAATTTTTGTCTTGTTTCTTACGATAGATGTTATTGAAGTTTCTTCTTGATAATATCCAACCCTTCTCAATGACATGTGGGATAGCTTGTTTATTAAACCTTAACATGGGTATTGAGTAAAGAATACCAAATGTATTAAAAACACCTTGTCTGTTTTTCAAGGATGACATGAGCTAAGCATGCCAGAGTTGGCTTGTGAAGCATGCGCTGCGACATGGACGACTGGGGTTGACGACCTTCTTCGGAGTGACTACTGGCCAGCTACCCTTCACTTCGCCAGCATTTATGCCACAGATTTTTTCTTCTCATTTGAAGAAATGAAAATGGCTGCACCTTGTCATGATTTGAGTTTTGTGTGTTAAGTTTTGGGTTTATTTTGAAATTCTGTTCTCCCTGTGTCTGGTCTTTCTTCCTGTGTTTGCCCTCCTGTGTCTGATTGTGCCTCATTGTGTTCACCTGTTGCCCTTGTGTTTCTGCCTCCCCTGCCCTGCCCAGCTGTGTCTTGTCCTGTGATTACCCTTCTGTATTTAGTCTTGTCTTCCCCTGTGCTCCATGTCGGTTCGTTGTATTTTCTCACTCTCCATGTTAGTCACTTAACTCATGCTACCTGTTTTTGATTCACGGTTTTTGTCTTGTTTTTTCATGCCAACAGCTTTGCTTAAATAAAGCTTGCTTTTGTTTTGAAACCCGCTTCCCTTTTTAATTGCATTTGGGTCCTACCTTTTCCCGAATCGTGACACACCTGGACTATCCTTTCAGGCATATTTAAGGATGCTAGATCAGCGAACGTTGCGCTTCGGCCGTGTGCGTATTGAAGTTACTTGTCCTTTTTGATCTATTTGTATTGTACGTTGATAAGCTGTGTCCTTATAATTTATTTTTGACATATAATTTGCTGTTGATGTCCTTATTTTGTTATAGACTGGGAAGATCTCAACTGACAGCTTCATCAAAAGTTTCTTTGAGTGGGAGGCTGTGCGTTATGAGGTGGACATCATGTGCAAGGAGGAGCCCTTCATCTTCCTGCGTGCAGCCCTGATATGCTTGCAGTTTCCGTGGATGGAAACCGCAAGCATTACCGTTTCAAGAATGCAGCTAGGTACTATAAAACATGTATAATGTCACAGTATTTGAACAAATAACGAAACAAAAGTATCTTGATGTGCACCAATCAACCTTATAATATGAAATGTCATACATTGCTCCTTCTTGCCATCTTTGACGGTGTCTTTATAGCCAGGATGAAGACGTCTCAAGATTTGTGGACTATATACACACCACAACCAAACATGTAATATTGCAGACTCTAATTATGTATAATAGAATATAATAATCTCCTAATGAAGGGATTGGTTAGGTAAGTCTTTGCACCATTTTCATCAATACATTTTTATATATTAGGTCTCCGGATGAGGTGTTTGTGGAGGACAGTGGTCGGCAGCCAGAGAGACCTCCCAAAAATCAGCCAGCAAGCTTGATGAGGAGGGACCAGAGCTTGCCGTCTGTCGACATGGAGTGCTCCTCTGTGCTCTCAATATGTACAGGGGAGAAATCTTTGCATATCTCCTGTACCTAAACAAAAGCTGGCCAGTAGTATGTTCTTTTGCAAGGATGTGACCTGCAAATATTGGCCCTACCTCCAGAGAGTCACAAAAAGCTGTCCAGAGCTCCAGCATCTTCTCGACGTGAAGCCCTTTCTCTCAGTGTTTCATGCCAAAGCGCATGACTTCAAATGTGAAGTAAGGAATTGTTACCATGTGACACAATCACTTATGTAAAAACCTCCTTGTGAATAGTGACAAGTTGTAACAAGTCATATTTTTGAATGTATTTTAAACAGGTGAAATGGAGTGGGGCATATCAAGAGGGGATTGGACTAACCCTAGGGGAGGAGGTGGAACAGGTCAATGCCTTCCTCTCTCGGATAGCAGTGACCACAAAACACATGTCAAAAGCAGGTGAATTACGATAGAACCTTTACTGTCAGTTTTCAAATAATTTTCAGAAAGTCACAGATAACACTAGCAAATTATACCAACAACACAAACTCATAAAAGCACATTGACGGTTATGACCATAGAACACAATTTAGGATGGCAATATAGTATAAACCCCAGTTACAGTATAAGAAGTAAGAGGAATAGTAATAACATGATATTCTCTGTTGCAGGACGTACAGACCATGCGCTGGAATCAGCAAAAAGTCAGCAACTTGGCCACCTCACTGTCCCGCTGATATCTGAAAGTAATAACATAGTTTTAGAAGAATTACATATTCTTTGTTAGAATTATTTGTGGCTGCAGCCTAAATGTTGATTTCTGTATTTACTTGTCTTTAATTGTTTGACGTTTGTAGACCACAAAAGCTCTGGAAAAGCAATTGCAGAACCTGGAGTCCATGAAGGCTGAGTTGGCAGTGACTGAGAAGCAGCTGGAAGACTGGACCAGGGATGTGAATGAGTGGGCAGAAAGTGAGGACAATCTTAATGAAGTTTTTCAACTTTTTTGTAGTCATGATTTATCCATTTATTTTTCATTTTCAGAATTAGTGATAACCCTCTATTGACATTTGCATTACTTATTTTTCATGAAGCATTAATGATGATCCAGATACTCATTATGAAATATGTAATAAAATAATATTAAAACATTTGATCAAATGTCACTGTTATTGTGAATTGCTCTGCTTAATACACCTATTTCCTCTAAAAAGCAACAACAAACAACCCAAGGGATGCTTCTGCCTTGGCCAGCAAGATTGAAATGCTGACAGTAAGTGTCAAGAGACGTTCAGCATCTCTACAAAGACACAGACAGCAACAAAGGTCGTGCCAGGATCCGCCGCAAGATCAGGGATGAGAAAGGGGTCCTGTCAGCCACAGTTGAGAAATACAACACAATGGTTCCAAGCACAGAAGCTCTGTTCCTCGAAGCCATTCTGTCTGGGGAGAAAGCTTGGCCATGGCAGCTACCAAACAGTGGTAAGTACACCAGTCTGCTGAATGCTCACAGCAAATGTGGAAAACCTTAATGTCTGACATATAAAACTATGTAAAACTTCATAGATTCTTTGAATGTTGATCTTTCATACACATGAATTCATGTTTTGTCATAAATGCTTTCCAGACTCTTTCGACCTCAGGACAAAGAGAAGAGCATTCGACCTTGTCATGGCAGTGAAGAGACTAGAGGAGGGGAAGAAGATTCTCGTCACAGAGATGAACCACCACTGGAAGGTCCTTTCAACCCGCAGTGATTCCCTGAAAGAGCTGTCCTGCCTGCAAAGTACACTATATATTACATTTTTACTTCGCATGACTTTACACATCAGTGATAGGTGATGAAGTAACTAATATTGTCTTTATCTTATTATGTTATACATTTAAGATTCACCATTGGGCCTGAGCGAAGACGGGATGAAAGGTCTCCAGATCATGTTTAGAAAAAAGCATCACGACATCAGAGAAATTAAGACTCATGCGAGACGACGCTACCTGCACGTTTTGACTGGAGCAGAGACCATCAGCTTCTTGCAAAGTCTTTCAGATGAGTCTTCTGACTGCGACTCTGACAGCTCTGATGACACCTGTGAAGCCCCCTCCAGACTACCTTCAGTAGTACAATGCTAAATGTACTTACATTCTCCTACGATGGGTTGAGATGACACTGTCATGGGAGAAGAAGCTGCAACTCAGACTGACTGCTGCGTCTCCTCTTGTGTCTGTATATGTTATACGTGCCTCAAAGCCACATCCCTGTCTGCTGATATGGATTCAAAGGCTTTGTCATATCAACAGTAGCTATTTGAAAAATGACAAATTGCTTAATGTCTTAATATGTATGTCCAGTAAGTTATTCTTCAGGTTGAGAAACAAGTAGTTGTTGAAGGAGAAGAGAAGGGGGAGGGAGGAGGCTGGGAGGAGAGGGAGGATGGAGAAGGGGGAGGGAGGAGGCATGGAGGTGGAGGAGAAGAGAAGGGGGAGGGAGGAGGCTGGGAGGAGAGAGGAGGAGGAGAGAAGGAGGAGGTGGAGGAGAAGAGAAGGGGGAGGGAGGAGGCTGGAGGAGAAGGAGAGTGGAGGAAGAGGCTGAGACGGGAAAGATGGTGAAGCAAGAGGAGTAAGTTCAATAATAAATTCCGGCTCCTGGCTCCGGTTCGAGCCGGAGGGCTCTGGCTCTTGCTCTGGTCCAGGGGGGGCTGGTGGAATGTTTTCCACCGGGGTTACAGGCCCAGCAGAAGTTGTCCCAGCTTGTTGTGCAGCAAACCACACTACAAATGTTGAAAATTATACAAGGGAAAATTAACAGAACAAATTTTAAGGAAGACTTATTTTTGGCCTTACTTGCAAGAAATTAATTAAATTAATTGAATTTCCCTCCTATTATAATTCAATCAGGTAGTTCTTAAGTGAATGAAATTCAGGTAGTGTGAAACATGGTGATAAGACTTTTTACAGGTTGTTGCCGGGTATATTTTTGCAGAGAACCACGTGCGTCTCACAGAAGAAAATAGGCATGACTTGTGCTGCTCATGTCGAAACTGTGGCTCCTCTGACATGTTTCTATGGATGCCCAGATAAAAAGCATAAGCCAAAAGGCTCAGGGGGGATGACATTTTAATGATATAACGGGATAGATGTAACAGAAATGTGAATTTGATGAATGCATTGACACAATTTCACTGGCTTTGCAAGTCTTTTTTTGCTCAGCTCTTCGCAGCTATGGTGCTATGTGTATTCTTCACAATATTTGTATTATATTTTATGCATTACCTATTAAGTACGTGTAAGTGAGAAGTGTGAGTGTGTGTAACAGGCACATTGATCAATGATACCAATCTTTTGGTTTGTTAAAGCCCTAAAAATGGTTTCACATTCACTGAGGGCAAGGCTGTTTGACAAATAAGATATGTAATCGTCTGAGAGGCCAAACATCTTAAATAATAAGTCATTTCTCACAGATAGCTCGGCCGACTTAATGGTCCTGCCGGTGTTTCTGTTGCTCTTCACCGAAGCCCCCCAGCTAGCGTCCTCTAGTTGTGCTTCTTTTTTTAAAAATGTTTTTATTTATTTTAAGGGGCAGACACATGAGGGGCACAGTTTTTTTTGGGCTTTGTCATTCTGCAAATGAAAGTTAAACATAGAGGGATTATCTCAAACATGTACTGTCAGTTGATCAATTTCTCTGCAAATACACAAATATCTTATTAACTTAATACTCAATATTAAATGCAATTGGAGAGATAGAAGATACAGTCTAATATGCTGTGAATACTTGACAATGGTTTGAATCTAATTACTATATTCATATGTATGTGAATATTCAATATATTCAAACACAAATGACAAGTGGGGTTTTTGTATAATAGAATGTAACACTTAAAGGCCAATGCTAAGTGAATCCATTTTGAACAAAGTTGAACAACATTCTGTTAATAATTAGGCTAATGTGTACGGAGTTGTAATGTACTGTGTAATTTGTTCACATATAAACATCATGACATTAAATTATGGCATTCCTTCTTGCTGACAGCTTATGGTAAAAATAACAAATGACCAGCGACATAAAATATTTACCAAATATCATGATATTATTATCCAAGTGTCGAATAAATTATAATAATTACAAATACTTTCGCTCCAGAGAGTCCTCTTTGTTTTGATGAGCGATACAACTAACAGTGCTAGCTCCTTTGATGACTACTACATTGTACTAACATTGGTCAGCTAGCTAACCAAACAAGTGGCTAATGCTAGCTTCTAAATGAGCCCTTACTGCAAAAAAGAAAAAAACTGTTACGGACTAAATTATCTTTAAGTTTCTCTAACTGTCTTACAAATCCTGCTGCCTGGAGATATTTTATTTGTGTTATGCTTGAATGTTGGCGAAAATTAGGTGAGCAGTCGAGTTTATTACAATTTACCTTGGTCTGGTGTTTCAAGGTTCCCGGCTGAGCGATGTATCACGTGAACTACGTGACGTCGAGACCTAGTGTAGTGTCTTTGGCCATCTAAACTCAGAAAAAACTACTTGTTTCTCAGAATTGAAGGGGAGAAACACAAAAGCATATTTAATCCAATCAATGTCGTTTAATTAACAAGGACAATCTGGTGTTTTTTAGTTAATGAGTAGTGCAGATCACTGTATAATCAATCCACAGTAAGGAGAATATACTTACAGCAGTCATGGACAGCTGGAGCGCTCCCCCGAGCGTCAAATACCGCCGCCGATTGGAATACATTGCAATCAGTTGAAAGCTCTTTGCGTCCGTTTATGAAGCTGAAGGAGACTCGGCGCGTCACAACTGTACGCCAAATGGCCCTGACCAAGCGTCAGTTATTGAAGCATAGGGAGTGAGACTGTTTCAAAACAATTATAGCCTATATACCGATTTGATCAAAATGAAAGTCAGCCAAACTAGTATTGATACTGCAAGGACACGTATTGTGTGAAGAGAAATTAAAGATGTTGTTTAGTTGTGGTTATATTTATGATCCACGTCATGCATCCAGTTTCCTTGTAGGAGTTCTGGTTCGTCCAAGTCTTCTAATCAGGGCTCTATACATAAAGAACTATGGTAGATGTGTAATATAATGCAGCCGAACCATTTATTACAATGCATTTATGTGATGACTTTCAAAGAGAAAAAGCAAGAATACGCGGAATAAAGTTTGATTTTATTTTGTATGAATTTATGTTTCATCCAATCACAGACCTTGTTGACTTATCACAAGGTTTGTCGCAAAGCGGACTGGCGTTGTCACAACAATAGCTGAGGATTGTAGGTAGTGTAGTGTCTTTGGCGCTCCACATCTCAGAATCGAAGGGGAAAAACACAAAATGATTGTACACAATTTAAACCTATCAATGTCATTTAATTAACAAAGATAATCTGGTGTTTTTGAGTTGATGAGTAGTGCAGATATCACTGTGAAATCAATCGACAGTAAAGAGAATACTTACTTCCGGATGTAAAATCCTCCGTTATCCAATGGGAATGGACGCTCACATTGCCTTTAACTGCCGCCGACATGAACGGTGTAAAATATCGCCGCCGATGGGAATACATTGCAATAGGGCTGTTCAATTAATCGTATTTTAATCGCAATTACGATTTTGGCCTGCCACAATTACCAAAACAACATAATCGAAAAAAACGATTATTTAGCTTTGCTAGGTTGTGACAGTGCACGACAACATATTTGATCTAATTAATTTTAGTCTAATTTATTTTTATTTATCATATTTATATGTTTAGTAGCTTGTGGAAGTGCGCTCCAAAATATTTGTTGATCTTTATTGGTATTTATTATTTTGATATTATTTATTTAAATGTATCATTTATTTAATTTATTTTTGTATTGGTTTTTCAGTTGAATTATACGTTCAGGGTAACCAACAGTTACAAAGATACTGTTCAAATTATTATTTGTTTTAAAGTTCAATAAATGGATGTTTTCAAAGTCAATGAATAATCGTATTTAATAATCGTGAATCAATTATTGACCAAAATAATCCTGATTATGATTTTTGCCATAATCGAGCAGCCCTACATTGCAATCAGTTGAAAGCTCTTTGCGTCTGTTTATGAAGCTGAAGGAGACTCGGTGCGTCACAACTGCACGCCATAGGACCCTGACCAAGCGTCGCTCCTGGAAGATCAGGGAGTGAGACCGCGTTTTGCTCCTCTGTGTTCTGTGGTGCACAAAGAGCGCACTGAAGACACTGCGGCCACCACACACGTCTTCTCAAGTGACCTCACCCAGCACATCGTTCCCACCTACACATATGGATAGCAAAGTCTAGAAATAAATCCAGTGACAGCTCTCGCACAATCGTTACACTCGTATGAGTCCTAATTATATTGCAGGCCAAAACTTAAATAAATACATTTTGTTCACTTATCAAACTTCCATTTTCAAATGATAACCCAGTGTGGGGGATACCATTGACTTTTGCGATCATTTGGGCAAATATTGAACCTATCAGTTTGATTGCGGTAAACATTTAATTACTGTATGATACTCGTAATGCTGCATGGTGGACCACTGGCACTGCTAGGACCCCCTGAAGGTAAGAATTAAGAGGGGACAAGTGTTCTGGGACCTCCTCCACCACAATCAGAGTCACAGTCACACAGTCAGAAAAAAAAATGGTTTCTTCTTCAAATAAATTGTGCTGAGCAGTGGCTCTGTGGACAACCCTCAGCTTCTCTAGCTCCTCTGCCCTGATGCCAAGCAGATACCTGTGGGTGACATCATACTCAATCCATCTTTTTTTTACAGTTTAGGTTGATTAGGGGTTGCCTTTTTTTTGCATGTTTTGCACATTGGCCTAATTTCATATTTTATAATGTATGTGTGTGTATTCCATGTTCCTGTTTTCAAACATTCAATATTCAAAGGTGTTATTGTCATATGCACGGCTACAGCGTAGTTGTTGGCAATGACAATCTTAAATCCACGGCTCCTCCAACAATGCAACATACAAATAGTACAAGAAGAAATAAAATAGAGCAAGAGGTAACTAGTCCAATAACATAAGGTGCAAAACTAACATGCAGGAATAACTAAAATATATACATATAAAATAGAATAAGATAAAACAGAAAGTAAAATGAAATACTAATATGGGGAGGCATGAATGAAAAGGTTGTATAAACAGATGTGGAATAAATATATTATATATGAACAGATAACTAACCAATGCAACATTATGGTATTATACATAATAAATAAATAAATATGTGGGCTTTAAACAGATTTGTACTACAAACCCTTTGTAGGTTGGACAAGACTCAACCCAGACCAAGAGGAGAACCCTGACACACCAACACCACGCCAAGACCCACCCAACCAACTGCCCGATGAGAGCTTCATCTTACATTTGGTGCCATGTGATCACCCATCACCCATAACCAGCAACCACAGGAAACAGCAGATCCACCACCACACCAGGCTCCAAGCACCCACCCACCACCACGCCATGCTCCAAGCACCCACCCACCACCACGCCATGCTCCAAGCACCCACCCACCACCACGCCAGGCTCCAAGCACCCACCCACCACCACGCCATGCTCCAAGCACCCACCCACCACCACACCAGGCTCCAAGCACCCACCCACCACCACGCCATGCTCCAAGCACCCACCCCCACCACGCCATGCTCCAAGCACCCACCCACCACCACGCCATGCTCCAAGCACCCACCCACCACCACGCCAGGCTCCAAGCACCCACCCACCACGCCATGCTCCAAGCACCCACCCACCACCACACCAGGCTCCAAGCACCCACCCACCACCACGCCATGCTCCAAGCACCCACCCACCACCACGCCATGCTCCAAGCACCCACCCACCACCACGCCATGCTCCAAGCACCCACCCACCACCACACCAGGCTCCAAGCACCACCCACCACCACGCCATGCTCCAAGCACCCACCCACCACCACGCCATGCTCCAAGCACCCACCCACCACCACGCCATGCTCCAAGCACCCACCCACCACCACGCCATGCTCCAAGCACCCACCCACCACCACGCCAGGCTCCAAGCACCCACCCACCACCACGCCATGCTCCAAGCACCCACCCACCACCACGCCATGCTCCAAGCACCCACCCACCACCACGCCATGCTCCAAGCACCCACCCACCACCACGCCATGCTCCAAGCACCCACCCACCACCACGCCATGCTCCAAGCACCCACCCACCACCACGCCATGCTCCAAGCACCCACCCACCACCGCCAGGCTCCAAGCACCCACCCACCACCACGCCATGCTCCAAGCACCCACCCACCACCACACCAGGCTCCAAGCACCCACCCACCATCACACCAGGTTCCATTAATGCGGCAGCCACGTAAAATAACCAAAACAAAGAAAGGTGTGTTTAGCTTGTATTCTACTCACATTTAAATGCCACATAAGCGTCAGTAAGTTAATGTTGCGATTTTTGTAGACGTTCCAAACATTGATTTATTAAAGGCCTGACTCATATTTGCCTTCAAATGTTATGCATGGATGCTGTATTAATGTTTCGCACACATGCACATTTTGGAGTTAAAACAAAGACACAACAGAGTAACCTGTATGTTGTCTGATAAGCTGGAGTCACATTCATTAAAACCTTTCTATACTTTATCATTTAATAGAAAGCTAGCACATCCTTGCTTAATGTAATATAGTGCTACAGAGCCCAAGTCCCAGTGTAATGAATATGAGACTAAAACATATCCACTCAGTAGCAAGCAATGTAAGATGTAATCAGTCTATTAGCGGACACAGCAACATCCCGAAGGAATGGCAGAGAAGCTAAGATTTTGAATAAAACCATGTGTGGACTCTTAAACTTTTGTGATTTCTCAGTAGGAAACACTAATCAAATCAAATCAAATCAAATCAAGTTTTATTTATATAGCACATTTTTAAAACGATTTTTGGTCAAGCCAATGTGCTGTACATGCAATAAAAACACTTTACTACAATAGCAAACAGAAGACAATAAATTACAACAGCAAAAATAAAAATCACACACAGGGAAATGTCAGGAGTCGTACTCCGCTCTGACCAGAAGGCCAGAGAGAAGAAGTGAGTCTTAAGTGTAGATTTAAGTGATTAAAAATCACTAAGTGTGCTTATGTCACACAGTGGAAATGTTTGTGCATTCTCAGTTGAGCCCTATACAAAACGTACTTTACCTGTTCTGCACATTTGTGCTAATAATGTATTCCATACAATTACAGATTGCCCTCACAACCATCTCAAGGTGTTCCCTTTCCGCAAAATAATAAAGACAAGGAACCGAAAGGTAGGATAATGATTACCTGGATGATAGTGTTTGCTGTTGGATAACTTTTCTGAATTTGTATAGCAATTACTTGATCTTACCTTGAAGGAATGCTGTTGTCCAATTCACAATATTAAGCTATTTGTGTAAACATCCATAAATCCCTCTAGTCGGTCAGATGTCTTTTTCACGACTATTGTTTAAAATACAAACTATTTGAACAATACATATATTATAAGTACTTGTGAAAGTAAAAAATTCAAATAACATGCAGATGTACAATGTCTTTGTCTGCCTGCCACGGGGGGGGACGGAGCACCTTTATGACTGGCAGCCCTGCAACATTTGGTATGTTAATTTGCTTTTGTACAATTACATCTATGTGTGCTGTTAACATTTGTGGTAATTGTTGGCACGCCATCTTATCTTAGGTGGCATTTGTTAAAGAAAAATGCAAAAAGTTCTGCTGTCTGTAGCACCAGCTATACACAAGTTCTTCTTTTAAATGTGCAAAGTCCAGACTAAACGATAAATTGAAACTAGGTAGTTTATTTAATTAAAGCTGTGTCAATATTTGATTACACCACAGAGACGCAAGGTTCACGTTAGCTACTCTGGCGTTAAGTCCACACTAACTAAAGTATTAGTAAATACCTGACATTAATCACCAAACAACAACAGAAATGTAAAGGAACTAGGACAAAGAATTATGATTAGACATTAATCTACAGATAGTGCAAAGTAACAACAGTGACAATCAAGTGGTGAAACCGTAAACTACAACAAAGGGTAATATATCGGTACCCTATTATTGGGCAGATAAAATTGTAACGTAACAAACGCATCATGATATAATTTCCCCAAGGGGATCTATAGACTGTTTCTTATCTATCAAATGCTATTTTATCCCTTATCTTAGATTACGATGTGCCTGTTTGAGTAGTTATTATTCACTTTAAATGTTCTGCTGTAAGGCTCTAGGGATGCAATGATTTTACATTTTGATGCTATGATAATAGTCTGAGGAAACATCACCTTTGTCAGGGTTTTACAATTATTACACTACGGATGGATGAATGTGGACTTATAATTAGAGGTTTTATAGAATTTTTCCACAACATTTTGGCATTTTCAGCTGCTACACTGGGCCCGTTTTCTTTGCTCCACCTGCACTCTGCCAATTCTATTGTGCCTATTTACCTTTATTAGCACGATTAACCAGTTTTCCTTATTTTTCAATGAGCAACAGTTGCTGGAAGGAACCTTAACGTACCATAATGTAGTTGTTTAGAGAGTGAGAACAAAAACACTCAGGGTAGCTGAACTGTTAAAAGTGACATTGGTTAAAGGTGGGGTATGTCATTTTGGAGAAACCAGCTCGAGTGCACAGAATTTGAAAGTACACAACCGGAAAAAATGTGCCTCAGACTTCCTTACAGAGCCCCTCCTCCAACACACACGAACGCGCACGTGACCAATGAGGGCACGAGATAAGTTTGTTCACAGATGGAAGGCTGACAGGCAGGTAGGCCATCCAGTTACTTTAGCCGGGCCGGCTCAGATGATTGGTCGTGCTTTTTACAGTACTACGGCTTCCACAGATGACATTTTTCTATGTATTTATTGTCAAAGCATTTAATATATTCATTGCTATCGGGATGTTAAGAGCATTCCATGGAATATAACAACAAGTGTGTCTGAAATAAATTACATACACCACCTTTAATCGCTGCATCCATACTGGAATACCAAATACTTCATACAACAGCCTCACTGCACTTGTCTTCAAACGTTTATAAAACAGTATATAAATGTTACAGTAGCCTAATGGAAATCAATTGAATGTGTATTACTGCTCACTAATTCTTTTTCACCCTCCCTTTATTTTATTTTTTCTCAGTGGTATGACCTGGCCTCCATCCTGGCAACCAGCCTGATTCCCACCCCTTGCAAAACCCATCACCAAACAAAACAATAAATGTTTTGGTGTTTGTATGGATTTAATAAAGTGCAACAGACTTAACATGTTTTGACTTGAAGGATCCCTGTATGCATTGTTTTATGGCCACTGGCAATTCATTTCACAGGTGAATTGCATATTGATGGAAAATTAAGCTCAGCGCAAGTTATTTCAGGAAGACTGGGTATATATATACATTCACTCCGCAGCTGCATATAATCAGCTCGTTCTCTTTAACCTATTACATTTCACCTCATTCTCCAGCAGCCAATCACTGTGCTGCAGCTAAACTTTAAAATGGTTCTCCTCTCTCCTGCAGTCAGCTGTGATTTCAGGTTTTCAGGCTGCGGCCCGCCTCCTCCCCATCCACCTCCTGTCATCATGTCCAGTGCCAGGAGAGCTAATCCAAAGACCTCATCACACCTCCTCTTCATCCCATCTCCTCATCAAATCCAGATCTTCAACATCACCACCAGTGTCTACATCCCGGGGGGTTTCCTATATTTCCTATATACACGGCTGCATTTCCTCCTTTAGATATACGATTTCAGGATCGGGGTCCAATTGCCAAAGACTTAACATTTATCATATGGCATGTGTCAATAAATGTTCTTTAAACAAAATGAGGTATCTCCTGATTGAAATACACAGAAGCAGCCCACAAGGGGTCCTTGAGATGATAGTACATTATTGAAAACATTAATAACAGAATGCTTAAAGCACAAAACATCAAGAAATAAGTAGCCAATGCTTTAATCCTTTGAGAATACACTGTTTGTAGGCTATTTTAATTTAGTGTAATTATTCTTTCCAAGCTATGCTGAAGTGCCAGTAGATAACTTCTAAAGTAAAGACCAGTACAGGGGCTTCAAAGGTTTTTTACTCGTTTTTTTGTGGTCTTTTTGGACAGCGGAAGGCTACATTACCCATGATCCTCAGCCACCATTGCAGTGGAAACGGAGCCGGTCCACTCTCCGCTACCTGCATAACCCTAATTTATTTCAGATACCAAACACACTTTTTCCAAAGATTGGTGTTACAAATATCAAAACAATATATGTGTGGATAACAAAATACATCCATCATAAACTAAACTGGAAACAGCAGTATATTTTATTGTGTTAACACTGTAAACTTGACCGTTTTTTAACCTGCACCGCCTCGTGGTTAAAGCACGTTATTGAATTTTTTTGTTGATATGTTGTATTTGATGAAAACATAAAAATATTAAGAGTACATACTTTCATAGGGGGAAAGAAGGTCAATGATAGAAATATAGAATAGAAAATATCAATAAGATACTGTAAGTGATCTCTACAATAAAACAGTTTAGTGCCGGATGTCCAAAGATATGAATAGGAGGATGTGCAAAACAGACAAACTAATTAGGCTTTATTTAAACATTAAAGAATACTTTAGGTTAAGGTCTTCTTTTAAATAAGAAAAAAGCTTTGGGGGTATCTACAGATAAATATTAAGCCTGACAAAATACTTAACATCTAATATATTGCATAGTTTGTTTTGGGACTTGACAATCAACTTTCCTGCAATGTTAACTATGTTGAAGTACTTATTTTAACTGATGTTATACATATGAATTATACTCTTATAAGATGTATGTAGATAGATATAATATGACAGTAATGGTGGAGGTACACACATATTGATAGATGTCTTGAAATGTCTGAAAGATACATTTGTGTGTATAAAAGATGAAAACTAGAAAATGAAGTACTTAGTGTTAGTAGATGTTGCACTGTTGAGGAACCTGTGACCCACGTTTTTCATATCCGACCTTGTCAAGTATTGAACATTCGATTCAAATGGACCCGTTCGAATCATGTTTTCGATAGTCTGCCGTGGTTTTATTCCATTTCAAAGTGCTTTTTGACGCTCGGCGTAACCTTGGCGCACTGCCACTCCAACATCCAATCACAGAGCTTGAGGACTAATCACAGGGTTTGTCAAGCAAAGCGGAGAGAATAATTACTTCCGGGTGTAAAATTCTCTAAAGCAACTACTATGAGCTGCTCCGACGCTCGGTCCTGAAGGACTCCAAAAGTCCGACATTATACAATCAAACAAATAAATAAACACAAGGATAATTGTGTGTCTTGTTGAGTAAATAAGTGTGGTTTAGAAAAGAATACAAAATTAGAAGAAGTACGAGTTGGGAGTGAGAATGTGTTGGTATTTACCCTGCATTATGCACATGTTACTAATAAAGGATTATGTTATTGTATGAACTCTATTTACAATGTATTCACATTAATAGTTCATAATCAACATATAACAAAATGCAGTGACAAGAAAACAACCATTGTATAGCACTTGTTTGAGTAATAAGAGGCAGTTTAATATAAAGGCAAGGCAAGTTATTTTCATACACATCAGCAAGTCAAAGCACTTTAAATAAACAAAAGTAACATACAAACACATTTTCACATTACTATGAACTGATGCCTGCATGTTATGAAATGTATTCTCATGAATAAGGGGAACAGTAAGAAAAATGAGGCTGTTTTCGATGCATCATCGGGCGAAACAAGTGCATAGTTTCATATTGTTATTCCTATATAGTGTTTTATAATGTCTTTATTTTCTATGGCTTTAAGTGCGTTTTAAATGTGTTTTGTCATTATTATGGCGTGCACCAGCGTGTGGACGTGACACGGCGCTTGTGAAAGAGCTCTCCAGTGCCTCTGTGTTGCTTGGCAGAAACCTTTACAGTTCTTCTTCCTCAGACTCAGGGCTAGTGTAGTCATTGTCATCCGACTCCTCAATGTCCTGCTGTAATTGAAGATCATGGCATTCCATAGCGGCTACACCGCTGTACGCATGTACAGCCTGTTTGTGTTGGCTTTTGAGGAAGTGCCACCTCCGACTGAGGACACTCATGAGCCCATGTGCAGCATCCTCTGTCAGGTCACCGAAATCTGTAGAGGAATAATCACACAGCAAAAGGGCTCAATGTAAACGAACCATGACAATTGCAAATCTCTTTGCATTGTACAATGCTGCATATGTAAAAACACGTCAAAATAGGTAAATCCATCTTAAACTGAAGGATGTTACTATATATTGGGTGCCAAATGGGACATGTTGATTAATATAGTGCTTAACAATTAGTCAATAGACAGAAAATAATCGATTATGATCTTGATAATGAATAGTTTCAGTAATTTACTATTTCACTTCGGCCTGACAGTGACAGATGTGTTCTACTTATGTAAGACATGCAATGTGTTGAAGAGTGGATGAAAATATTCAAATGTTAAGATCTCAGACATACTGCTGGTTTTGATGCCTCCAAAGTCTGTCCTCTGAGTGCTTCCACTTCTTGCACTTCCTTCAGAAGGAACATGATGTGCTGCGACATCTCTTTCACCAGGATGCTCTGCTCCTCCTCCAAACGTCTGACCAGCATTACCTGGTCAAAGACAGACCTCTTCAACCTGAAGGTGTTGCCTTTAGGTTGAGGAAAGGAATGGAGTAGTGGACAAGGAATATTTATTCATATATTATATTATTACAGAATGATTTTCATTTCTGAGACACAAATCTTTGTAGCGATAGCATTGGTTCTCTATAATGTAAACAAATAACAAATATTATATATTTGCAGGTATCACCATTGCTTTTTCTGCCCCACAATAAACTGTCATATTTTGGATAAGACTAAAAAAACAACAAGCCAAACTAGCAATTATCCTACCATTTCCATGCCTCTCCCATGGTAGGATGTAGCCCTCTGTCAGACTGCAAGCCAACTCCTCGTCAATCGTTCTTCCTGCACTCCGGTGTTGTATAACCTTTTCGCAAAGCTTCTTCTTCAGCTCTGTCATTCTCTTCCTCTTTCTTTGCCTTGCCTGGTTGCTGTCTGCAAAGTGAAACGGAAACAAAACTGTGTCATGGTGCCAGAATGTTTTTGTTGTTTTTGAAAGGTAATTTCAATAACTACGTTTGACAACAAACCATGCTGACGATACAGATCTTGCTTCCTGCGCAAAAGAGTGACGGTGATGTTCTCAATATCCACCCTCAGTCCTTCAGTACACCCTGGGGCGTAGACTCTGTCTAAATAGTTGCAAAAAAACAATTGGAGAAGAGATACAATCAGTGACAGTCTCAGTTTCAACATATAGCCAACTTATATTGTGTGTCTAAACTTACAGTAATTAACAGATGTATATATGGAATACCTGTGGTATGTCTTACCTGTGACCGCCCATTGCCTGACATCATACACCCACTGCTGTATGGTCTCCTGATCAAGGTTGTGCTCCTTTTTGAAGTCGCTGAAGCTGGCAGCTTCCACCTTTGCCCTCTCTGTGATCTTTACAAAAAAAAGAAACGTCAGAGCAAAAGCGCCATGCAACACCATAATGCAAAGAACACCAGTTTTCAGTACTAGACCTTCAGAAGAACAGTTGAAACATTACATGACACCATCTGACTTGCAAGAGGAAGTGTGGATAAGGGAGAACATAATGTATACCTATGAGGTTACATTGCAGACATCCTTCATAAATATGTAGTGTCAGATGAGAGACAATTGTAATTTGCCCTTACTTTTTAACTCTGTAAAATACTTATCAGGGCTGCCTTATCACAGTTAGTGTAATACCAACCTGCTTTTGTCATGTATTTTGTGACAAGAGCTGCCCTGGAGAGAAAGCTGTTCACCTATAATGAATATTACAATTAATGTTCGGTCACCATTAAATAACAATATTACCTACACATCATAGATCTTGAACTGGATGGTTTAAGAGAAAACTTGTGTACTGACTTCCTACAATAGGCATGCATTTAGTGTTGCTGAACATATGAACTGCCTATCTTTCATTTTAACTCAGACATAAAGGATATGCTTTAAACTAATCAACAGGCTTGTCACTGAGATGACACATACATATTTGTACTGCTTTCTATTAAGACTTCTTCTATCCATACAGTTACAATAATGCCAATAATAACATACCTGCTCTAGTTCCTCTCCCACTGTGTTTCCTGCTCCGTCCTGACTTCTGCCACCCCATCCAACCCAGTCTCACGGCATTTCGTGTTAGTCACGACATTTAATCTAAAGCCCATACAGCAAAATGCGAGGTACATAACATCTTTAATGCAAAGGATATTTAAATGTTGTGCATGGCATGCCTTATTGGATATCAAAAACTTATAAAGAAATGCTACATAACACTACTTGCGCTGTGTTGCAGGTGAGATGGGGCAACCCAGTCTCACGGCATTTCGTGTTATAGTCACGACATTTAATCTATTGATTGTGTTCACCAACACGATTTTCCCCTTTTTTTCGTGTCACATAAAACGATTTTAAAAGCAATGTATTTCTATTGGTAGTATGTTTCGTGCCTGCACCACGTCTTTTTGTCCGGTCGGGTCTTGGAAGACCGGAGGCTGTGGGGTTCATAAAAACATCTTCTTACTCAATATCAAGCCACGGTCATTGTTTTTATTTTAAATCGTATAATGTCAGACTTTTTTTGTCGTCTGTGAGGAAAAGAAATAGGGCTCAGAGCCTCAGAATACTGAAATCTGTATATTTTTTAATCTTTTTTTCCTTCTAATTTGTTATTCTTTTCTAAATAACACACTGTTATTTACTCAACAATAACACACAATTATCCTTGTTTTTATTTATTTGTTTAATTCCATAATCTCTGGCTTTTTTGGCGTCCGTCAGGAACTGAATTTCAAAATAAAAATAACCGGAAACAGACGTAGGCCATTTCGAGCATCATTGCGATTCACAGCCACTGAATGATTACCCAAGATCCTCAGCTATGGTTTAAGCTCGGTGATTGGATGTTTTAGCCGCAATGCACGTTGGGATATGGTGTTAATGCGATATGAAATCCGAAAAACATTTCGGAGTTTAGGATGGCCGAAGACCCTACACTACCCATAATCCCCAGCTATCGTTTGGGACTACAGTCCCCGTGATTAATCTTCAAGCTCTGGGATTGGATGTTGGAGTGGCAGTGCGCCAAGGTTACGCCGAGCGTCAAACAGCTCTTTGAAATGGAACGAAACCACGGCAGACTATCCAAAACTGGATTCGAACGGGACCAGACCCCCCACCCCCCAGAACTACACATGCTGGCTATTGTGTTTCGCAAAATGTTCTATGGGACGTCTCTACTGGGAACGTTTTCCCCACAATTAGAAGTTGCCAGTATTAAACACATTGGTGTTATCAAATGTAAAACATATAATTAATAAATGGGTGAAAATCGCTTGTGTCCATAATGGCAGCATTAATATATACCCACATGACAGCTCATTGTTACTTTGTAATTCTACTCCACTACATTCAGAGGTTAACCTGGTATTTTTACTCCACTACATTTATTTTAGTTACTTTGCAGATTCTGATTAATGATGTGAAATATAAACAACCCTTAAATCAGACTTTAGTTACACCTGAGTAAAATTCAGGGAAGGTGATTGTCAAGTGCCAACAATCAGGAGAGATATTTGATAGTTGGAGCTTGAGAAGATTAAACATTTATCTGCAGATCCCTATAAAGTATATTCATTACTCGTTATTCTCTACTAATAGTTAATTAAAGACTGTATATAATGGCTATTTTGCAGATCCCTTTCAAGATTTTGTAAGGTTTATTATTACATGTCACTTGTTAAACGGTTTATCCAAAGCGACTTACATACTCAATACTGTGGACAATCCCCACAGGAGCAATTTGGGGTGATGTGTCTTGCCCAGGGTCACAATGACATGCTGACTGCAGTGGGTTTTGAACCTGTGACCCCCTGGTCCCAACACCAAGGCTCTATCCACTCCGCCAAACGCGTCCCTTATTGACATATTAAAACTTGGGTTGCAGGTTCCTCAACAGTGCATTACAAGACATCTATCAATATGTGTGTATACCTCCACCATTAAACTGTCATATTCTGCACATCTCTTATACTATCTACATACATAAGAGTATAATTCATATGTATAATATCAGTTAAAATAAGTGCTTCAACAGAGTTAACATTGCAGGAATGCAATATATTAGACGTTAAGTACTTTGTCAGGCTTAATAATCTGTAGATACCCCCAAAGCTTTTTTCTTATTTAAAAGAAGACCTTAATCTAAGTATTATTTAATGTTTAAATAAAGGTTCATTCGTTTTTCTGTTTTGCACATCCTCATATTAATATCTTTGTACATCCGGCACTAAACTGTTTTATTGTAGAGATCACTTACAGTATCTTCTTGATATTTTATATTTCTATCATTGACCTTCTACTTTCCCCCTATTTTGTATGTACTCTTAATATTTTTTTAATCAAATATAACACAAAAACAATAATTAAATAACGTGCTTTAACCACTAGGCGGTGCACACAAGGTACATACAGCCATAATAACTTTGTATATTATCCTGATCAAACTGCATGGCCAAAAGCTCTTTTTGCTGCTCGACCGTCAAACCAGCTGTCTGAACCACTACCGGCACGACCCCTGCCGCACCAAACTCACTCTTCTGCAACACCCCCTGTTCAAACAAAGATGACAGTTTTAATCTCGTCTTTCCGCTTACTCCCTACAACAGCAATTGTATAATGCTCTGCTATATCGACCAACTGCGCCTTCTTGCAATCATCTAAGAAAGACACCGAGGGCGCATCCACAAACACCGACAAAGAAGCCATAATATATTACCTATAACCAATCAGAAAGTGAAATGTAAAACTGCCGACATGCATGGGCAACAGACAAACCCAACAGAGAATTTCCCCCTAACTGCCTAACCAAAATCTTAATAATCTCACCTAGTCTTCTTGTGGCTTGCGGCGGGTAATTACGCACTGGAACCCAGCGGAGTCAACACCACAAAATCACGTGGACGTGCCCCCGAGACAGCTGTCCGAAAATAGCTGACACTAACCACGTCGCCACAACACTAGGAAAAAAAACAAACAGACGCAACCCAAGGGGAAACGCCACTTAAGACTAGCGGGGAAATTCCTTTACAAAAGCGCTTCAACCAGCAACATCTTACCTTCTGATTGGCACACAAAACCTGACGCCATGTCAAACACTAAAGCTTCCTGAAACACAAAAGACATGATGTGTCCCCCAAATAGCAGCGCCAAGCCAGCACACAGCTGGACCACATCAACTGATCAGCTGCTCAATGACACCATGTGCTCTGAGCACTACATAAACTTTTAACCAAATAACCCGTCGGACGAGCCCCCATTTGTTATGACCCGGCTCAGAAGGCCACAACAAAGAGGAGACACACCATGTCAATGTTTATCAAAAGATGTTTTATTTAGGGCAAAACAATTCTGATTGAGTGGAATTGGTTATACTCAACAGCGCCAGGTGCCTGAAGGGAAAAACAGAGAGAGAAACAGAGAGGAGCAGAGAGGCTTTAAATAGCTGCAGGGCACCAGACCCAGGTGCCCTGAGTTACTGCAATCATTGCAATCACCACAGACAGGACAGCCACACCCTCTCCAATGATGAACCCACAGGGGCATCACAGTGTAGGACACTTATGTATGTATAACATCTGAAGATGTGTAGTTTTATTCATGTTTTCACATAATTTTACAGCATATTGCTTATTATTTCAGACTCAGTATTTACATTCTTATATTCAAAGAAAATCAGTAATATCTTTAAAAACTACAAGTCCTTTTATATCAGCTGTGCACCATTATGGTGTAAATATAACCTATTTACCAATTGGATCAAATATAAAAGTCAGCCGAATTAGTGTTGATACTGCAAGGAGACGTACTGTGTGAAGAGAAATTGAAGATGTTGTTTAATTGCTGATATATTTATGATCCACGTCACGTATTCAGTTTCGGCGGCATTTCTTCCAGTTTGTCCAAAGTCTTCTAATCAGGGCTCTATAAATAAAGAACTACGGCAGATGTGTTATAAGTTATGCAGCCGAACCGTGTATTACAATGCCGTTATGTGATGACTTTCAAAGAGAAAAGCAAGAACACTCGGAATAAAGTATTATTTTCTTTTTCTTTTCTTTTTTTAAATTTCGGATTTCATACCGCAAAAACACCATATCTCAACGTGCATTGCGGCTAAAACATCCAATCACCGAGCTTAAACCATAGCTGAGGATGTTGGGTAATCAGTTCAGTGGCTGTGTATCGCAATGATGCTCGAAATGTCCCATATAGTGTTGTAGTGGCACCCTCAGGCGGCCGTCAAGAGGGACGGCCCTACTTCAGCGCGTTTGTTGATGAGAAGAAGAGGTCGTTGAAAGCAGCACAAAAGAAAACTACAAAATAAAAGGCTATGTTAAATCAACTAGTTTATTAGCAAAACAGACAGTCCAATTCTCACAGAGTACTCTGGACTCCTTTCTACCACCGTGGGATACAAGTTATCCGGACAGTCAGTTAGAAGTGAGTTGTACAGTATTGAAATGTTACAGTAGTTATACATCCTGGACGACCCCCAAGCAGTGAGTCAGCTGGTGTTGATTTCATCTGCTCTTTACAGTGTGTGTGTGCAAGTATGAACTAAGAGCACGTCCTGTTCTGAGTGAAACAGTCTCTCAAGATAACATTTGATTAGGTCAGCTGAGACCCCCTTGCGCCATATATTCAAAAACTCACACACTAAACAGAACAGCAGATAAAAGATAACACCTTATTGATTCACATGACTAACAGAGTGAGAGACAATGGTCCTTCTAATTAGGTCAGCTGTCTTCGAGTTTAGAGGAAGTTTCAGAGAAGGCTTTAGGCTATAAGAACAGTCAACCTTTGTTAGTTAACTACTCCTAAAGATGTCATGGGATGATGATGTTTAAACATATACAAGTATAGCTTTCAGAGAGAAAAACATGTGACATTTGTGTGGTAGGCTACATGATAAAATGTGTGTGCGTTATATCAAGAATCCTAAATGTTAATACATTTGATCTCATACTTCCCATAACGATGTTTCACTATATGATGCACCTATCAGGTATAGTTGATCAATTATTATTTCGTTGTAGAACAATCAAACAATAATGAGAAGTTACATCCCCTACTACCCCAGGGGCCTAACAGTAGCAACAATCATACAGCCTATAGGCACTGCAATGAGCACACACACATTTCATCTAAACAGGTTTAAGGCATACACATTCATTTATGGAATCTTTAAATGAATATAGAAAATACGCTGGATTAAACTTTTCTGCTATAACACTATAGCTAAAACTGTGAACACAGGTACATTAATTGGCCTACGTCTGTTTCCGGTTATTTTTATTTTGAAATTCAGTTCCTGACGGACGCCAAAAAAGCCAGAGATTATGGAATTAAACAAATAAATAAAAACAAGGATAATTGTGTGTTATTGTTGAGTAAATAACAGTGTGTTATTTAGAAAAGAATAACACATTAGAAGGAAAAAAAGATTTAAAAAATACAGATTTCAGTATTCTGAGGCTACTGACTACTATTTCTTTTCCTCACTGATGACAAAAAAGGTCCGACATTATACGATTTAAAATAAAAACAATAATCGTGGCTTGATATTGAGTAAGAAGATGTTTTTATGAACCACACAGCTTCCGGTCTACCAAGACCCGACCGGACAAAAAGACGTGTTGCAGGCACGAAACATACTACCAATAGAAATACATTGCTTTTAAAATCGTTTTATGTGACACGAAAAAAAGGGGAAAATCGTGTTGGTGAACACGAATCAATAGATTAAATGTTGTGACTATAACACGAAATGCCGTGAGACTGGGTTGCTCCCTCTCACCTGCAACACAGCGCAAGTAGTGTTATGTAGCATTTCGTTATACGTTTTTGATATCCAATAAGGCATGCCATGCACAACATTTAAAAATCCTTTGCATTAAAGATGTTATGTACCTCGCATTTTGCTGTGTGGGCTTTAGCATGCATCGCGCTAAGAAATTGCCTAATTTCTGTCAACGGCAGAAGCTCTGGTAATCCCTCTGCTATTTTGTTAAGGTGTGGCCAGTACCTTATAAGCAGGAGCAGCATTTTGTGATTGAGTGTTACAAAGATAAACTTTTAATTGACATGACAACAATATCAATATCATCTAAAATGACTGCTGAGGCATAGGCCATTTTAAACATTGTTATGGATGTGCAATATGACAGTGAGGATTACCTGCATGTTACATCCATACAGAAGAAGTCAACATTTGCCTTCTTGGACATCTCTTTTTGGAGAAACATTGGGTAAGCGTATATTTCTCCACGGAAGTGGCGGGGCTCGGCCTGGGCTCGTTCTGAGCACACACGCAGACTCACAGCCAGGCTGCAGGTGTGTGTGTGTGCTCAGGCTGGGTTCAGGCTGGGTTTCGCTGTGTCTCGCTGTCTCGCAGATCCCCCGCAGCAAGCCAGCTCACACTGTCCGCTCCAGCAGCGAGCCCCGCAACGTCCCGCCAACACGGCACCCAGACCCCACGCAGCATTCTCATCTGTTTGTCATTACTGGTGTCATTTTCTGGTTGCTAACTAACGCCATTGTAACACATAATCACTGATGTTCCGCTGTAACGGTGGTGGACTCATCAGAACAGAGTGGGCGAGCTGACCAATCAGAGCACAGTGGGCTCATAGGGAGGGGTGCAGGAGCTCCAACAAGCCGTTTAGGACAGAGAGTGAATACACATACTATACAGAGATGCTGTATGAGAAACCAATGTGAGTTTGGAAAATTGCCTTTGAGCACTCATCTCTGTCATCTAGGTGGCTATAAAAAAAAATAACACTTGGCTGCTACAAATGATGGATAAATTCCGCTCCACAATCAAAAGTGTTTAATGCTTCCAATTCTTACAAAGACTTAGACTTGGACTGCTATTAAAACTGAAATAATGAGACCAGACTCAAGAACCAAACACATATACACACACACAGACACAATTACAAATACATACCTGCAAACTGCTACTTGAATGCCCTCCTCGTCTATCTGGGCACCAGACTTTTTTGACATCTCTCTGCCAGCGGTGAATTTGGCAGTACCACAGACGGCACTATCATTTCCCTATAAAGTCAGTTTATTACACACAGGTTTTGACATATATAAAAAAGAACACCACAGCTGTAACTGCAACTATCATAATAAGAAAAAAAACGTACACTTTTCATGTTGCCTCTGACAAGGTCAACAAATGTTGCGACTTCCTCGTCCTTGGCCAAGAACAAGCCCTCATAGATTGGCGGCTCCTCAGTCCTGTCCATGATAAGTTAACATGCAAGTCAATAATAAAAATCACAAAGCACTACATTACTATGATTTGTTTTAATGTCTGTTATGGCTACTCAAAGACAACCCCAAGGGCTACTATTTGTATTAGCGGTGTGTTCTTTACCGTTTTCATTAATACCTATACCTACCCTTTAGACTTGGAAAACCGGTAATGCTTGCGGTTTCCATCACAGCAGAGAGCCAACATGTCTGGAGAACATGCTGGACAAACAAAGTGATGGACCTGGCACATATCCTCTTGTTTGTACTGACAGAAGCAAAACTCGAAGAAGCTTTGCTGAAATGTATCAGCACAGATACTACCTGTCTGTAGGCTATATTGATTTAAAAAAAGTGGATTAGTAATTGTTTTGAAAGCAATGCCAACAATAAGTATATGGTATACAGTAATATGATGTTGTTTTTTGTATGTTTCCATGTGATTCAGGCAGATTTACCCGTCCAGCTTGAACAGATCTGTGCTCCAACATTTTCAGAAATGCCTGCCTGGACAATGGCTGGTGCTGTCACCTTCATGTGCTCGAATGAGGTGAACACATCATATTTGTAAAACATCTGGCAGCTGGTGCTAGCTGCGCTTTAGCCACTATTACAACTCTGTGTTGAAGACTGTCTTCATAACACATGGGCAAATACATGCATTTAAACAGCTGGACGTGGCCGCTAGCTTGCGCGTAGTCATGTAAAAGCTAATGCAACAGACTAAAAAACTCAACCTAATATCCAGGAATGAAACGCTATAGAGGCTGTGCTACAGTGGAAGAAATAAAAGCAATATTATTTAGTGTTTTAAAGAAATAAACTCCCCGTTGGGTTGAGATACTTACTGTAGTCCGGTGTCAGATGAAATTAATGAAAGTGAGGTGATTGTGGGTAAGAAGCATGCGTGACGTCACATTGCCGTCAAGCGCGACGTAACGTTGCCGTGGTAACGACGGAATCTTCTTCTGGTTTATTGTTATAATAAAAATGATTATTATTACTATTAAACAAAAAGCATTTGAAATACAGTCAGTAGCCATCGTCATTCCGATGTGGGGGGAGTGGTTTTCACCATCATTATCATCATTATATTTTTTAAATGACTAATATTAGCCTACAATAAGGGGGACATGATCCAATAGGAATACAATTGTCTTTTAAATAACGTAAACTAAAGGGAACAATCTATTTGACACAGCTGAAGCTCTGGCCTTCCTTAAAAACTAACTAATTTCATAAAAATCACAGTTGTATTACACACAATGCACTGTTTTTTGAGAACAAAAATTCGTAACTAATGCACCATAATACATTCTGACGAAAAATACAAATTATTATGAATACAAATAAAATAAAAGAAGCCTTCCGCGAGTTACTACAAGCTATAAAGTAGATTTTAAAAACGTTTTATGGAATAAAAAGCTCACTGCAGGACGTTGTAGAAATTTGTGTGTCCACCATGACAAAGGAGCCTCATTCACTTTACATTGGGGTTGTTTCCGTGGTGCAGACACGTAAATGTAGCAGATTCCGTGACTCCACCACGTACTGCGGTGTAAGGAGTCGTGGTGGAGTCACGGATTCTGGTGAGACCAGGTTGAAAAAAAACGCAGGTATTTATAATCTCCGAATAAAAACTAATAGAAATGTTCAAAGCCCCTTTCAGGTCATATTTAGAGGGATTTTGAATAAAAATAATGCCCACACAGTGTAGTCCACTCTCTTCATGCTGCAGAAATAATGTAAATAATTTCAAAAAGTGAACAGACAGAATGATTTTTTGCCAAACTCGAGACATAAAGAACTGAAAGCATAACATCCTGAAATTGGTGGTGGGCGATGTTCACTTGTTGGGTTATATTTGAGTTCTTTCCCTCCAGCTTAATATGTCTTCTTTGGCTGGTTTTGTAATGAGTGGGTGACATGCAGACATTAGTAACATTGGGTTGCAAAAGCTTCTTCTTTTTCCTATGACTTCATGCTGATTTCTGGGTCAAAACAGCCAATTAAATTTTGTCAGGAGCAAACCCCCCCGTGAGATGATGAGCTGCTTGTGAAGTCATAGTCAAAGCTAATTTCCAGCAATTTCAGCGCAGAATCTGCTCTATGCTTCAAAGTCTAATATTCAGACCTGTTGATTTGACCCTGTTTCACGTCTTTATCTTTTCGTTTTTTTGTGCTCTTATTTTTTGTGTCCTCTTCCTGTATTTTATTTTACCGCATGGCGTAGATCAGTGGTTTCAAACCTAATAGCAGGTTTATTATCACAATGCTTTCAGGGATAATTAATTGATAAATGTTTGTTTTACACAACTTTTTTTTTCTGACTTACTCTAGATATGTCACGCTCACAGGTACAGATCAGAACCCAATAGCACGACACAGACACTACCAGTGTTCAGAATGTTCAGTTTAATCAGGTCAGGGACAGGCAGGGTCAAAACCAGGAAATCCAGCAGTAAGGCAAACAAATCCGAGAAGGGGCAGGCAGAACAGGGCTCAGAACCAGGCGATCCGTCAGACAGGCAAACAAATCCAAACAGGGAGCAGGCAGGAAACTCGAGGTCCGATAACAGGCAGGCAGGGGTCAAAACCGGGCAGGACAGGTAACTAGGCTAGAGATAATCAAACGCTGGAGAGCTTGGCAGAATAGACAAGACAATCTGGCAGAGGACAAGTGAGAGTGAGGTGGTATAAATACTGTGGAGTAATGAGGGAATGAGTAGCAGGTAAGGAGAAGGGCTGGGGAGACCAGTGAGGGGAGTGAGCTGATTGCAAGAGCCTGGAGGAAGGCGGGATCTGAAATGACAGGAGAGTTAAGATGTGCCAAACCAAAAAACAACAATAATATGTGTCTAACTTGTGACAAGATATTACAGTTTTACCTTATTAGTTTAAAGTTTCTTAGTTCATATTTCTCCTGGATATTGTGCTTGAATGCAACCTTATTACAAACACTGTTTATGCCCACTCACCACATAGCAAGACTACAGTGATTACATTAAGATAACTCAAATGATCCAAAGTAGAAGGTCTCATCCTCTTGCTTTATCAAAGACAAGATATCCTTGACCAACAGCCTTCAGAGGCCTCTGATCAGCTTGTCATCCGAAAGCAATTGGAAGTGCTTGGGTGGGTACGAGTGCAAGATTTTCTGCTACAAATACCAAGAAAAGCAGCAGGAGTGTTTGTCCTAAAGGGCTACAAAGATTTCAAAAGTGGGAGTAATGGAAATGCATTAACAATAAAGAGTAAACTGTTACGCAAAACTAGAAATTGCATGGGTACAAGCCAAGGAACCTGATAGGTACACTTCAGAGAGTCTAATGTGCGAATCCAGGCCGGTCTTTAGAATCGACCCTAACATGACATGCCTGTTTCGGAAGAAAGATGACTGTGCTGAGCACACTGCCACAAACAGCCTGAGAATAGCATGGCCCCAACAAGGAAGGTCTGCAAGATGATAGGCAGGAATTGTTGAACAAAAATCCAAACTAAGAGTGCAAAACCAGAAAAGTAAGGGTGTAAATGGTGACTCAAGCAGGGTGGATTCCTGTTTCCTTTGCTTTTTAGTTGAAAATTGACCCACATGCTGGAGAAGCAAAGGTCTGGTTTCAGACGCATGGTAAGAGAAAAGTATTTGGAAACATTCTTCAATAATATGAATAGACTCAAAATCCACCCAGCCAGGTGTAACAGGTTTCATATCAGGCTTGATGGCCTAAAATACAAGATCAATACCTGGGAAGCGTGATTGATGGCCCTCCTTATAGCTATTTAGCTTAATATTGCTGATATTTTTGTTTTATTTGGTGTCCCAAAAGTAGTTGCATTGAGAAATATTGAGTGATCTGTACTTATATACACTATATGGTAAGTTATTTCTTTATTGTAGTATACAACTCCAGTAAAGAAACGGCAATTCCAGACAAATAGAGAGGACATCCTCAGTATCTTTAACGGTAACTATCCAAGATAGAACGTTGGACTTTGAATGCTGAAAGTCAGGGGGGGAACCATTACCCACACTGTTTCTGGGACAGGAAGAGATAGAACATATTGAACAAAGCAGCTTGTATTTGTTCCAAGGACATTAAACCTTCTTAAAGAGGCACACCAGTTATTTAGTACAACATAAAGAACCTCATTTTTCACAACACAGATTTTTTCTTCACATAATTTAACTTGATGGCATCTTCTGTTAGACCCTCCCTCCTCTTATAGCCTTGTTTCTCTAAATCATAACTGGTAACACAGGCGCTCTGTTGAAATGTGTTGTTCTCAATTCCAGGTTTAGACAAGTGAAGTTACCAGAACAGTGAATTCCACTGCAAAGCTGCAACTAGGGAGCATTTACACTTGGATTTCTAAGTGTTTATTATTAGGATGAGGATCAGACTTGTGTTTTATCACTCCAGACTAATTTTAGTTCAAGATATGACTGGTTTCATGGTTCAGACAGAGACAGGCAGGCTGCTAATTAGCTGCTGCTGGCCCACGCTGGGAGGTCAAATGATCTGAGCTACGTCTCAGCTGGGGGAGAGGAAGGGGAGACAGAGGGATGTAATCCTTCACTCCTGCTGTTCTGTGCTCCCAGAAGGAAGATATCTAACCTTTATCCATCTGCACATCCCCAGTCTTTGCTCCCTTCCCCTGTCTGCTCATCATACTGAGGAGTAATAGGCCCTGGAGCTCACTGACCGCTGCAGTGTATGGACGGGAACATCCAACAGCTCCAGCTCTGTTTTATTTGCCAGCAGCAGGGACTAAGGATGAGATGTGAGTCTGGTGGTCTGTCCAACACATAGACCTAGAATACTGTATGGAGCTACTGTACAGATCAATATGAAACTTGGCATTAATGTCCATAGTCCCAATAGCATTTCCCCCTCCTACCTTTTATCCCTGGTTTTATAGTAATATCTAAAAAACAAAGGTTGAATCTTCAAGGGATGTCCCTTAATGCAATCACTATGCCAAGTCAGTTGTCAGTTTGACAATTTAAACAACAACACTTTCACCTTTATTTCTTAAAGACACAAAAGCAATGTCTAGGAGAACATCATCATCAATAGGTCCAACAAATGCACCAAGCTACATTGTTGACCCTCTAGCAACTGTATAAGCTATGAGTCTGTTAGAAGCTAGAAAGGAGGTGAGCAAATGGAAGATCATTTAGTGAATTAATCATTTCATCAAACTTCAGAATTTGTCTCAGGTTCCTGTTTCCTATGCCACCAATATGGGCTCAGAACAGTCTCATAATACACACAGGCACACAGAAGGATTCACACTTGTATTTCAGGATCCACACTTGTGTTTTTCAATGCACACACAAATGTGTTCCCGTTTCATATACATGTAAATAAAATCCAAATACAGACAAAAGTTCTACATGTGTATTTTTGATCCTCACATATTTGTTTCCGTTTAAAACCTCTGAACCTGCAAACACAACCGCTTTCTGTGCACGGATCGCTGTGCATTCGTGTGTGGGTTTTTTGAGACTCCCCTGACGGTCACCCGATTCGTACTTGTAATTTTTTCTATCTATAGCCAATCAGATGTCTCCTCAATTCTAAGCCAATCACATGAGCGCGCCCCCACGAGGGTATGATTTATTGCGTTCTTGACGTAGCACTTCATATACGCATTTTGCGCTGTCCGGAGCTGACAGGTCCATGGAGCCTGCCTGCAGGCGCTAATCTCAGGACCGAAGGACGTATAGTCGTCTTTATTTTTACGTTATTATTATTCAAAGATAAATAAGGAAGTGTGTGTTATATGAGATGGCAGAGAGGTTTCAGCTCCGATTATTAAATCAACGAGGCTTAATGTTTTCTATTATGTTATTTCACTAGCTATGTGGACGATTTCAAGGTCCAATGTTGACAAAATTAATCAATAGCAGGTGTAACTAAAATACAAGATGTCTTTATTTATATATATATTATTCATAATTGCGTGCATTTCGTGTTCGGAAAGTGGCGCTGTACTGAGAGTGGCGATTTTATTTTGTAATTATATAATTATATAATACTTGTAATAACGGTGCGTTCACACCGGACGCGATGCGACTAATCGTGGGAGGCAGTGGTGCAGTGGGTTGTGCGTTGGTGTTCGGATCAGGGGGTCACAGGTTCAAACCCCACTGCAGTCAGCATGTCGTTGTGTCCCTGGGCAAGACACTTCACCCCAAATTGCTCCTGTGGGGATTGCCCACAGTACTGAGTATGTAAGTCGCTTTGGATAAAAGCGTCTAACAAGTGACATGTAATGTAATCGTTCGAGTTTCACGGCGGCTGTCAGCTGTGTTTACTCGCCTCATTCATCTGTGTCAGATTCTCGAGCCGTATCTGGCTGTGCAACACGTACAGTTTTACATATGGCGCTTTTCAACTGCATCGCCTTGCTCGGCTTAGTACGGTATAGTTAGGCCAGGCTCATTTATGCTGCGTTTCCATTACAGTTTAGGAACTGGGGTAGTAACTATAGTAACGCAGTGTAGGCGGAGCCGTGACGTCATCTTCAATGTGAAACACAAAACCAACATCAGCATCGTCGGAGCATATACTGCGTTAGCTTAGCCAATCTCCATTCAGAAAACACGCATTTTAAAAGGTTTTTCGCCTGCCGTCTGTCTGCAGACTTGTCAAAGCATTAATTCATGGTTTTTACTAACCGGTATCAGTAGGTTGTTACTTCGGCATCATTTTGAAACGTGTATTACAATTAAATCACGGTAAAATATGTTCATTTGTTGTAGTTGCCAGCGATTCTCTCACTAGTTTAGCATACTCAGCCCGGTTGTTGGCCTGGAAAAAACCTCGATTTTGGAGAGCCAGAAAACTGTGAAAAAGTACCCGCTAGCCAGAACTACGCCTAGTGGAAACGCACCAAAAACGGGCCGGGCACGGCACGCTTAAACCGCGCTCCACGCTGTAGTGGAAATGCGCCAATACTGTATGCAGAAGTGTTATTTTAAACAACACATTAAGTTGACGAAACACTTGAGTCAAATGTAACTAAAATCAGATCCACTCGTGTCTTAGATGGGGCAGTGATAACATAAAACTGTTAATGTGCGCATTCAAACACTCGGTAATTTTTTTTACCAGCTGTTCTGTATTCACCTTGCATGTGCAACTATGTTGCTTGTATCTTGGATAAAGTGTTTAAGTCATGGATGTTTAAAGTTTAACTTCTTCATATGTGTCTAACATTATAGTTTTCTTTTCATTCATGAAGTATAACGCTGCGCTGTCAGTACGCTTGTCCCTGTTTGTGATTGGTCAAATGTTGCTAACCCCGCCCTTTCACGTGAACGCACTCTCGGCCGGACAGAGAAACCCTGGGTTGATTTCCCAAGTTGATAACCAGCTTCGTAGGACCGCTTAGCGAGATCTCGCTTGTTAGGGTTAGTTAAGCCAGATAACTCAGAGATATCCAGGGTCTGTTGAACTGGCTTCGTAGTACAGGGCACTGGTCGATCAGGGTAAGCTAACCTGTAGCTGCTCCCTCCACACTCACAACAACTTCATACAGACATAAGTAAAGCAGCTGTATTCGCCATACAGGAAACAAACATTTAAAACGGTTTTGCCTGCCGTTTCTGTGTACACAAGCATTCATTAATGGTTCGGAAAGTGGCGCTGTACCTTAATAATATAAAAGATTGTATTTGCGTGCATTTCCTGTTCGGAAAGTGGCAATGTACTGAGAGTGGAGGTGTCCTGAGATGGACCTGTCATCTCCAGGCAGCGCAAAATGCGTATATGAAGCGCTACGTCATGAACGCAATAAATGATACCCTCGTGGGGGCGCGCTCATGTGACTGGCTTAGAATGGAGGTGTTATGCTCTCCGAACGCTTACAGGAGTGAACCCACAATACTGAACACTTACGAGAGGAGACTGAAGTTATGTAGCAAAAGGGTTTAATATCCAAAAACAGGCTGGGACAGAACTGAAGAGGGAATAGTGAATCCAAAAAGGCCTGGGCCAGGGAATGTTTCCTGAGCTGGAGCGGGGGATAGAAGCCAGGGTTCTTGGGTTACGAGAGAGAGAGCAGACTGGACCAGGAGAGCGGGGAATCACGGAGGAACACAGCTGGAGGGATGGTGGCTGGACGCGGCAGGCAGAGGAGCAGGTAGATGGACACTGGACAGAGAGAGTACAAGGTAAGCAAAACAAAAACACTAGAGATTAAGGTTAGGCAATAAGCTAAGAGACCAAGACGTATTACCACTGTGGTTAGACGACGAACTGGTGAATACTGGATGAGGGAACCGGGTATATATGCAGGTGTATGTGAGTAGTAGTAATCAGGGTGACGAGCAGCAGCTGAGGAGGTGAGTTGGCGGGAATCCAGAAGTAGGTCAGCCACGCCCAGCCAGGAAGACAGACATACAGACAGACAAAAACAAACACAGAAGGGAAAAAGAAGGAGGCAGAACTGTGGATCCTCACAGGAGGAGACATCTGATTGGCTATAGATAGAAAATATTACAAGTACGAATCGGGTGACTGTCAGGGGAGTCTCAAAAAACCCACACACGAATGCACAGCGATCCATGCACAGAAAGTGGTTTGTGTTTGCAGGTTCAGAGGTTTTAAACGGAAAACAAATATGTGAGGATCAAAAATACATATGTAAAACTTTTTTCTGTATTTGGATTTGATTTAAATGTATATGAAACGGAACACATTTGTGGATCCTGAAATACAAGTGTGAATCCTTCTGTGTGCATGTGTGTATTATGAGACTGTTTTGAGCCCATACATCAATGCTGATTTATCATAGCCTTGAATGTAACCTATCCTTAAAGGGGACCTATCATGCAAAATCATGCACTTCTTGATGTCTTTATACATAAATATGTGTCCCCGGTGTGTCAGGGAACTCACAAAGTGTCAGAAAACAAAACCCTCTGTCTTTTCCTCCGTACTCACATCTCTAAAAACGGGGTACAACGGAGCTGATCCAGATTTGCTGCTGATATGACGTAATATCTGAAATGTGGGCTGGCTTTACGCCCACAGCCCTATCAGAACAGTTGCTATCAGAAACAATGCCCGACGTTTTTTGGACGTAATATGGTCTGTGTTTACATTAGCAAGCATCGCTAACACTCAGAGCTAACCTCTACTGGAGTGAGTATGTGTAAAAAAGCAGGAAATATAAAAAGGAACTCATACTGTTTCAGAAATAATCCTTGATGTGGTTTGGAACATGATATGGCGTTTAATCACGGCAGCATTTAGCTGTATCTGCCGGTAGAATTCTGAGAAGGCACAAGCTCCCCCTCTTTAATTTTTTTCAAGCTAAGGACCCAGATCAGCCATTCTCTAACAGGGCTGGAATAGAGGGATGCTAGCATGACTGTAGTCTAGTGCCAAGAGGTAGGTAATGGACAGCAGAACAAACAAGAGTAATATTGTGATATTTATGTGGATTAAAAAATGATGGGAGATTTTCATGGACTTCTGCATGAACCGTAGTATGCTGGAACTACGGATCAATATGCAGATCAGAGAGTTCTATGGTGTTGGTTATTATAAGATCCTCCATTTCAAGGACTAGGATTTGAACCTCAGTCATTTTTGGCTGATCAAGCAAAAATGAATATAGATAACTGTTCATTACAACAAATCCATTAGAAAGATAGTAATAAGCTTTTATAAAACCCAATCATAGACGCTATTATTTGATAAAAAACATTACCCTAAATTCCAGCTGCATGTACAAATACGTGAGCAAAGTGCATTAAACGCATAGTGCCAACGGTAGGTAAGATTAACAGTTTTCCTTGTGTCTGTGCTGCATACAATCTACCACATGCTGTACATTGCTCAGTATGTACTATTTGATCCATTACATTTAAAACTTGTCATTTGCTATACAGATTGCAAAGCCTGCTGAGTAAAATGTGTGATATTGGGTTTTATAAATCAAATTTGATTCAATGATGGATTGACACTAAACTCCTAGACACTCTATGCTACTTTTTGAATAAGGGAAAGATAATACAACTAAATAGCAGAGCTTTTTTGATCTCAAAAGCCCCCCACAGTCTTCATCAGACTGCATTATTTCCAAAATTGCACTCTGATTCCCACCATTACCCACAATTGCAGAACAATGCTTGCAGCTAGCTGATGTAATCACATGTTCCAGGGGTGTACATTAAGTCAGTTTCTAGACAAGGTGAGAGACCTGTGCCCGGGCACCACCACCTTCTTTAACAATCTCACACAGTGTCACTGCTGGAGACCCATCGTTAGGAAAGAGATGGAATAAATGGAGAATGATGTGAAATATTAATACCTCTCATGGGGATACATTTATATTCAGTGAATTTGACATTTGCGCTGTGCCTGTTCATACCTGCCAACCCTACCGATTTGGGCGGTAGTCTACCGCTTTTGACATGTTTCTACCGCCTACCGATTTAGCTGTTTTTCCCTACCGATTTCAATCTTCCCAAATTATAAAAAATAAAAATGCCCCTTGGTGCACCATAGACAATGGACTCGACTTTGGCCTGTTAGCCTGACACTATTAAAATGTGTCACTGCCGTCAGCTGCTTCTAATTTGTGTCAAAACATATCCAAAACCAAACAACTAACCCTGGTAGAAACACTGAGTAAACCATAGTCACTTTAAGGTCAGTGTTTCTCTGAGGAATATTTGGCGTAGCGCTTACTAGCTTAAGGCTATGTTTGCTCAGAGTGTTTTTCTGATAACTTAATCCCCTAAACTAGGGAAGTGTTTACCTGCAGCCCAATTATCTACAGAGGTCTGCTCCTCTCGAAAGCAGACAGGCTGGTGATTTTAACCGGAGTAAACTGAATAAAGCAATTTCATGTGAAAAAATCTGTGTTTCCCCGATGGAAACAGGGGCTACGAGCTAAAGGCTATTTTGATAAAATAATGACAGCAATTCAAAAATATTCAAATATATATAAAAATATAAAACACACATTCAAAGATTCAAGATTCAAAGGTTTTATTGTCATATGCACAAAGCTACAGTGTATAAATGGCAATGAAATTCTTCTGACCTGAGCTCCTCCAACAATGCAACATATTAATAAAATACAAAATAAAAAGTAGTGCAAAAAGTCTATATGGTTTTTAATACAGACATGTTCAATGTTATACCTTCAATACGTTTTAATTGCATTTACCCTCGAAAGGAGACTGGAGTAACAAGTTCAAATTCTTATAGATTCTTATGGTTGTTTCTGTCTCTGGACAGTAGCCAACATGCAAACGGTAGCCATGTACTTGTTCATATAAAAATCAATGGCGGAAAATATGTTATCACTGTTGCAAAGTTTATTTAGAGGCTAATTCAGGTTATCCTACAGTTTTTGGCTGCCCTTAAGAAAACGGGAAGCGTTCCTATTGCCTTTGTGACAGCAGCACCAATCATACCACATGCAAACACTAGGGGGAAGGAATTTGTCTGTCGCCACTTTAGGTTTAAATTGTCCCACAGTAAATGTACACCACAGAGTTCAATTATGCCTAATAAAGTCTACATACTGTAAATACTTTATTATTCAAAGATTTCAAACACGTCTACATTTTATCACCAAGTAAAAATTCCTGATTCAGTTTCCAGACGGTGGTCGACTATGTCATGTCTTCAAGGACACAATACCTTCGGCTTGGACCCAGCGGGAAGTCATGGACTGCTCAGTCCCTCTCATGGTCCAGCCAGCACTAGAGGGCTGGATGTGTACCTTGCAGTGTGAGCCGATCACAGCTGACATGTGGCCAGTCGATCAAAGTGCTGACGCACAAAGAACTATTCCCACTTACGCTCAATTTACTGTCACCAAAGGTGAACCTGTATAAGGGTCTAAGGTGGAGGATCCAGAAAAAGACCATGAGAAAGATCAAATGGACACAGGGAGAACACACATCTTGCTCACCACTGCAACAGTGCCGACACTTTAATTCTGACAACCTTCCCTCAAAAACAGTGAATAATTTGCTCCACTTACACATGTTATCCACTGACAAAAGCGTTTTTATTCCTCCCAAATTGCACAGGTGGAGTGGCAGGCTTTCACTCGTCAAAACATCATCAGACAGAACAGAGACATTTGTGTGGCATGTTATTCGCAACAAAGCTGCCTGATTACCCCTCCTGCACTCCATTTTGTGCAGAGGAACAATTAGTTGCGCCATACGCCGCTTGTTTATCAGCCCACTCACCCCAAAAAGGCAAAGATGGGAGTAATTGTGAACACTCACCTGCATCCACTTAGAAGGAAGCCACAGGGACACATGGGAGAGGGTTGGACTCATAATAAGAAACATCCTGTTTCCTCTGGAGTTCACTACTGCAAGTCTCACGCTAAAATATCTGCAAATATTCCACATGACCATATACCATAAAAGCAACAAGCTGGTAAAACAGCAATGATATATCCTTTTGAAAAGGAAATGTTTAATGTCATCTTTGAGTCACAAAGCACACTGAATTGAAGCTTGAATTTCTTATCAGACTGCAGACATCCCACTTCTCCCTCAGAATAAACCTGAAGTCTGTGTCAATGGAGGAATCTAGGTAAGTACATTTACTCAAGCATCATACTTAAGTATGATTTTGAGGTACTTGTACTTAACCTGAGTATTTTCATGTTATGCTAATTTAAACTTCTGCTCATTTATAAAGTCTGACCCCTTTCCTTCTCTTGTTCTCTTTTTCTTTCCTTCACTGGGGACAGTTTAGTCATCATGAATCCAAAGTTTCCTACTCTCCACAAATATAAAAATGAATTTTCAAAAAGTGTTCAATTATTTGATCTGATGAAGAAAACAGATGTTTGTCGTCCGCAGCTGATGTTAAATTGACGGGACTTCTTTCTGTGGATTGATATGACTGCACTTTGTCCCTTGATCCTCCTTAGCAACAGTCTTTTAGTGAGACTTAACACCCTCTGGAATGTCCAACTTAACCAATCAGATTTGAGTATTGAACTAAGCCGTTTAATGATACAAAATATAAATCAACTAATAAATAAACATTGACATACAATTATAGGTTAAAATATTCAGCAGCAGTATAACGTTGTCAACCTAAGCTCCACCTTTACCATCTGTGATAAACAAATTAATGCAACAATAATCATAAGGCAGTAGTTTCATATGATTCCGAAATGGGCAATCACTCTAAAAGAGTGCGTTTGCTTTTGGTACTCAAGTATAGTTTGATGCCAATACTAAGGCTGATCATGAATCAAAATACAAGGCAAAGTGGAATGCATATATTATGCTGGGGTTTTCCCTCTCCTATAGTGTGTTCTATAGGTTTTTGTGCATGTGTGGTTCTGAAAAGGCTTACATCCCTGTGTTCCCTCCAGAGGGAGTTTCTTCGGATGTGTCCTCTGAGAGCTTCAGTGCTACACACACGTGAATATATGACGTAAGTAAACATCAAATATTTCAAAACATATCAGGAGACATGCTGGAAGTCTCAATTGTCCCTGTGAATGTGGTTGGAGGAATACTATCAAATCTGATTTTCAATAATCCACATTCACAGCGAGAGTGCATTTTACCATCACTTCATCATATATGCATTTCTCACCTTCCATCAGTAGCACCTGAGTCCATGTGAGCGCCATATCATCTGAGTCCTGATTCCACTTTGACTGATTTGAAGGCAACTCCCCCAAGGCTGAGCACCTGATGATTTATTCATGTCCAGATGCAGGACTTAACACACACAATATGTTAATCCCTGGGAAGAACATAAAGATGTGGCTCTCCATTGATTCGGTCCAGTCTGCTCATATGTGTTTCTGCTCCTGAGAGGAATCCAGCCTCGGCGCCCAATTAGCTTGATCAAATAATGAAGCCAGGAATTACAGAGAGAATGCTCCGTCTGTGATTCTGCACTCCGCCATTCTGTGTGTACAGCTGTGTAACTTTATAGGCAGCTAATTATGGTCTTAGCCTAATTATTATGGATTCTGTCTTTTCACAACAACCATTCAGAGTGCACACATTTTGTGCACCATTGGGAACATGACCAATTAGGCTAAGTCAAGCAGAGTTTAACAAAGAAGTTCATGGTTACATTCTGACAAGTGTTGGAATACCTTTTCTGACAGGTTTTTAGAATCCCCCCTGCGGTGTGCAGTTTGAAAACCTCCTGCAGCACAGCCGAGGGTCTCTCTTGTGCGACCGATAGAGAATGGAGCATTGAGCTGCCAGGTGTGTGCTGCAGAAAAAAAGTTAAAATGACATCAGTTTAATAAGCGTCTGGCATTTTAAAAGCTCTACCCTGGCAAATCCATAAAAGCTGTGGGGTGGATGATTCACTTGTGTGGAGCTAGAAACTTCTATTTGACACAAGTTAATTAGACATGTTTGTTCTCTTTCAGCGCGGCCACCTTTCTTTGCTTAGGTTCCTTAACTCGATCCGGGATAATAGCAACACAGGCATTTTGGCACCGGTGTCAATCAATGACATTGCCCTGTGTTAACTTACTTCTTTTGTTGCACATTTTTATTCAGTGGCCTTTATTCTTGTAAAGAAGTGGAGAAACGTTTTCCAAATTAATTGGATCAACGATTAAGTGGGAGGAATCCCGCCCCACTGAGCAGAGACAATGGCAGAAAAAAGGGTCATCGCAGGCGCCTGCTGAAAACTGACACTTGAATTAGACAATGAAGAATAGAGGGCAGAAGAAAAGCACAGAGGCCTTTCGGTGTGAGGTCTTCAAGGAGGTCCAAACTTTATCTCTCGCCTGGTGTGGTCAGAGACACAGTTCTGAATGACTTTTGTTGCTTGGCAATGTCACTTGGCAAGTAGAAGCTGCATTGTGACATGCCTTGCTTGGTATTTTGTTTTTAAAGCAGTGAAAAACATAATACCACCTGAGTTGAAATAAGGAACAAAGACCAAGCATGTAGAGGACTCCCAGTCTTGGACATGCCTCTTTGTAACTGTTGATATCAAATGTGAGTCGATGTCCTTGTGGCACTAAAATGTAAAGAACCAGATCATTTGGCTGCTTTGTCTCTTGTCACTGATTTAAAAGATATTTAATTATTAAGATAATCAATGTGAATTCCTCAAATCCTTCTTGCCTTCTTGCTTTGCTGGTGTTCTGTGGACTTGTCATCCAGCCCAAGTACTGTCTGGATACTTGGAAGTGTTTCTTGTCAACCATTGCATTAACAGAACATTTCTTCCTTATCTCTGACCCATAACTGTGTAAAGGTTTTATAGAACTTTTATTGTTACTCCAAATGTAGTTTTAATGTTTTACAATCATATTTAAGCCGATTGACTGTGAATATCATGTAGCCTCCGCGTCTTGAAGTGATTCTCTGCTTCCTAGACTCTTGTTTGTCTTTCTGTCATTTAGAAGACAAAAAAACTGATTCCTCCAACTAGGCCAGCCAGCAACGAGACGGCAACTCAGCCTGTCCGTGTCCAGCCAACGCTCTGCCAGCCTGGAGTCTGCACCCTGGCCTTACCAGCCTTCCTTTGGGCCACCAGCCTACAGTCCATCCTGGCAGCAACCAGCCTTCACTTTGGCTGGCTAGCAACTATAGCATCATTCACTTGAGTTCTTGCTCTTGACATTTTTACACACAAAATATTCTTTAAAATCATTACATGCATTGAAGCTAATTAGGGTCTGAGACCAGAGGTCGGCGAAGACCCTATTGTAATCGCTCGCACAGCGAGCGATAAACCTGCGAAACACACACAAAACAGGGAAAACGACCAGCAAAAGCACAGAAAAGGTTCCGTAATCATGACGGCAGATAGTCCGCGCGAGCCCAGTCAAGTGGGCGCTTAAGTTTGCGTTCGCTCGATGCTAGGCGATCCCTCGCCATGGAACACGATGATGTCATAACTCAAACTGACATGCTCAGAACGCCACCAAACTTCAAATGATGGTTAACAATGCGGCCCTGAACAGCTCTATGTCAAATCTGATGTTACATAATGTGGCATTACCATGGCAACGCATCCCTCGCCATAAAACACGGTGTTGCTGTTACTCCAATGGACACGGTCCCATCGTCCCCCAATCTTCACTTGTATGTCACCGGTCCATGCCTCAACAGCTCTACGTGAAATTTGAGATCTCCATGGCAACGCATCCCTCGCCATAAAACACAATGTTGTCATAAATCAATGGAAAATCGTCCAAACGGCACCAGACTTCAGATGATGGCTAATGGTCCGGCCCTCAACACCTCAATATGACAATAGTGAGTTTTCCTCAAAAGCTGTTGCCATGGCAACGCATCCCTCGCCGTTAAGCACAATATTGCTATAACTCCTGTGTAAATGGTCAAAAAGTGTTCCATCTTCACATGTGTGCTAACGGTACAGCCCTCAAGACATTTATGTGTCAGTTTTGAGATTTCGTCAAATGCCGTTACCATGGGAACACAATGCTCGCCATGAAACACGGTTTTCTCATAACTCCAGTTAACATGCTCCAAATGGCCCAAAACATAACGTGTTTGATAACGATGCAGCCCTCAACACATCTAGGCCTATTATGGGGTGTCATCAAATGCGTTGCCATGGCGACAGATCACTTGCCATAAAACACGATGTGGTCTTAACTCAATGGAAAATCGTCCAAACGGCACCAGACGTCAGATGATGGCTAGTGGTCCGGCCCTCAACAGCTTTATGTCGATTATGGGGTGTCATCATATGCCGTTGCTATTGCGACAGATCCCTCGCCATAAAACACGATGTTGCCGTAACTCCTATGCAAAGGGTCAAAACGGCACCAGACTTCAGATGACAGTTAATGTCACGTCGACGTGCGGACAACAGCCTGAGGAGCGTCGAAGACCCCCTCAACGCTGCTTGCAGCTTTAATTTTATTTTATTTCTGACAATAATTTGTGTTGCCAGGTAAAATAAATCATTTCAAATGTATAGAATTACTGACTAATTTTACTATCAAATACTTTTTAGCCCTCCTGCAGTTGAGGAGCACACATAGCCATAAGCCCTGACTAATCATTTAATCAATTGATTATCCAAAAAGGGTGAAAAACTACCATCACAATTTCCTGTAGCTAAAGGTGACTTCAATTGCCTTTGTCTCATATTGCATGAGACAAAGGCAATCAGCATCGTCCAGAGCTGAGACTGGGTAAAGGTTTAGAAATTGAGCCTAAAAAATACTTCAGTCAATTTGTTGACTATTTAAAATACTATACCTCAATTGAATTAAGTTGTGATTAATATGTTTGTAGAGAGTTTGTTGAAGAGAATATCGTATTGTACCTCATACATAGTTATGAATACCCTGCTAAGTAATGTACTGTATCTTAGTACTTTGTTAAACTGTTATAAATCATGGTATATATTTTTATATTTTTTGTCTTTTTGCACCGTGGTACAGAACTATGGCCAGTACCACAGTGTACACAATTTAACATCATTGCAGATGACTTAAAGGTCACCTATTATGCAAAATCCACTTTGTCTTTTATACATAAACATGTGTCCCCTCTGTGTCAAGAGATTCTGAAAGTTTCAGGAAAAAAAGATTGGCTCACTTTTTCTGATCCAAAAAACCTGTCTGAAAATGAGCTGATCAGATTTTGGCCACTTTATGATGTTTGTGTAACCATCAGCCAATCACCAACCAAGGTAACCCCCCCCACACACACCTTATCACCTGAATCTCCTCCTAGAGCACCATTGTGTTCTTTTTAACCAAATATCTCTCAGAGGGGCGTGGGGAGGGGCTCCTTATTTTCATCTGAAGTAACAGACAGAGAATCAGCACTTTAGAAACAGGGCTGAAACAGAGGGGATTATGGGATGCTGCAATGATCTGTTTGGTATTTGGAGCCAAACACTTCAGAGACATGTTTTGTATATATCTGAGACCTATAATATATTGATGAAAAACAGTATAATAGGGGACCTTTAAAGACCCAGTGAAGTGTGCGCCGGTGCATGATCTGTTATGCTAATACGTATAGTAATGACCAAAATTGTCCATTGGAACCCATATCAAAGATGTTGGAATAGCAACGAATTTGACGAGTTTTGAATTTTCCGCTGGGAAATCCGCAGTCGACCTCCGCCTTCGTGGGCGTGGCTTGCGATCTACTGCGTGACGTCACAAGATGGGCCCAGCCGAAGTGTTTACATTCACCACCGTTCATTTTGTCTCTGTTTCAAAGTCGAATTTACCAACGTTTTTGAGCGAGTATTTTATTGGAAAGTGTTTCGCAGTCGACTGGAAGTGATTGCCAATCGAGGAAACCTGACAATGGAGGCGACAGTGAAGAAAAAGGGAGGAAAAACACACGGGAAGCGATGCATTGCCGCTGGCTGTGGTAATGTCAAGTCTGCCGAAGTGGCGATGTTTCTGTTCCCAAAAGATGAAGGTGAGTGGCTGGTGTCATTGTTTCGTAGATTCGTAGATTGTTTATGAAAAATAAAGGCCACTGTGTTTGTGTTTACTAACAAGACTATCATGGCGGCGGCAGAGCTCAAGTCGAGTTTCTCCGCCTGGAGATATTCTCACTATTTCACTTTTGTCGAGCACAAAGAAAAGAACGTTTTAGTTAAATGTAAGTTGTGTCTTGGCGGGTCAAAGATCCTATCGACTGCCCAAAACAGCAATTAAAATCTGTTGAAACATCTGCAGAAACAACATGCTGGGACGAAGCTAGTAGCTAAGACCACAGACCCAGACTCATCCGACGCCACTCCACCTCCACCTAAGCAACAGCGGCTGGATTGGCACTTTGAAACATATCTTTGTGTTTGTGTTTGTATAGACCACATTGCTTAGCAGAGTTCAGTGATGCAAATGCATGTCAAGTTGATCAACAGGTTGTATTATTCTCCGATGCAATAACAGTACTGAAATGAAGGCTACAGTATAAGGGCATTAATGGGTGCCCTTTTTTAAGTAACTAAAAAGTTACTTTTCACAGTAACGCATTACTTTTTGGTGTAAGTAGTGAAGTAACTAGTAATTGTAACTAGTTACTGGTTTTCAGTAACTAGCACAACACTGCATGTGAACATGAATGTTGCATCATGCTATGAACAGATGAATGTATGATCAGGTGATGGCCAATCCTGTGTGTAGATCTACTCTAGATCTATGACAAAATATTTTCCTCAACTAAATTGACTTCCATGGCCACTTTCCTCATCTATCCTGTCCGAAAAGCTGTCAAAATCACTCATTTCTCTCGCACCAGTATCACTTTCCGAAGTCTCCGCCATGTTTACAATCACAACTGGGCCCATCTTGTGACGTCACAGCCGCTATCGTCTGCAGCAGCGGTAGGCTCAGACGGCCGTTCACGGGTTGAAAAATTTGCGATGTTTATCTCGTCCTTTGCACTTCCTAAAAAATTATTTTAGCCATGAACAGGTATAATGATATGTAAGAAATGAAACTGCCATTTCATTTTGGCGCAAAAAATGCACTTCACGGGCACTTTAAGAGGTACTATACAGAGGATCCGCAGGTTAACTGCTATACATAATATTTGGAGTATGTGTCCACAAGGATGTTTCGTTTTATTCTTAAAAGCTTGGTAGGAGACAGCTCTCTGTGGTCTCAGTGAAGCAGCAAGGTTATATACTATCTGGGCCATGAGGTAAACCAGTAAGCAGCCTCCACTGTCTCTCAAACACGAACCCTGACCGTGTCAAAACAGAAAAGCTCACAATGGCACGAATGCACCGCTGCAGAGGTAGAAAGCAGTTTTTCCAATGCTATACGGACTGAATAGAGAGTTTGAAAAGCTTTGGCTCTGGTTCCCGTGGGGATAGAGAGGGGGTGGGGGGTGGGTGGGATGGGATGGTAATAACTAGAAGCAGGTGCAGGGATGAGGAGAGGAATACTGGAGAAGTTTCAACTTTCTACACTTTTCCAATCCCCATAGGTCCAACTGGAATACCTCCACTATGATGTAGTGTAGTGTAGTGTAGTGTGTGTGTGTGTGTGTGTGTGTGTGTGTGTGTGTGTGTGTGTGTGTGTGTGTGTGTGTGTGTGTGTGTGTGTGTGTGTGTGTGTGTGTGTGTGTGTGAGAGATAGTTGGATGAGGCTCACATGCAAACATATGGAGGGGATTGTATATCTCTGCAAGGGGACTTATTCCATTCAAAAAAAGGGTTCTTGTAGACTTGTGGAGTGTGTGTGAGAGTCCTTCAGCAGTCTATGAGCATGAACAAGTGTCCTTGAAATGAAATAAAGTGTGTGTGTGTGTGTGTGTGTGTGTGTGTGTGTGTGTGTGTGTGTGCATGAACATGCAAACCCACATAAATACATAAGACCCATAATATGAGAGGTTTTCTATATTATTTGAAATATTGTACACATGGGCTGTGTGTTTAAAACCTTCAGTGCTATCCTCCTGCAATCACAAAGGCTCTCTCGACAAAAAGCAATTGGATTTCCCAATTGGATTGTGGAATGTATAACCATGACTTTTTGATTTTTGAAGCATATGCAATCGGCAAAAATAAAAAGCTAACGTAATGCTATAACAAACTACATCATGGCCGCTTGGCTGCGCATCAGCACCGCTAAGCTAAAGGCAGACTTAGTCAATTGTTAGCAGCCGCCGTTTTTAGTACACATAGACGCTTTGGACATTCACGGTCATCTGTATATTTATTTTACTCTCTAATGTTTGTTTATTTCTATTTCTATTTTGAGATGTTCTATTTTAGAATTGTTTATTTCTACTCTTCTAATTTGTTATTATGTGCAATGCCTTGTTTTGTTTTATGCTGCTGCAACAAAAAAAATCCGAAATTGGGATCAATAAAGTACATCTTATCTTATCTTATTCACCAGTGAGGAATTAACTGACATATTTATAACACGTTCCAAAACCCTTGACTTCGCAAAGTCTAAAGACTCATTACTGCACATGGTCATTTCAAAAATGCTCAACCAGTATGACAGAAGTTTGTATCACAAATACATATCACATATAGTCCAAAACAATGTCATTAGCCAGGAAAACTCACAACAAAAAGCCATAGTGAATCATATATGACCACCAAGCAAGCATCAATGCTGTAACAGACACTCGGGATTCAGGCTCCCTCACAGATCACAGCCGAGCCAACACACACTCTTCAATTCAGTGGGACAGCGGACATAAAATCTTAAACACATTAGCTGCAACAATGTAAATAATCAATAAGTAATGAAGGTAAATACAAAAAGTACTTTCTTTCTAAAGAGTTTACTGGTGTTGAAAAAGGCTTTGCCAGTCTCTTAAATCTGCTACCAAATCTGTGTCTCCTCCTCGAGCCTTTGTCCATCTGAAAACAACAGAGCTAAGTGAAAGCAACATCTAAAGCTGCACTACTTCTTACCAGTAGAGTGTGTGTGTGTGTGTGTGTGTGTGTATGTGTGTGTGTGTGTGTATAGTGTGTGTATACGTGTGTGTGTGTGTGTGTGTGTGTGTGTGTGTGTGTGTGTGTGTGTGTGTGTGTGTGTGTGTGTGTGTGTGTGTGTGTGTGATATATAAATAGTAATCTGGCGCTTTAGAGGGGAAATCAGGTCACAGATTGTGAAATGGTTAACGCATGTGACTGAATAATAGTTTTTGCTTGTTGGCATAGGCGGATGTTTTGGTACTGACACCTTGTCCGCAGATCAAATACATATCCATTTTGAAGATGCATTATGCAGCTGTTGACCACTAGGGGGCGATTAGGGTTGGCTATGGCTCGGGAGGGAGAGGGTCATTCACTATTCAGAAGGTCAGTGGTTCGATTCCTGCAGTCCTTGTACGTGTCCTTGGACAACATACTGAACAGAATTGCTCCTGATGGAGTCAGTGTGTGAGTTTGTGTTAATATTTATCACTTCTTATGAGGCAGGGGGGGGCCTTGTTTAGCAGCCTCTGCAACCAGTGTACTGTATGATTGTGTGTGTAAGTGCTGGTTTGTAGTGTGAAGCACTTTGAGAATAGCAAAGAGCTTATTAAATGCAGTCCATTTAAACTACAATACAGTAACACATAGTACATCTCTATGCAACTCAGCATACATTTAATTGACATTTTAAATTTGTATTTCCAATTTTGGGTTCAGAGAAAAATCTTGCCTCTAAAGGCTTTCATTCTAATGACGTTTTTCCTTTTTTGCTCACATTTCATTAACTAAATAAAAAATTTGAAAAATTCAAATATAAGGATAACAGCTTTGACGTTTTTGGGCATTGTGTTGGACATACAGCCTGTGAGTTAACATTTTGAGGAGGCTGGTCTACTTATTGTGAATCCTTTCCATTCACCTTGTTGAAGGACAGATACGTCTTCGCTGTGTGTTACATCAGTATTTACTAGAGATGGAATTCAACTATTGTTCTGTGCAAGTACCTCAACATTTTTACTTGAGTGTTTCGATTGTATGCCACTTGATACTTCTACTCCAGTACATTTTGGAAGCGATTATTGTACTTCTTACAACTCTAAATGTATTTGACATCTTAAGTTCCTAGGTAGATTCAGATTGAGAAGAAGAATTTGACTCTTTAATTCTGTTTTTTGAATACACTCAGTTACACACATGCATAGGAATGCACTGTTCAAATGCCAACATGCAATGGAGCTGCCAGAGCGAGGCTGCCATGTTGATCCACAGCTTCCTGTCCACACTCTGTATTATGTTACTCCAATAGGGACTAGAACCAGCAACCCTTCAGTTCCCAAGGCAAGACACCCCAAAATAAAACACATTTTAATAACTTAAGATATCAAGCAGCAGTAATATAAGTGGTTAAAATGAGCTCCCCCTTTGCATGCAGTGATTAACTTTATTAACGCAACAATAGTAAATATGTGAAGTCATTTGATTCTGAAATGAACCATTACGCATGTAAGACAGCAAGTATACTTTTTACTTTTGATACTGAAATATATTTTGATGCTTTTGTACTTTTGCTTAAGTATGATTTTGAATGCATGATTTGTTACAGATAATTAATAAATGTCTTCCATCACTGGTATTTTCTTCAAATAGTCAAACACAGCAAATTATTTCTGCAATTATGTAGCCTAACTTATCTTAAATTCATTTCCTTAAAAAAAACTCAACCCACACACTGTTTGTTGAGCGGGGCACAGTTTTGGTTTCAGACAAAGTCACTGTATTGTGTACTTGTGTATTGGTGGGCACAAAGATCAGGCCGTGATGAATGACATTTGCCCCAGTGTTCACCCTGGTCTCATTAGTCTGAAAGGACCCGTCCTCCTACATGCAGTGAATACGCGCTCTCTCGGCTCATTGACTTCCTTTGTTTCTCTTTGCCTATCCTGTGTCAGTCAGAGCAGGGTTTCCTTTCTCTGTCTGTGGCGCTCCCCTCCTAATGTCCTCCAGCCTGCATGTCATAGACCTCTGAAGAAGAGAGGAGCGCTCTTTCATGGCCCTCCAGGGGTTGTTTCAGATGGAGAGGCCGCCCCTGTCGTCTTATGTATTCAGTAAAAAGAGCAGGCCCAGCAGGGGGTCGCCTGTATCTTCTGGGCCTCCCCCCTTTAATACAAACCCATGTCTTTCTCCCACCCCCTCTCCCCTGGTTTTTATGATCCTTGGAATGCACTCTGAGGCTGCAGGAACTCCAGGTGGCTGACGGGGGGCGCTCCTAATACCTCCTTTCTCTCTCTTTCACCCATTTCTTCCCTTTTGCGCCCCGAGACAGGTCTAAGGGGTGCGTTTCTTCAGAAAGCAGCTCGGTTGTGCTGTAGTTATTCACACTCAGCCTCTTGTGTGTTTGAGAGACCACGCAGGTTCAAACCCTGCATCCACCCCCCACATTGCTCCGGTTTCTTAAAAAGGCTCTCCAACAGCGCCAAAGCTCTTTGAGAACAGGCCGAGAGGGAAAGAAAGACGTGGCAGCATCGAAAAGCTCTGCGTCTGGTAGGCAACAGCCCCAAAGAGCATTGTGAGAGATGCAAATTAATGGCATCAGACAGCCCTGTGACAGGAAACCTCATTATGTGACAGACACACAAAGCCGGAGCTGGCTTTCAAAGGCAACAAAAATATTGAATTAAAAATGTTAAACACCCCCGTGCTTACCAATCCTGTTTACCCTTTCTTTAAAAAGTAGGTCTCTGCAGCAATTTTGATAAACCATGTAATCCATGGCTCTTAAACCAGCTTTTCTTTGCTTTTCACGAGAGCTGCGTTAGTTAAGGTTAAAACTGTTTATAGATTCATTGTTGAACAAAATAAGTCTGGTAGTGTTTCATGTGAATAATACAGCTGCTTGATTTGTATAGAATTCACCAATTGGTGTTTAAGTCAACATAATGCCCTGGCCCTTGCCAAATTTGGAAACACTTGGTCTTTCAATCCAAAGGTTGTGGGTTCGATCCCAGCCCCCGCAGTCAGTCGATGTGTCCTTGGGCAAGATACTTAACCCAAAGTTGCTTCGGATGGCATGGCCAAAGCTGTGTGAATGTGTGTGAATGGTGGACTCCTTGAGCAATATTGGCAGATTGCTCTGTATGAATGAGGTGTGAATGGGTGAATGATGACTTGTAGAGTGTAAAGCACTTTGAAGGCGTAGAGACTGAATAAAGAGCTGTATAAATACAAATACCAATAAATGCAATATGGAAAAGTATAAAAGTAGAAGTATATGATGGCTAACACAACAACGGGCAACTATTATATGAATTGTCATAAAATTATAAAACATTTGTTAGTTTTACCTTATTTAGTGAAATATCGTCTCAACCCCATGATGGATTGGCATGAAATAAGGTACAAATGTTATAGGTGACTGTTGTGTCTCGTCAAATGTGTTAGTTATGTTTATGTATTATGTCTGTCATTTCCATGTTTTTTCACGTCTGGTCATGTCTGTTTATTTAGGTTCTTCATCTCTAGTCAGTCTCTGTGTTTATTGTCATGTCTCGTTTTCTATTTCCTGTTTTATTTTGTACTTACCTCTTGTCTTTCATTTCAGGCCCTGTTTCTTCCTCCCCTTGTGTGTTTTTCCCGCCATCATCAGCGTCTGCCCCGCCCCTGATTGTTTCCACCTGTTCCCACTCACCTCATGTTTAAATAGTCCTGTCTCTCCCCTGTCCTGTGTCAGTTCGTCTTGTTTGTTTCTTCGAATGGTCGTGCCAAGCCTCAGCTCAGAAAGGATCGCTTTCACTCATGTCAGGTTTTGTTTTTTTGTTAATTTTGTAGGCTTAAGTTTTTCTTAAGTTCTCTTTTTGTTATGCCTAGATTTTTCCTCCTTGTGAGCGCCTTTTGTTATTTCCAGTACCTACTCTGTTAAGAGGGATTACCTGATCTGTGAAATTAAAATTACATTTTTTTACATTCAAGACTTTGTCTCGGTCGTGCATTTGGGTTCATCAGTTTGTGTCGAGATCCTGACACTGACAATCAATCAAAATAGCCACCAGCACCTTGAACATTTATTTTACAGTGACATTTCCCCATTTGTCTATTTTTACCTATCTGATTTTTGTTACTATGACAAAAATGGTGAATGCCACTGATTCACTCAAATCTATCTTGCATGGCACAGAAAAACAAATATGTTCATAAATGGGGCGAAGCCTGCGAGCTAGTTCAGGCAGTCAACTCGAGCACCAATGATACATTAACATGTGACGCACCTCGTCCCTCTTACAACCAACCAAACACATTCTCCTAAACATGCCGCTCTATTTAAGCTGCCAGGTCTTCCTGCCTCTGCCTCGCTATGCTGCTGCTGCCACTGCTGTGTTCACGTGCTATTGCTACGTTCATGTTCCTGCTGCTGTGTTTCATGTTGCTGCTGCTCGCCTGCCCCACCACCACCCCAGCTTCCATCCCAGCTTCCACCTGTAGGCTCGGGGGATAGTTATCTAATCATCACTCAATGTTCCATGTACATCTGTGGAGTGATGAGGCCCGAGCCTAGACGCCAAACTCAAACTATATGCTGCTTATAATAAACATATTAAGAAACACGTGAGTTGTCTGACTGAACAGTGATTCTTGCATGAGGCTCAATACAAAAAGCTGGTAGTTAATTTAATAATCATAACTAGGCTCTATTTAAGAATTAAGTTGCCTTCAAATGACATCAGTGCAGAGCCGTTTTGTTGCTTAAAAACAGCTCAAAATTGTTGAACGACAAAGTACTCTTACTGTAACTCTGCTTTCAACTGCATCTCTACCTCAGTGGATCAAGTTTACTCAGTCAAGTGCAGAGGAGGGAGAAGTACTCCGATCTTGTACTTGAGTATAAATATAAGTACCAGAGTGTAGGAATACTCAGTTACAACTAAAAGTGCTGCATTCAAAATGTTACTCAAGTAAAAGTACAAAAGTATTATCATCAAAATATAGTTAAAGTAGCGACAGTAAAAGTAGTCATTGTGCAGATTGGTCCATTTCAGAATAATATATATGATATGTTTTATAATGATTGATCATTAAAGTGTTCTCAAAGCTGGTAAAGGTGCAGCTAGTTTGAATGACTTTGTATACTGCAGGGTAGCTTGTGAATTTACTCCAGGTGGAACTAAAGTCTGATTTAACACTTGATTATATTTCAAACCATTCATCCACATCTGTAAAGTAACTAAAGGTATTCAATACATGTAGTGGAGTAAAAGTACACGATTTACCTCTGAATTCTAGTGGAGTAGAAGTACAAAGTAGCAAAACATGTAAGTAAAGATTACTCCAAATGTTACTTAAGTAAAGTACTTGAGTGAATCTATATTGTCAAGGGAAAAATCAGAACATGTCATGACATCACCATTGGCGATGAGTGTAACCCCACGCCTCTCCTCAGTCTGTCCAGAGAATCCACATTCAACTACAATAATATTCCCTTATCCCTCACACTCTTTATTCTGAGGTGGCTTCCTTCAGACAACTGAGCGAGAGGACAGCTTTGCAGAAGCAACCCGGCCCAAATATTACTTAATTATAGGACGGTTTTGATGGATATCCTCAAAGGTAAAGCTGACATTTCAAGCCAGGGTTTTTCAGATGGTCTGGGCAAGAAGTAGACAAATCACCTGATTTCTCCCATCCTGAGAAAAAACTAAGCATGTGTGAAATGCATTGTGGTCTTCCTAGTTGTTGAAGTGGATGGGGTCTGTTATCTGTTGTGTTTGTTGCAAATAATGGGAAAGATGAGTTTTCAAAGGATTAAAAGTGACTTTTTAGAAATTCAAAGAGCACGCTTCTCCGAGATCATTTTGAGATCTTTAGAAATCATTTGTGAGTGCCTTTTGAAGCCTTTGAGTCTGCGTCAGTGTTGAGACATTTCAGTCTCCTTAGCATAACAAGGAGCACGCATCTGATAGCGGGAATAGTGGTGTGAAAATAATGGGTGTTTCTTTTTACCCCCAGCGGGATTAGGAGACAGTTTACTGATAAAATTGCCAAAGACATCGGCAGCTTAATCCTGTCTTCTGGCCGACTCAAGATCTTTGATCCCTTTCTGAAATCATATGCATGAATGTATAGAAAGAGTGAAAGATAACGAGACTGCAATGCCCTGAAAGCTGGATTTCCATATAGCACATTAGCTGTAATCCTGCGTGTATTGATTAGTCCCAAAACATGAAACATACAGTGGATATGCCACATACGCCAACGTTCAAAGATCCACATGAAATATGGAAGTTCAATTAAAAGATGAGAGTACGCGGGGATGGTTTAATGAGTCGGTTTGTTTGATGGGAACTTTGTAGTGGCTGAAGGATCAACTAAAGTGTCAATCTCTAACCAACACTGTCTCACCATCTCATTGTCTGTCAATTTACTTCTGAATGATATCGTCTTTGGCTTTCTTTTAAAAGTTAGTAAAGTTAGTAAAGTAAGACTATAAAGTAGTTTTTTATGATGCATTATGAGAGGGTCACACCGGACGCGAAGCGATTATTCACATCCCTCTAGCGTCACTCAAACTAGACGCGCTGACGAGGAGGCAGGGCTTATCTCCATTTAATTGTAATACGTGATACCAAAAAAATACAGCAAAATTATACGTTTAGTAAAAACCATTTATTAATGCTTTGATGAGTGTGTTTACAAGACGGCAGGCAAAACACTTAAAAAAAAATGGTGTTTTCTGAATGGAGATCGGATCGATTCAGGCTAGTCTAAGCTACCGTTGTAGCTGCTGTGTCCAAACTCAAAACAACATCATGTACACATGAATCAAGTAGAGACTGTATTCGCCATGCCATAGAGAGTCTATGGTTTGCAAAAAATGTGTGAATGCACCTTGAGGGGTGGGACATCTCTAAGCGGTTGACCAATCACAACAGAGCCGGCCAGCTAACCAATCAGAGCAGACTGGGCTCTGGTTTCAGCAGAGGGTGAAAAGAGGTGCTGCTGCACAGGCAGTATGAGCAAAATAAAAAGCTTTTTGAACATTAAAGCATGGAAACATGTCCCAGTAGATACACTAAATACTGATATACACCTGAAAGTTAGCATAATATGTCCTTCTTAGGCATTAACAGTAACACTAGCTTTAAGAGTCTAATCTAAGAATTCATTAATATGATTCTACCTTTTGCACTTTATGTTGGAAAACTAAGAAAAAAACAAAGTTCACCAAAAGCATAACAGCAGTCAGCTGTTCCTGACAACAGCTTATGCAAACTGCACATATTTTACAAATGAACACCAACTATGTAGTATACCCAATGTGAATTTTGAACACAAAATGGTGTTGCAACAGTGCATGTTATGTAAAATGTGCAGAACCACAATTAGCAATAGTGGTTTTGTCACTTTCTGCCTCTCCATCCCTCCCCTTGTCCACATTCCCACTTCCCCCAACCCGCTCATTGTTATTCTCTACCTGTCCACCAGATGTCCCCAGATATTTCAATCTGCTGTGGTCACCTGGCTCCCTCATTCATATGCTCACCTGTTTTCACTCTCCCTTCTCAGCACTGCAGTAGATAACAGGCCCATTTCCACTCTTACCCTGTCAGTTGTTTTAAATTAAAATATGCTTTGTACATTTTTCTATCCTCAGAAATCTGTTTTTTGTTACCTGAAAACTTTTTTAAAAGCCTGGTTTGAACCTGCCGGCTCTTCTGGACTTTGGATTTCCTGCCTGCCCCTTTGGATCTGTTAACCAGTTTTGACCCTTGCCTCCCTCCTGGTTCCTGTACCTGCCTGCTTGTAAGCCTATATAAATAGAGCTTCAGTTTTGGCTATAAACCTCTGAACTTTACAAGTCTGACTGCCTTGTCTGCATATGGGTCCAATCCACTGTTTCCTGAGTTGTGACAGGTTTATGTGTGAAGTGTATGAAATGGACTGACTATGCAGAAGGATAATATGTACAGTATATCATTTAAGTTGGCAGTGATGTTTATAGTGTACTGTAATAATCAGATGTGATCCTGAGTTATTGATTAATAGAAAAGTTATTGCAGTTTTATGCTTTTTAAGTACAGAGCTGGTCACAATTTGTTGCAAAGTAAAAGCAGCCCCTCATTCTGACAGCATTGTTTCTCCCGATCCCTGGTACCTTCGCGCATGCCTCCACATGCAGCCGTTGTTGCCACTGTGCAGAAGGGATGCCAAATGCACTTTCAACAGCCATCCTTGCCCAGGAAATGCAATAACTGTAGATCCTACAGCTTGCCTCATCAGCTGTAAGCACATGGGTCTGTTCACCCAGCTGCATTGTTGGGTGTCAATAGGCATGCTGAGACATCCATCAATGATTCCCTGGACAAATACATAATTGGACCTGCTATAGGTACCCACGTCTTTAACCTGAAGCAGTAATTTGTATCAATAACAACTAAGAGCACAATAGAGAAATATCCTTATCGTTGTATAAATCTGGAGTTTGGTCGTTCCTGTATGACCATGACATCTAGGCAGTTGTTGAAGCAATCGCCTCCCAGTACTCTGTTTGGGAGCTTGTATTTACTCTGTAACAACAGCATCCCATCTCTTCCTTGAAACATCTGCCTTGATGCCAACCAGAGTAGACAGCCCCACTTTGTATCTGTGGTGGGGTACAAATCCTTAGTGGCAAGAAAGTGTGTAGAGAGAGGTCAGCATGTGAGACAGGCACAATGTTTAGTTATTTTTTCCTGTATGCTAGACTTGGGTTGGGTTCCCACTGAACAAAATACACAAAGAATACAGCCGATAAGCAATGTACAGTATACATGGCAGTCTATATCCCAGTTTTTTTTTTTATAGATGGCAAACGTGCCTCTGATTGGAAATACTTTAGGTTTAAAAGGCTGAGAAACATGAATGTTGTGACAAAATCACGTATCCATCCATACCAATGTTTTGTAGCTTTGGAATAGCTTTTGGAACACTAAGGTCATCATCATTGGTGGTCATAGTGAGTTATACTGTCCTTTGTCTTGTAGGTCTTATGGTATGTTGTCAGTAGAGGCCCTGCAGTGGTCTGGGGTTGGTTTTGGCTGTTCCCTTTCCCGCCTCTCAGTGCGTTGCTGATCCTCGTAGTCCATAGTAAGAATAGTTGGCGGTATTTCTCTGGGTTTTCATGTGCTTACTAGTGTAGGTGGTCCTCGATTTTGCTCCATAAATCAGGAAGGGGAGGTCAATATAAAAGGTAAGGGAAAATATCAGCTTTTTCAATGATGCCAGATCTTTAGGGCTAGCTGTAGAGCTTTGTATATACCTTGTGAAGGTGTGCACTAGCTTTAAAAATATAAATGGACTGCAATGCCTAATGCATCTCCTCCAAAAATAACTCTTTAAAGAGATGCCTCTCTCCACTCACAGTATCCCTCCCTGAACATTTTATAAGATATATTTTCTCACACCTTTATGCTCTTCAGGCTAAGCATGGGGTCCCTTTTGACTGGCAACCCATGGAAAATGGCCTAGGAGGGCAGGAGCGTGAGAGCAGGTACTGTTTCCTTCAAGCATAATATCCATCTTAACTCCTAGCATTCCTAGGTACCTCAGGGAGCAAAGCCTCACATCCAACAAAAATGAAGTCAGCGCACACTAAGTTAAAGGTAGAAAAGACAGTGTAATCACATACTGTAGATATATGCTTCTCTCCAGCTGAACCTGGGAAGGGGGGCATTGCAACAGAGCGATCTGGAATAACAGACAGAACTGTCCAACAACAATTCTTTCTGTCTCCTTTCCCTCTCTCCAGAACTTTGCAAGCATACCCAGCACAGATATAGGGACTGAGTTGTAGTACAGGCCTCTGGACTAGTGGAGCGACTTCCATCAGACATAAAATAATATGCCGCTCTTTATTTACTGTTTCCATCAAGACACGGCTCCTGTCTTCTATAGTATTAACCATGTATTCTGCTGACCATGGTACCTCACTTATCTCACAAAAGCAAAAGTTTGTGAGATAAGGGATGTAAAATACCGTAAAGGCTTTAAAGACCCCTCGAAGCACTGCTAATAACATCTTTAACAGTTTGAAAGTCTACTGCCAACAGTCAACAAAGAATTAGAATGTCCTTCTTAAGTAGATGACCAAAATGTGGTGTAGTGCTGCCAGAGGGCACCGGAACGCCGCTCCGGCATCTAAAAAATTCAACCACTGTCTCCTTAAAATTACGTTCCCACAGAACTAAACTGCATTCTCAATTACGTTTAGCTAGAAACGTATTTTCTCCCACGTTACGTTTGTTATGAACGTATCTTAAATACGTTTATTTTCTACATATCTTTGCCATTTATTGTCTTGCTTATAATAATGATAAGTCATTTATAAATATTATTTTAGAGCACACATTTGAAATCGACAATCGGGCTCGATATATGGTTAAATTAAAGGAGAGGTGTCATGGCCAATTCCATTGTTGAGGTCTACTAAAATAGATTTATACTGTGCATTTTTCCAAACTCACATTGGTTTCGCATACAGCATCTCTGTAAAGTGTGTGTATTCAGCAGTATTCACTCTCACCACTAAACGGCTCTTGCAGCTCTTGCCCCCCCCCCCCTCCCTCCCTGTGAGCCCAGTGTGCTCCGATTGGTCAGCTTGGTCAGCTCGGGCACTCTGTTCTGATTAGTCAACCACCAGAGAGGCTCCGCCCATGTCTAACAGTGCTTTTTTCGGCTCGCTCTGAGCGGAACTTCAGTCTTACAATGGCTTCGGTACAGCCGTATATGTTATACGCTAACTAACCGAACTGTACCTACAACTGTTGTTATAGAAGAGTAAGCTATTTTTACCTGTAATAAACTACTACTGTTTGATGAAAAATCAAATCATGGTTTGCTATATATGAATGATATGTTATAGGAGCAAATAATTCAGGGAAGAAAGGCTACTAAGTATTTCCATCAAACTTTATTTTTACAAATGTACAAAATGAACATGTGTAAATATACATATATACACTGTATATCATCCATTCCTCCCCTTATAGGCGTTTTCGGCATCTTGCCTATCGCAGCTTTGTAAGCTGCTGCCGTATGAAGGTAGATATGGTGCAAAATGCGAGAGCGTGTAAAACCTGATGTGAGCACTTGCAGAAAAAAAATCGGAGCTTGTGTGCATACATTTACACTTGTATAAAATATCCAAGTATCTGTGAACCAAATTTGAAGTCACAGAAGAAAAAAAAAAGTTTTGTAGCTTGTAAAAAAAAAATGAACTTAGCGATGAAATGTTCACTTGCAGAAAAATATATCTTTTTTAAATATATTTTCCATTACAACTGCAACTTGGTTATTACAACCTCTCAAATCAGTCATTACAACTTCACGAATCTGCTCTGTGGCAGTATAAATCGACGAATCTGCGGCCTTGACTTTTGCTACACTTCTTGCAGATGAATGTGTCGCAAAAGTAATTTTCACCTGTAGATGTGGGGGGAGGGAGGGGGGTTGGAGCGAAGGGGCGGAGCTATTAGAACGACGAGGCTCGGGTCAGTCACACTGTCACAGCCATAGTAGAGATGGCAAATCCGGATCCTTTTACGGACTCAGGGTCTTCTGAGACAGTCATTGAAGAGATCCGGATCATACAAGTCATTTGAGTCAGCAGCACCAAGACTGTAGAAATCCTATCGGTGAAACCGAAAACTTGTTGCATTTCACGAGCATATTAAACTGACGTTACATTAACCTCCGCTACAGTGTCTTTTGCTTTAATAAAAAATGTTGATCACAAAAAAAAAGGGTTATTTTGCGATTTGGCGAATCTGAGTCTGCTGTTGACTCGTGCATGAGGAGGACGAGTCTGCTGGATCTCTGGATCTGCTGCTATACGGTTACGGCTCTGAGTCCGCACGAGTCTGCTCTGCTGTGCTTTGCACAGTGAGTCAGGATTTGCGAATCTGAGTCTGCTGTTGACTCGTGCATGACTACGAGTCTGCTGGATCTCCTGCTATATGGTTACGGCTGTGAGTCCGCACAAGTCTGCTGTGTTTTGCACAGTGAGTCAGGATTTGCGAATCTGAGTCTGTGAAGTTCCGCTGACTAACTCGTAGGCTACTGGTCTCTCTCGATCATTGACCTGGATCCGCGGATCCCGCGATTTTGATTAAGTCTATTATGTTTCCGGCTCTAAATGAAGTTTCAGTGTAGACTTCTAACAAAATTGTCATGTTGTGCAACAGTCTCCTGCGTGTAATAGCTGCATTTCCAATAAGGATCTTACTTGGCAAAACGTTTATTTTGAACATAGCACACAAAAAGAAAGAAACAATGACAAATGATAGAAAATTGCAAACAGTTAGAATATATAAAATGTCTTAATAATACAATTATTATTGTTATTGGGTCAAGGGGGCTGGTCAACAAATCACCACTGCAACAACTTCACCCAGTATCTCCACCCATGATAAAATAACTATGAAAAATAAAAAATTAATTAAAATGAACATATATACATATTTGGGTCATGAAAACAGTGTGTATGTAGATCTAATCATATGCCCCCCCCCTATTTTCTCATGGACTGCGTAATCATTGCAATACTGGTGTTTGTAGGCCCTATGTGTTAAATTTGTGTAAAGTGGTGTCTTTTGCTTTAATAAAACATGTTGATCACAAAAAAAGGGTCATTTTGCGAATCTGAGTCTGCTGTTGACTCGTGCATGAGGAGGACGAGTCTGCTGGATCTCTGGATCTGCTGCTATACGGTTACGGCTCTGAGTCTGCACGAGTCTGCTATGTTTTGCACAGTGAGTCAGGATTTGCGAATCTCTGAGTCTGCTGTTGACTCGTGCAGGATATAGCCGCGGGAGCCGGGTGCTGGAGGAGGGGCTGCAACATGTTACTGTTAATCTATCCCCACTTTTGGCCACACCCCCTAAGTAAAATGTCTTCCCGGCCGCGGCTATGCTCGTGCACAATATGACGAGTATGGATGGATCTCTGGATCTCTGGATCTGCTATGCTATTACGGTTAGGAGCCGTAACTTACGGCTCCCGAGTCCCCACGAGTCTGCAGGAAGTTTCACTGATCCGCGTCCCCTCCCCTGAGCCAAACGATAACTTCTGGCAGCTATCCTACTTGCTAAAGGCTAGGCAGATGGACTGGGGTACGTTGTAATGTGATTTTACATGTTATCAAGAGAGTAGCGAGTGCCGCAATTTATAGTTTTAATTTGTACGTCACACCAGGTGTAGGACTCAAAGGACTCGGGTTAATGGAGAGGGGAGACTCGTCACGACCAGCTCATTTCTAGGATCCGGGTTAATGATCCGGATGAATCAGGACTCGCCCATCTCTAAGCCATAGTCAGGTCGAACCGGATGACTGCGGGACTAAGGTCCGTGTCGCTACCAGTCCGCTGACATGGCGCGTCAATCAACGGTAAGTTTTGCCCATTACTTCCCCAGTATTACTTTGAATATTATTATTGTGATTGAGGATTAAATCCGCTTTGAAGAACACCGTTTTATATCGTGCAGTTTAGCGGCAAAATAACGTCAGTTAGCCAGCTAACGCTAGCTTTGTTGAGTTTATGCTAGCTAAACAAGTAGTGGTTGTAGTCTATACAGCAGTAATTAATATATTATAGCCTACTGCTTTGGCACTAACGGTTGATAACCGTTTATGAAAATAAAACCAATTGAACTGTACTGAAATAATGACAAGTTTTATAATTGTCTTGGGCTCCTGCTGTGTTTTTAAAGCCCCTTAACATTCATTACGTAGCTGATTAAAATCATAAACACATAAATAAGTACTCGAATTTCACTTACAGCAAAAACCGCATTCATGCACCGTCTGTTTTAACCGCAGAGCGAGTCACAATAGTCCGATATAAGCATGAAGAACAAACAAACACGGCCGGGGTCAAGTTGTGTTCCCTGGATGAAGTGAGCAGGCAGAGTCCCTGTAGCTTCACGGAGCAGCTAGCAGAGAGACAAGAAGCTTACAGCAGCAGTCACTTGACAGAGCTGTCACTCAATGTGACCACGCCCTAATTTATGCAAAAACGTTAAGACCTAATATAAATAAAAGGGTCATGTTATAAAACAATTCACTCAACAATTCCTAATCATGAAGGTGGAATCTAACTATATCCTGAATAATTTGTATTGCATCCAGGGGTAGAAACATGTTTATTTCTGCTGTAAAGTTTGGCATTTTAATATGGGGGTCTATGGAAATTGCTCCTTTCTGCAGTCATCGCCTATTGGCCAATAGATGAACTGCAGTTTGTGGCACTTCCTTATTTGCGTCCCGGGTCTGCCCCAGAGTTTGCCGCTTGGACTGACCGAGCTTGCGCCTCGTCGTTCTGATAGCTCCGCCCCTTCGCTCCAACCCCCCTCCCTCCCTCCCCCCACATCTACAGGTGAAAATTACTTTTGCGACACATTCATCGCAAGAAGTGTAGCAAAAGTCAAGGCCGCAGATTCGTCGGTTTATACTGCCACAGAGCAGATTCGTGAAGTTGTAATGACTGATTTGAGAGGTTGTAATAACCAAGTTGCAGTTGTAACAGAAAATATATTTTAAAAAGATATATTTTTCTGCAAGTGAACATTTCATCACTAAGTTCATTTTTTTTTACGACGCTGAAGTTGGCTTCCGATTCAGAGCTTCCGATTCGGCAGTTAAGGGGAAAGTTAAGGGACGCTTAATTTACAGCGCTGAGCGAACAATCCTCCGTGTTTGTACCTCTTAAATCGATGCATAGCCGATTTATTTGGACTAGATTATCCCAGAGTCTAAACATTCTTTATAACACAGTTTTAGATTTGTGAAACCTTTATTCTATTTGTGAAAATACAAAAAAACGGAGATTTCAGTGCTTTTTTCACATCTAGACCACATTAGACCAGGTCCTGATCTAAAACCACTATACCTAGACTCATCAAATCTGGACTGGATTATCCCAGAGAGGCTAAACATTCTTTAAAAACACAGTTTTAGATTTGTGAAACCTTTATTCTATTTGTGAAAATACAAAAAAGGAAGATTTTTCTGCTTTTTTACATCTAGACCACATTGACCAGGTCCTGATCTAAAACCACTATACCTACACTCATCAAATCTGGACTGGATTATCCCAGAGAGGCTCAAAATTCTTTATAAAACAGTTTTAGATTTGTGAAACCTTTATTCTATTTGTGAAAATACAAAAAAGGAAGATTTCAGTGCTTTGTTGACTTTTTTGACTGCTGGGTCAGGTGAGGCTGCAGCAGCTCTGCGCCCTGATGTGAGCTACATAATCTGTCTTTTGGAGTATGTGGTGTTCTAAGGCTCTGTGCCTGTTAGCATGTTAGTTTGTGATGGACTCTTACCGCTGATGCACTGGCAGAAAACACATCATTGCGAGGCCTGGTCTCCTGAAAAGCAGGTGCAGCCTACAAAAAAGAGCAGGGAGGAGGAGACACATGTTGGCACAGTCATGCATTACAATCATAAAGCAGAACAACAAAAACTTAGCCAAAAGCAAAGCAGCATGAGCAGAACACTGAGAACACGCTGTGGTGTCTCATAGCAATGCGGTGCAAATTATTTATGACTGGATCATTTATTAATTGCTGTTAAAGCATAAACAGTTAGAATGCTTTAGTAAGTTTTGCTTTAACTTTCATAAAAGGATCCTGTGAGGATAATAAGTTCCTTTGAAGCAGACTCAGTGTCAGGGTTGGGGAAAAATAGGACCCAAATGCAGTAAAAGGACTAAAAGGTCAGGTAACAAAAAGCGAGCTTTATTTTCCTGAATGACAAAAGAAAACAAGGAACAAGTTAACATACCAACACCGGGGGAGTACGAGGAAGGATCGGGACAAAAAACCTCAGGAACAAACATGGAGCGTGACAGGTAGCATGGACAAGAGCAAAGAGACTAATAGGTGTCATAGACGAGAAACGACGACGAACAGACATGAAGCACAGGGGAAGACAAGACTAAATACACAGAAGGGTAATCACAGGACAAGACACAGCTGGGCAAGGGAGGCAGAAACACAAGGGCAACAGGTGAACACAATCAGACACACCAGGGAAACTAACGACAGGAAGGCAAACAGGAAGTAGGACCAGACAAGACACAAGGAGGAAAACACTTCAAAATAAAAGGTGGAAAATGAAAACAACAATCCAAAACCATGACACTCAGTCCAGTATGCAGCTGTGAGAGGGTCTCCATCCTTTAATATCTGAGCAGAGGCCTTTTTCACAGACACATTTAGTTCAGCTGTCGCTGGACTCCCATCTACAATCAGAGAACAGACTACCTTTAGTTTATTTAAATCCCAACTCAAAACATGGTTAGTGAGGAATCAGCTCTGAAACACTGACACAATCGTCTGCTCCTTACAACCCACTGTCTGTGTTTTAACATGTTCTTTGGTTTTGTTTATTTGTTTTGTTTTATTGTTCTGTCTTTTTATTTATTTTATTTAAGTATTCCATTAATGTATGTTGCATTTTTTAATTTGATTGTATTTACTTATATATTATATTTACCTAATATCTGTCCAGGGACAACAGATGAAAAATAGCCTCTTGGCTAACTCTGGCACATTTACAGGAATGTTAATTAATGTGCACTGTCCCTGTTAAACAAATGAATAAATAAATAAAAATAAGTGTATGCTCCTCATTTAAGTGATAATTCTTTAGCTACAAAGTTTTCGTATCTTAAATACTGTTTCATAGCAAACAAAAAAATGAATGAGATGTTAAAGGAATTCAGGTTCATAAAATAAAGAGAAAACGGTGTTATAAAGAATGTTTAGCCTCTCTGGGATAATCCAGTCCAGATTTGATGAGTGTAGGTAAAGTGGTTTTAGATCAGGACCTGGTCTAATGTGGTCAGGATGCGAAAAAAGCAGCAAAATCTTCCTTTTTTGTATTTTCACAAATATAATTAAGGTTTCACAAATCTCAAACTGTGTTATAAAGAATCTTTAGCCTCTCTGGGATAAACCAGTCCTGATTTGATGAGTCTAGGTATAGGGGTTTTAGATCAGGACCAATGTGGTCTAGATGTGAAAAAAGCACTGAAATCTCCGTTTTTGGATTTTCACAAATAGAATAAAGGTTTGACAAATCTAAAACTGTGTTATAAAGAATGTTTAGACTCTCTGGGATAATCTAGTTCAAATAAATCGGCTATGCAGCGATTTAAGAGGTACAAACACGGAGGATTGTTCGCTCAGCGCTGTAAATTAAGTATCCCTTAACTTTCCCCTTAACTGCCGAATCGGAAGCTCTGAATCGGAAGCCAACTTCAGCGTCGTATTTTTTTTCTACAAGCTACAAAACTTTTTTTTTCTTCTGTGACTTCAAATTTGGTTCACAGATACGTGGATATTTTATACAAGTGCACACAAGCTCCGATTTTTTTTCTGCAAGTGCTCACATCAGGTTTTACACGCTCTCGCATTTTGCACCATATCTACCTTCATACTGCCGGTGTTCCGGATTAACTGGTTTCCCGATCAACTGGGGCACAGATGTGGGGGGCGTGGCCTTCGACTGAAATACACATTTCGATCGCTTCTTCTGTCGTTTACATCAATCTTTTGGTATATTTGGCTCGGTAGGAAGACTTTGATGCACATTCAGTACCAGTGTGTGAGGTTGTGGTTACGATGGCGATATCCGGACGCGAACAGCGAGGAGTACAAAAAGAAAAACAAGTTGAGTGGGGATCTCTGTTCAAAACATTGCGAGCTCCAATAAATAATTTAAACCAGCTATTGTTGCCAGACTTATTACTGAATATCGTTCTTAATGTGATACCAAGTCCATCTGAGACCTGTGTATACCTTCAGATAGCCTCCAAGTGAAGCGTATGTTGTTTACTCACAGTTTAACCTGGGCGGATCACAGTTTACCCTGGGCGGGTCCCAGTTCCCTGGGCGGATCGCCGTTTACCTGGGCGGATCACAGTTTAACACAGATGAAGACTTCTCCACGCTGCTTTCAAACTGTGAGTAAACAACATACGCTTCACTTGGAGGCCTGATACGCCAGGAGTTTCCTGATCTGGCTGGACGAAATCAAATGCAAATCACAAAATATTAGAGAAACTTAGTCATTTTAGATTCGTTAGTAATAGTTGTGGTAGGAGTGTGTATCTATCTAATCTATCTATCTAATCAACACAGTCAGCTTGCCAGCTAATATGCTAACCTACGTTTGGTAGTTGTTCAGTGTAATATGCCAATCTACTATGAACAACAGCTAGTCTAGGCTAGCAAGAACATGTTTACAATTGCAATCTTATATGGGTAGTCTGCTACGTTCGGTCATTCATTGTAGCTGGCATAAAAACAGTGTTTTCCCTATCAAACTCATGTCTAGCTGTTAGTAGCCTTCTTGTTTACCTCGGTAGCATACACGCTAGGAACGCCAGCTATAATGTAATTACGTTTCGCGACTGACCGTACGGTAAATCACCCGGAGTATACTGTCTATGAGTATTTCGTGTGTGAATGCAGACATTGTCCTGCTATGAGATACATGTAAGGCATCTGCTGACATTGGAGTTGATATATGGAAATGCTAGCAACTTAGTTAGCCCTGTTAGCACTGTGTCAATGGCTTAGCAGCCAGAAAAACGTTTACCCATTTACACAGTCGTGGTAGATATACCTTGTTTGTTTTAAACATCATAAATACACAAACAACAATGAATACTTACAGGTTGTGTACCCGAATCTCCTGCTGGTCCAAACAAAGTAGGAACAGCATCGTCCTTCAGTGTCCTACGCTGTGCATATCCGGAATTAATCGCTCCAAGGTTTGTGAAGCTATGGTCTGTCAAATGCTGCGCACACAGTAAAATACCGGCTTGAACATCTGAAGGAACAGTGTTAACAAGAAATGTCAACCACTGACTTCGTCGTGGTTCTGCCCTCGGTAAGGCATGCATTGAAGATTTCCCCTCACAAGACAGGAAACAGACCCTCTTTGGCATGACTGGATACAGTTTTGAACTGAACCTGAGATTCCAACAGTATATATGCTCGGCTGGCAGAGGGAGCTGCCATAGCTCTGGGCGTGGATACTGGACATTCATACCTCACAAGAACCAGGAAGTAAACAATGGACAATGACGTATCTCCAACGAGGCAAAGCTGCGATAGGCAAGATGCCGAAAACGCCTATAAGGGGAGGAATGGATGATATACAGTGTATATATGTATATTTACACATGTTCATTTTGTACATTTTAAAAATAAAGTTTGATGGAAATACTTAGTAGCCTTTCTTCCCTGAATTATTTGCTCCTATAACATATCATTCATATATAGCAAACGATGATTTGATTTTTCATCAAACAGTAGTAGTTTATTACAGGTAAATATAGCTTACTCTTCTATAACAACAGTTGTAGGTACAGTTCGGTTAGTTAGCGTATAACATATACGGCTGTACCGAAGCCATTGTAAGACTGAAGTTCCGCTCAGAGCGAGCCGAAAAAAGCACTGTTAGACATGGGCGGAGCCTCTCTGGTGGTTGACTAATCAGAACAGAGTGCCCGAGCTGACCAATCGGAGCACACTGGGCTCACAGGGAGGGGGGGGGCAAGAGCTGCAACGAGCCGTTTAGTGGAGAGAGTGAATACTGCTGAATACACACACTTTACAGAGATGCTGTATGCGAAACCAATGTGAGTTTGAAAAAATGCACAGTATAAATCTATTTTAGTATACCTCAACAATGGAATTATGATCAGTGGAAATGGCCTTTAAAATAAGTGCTTCGACATAGTTAACATTGCAGGAAAGCAATATATTAGTACTTTGTCAGGCTTAATATTTATCTGTAGATAACCCCAAAACTGTTTTCTTATTCAAAAGAAGACCTTAACCTAAAGTATTCTTTAATGTTTAATAAAGCCTTATTAGTTTGTCTGTTTTGCACATTTAATATCTTTGGACGTCCTGCACTAAACTGTTTTATTGTAGAGATCGCTTACAGTATCTTCTTGATTTTTTCTATTCTATATTTCTATCATTGACCTTCTACTTTCCCCCCTATTTTGTATGTACTCTTAATATTTTTTTCATCAAATATAACATTATTTCAACAAAAAAAGTGCAATAACGTGCTTTAACCACTAGGTGTCCCTTTCTATCAGCTGTGCACCGTTATGGTGTAAATACAGCCTATCTACCAATTTGATCAAATATAAAAGTCAGCCGAATTAGTGTTGATACTGCAAGGAGACGTATTGTGTGAAAAGAAATGTAAGATGTCGTTTAATTGCTGATATATTTATGATCCACGTCACATATTCAGTTTCGGCGGCAGTTCATCCAGTCTGTCCAGAAGTCTTCTAATCAAGGCTCTATAAATAAAGAACTACGGCAGATGTGTAATATTTAATGCAGCCGAACCATGTATTACAATGCCCTTATGTGATGACTTTTTAAAGTGCCAGTGAAGTGCATTTTTTTGCGCCAAAATGAAATGGCAGTTTCATTTCTTACATATAATTGTACCTGTTCATGGCTAAAATAATTTTTTAGGAAGTGCGAGGGACGAGATAAACATCGCAAATTTTTCAGAGTCTGAGCCTACCGCTGCTGCAGACGATAGCGGCTGTGACGTCACAAGATGGGCCCAGTTGTGATTGTAAACATGGCGGAGCCTTCGGAAAGTGATACTGGTGCGAGAGAAATGAGTGATTTTGACAGCTTTTCGGACAGGATAGATGAGGAAAGTGGCCATGGAAGTCAATTTAGTTGAGGACAATATTTTGTCATAGATCTAGAGTAGATCTACACACAGGATTGGCCATCACCTGATCATACATTCATCTGTTCATAGCATGATGCAACATTCATGTTCACATGCAGTGTTGTGCTAGTTACTGAAAACCAGTAACTAGTTACAATTACTAGTTACTTCACTACTTACACCAAAAAGTAATGCGTTACTGTGAAAAGTAACTTTTTAGTTACTTAAAAAAGGGCACCCATTAATGCCCTTAAGGCCTCTACACACCGGCCCGACTTTGGGAGTCAGAGGCCGTCCGAAGCCGTCAGAGGCAGTCGGGCATTCGCGTCGCACTACTCAGGTTGGTGTGTCGTCTCTTTACGGCACATTTTCAACCCTCCCGCCTCCTCCCGCCGCCGATTCAACATGTTGAATCGGCGGCGGGAGGCCGCGGGAGGCCAAAGAACGTCGGGACAAATCAATCACTCTGATTGGCTGTTCAGCTTAGCGAATCAGTGCATCAGAAGTGAAGCGGAAGTGAGGGACCAAAACAAACGATAAGAAGGCACACACAGACGGCTAATCTTCCTCATTTTCATCTCACCCGGACGCAAGAGTTTCTTTTTTATCATGACGGCATGGAATGAAGAAAGTGAAGACCAACTGATCAGGCTGTGTTTGTTTGTTTATATTACTAAGTCTGTTCTTCTTCTCTCGGTGTATAAAACGCAGTCTGTCTTCCGGTTGTTGCCTCTTTTGAATGACGAATACACACTACCGCCGCCTGCTGGTAAGGAGAGTTATTGCCACTCGTCGGCTGAAGTATTTGCGGTGTGTTCGTAGGCGGGCGGCTTTATCCGACGAAGCCAACGAAGCCTGACGTAGCTGACGTAAAAGTCGGGACGCCTTCGGTACGCGTTCTTTGGTCTCAGGTTGGTGTGTAGAGACCTTTATACTGTAGCCTTCATTTCAGTACTGTTATTGCATCGGAGAATAATACAACCTGTTGATCAACTTGACATGCATTTGCATCACTGAACTCTGCTAAGCAATGTGGTCTTTACAAACAAACACAAAGATATGTTTCAAAGTGCCAATCCAGCCGCTGTTGCTTAGGTGGAGGTGGAGTGGCGTCGGATGAGTCTGGGTCTGTGGTCTTAACTACTAGCCTCGTCCCAGCATGTTGTTTCTGCAGATGTTTCAACAGATTTTAATTGCTGTTTTGGGCAGTCGATAGGATCTTTGACCCGCCAAGACACAACTTACATTTAACTAAAACGTTCTTTTCTTTGTGCTCGACAAAAGTGAAATAGTGAGAATATCTCCAGGCGGAGAAACTCGACTTGAGCTCTGCCGCCGCCATGATAGTCTTGTTAATAGACACAAACACAGTGGCCTTTATTTTTCATAAACAATCTACGAATCTACGAAACAATGACACCAGCCACTCACCTTCATCTTTTGGGAACAGAAACATCGCCACTTCGGCAGAATTGACATTACCACAGCCAGCGGCAATGCATCGCTTCCCGTGTGTTTTTCCTCCCTTTTTCTTCACTGTCGCCTCCATTGTCAGGTTTCCTCGATTGGCAATCACTTCCAGTCGACTGCGAAACACTTTCCAATAAAATACTCGCTCAAAAACGTTGGTAAATTCCACTTTGAAACAGAGACAAAATGAACGGTGGTGAATGTAAACACTTCGGCTGAGCCCATCTTCTGACGTCACGCAGTAGATCGCAAGCCACGCCCACGAAGGCGGAGGTTTCCCAGCGGAAAATTCCAACTCGTCAAATTCGTTGCTATTCCAACATCTTTTATATGGGTTCCAATGGACAATTTTTGGTCATTACTATACGTATTAGCATAACAGATCATGCACCGGCGCACACTTCACTGGGTCTTTAAAGAGAAAAGCAAGCACACTCGGAATAAAGTATTATTTTTTTTTTTTTAAACGTTTTCGGATTTCATATCGCATAAACACCATATCCCAACGTGCATTGCGGCTAAAACATCCAATCACCGAGCTGAGGATCTTTCCTACGTTTGTTTCCGGTATTGTTTATGACGGATGTATTTTGATATACACACATTCCTTCACATTTAAATTTGAATTTACATTAAAGTATTTCGTGAGGCCTTCTAAAATGTTTTTAAATATAACTATGGTTCTAGTTGAAGTTTGTAAATTAACATGAACCCAAGCTGTTGCCTGGCGATGTAATCGCACAACGTCACGTCCGTTAATTCCACATCCACACACATGGATTAACATCGATTTAATACATTAATGTAGCCCTTGTTTCTGCTAAAAGAGGCGTCGACCAGCTGGGGCAACAAGAAAATCGGCGAAATCGAGTGTGACTATTAAAAAATAAATCATTATTATATTAATATTGACAATAACAACCGACCCAGCAGCTTTTTGGCATGATAACACTATTATTTTCTGCCTCGCTCATGAGTAACAGCTGGCGAAATTACAGCCTTGCCTACTGATTTTAATTTAACCATATATCGAGCCCGATTGTCGATTTCAAATGTGTGCTCTAAAATGATATTTATAAATGACTATTATCATTATTATAAGCAAGACAATAAATGGCAAAGATATGTAGAAAATAAACGTATTTAAGATACGTTCATAACAAACGTAACGTGGGAGAAAATATGTTTCTAGAAGATATGTAGAAAATAAACGTATTTGAGATACGTTCATAACAAACGTAACGTGGGAGAAAATACGTTTCTATTTAAACGTAATTGAGAATGCAGTTTAGTTCTGTGGGAACGTAATTTTTAGGAGACAGGGTTGCAAAAAATTGCAGTACGCCTCAGGAGCCGTACACAAATCCACCGATCTGTTCATCTTTCATACTGATTATACAATAAAGCCATCAAAAATAATATGATACAGTGCAGTACAAATACTTCTGGGTCTCTGTGTGTCATTCAAGCTCGAATGTGTGTGTGTGTGTGTGTTTGGCACGAGCACATTTTGTTAGTGAGCGAGAGAGAGAGAGAGCGCACCGGTTACAAGGTGTGTTTGTTAGCATCTGGTGCTAGCTAGATATGCTAACGGATATAAGAAGCTGCTTCAACAATAAGGTGGAGGACAAGTATTTCAAATGTTTTCATTATGCCCTCAAAGTGCACCAAATTGATGCATTTAACATCAAAACATTTAAAAAATGTCTTCCTGGGGGAGCATGCCTACGGACCCTCCTTAAAGGTCCCATGTCATGCTTTTCCGGTTATTACCCGTCCCCTTGTGTGTTATGAAGGTTTTTATGCATGTAAACGGTCTGCATAGTCACAAACCCTCAAAGTACACCCTGTAGCGAGTAAAACTCTAACACAGAAAAGACCTGTCTATGCTGCCCCAGAACGCCTCGTTGGGGATTTCTCTTTTTCTTCCTGGGTACAGTGACGTGACCATACCCAAATGGACCCATTCGTGGGGCTCCTCAAACACATACACTCTCTCAGCGGCGAAACTGTGACGCGCTGGGGGGGGGTGCTAGTGGAGCCTCGCAGCGGCGAAACTGTGGAGCGCTTACACTGTAGGTGCGCCACGTTTGGGGGTGCGGGGGGGGGGGGGGGGTGCGGGCGCTAGTGGAGCCCCTCAGCACCCCCCATAAATAAACCATTTTTTTAAAAGCATCAATCTGGTGCACTTTGTGAGCAAAATTAAGAGATCTATGGATACATCTCTCAACACCCATTTGAAACAGAACTGTAAACAGATTTACTTTTTCTTTATGGATATTTTGCAAATCACTCCCCTTTTAAACTTTATTATTTTTTTACTGTCATATAGTATTTCATACCTGTTTTTCATTTATTCTCTTATTTTTTTATAACTATAATGATCATATAAACGTGTGCCTCGGAAATAATTGTTTACATTAATCGTGACCAAAACGTTTGAGACCCGGCCACTAGCTCGCTAGCACCAGAAGCTAACAACAACGATCTCCGGTACCGGTGCGCTCTCTCTCTCTCTCTCTCTCTCGCTCGCACGCACACAAAATGGCTCGTTCCACACACACAGAGCCGAGCTTGAATGAAACACAGAGACCCAGACGTACTTGTACTGTACTGTATCATATTATTTTCTAATCAATATTTTTCAAATTATAATTTTTCTTTTTTTCAAAACCATTTTTCCTCCTGGTCTCTCGCGCCCCCTGTCAGGCCTCTGCGCCCCCCACTTTGAGAAACACTGCGTTAAACCTACACTGCCCATCGCAAAAAACAATACCTCCCCGACAGTGAACCATAGTTGTAAGCATGTTTCCTATCAAATAGGACTGAGAATCAAAATGTATGGGAGGATGGGAGGAGCCGATTACAAACATATTTCAGCAGAACCTGAAGACTTCTGCAAAGGAAAAAAGAAAATGTGTTTTATAACGTATTTCCCAACTGGAGATTACAACAATACAAAACCAAAAAACCTTTAGTAGCTTGAACATTTCTGCAAAGAGGAATGGGGTAAGATCTCTTACTCAAGGTTAACTTGGACCTCAGCTACCCCCTGAGGTACAAGTACCCTTGTCTGTGATGACTTCTCTCACACTTAAATGTATCTTGATTAGGGAATACTTGTACCAGCCTTGTCTTGAAACTTTTTTTTTTCCTTCCAACAATACATTGCGCCAGTGGTTGGCAGGAAGTGTACTCTGTAATTTAAAAGCCCTGCTCTTGGATGCAGACACAAAGCATGGAGGAAGGCTTTGCTTTTCTTCTTTCTACTATGATATTTTAAGCCCCAGAAGGATACATGAGCCAACATGGTGGGAATCAAACACAATGTTAAATACTTCACTTGCCGTGCATGAGGTTTGCTAAACATTTATATTATTCTTGGAATTATGACTTCGGCCCTGCAGGGAATACAATTTTTCTGTGGATAAAGGATGGGGTAAGGTCTTTAACAAAAATAAATCTAACATACTGAGAAAGAGCACTACAAGTATAACACTTTGCAGGAATTGTTCTTTTTTCAAAGTGTACGTGTTAGTACAATAAGTTAAACAAGATTTTGGGTGTTGGTTTTTGGCATGATAACAACTACAGATGATGGACGATTTGAATTAAATCTGGAAAAACTCAGACTTTTGTTCAATGTTGTCTGTACAGATATGAAAGTAAACTTCATGGTACAAATGCTGCATTGGCTACTGAGGTAATGGGCCGTTTTCCACTGTTTTATTGACTTTATTAACATGGACATGCGTCATTTATGAGTAGGGATGGGTATCGAGAACTAAGTCAGTACCGGTACCTGATTGGACGGTATTGGCACAAACGGTGCTGCAAACGGTGCTGGTATTGGTATATGAATTACGCTACTTTCTTAGTTTAAACAATTCTGGTTGGTTGGGAACTGTTAGGATTTGTTAAACCCTGAGACTAGGATAAACTGAAAAGAGTACAAGGAAGCTTTCTCAAAAGTTAACAGCATTTAATCAAATCCCCCCTCAGCTCAGCTGATACCCGTTCGCGTGGGGTGCTGGGTGGAAGAGAGAGATCGATTCTTGGTTTGCTCTTCCTGTTGTCATCTGTGGTCTTCTCCTATTGGCCGGCGTCGACTGGGGCGTGTCCAATGCAAATCCTGTCGTTTTTCTCTTTGATTTTATAATATTCTAATGTCTGTGGTTTTTTAAACATTCCCTAATAACAGTATTGCAGCGTCAATAAGTGAGAGTTAAAGAAAGTGTTTTTAGTGTGCAACACTATGTGTCATTTAACCTTGAATTCACTGTTTCAAAACTTAGTCTTCAGCCACATGCTAATGCTAACCTTAAATTGAAGCTAGCAATATTTACTCGCAGGAAGTAAATATGTGAACTTCCGATTTTTCAGAATAAAAGTTTTAAATCAAAACAGTGTATTTAATTTAAATTACGCCATATAAACATTGGTTTTATTTCTTCCAGAACCCTCATCCCGTGTGACGTATCCGGTTTGATTACCACTCTGATTGGCCACTGTGAATGCCACTCGTCATCTCTCCTAACAGCACTCTTATTATTGTGAGACTCCCGGGGGCAGACCATAGCAGGGGCAGACGCAACATCTTGCAAGAAACAGCATCTCAAGGCTTCTTAACATTTAACAACCTATTAATGATGCATACCCACTTAACGGGAAGAAACTCAGCTAACAGACGATATTAACCATTTTACACAGAACAGAAGTCCAACACCAAGTCTAAATCAACACTTAGAAAAAAACGAGCTAACGGGGCTAACGGCTACTTTAGCACATAACTGGCTAAAGCGATCTTTTCTACGTCATTTTAAACGGTTAATCCAATGTCTCTGTGTAACTTTAAAATGATTACTGATAATCCATCATTACAATTATAAATAATAAACGCAATAAATGGATTATATGGTTAGCCGACCGGAGCTTCCGGTTTAGCAGGTGCGCACGCAGCATCTCGTTTTAACTGAATAATGGTCATGTTTACATGGATTTATGAACTGCCCCTAATTACCGCCCCCTTTCCAGAGACACACTGTCAAACACACTCATACCTGCTTGGTATGACATTGAAAAAGTTACATTAAATAATAAATAATAATAAATTACAATAAAATGACTGTTGTTTAATCTTCACATCTTGTAATCATGTCTATAATTTTGAGCACCAAATTATGGAAAAGTATCGATAAGAGTATCGAAAAATACCGGTATCGATAAGCAGTATCGGTATCGATAAAATCCTAACGATACCCATCCCTAGTTATGAGGCTTTACCCAGTTTTGATTATATTCTGAACCCAAAGACATTAAGCAGCTACTTTGGCGTTTCGACACCTGCAAAAAAAACAGCGAACAGAGCTGAACATTCTTTTTCAGAAAAAGTGGCTCCAAGACATTCAAATGCTCCAAATATTAAATAGAAGTAATCCAGATGCTTACTCCAGCATCAACAAGGTAATTGAACTGGCTCTTACACTGCCTTTCAGCACATGCTCATCTGAGTAACTCACTAAAAAAAGTTATGTGCACCCCTGCCTTTAGACATGATCAATAATAGTAACCTGGTAACTGATTAATCTCCCTGGCTCACCTTAACTCCAAAAAAACGATGCCACATTTTTGGACGAGCTGGGGGTTAGACAGTGTTGTCAGTGCCGAAACAACGAGGGCTGGAGAGAGATTTCAGGATTTTTGGGTCGTCATGGAGACTACGTCCTTGTTTTATACAGTCTATGTCAAAACCTGCACGTAGGACAAGGGAGCAGGGGATGAAAATCACAGCATCTTTGGCCGAGCGCTTCCCTCAGAAGTTCAAATTATTTCTAGTTTGACCGCATTTACCACTGACCTTTCATTGCGCTACCAATCAGATAACGGCTTTATGTAGCTGTGCAAGCTAACCAGCTAACTAGCTGTTTTCACCGCAAGGCTCAGAGGCAAATTGTGATGAGCAAAGAACAAGTTACGTATAATGTGACTGCAGCTTTTTTGTTACTAAACTTGCCTGCCCTGCGCATGTATTTGGCAGCGTTGTAATGTAGCTAGCATGTTCATTTAATGTAAACAGACTCAATGATGATAAGGTGAGAAAACATCTATTTTCATTGCCTGCAGAGATGGCAAAAGTACACACATCCTTTACTCAAGTAGAAGTACAGATACTTGTGTTTAAAAATACTCTGGTAAAAGTAGAAGTACTGACTAAACTTCTTTACTCAAGTAAAAGTAAAGAAATATGGTCTTCGAAATATACTTAAGTAAAAAGTACCCATAACTAGCAGCTGTTTTAAAGAGTACCTGATCTCCCTTTATATTAATAGAATAATAATGTCATTGTTAGCTAATGAATGTTTCCATGCTGAACAACGGCAAAATGGCAAAGTTTTCATTGGTCCCTCTTCTTTAGAGAAGACCAGGAAACGATCGATACACGGATCGTGTTAAAATCAATAGGCACGCAATGACTCTAAATAATAATGATCACGCCACCAAACACACATTCAAACTAAAGGAACGAACCTGTTTTGAAAATGTAAGAAGTATTTGTACTCCACTACTTCCCACCTCTGATTGCCCGTAGTCGGAGTTATGTGGCAAAAATCTTTCCTCTTTTGAAGCTTTCTGGAACAATCTTCAATTTATTGATGACATATCAGTTTCAGAGCCTTTCAATATTCTTCTGTGGCAAAAGGAAAAGAAAGCACACCACCTGGAAACAAATAATGGATCAATAGTACACACACATATATTTATTTACTGTAGTGATACGGTCTGACCTAAACATACATATAAATCATATACCACTCTATCATGGTTGTGTGTGAGCCAGGAAAAGTGATATTGCATATGTGGGGACAGGTGTGGCAAACGTGTACCCGGGAAGAGGGGCTTAGTTTCGGGGAGGCCGCTTGCCATAGACACCCCCGACCCTGCACAGCTTATGGGGCTCAGTCCTGCCAGCCCATACTCATTCTCACACAAGAGTTCTTACATGGTAACAGAATATCCCACTGCTGCAGTCACGCACCATCTACAGTAGATTGGTGTTGGTTCAGGGAAAACAGCTGAGGAGGACGGACTGAGTCCAAAATGTATTTGTGTGTGTGTAGGAGATATTTGGAGTTGTCAGCTATGATCATTTGTGTGTGTCAATCTCTCCGTGCAGATGTTGCATTTTAAATTAAAACTACGAAATCCATTAATTGCTGACCAATCAGTAATTTAGGAAAATATCAACTTGCTTTATCCGCGTAAACTTGGTCAAGCATCACAGAATAATATGCCTTCTTTGTGATTGCTTGTTATAGCCCCACTTGATCATTATTTTTGCCACATGTACATGTAAGAGGCAATTACTGGGATGTGTCTTTATAATGAAGTATCAGAAATACCACTGATTTGTCTAAAGCAATCAATATATCATAAAATTCCTTTACAGTGCTTCACAATTGAGGTTAAAACAAAAGAACACAATAACGTTTAAATTAAATGTAACAAAAACATGTAAATGAATAAGTACCAAAGAGTTTATAAATGCACCATTGTCAAGACTGCAAAATACAATTAGTTAGTTAACAACATAAAACAAGCTATGATTCATTACTTCATTCAATCTCTTACTATATTTTAATCCTCACATTTAGTACTTTTGCCAAACAGCAGAAGATCAAGGCTGACAGGATTGTACTGCAAACAGAGCCTTTTCTGGTTGATCTATTTTGTTTTGCTTTTTTTAAATGTACTTTCTGTTAGACTTTAGACTACTCTCAATATGCTTAGTGAAAAGCAGGTTTTTTAAAAACACTGAGAAAAGGATACGTTTTTTAAACTAAATATCTTCAAGTAAACATTGCTTTCTTGTCTTACATACTAAACGTAGGTATTGATATTTATTTAGTTTTGCATACATTTGAATTGCATTTAATATTGAAACCTAAATAATACTCATATCATGGAACCAAGGCACAATACAATCTTCTAAGAGAAACTTCCTATATTTGCAAATGATCAGCAGCTTTTTGAAGATAGCATTCACAACATTCACAATGGATGAAGGAAACATGATTGGAATTCCTGAAATATCATAACTGATGAAGACTTCCAACAAATCCAAGAATTTGGATCCAAGGATCTTTGAGAAGTGGCTGAACATTCACAATTGAGAAATAGCCGAGAACATAACAGATAAAGAGCTCTTGATTATTTAAAACAAGCAAAGAGTTAAACTATCTATAACCTCTGAACTTGTATTATGTCAAATTTGCTTGGTGACAGATTTGGAAGTAGACATCACTGCTCTTACTGTGCAGCGAATATGAAATGTATATATGATTGAATAATTATGAGAATATTTTAATTGTTTTTTCAATTTTAGGCAGTCTTTGCGGGGTCAATGAATGAGAATAGGAAGGTTTTTGGTAAAAAACAGAATCAAGAGCAAGAAAGGGCCTATGATAACATTCACACACTAAGTTAGCCATTCTCTTGTAAGAAGGAGATACAGTACACTCAAAACTAAAACAATTTAATTGGTGAAACATTTTTACACTTAAAAATATTGAGTAAATCTTAAAGCTGTGAAATCATTTAAATGTACCTTATGAATTGAGTAAATGTAAGTAAAAAAATCAAGTAGGTCTAAATAACTACATTTAGTACCATAACATATACAATTGAGTAAATATAATTAAAATCCTAAGTCAATGCAATAGTAACCCTAAGTCAAAACCACTATTTTTTTTTAGTAGATATCACTTAAATGCTAGGTAGATGTAACTGAAAAGGAGACTATTATTTAACAAAACAAATGTGTGAAATGTACTCGATGTTTTTAACTATATTTAATCAAAACTGGACTATTCATTATATAAATATATGCGTTACATTTACTTATTTTTTTAACTGTATTTACCCTTTACTCCAGGAGTGCTTTACCTGAGGTCAATACTTCTAATAAAACCAAAATGATAAACATAACACAATAAGCAACTGTACACATTGACATTTTAATTACACATTTATTGTTCAAATTTGACCATGACATGACATTAAGTCTCAACCTGGTTTAGTTTGCAAATTACATTTGAAACAATTAGGGGCTGTTCTTGACAAAATACATTCTTAGTCGACTAACACTCATACAAATTTGATGACTAATTGATTAAATCAACATATTCTTCACAAAGAATCACACAAAAACACCACTTTAAATCCTTGTGTTTACCAGAGATATCTATGAGTGTCCGTTAGGGACATTATTGAGAAATACTGTTCACATACACATGTGAAGCACTCTCACACACATATGAAACAATCTCTTATACACAAATGAAACGCTATCATATACACATGAAATGCGATTTCGGTATGTTGTGTGAGAGGGATTTCAGTTGAAAAGGAAGTAAAGTAAGTAAAAGTGAGTAAAGTAAAGTTAGTAAAGTGAGTAAAGTAAAGTTAGTAAAGTGAGTAAAGTGAAGTTAGTAAAGAGTAAAGTAGTAAAGTTAGTAAAGTAAAGTTAGTAAAGTAAAGTGCTTCACATGTGTATGTGAACGGTATTTCTGAATAATGTCCCTAACGGACCCTCATAGATATAAGTTTCTTACAAATAAGTCATTCACCAAGAAAAAAATACATTAAAAGATTACTAATTGACTAAATAAATCTTCATCGACCAAAACCACAAATAAAGTCGACTAATCGACTAAGAAGGGAGAGCCCTGGTAACAATGGCCAAGCTATAAAAACGATGAGCTGAATTGAGCTCTGCATATAACTAAACGGTCCTTTAAACACGGGTAAAATGCAACAAGACCAATTGCAGCAGAGAAATCCTAGCATTAATGGAAATCTCAACTTGGATTATTTAACAATAAAACTTTTAGGCATTTTATCTAGCTTAACTTTCAACCAGGTATATTTTTGCCAATGAGCATGTGAACATTTCCATTGAGCTATGGGAGCAACGGGCTGAACTGAACTCTGCATATGACTGAAATGCACCAAGAACAGTGACACTTTACAACAATACCAGTCCAAAATGCAATTCAATCAATGGAACTCTCAACTCGTACCTTTTAGCATCTTGCTGAACAGTAGTCGGCAACTACATATGCAGGCAATTTTTCAGTCTCTGAACCTTGGTTGAAAGGTTGCCAGGATCCAGCTCCAACAGTAGTTTTTGTAATACCTCAAAACTATATTTGAGATTCTTGGGTATCTCAGATCCAAGGCATAGGTTAGTCCCAACAGATAGCAGCAGGCTCTGCTAAGATCCCCAAGACTTCTGAGGACAGGGATGCCCTCAATCACAATCCCTACATCAGTAGGTTCATCGACTGACCCATCTTGGTTCTGCATCAGGTAAATCTTCATCACCTCCTCTGCCAACTCCTCTTGTACACTGCCAGGTGCATCAGCAGCATCCTGCAGATATTGAAAAGATAACTGGTTAGTGCTTACTTTCAGCCTGCATGTTACAAGACACACAAAGAGCAATTCCTCACTGCTCACTCACTATGTATGTTATTGATCATCTCACTGTCATCCATGATTACATTATTTAAAACTTCAAAACTAACACTGTTAAAAATCCTGAAAACTATTGTACTAACTAGGGCTGCAGCTATAGAGTATTCTAACGATTAATTCATTAATCGGATAATACATTATTTTGCTTTATTAAAAGAGCAATAGTAAATATAGAAAAGAGAAAATAAGACCGGCCTCTTAAAATGAACAAGAAAAATCCACATTGTTATTGTTTAGATTGCATACAATAACATTATCTGTCAAAACTAGACCCATTTAGTGCATTACGTTTTAAAGAACCCATTTTCTGAAATGCAAAAACTAATCATTATTATTGTTTTTTTTATTTCAAATAACTTAAAAAAAAAAAAAGGTATACGTCTTCTGGGATACTCATATATAATTGTAACTGATCACTGCACATCTGTATTGGTCTCACCTCTGTGCCACGCTGTCTGTCTGTTCGTCTGCTTGACTGAGTGCGTGTATGTCTGTCCCACTGCTCGATAATTTTTAGTAATCGAGTTACTTGAGGAATCATTTCAGCCCTAGTACTAACCTCAAAGTCCTTGATCAAGGCACTCGCATCTTCTCCCAGATGGTCGATGAGACATCGGATGACAACCTCTCGTTTTCGCTGAATGGGGATTCCACTCTGCAGAGCAGTCTTTCAACAACTAATACAATTTATTACTCTGCACATTACTCAAGCAGAATTTTTCTTGACTTTAACAACTTTAATGTCAAACTGTTTCAATGTAATTAACATTAAAGAAATGAAACATTGTCAGTATAGTATGTTGTGGAGGGATGTAAAGTAGATGCAAGAATAAAACGTCCGAGGGGATAAAGAGGAGTTGTCGGATTAGGATAAATGAATATCTAAAGTAATTAGTGATTGTAATTAACTTACAAAGCAAATAAATGCGATTGAGACAGGTGGAATTATTAAGGCAGTTAAGGAAGTAACTGTATAAGTGGGGGATAACATGTTAATACCTGAAGTAGAATACTCCTTTTTGCCCGATGTCGCTCTCCGACAGCACCCTTTTTCCCTTGGAACATGGACAACAGTTTTGGGGAATAGAAGTCCAACATTGACATGAACTTTGGCTCAAGATTCAATGTGGTGATCCTCTGAAACTCTGCGCTGACCTGGAAGAGAGAGAGATGAGAAAAGAGAAAAAATTACTTATGATTCAATTTATTGTCATTTCAATCCATCAAAAACTAAAGTCCATATAGCTTTCAATAGGATGTAAAACTGTGACACATGCAGGTTATCCGTCCATGTTGACCACTGCTTAAAGAAAATTCCATTTACTCACTTGCGAGACATCAAACAAGACAGGCCATCTGTCCTTGATGTCTTCTATGCTCATCTGTAGACTGATGACATCATGTCTTCTATGTGCAAAAGTTCTGCACATCAAGTCCTTGATGGCTGTGCTGTCTTTCTTCTTTGATTCGGCGATTAGTTGGTGTCGATCCAGCTCATGTTGTTCCTTCGTGTCTCCTGCGGGATAATGTGGGAGAAACACCACTTCTCCTTTCCGTGCTTTCTTTATTTTCTTTGCAGAAAAAAAAAATGATTGGAGTTGCAGTGTTCAGAGCCAGGATCCTCAATTGCAGTAGACAATGCAGAAGTAAATGCTTAATATCCGTGACCCAATGTTTCAGGGATATAATTAGTAACAGTTTGTATTATCAAGTCCTAGATATTTGTATATAGTCACTGTTTATGTTTCTAACAAATGCTTCCTGGCCTTTGCAATCAAACATGGTCAAAATCAAGGTGCAACAAATGTTGCTTATTCCCGATTTCTTAAACTTGTATAAAGCAAACTAATATGTTGGCACCGTTGTTTCAGTGTTTAATAAAATAATGACATTTACCTCCTCTGTTTTGTTATCTTCGTTCAACCGTTAGCGCAGTCGGTGCTGTGAAACAGATATTGAAAATATTTAACATGCTTCACAAAATTCAACTTTACTTGCTCTAGCCATCATCAAGTGTTCCCTCATAAATATGACAAAACATAAGTTGGGCAAGTAGGCCGCTCCTCTTAAGAAAATACAATGCCTTATTATAATAAAGATGAAACAGTTTCATAAGCATATAGGCAAATGAAGCCTCTGACGTCACTTCTTCTTCTGCTTCTGCTTCTTTACTTGCAGGCTGCAAACAACTTCACGCAAAGTCCCCGGCCGGAAGTCCCCAGAGTTGCAGACTGGCTTCAGTAGAAGCTGCTGGGACTCCCAGCAGCTTCTACTGAAGCCTTCCGAGTAAATCGCCAGAACGCCGACACCTCCTCATCTCCACCGCTCCCATGTTTTCTTTTGTGTTGCCATAAGTTAGTCTCTCTGCGTTTGTGCGCTGGGCTAATGCTAATCATGCTAATGCGAGGATAATAAAATGGCGGCTTCACAAAACTTTTTGGGAGTTTTACAGGGCGTGGTTTGCAATCCGCACAGCCAATCAGAAATAGGAACCTTTTTCTCCCACGAAAGTCCCTGCTCTCTAGCGGGGACGGAAAAGGGGTGAACGCAACATTTCGGAACTATATCGGAACTAAAGTGGGAAAAGTACTGCGGTGTGAACGCGCCTATTGCTTAATGTGTTAGGTCTAACTTGAAGCGTGTGCTCTGCTCACTGGTCCCCTCACAGCGGCAGAGCTGCAGGTGATCATGCAGAGCTGCGTAGTCAGCAGAACCTGAACCTCTCCCGATTATACTTCACTCGCGTTTATGTCCATATCGATCAGATCTAGCTAGTTTTAGTTAATTATATGACTGCGTCCTTATCGGGGATACCTAAACAATAAGCGTTGCTTAGTAACCGGGTGTGGCGGCAAAGCCCCCTTCACAGCCTGTTCAAGGCGAGACTGTTGCGCCGTTATTCCGGCATGGCGGGACATGCAGACACACATATTCGCCGGCGCTGTTGTGTTACACGTCAGGCCGGCATGCCATCTAATATCACACACTGGGGCAGCATTATGCTGGCATTGCCTGATTAAGTATTAAAAAGTCGACGTAATGGCGGATCTTCTTTACTACAGCATTTCTGAATAACAGTGTAAAAGGGGCTTAAAATAAACAGCTAACTATGCTACACAGACAGCTGGTTGGTTAAGTACGTTAAAACAACAACTGCAGACAAAGCAGGTGCTAATGTTTCTACTTTTTACTCGAGTAAAACGTTAGCTTCACTTCACCTGGTTGACTGTGTCCACCATGCGTGTGTAGAAGCGGACAGAGAACTAGCTAGACCTACGACAGCATGGCTGAAAGTGTGACAGTATTTAGATAATTACACACTATAAAGTTGTATATGCACAAAGACAGGGTCAATATTTCATTAACTTCTGCTTGCTGGCTACTTACCAGGATTTGCAGGGAGTTTTCCTGGTAGTTCTCTTCTTGGTGTTTGCTTGCTTGTTGCGGTTGCCACATGTGGTGGCGCAGATAGAAAAGTAGATTTCCCATGAGCACACGCTCATGGTGTCCACGTCATGACGTTTAGTGTAATTTACTCAATGTCTTAAGTTGTTGTTAAAGATTAAGAATATTGATTTGGAATGATTAATAATTGCTGTTCCTGAAACTGATCAGTATAATTAGCAAATTCTCAAATATTTTGACTGAAATTTACCAAACATATTAAGGATATCTTAAAAATATAATTTGTTAGTCAAATACTCTTTTATTTTCGTGTAATCAACTTAAATAATAGTAGTAATTTAAGACAAAATTAACTGTTGGATTTTTAAGCATTTATTTTGGTATGTCCAACTCAATCAATTACTTTGGTGATATTTAGAGATTTTATTAAGGTAATATAGCTTTTTATTATTGTGATATCTACAAAGCCACTGATTTAGTTTTTAGAGTGTATGCCCTCTCCCTCACCCTACAGCTGTGACTCCATTCCTGCGTTGTAACAAGCCCCTCTCCATGCTCCACGCCCGACTAATGCCCACCCTCCCTGGCTGTGAGCGGCTGTCTAGCACAGAATAAGCTGGCAGGTGCCCAGGCCGATGCCAGGCCCTCGTCAACAGAGCAGCCTTTGTGCTGAGATGACAAACCACAAAGTCACACCTACATCTGCAGGATGAAGGCTGGGGGCTTAGCTGAGGGGAGGAAAGGCCAGAGTGGAACAGAAGGGCAGGAGACAAGACGGTCAAATCAGCTGGACAAACTCAACTGGGCATGCACCACTGACACAATAGTCATATTGATAATATCAGATGCAGTTGTGGGTTTGATTCAGGACACAGCCAGAGACTGTAGTGTGGAGATGTAGCAATAAGTGGTAAGTTCACCAGGAATCAGAGTACTTTATTTATCCCAGGAGAAAAGTATATTTTGTGTTCAGTTGAACCATTTAGAATACAATTAGAAGTGTAATCCACCTCGATCCATCTTCATCTTCTTCTTATCTATAGACACATGATTGTTCCTAGCATTTGGACTATCTATGTTGTATATATCTATATATTTTTTATTTACACACAACACCTATTGCACGTCTGTCTGTCCTGGGAGAGGGGCCCTCCTCTGTTGCTCTCCACGAGGTCTCTTCAATTTTTTCCCCATTCACTGTGGGGTTTCTTTGGGGAGTTTTTCCTTGTACGATGTGAGGGTCTAAGGACAGAGGGTGTCGTATTCATATTCTATATGAACTGTAAATATATCGGGCTATATAAATAAACTTTCAGAAGACTGATTAATGAAGCTTTCGGTGCAATCCCTGTTGGCCCGAACAATCCACATCTGTGGAAACGTTGCCAGATATATCTTTGTGAAGCCATGTTTCCGTAATCAGCGTTGGGAGTAACGCGCTACAAAGTAAAGCGTTAAAGTAATCAGATTACATTTGTCTGTTGCACAGTAGTGTAATGCGTTACTGTTGGTTCAGCAGTAATTACATTACAGTTACTACGCACAAAATTATCTGGAGTTATCAGAGATATCTGGAGTTATCAGAGTTCTGATGGAAACTGAGTTAAAGAACACATGATGTTCAAACAGAGAGCAGAAACAGAGGTCTGTGTTCAGGACTGTCCTTATTAGATTAAGGGTTTGTGCTGATCTGGCATAAGTGAGGTTTAACTTTATATTGTTATTTTTATTTGATTTATGATGCATCTCAGGTGATGTTAATCCTCTGAGACCCACATAGGAGATTTCCGTTTTTGTATATTTTTGTGTTTTGCATTATAAATTGTCATTTCTTTGCAGTATAATCAAGTTTTTCACATCCCAGAAATCAGCACAACCTCAGCTAATGATATATGTCACTCATTAGAGACTTATACACTATAATAGGGGATATTTGCCCATAAATAAAAAATTCATAAAAAACGGAGCTTGAATTTTTTACTTATTTCATTAAAAAGAACTGCTAACCATAACATTGTAAGAAACATTCAACACAGACATTTGCACACTTTAATTATCATTGTATCAGAACTTATTAGAAGATGCTAACTTATTCTGTTCATTAGTTATGCCCATTCTTTTGGGCAGTGTCCATAGGCGTTTATTTGCCAGGAATTGTCATTTTTTGTCCTGCCAATTTTGAAGACTACACATGATATATATCATGGCAGTACCTGTCCACAATCACACATGGCATGCTGAGAAGATTCGTCTGAATTTTCATCGACATCGTCACCTTGAAAAATCAGCTCCAAAGCCTCAGCTGTAGTAAACTTCCTTGCTATACCTCAGTCTACTTTTAAGACACTAAAATAACGTATTCCAACTTTTATTTTGTTTTCGCGCGTGGAATTATACCGGCTCTCGTTTCAGTACACATACAACGGAACGACAGGCAACCCTCTGAATCAGACTCTGATTGGCTTTGAGTGCATCTACTCAGAGTGTCCGATTCAGAAACGTGACTCTTCACGTCACAAACAAAGATGGTGGATGAGAATAGATCTATAAAAAAACTGAAAACGATAAGCAATGCGCCAGAATCAAGGTGAGACTATCCACATCATTTAAAACTTTACGCACATTAGTTTCACCGAAATAAGTAAACGCTCTCAATGAAGAACTGAATAGAGTTGTTTATTGCCGTTTCTGTAGTTTAAGAGGAAAAACACGGCATGTCTCTGGCTCAAACAGCTGAGAAGTTATGACGCTTTGAACAACGTGATATTTGGGATCGTATACGGCCCGTGGGTCTCAGAGGGTTAAAGAGTAATCCAAAAGTAATGTAACTAGAAGTCTAACTAATTACTTTCTGCAATGAGTAACAAAGTAAAGTAAGGGATAACATTTTTCGGTAGCACTTTACAATAAGACTACCCTTATAAAGGATTCATAAAGGGCTTATAATTAGGTTATAAATTAGGTTGTAAACACTTTATTCATCATTAAGAACCATTTATAAACCAGTTCTAACATAGTTTTCATACATCAACACAGGCTCACTATTTGGCAAGATGACTAAGCCTTCTATTGGCTACCTAGCTTACTTCGTCTTCTTCATCAGCCAGCATCCTTAGCCGCTTTCACACCAAGTACTTTGCCGTACTTAGTGCTCACACCGGAATAAGTTCCCTGAGGGAAGATTACGCAAATGAAGCCGCTGACGTCACTTCTTCTTCTTCTGCTTTGGGTTTACTGGCAGGCCGCAAACAACTTCACGGTGTATACTGCCACCCGAAGTTCCCAGCCGGAAGTCCCCGGAGTTGGGGACTGGCTTCAGTAGAAGCTGCTGGGACTTCCAGCAGCTTCTACTGAAGCCTTCCGAGTAAATCGCCAGAACGCCGACACCTCCTCATCACTCCACCGCTCCCATGTTTTTTTTTGTGTTGCCATAAGTTATTCTCTCTCTGTTGGTGCGCGGGGCTAATGCTAATAATGCTAATGCCAGCAAATAAAATGGTGGCTTCACAAAACTTTTCAGATTTTTACGGTGTGTGGTTTGCAATTCGCCCAGCCAATCCAAATTGGTACTTTTTTCTCCCCAGGATAGTACCACCTCTCTAGCAGGCAAATGTTCTCGGAGCTAAGTACTCTTTTTGGTGTGAACGCAAAATTCCAGGCACTAAAGGAACTAAACTGGAAAAGTACGGGTAAAAGTACTCCGGTGTGAACGCGCCTCTTGGTATCTGTTGTTTACTGAGTTGATTCTCCCCCCTTCCATCTTGATGTTTCTTGGCAACTCTTTATAACCATTTATTTACGAGTTACTAACATTTATAACTGTCAAAAGGGAGCCTTATTGTAAAGTGTTAAACAAATCCCCATTTATTAATGAGTTACTACCATTTATAATGTGTTTAAGTTATATTAAGCCTTAAAGTTATGCATACATTAGGGCGTGGTCACTTTGAGTGACAGGTCTGTCCAGTGACTGCTGCTGTTAGCTTCCTGTCTCTCTGCTAGGAGCTCCGTGATGCTACAGGGACTCAGCCTGCTCAGCTCATCCGGGGAACATAACTTGAACTCGGCCGTGTTTGTTGTGCTGGTGCCTTGTGGACTATTCTTCATGCCAGCCTGTCCTCCTACAAAAAACGACCATATAGGCCGATTGTTCAAGCCCTTATTACGACCCAGAGACACGTTTTAAAGTGTATGTTGTTTCAAAAAACAAGAAACAACATGTTCCCGTTGATTGCAAACGCTCGGGAGGGACGTTTATTCACAAATAACCCTCTCTGGAAAATCCTAAATTGTGGAATAGTTTGGCCATTAAAATGCTTTTTGATTCGATTTCTAGCGAGAAGTGCATATTGTACTTTTATAATCTACATCCAGTGGATGTGTAGGATCTATAGTTTGATAGATATTACGAAGATGATTTGAGGTCTCGCCAGGAGAACGTGTATATGGGGCAGCTTCCATGTAAAGTTAGGGTGGGTGAAAACAGTATTTCCGGTCTCGAAGTTTTCATAATAAAACCGGAAGTATTCCCCTCACTGTCAAATGATTACACAGTGATATCTGCATTACTCATCCACTAAAAAACATCAGTTTATCCTTGTTAATTACACAATATTGATTGGTTTAAATGTGTACAATGTTTTGTTTTTTTGATTCGGAGAAACAAATTATTTTTTCGGAGTTTAGACACTACAGAGTTTCCGAAGACACTACACTACCCAGTATCCCCAGCTATCGTTTGGGACTACAACATCCGCCTTGCTTTACAAACCCCGTGATTAGTCCTCAAGCTCTGTGATTGGATGTTGGAGTGGCAGTGCGACAAGGTTACGCCGAGCGTCAAACAGCTCTATGAAATGGAACCACGGCAGACTATCCAAAACTGGACTTGGACGGGTCCAGCCCAGCCCTCCCCCCCAGAACTACACATGCTGGCTATTGTGTGTTTCGCAACATGTTCTATGGCACGTCTCTACTGGGAATTGTAGTTTTAAAAGACGTTTTCGTATTTCCCACAATTAGAAGTTGCCAGTATTAAACTGTTTACATCCCTGGAGGTTTAGGGGATACGAAACACAGTGGTGTTATCACATTTAAAACATATGATTAATAAATGGGTGAAAATTGCTTGTGTCCATGATGGGCAGCATTAATATACCCACATGACAGCTAAGGTCAGAAGAGCTTTATTTAACAGCTGGTCTTATGTCTGTGACCCCTCCTGTTGTTAATTGATAAGCCTGAAACATGCACTTGTAAAGGTTCAGAGGCAACTTTTGCAAATATGGCAGTAGCCATCGATCATCTTAAGATAAGAGAAGATAAGATACTTTATTGATCCCAAGCTGGGAAATGTTTTTGTTACAGCAGCATGTACTACTTTGTTCTTCTCCACTACAATTTAGAGGTTAACCTGGTATTTTTACTCCACTACATTTATTTTTGTTACTTTGCAGATTCTGATTAATGATGTGAAATATAAACAACCCTTAAATCAGACTTTAGTTACACATGAGTAAAATTCAGCCTTATTAGTTTGTCTGTTTTGCACATCCTCCTGTTAATATCTTTGGACGTCCTGCACTAAACTGTTTTATTGTAGAGATCACTACAGTATCTTCTTGATATGTTCTATTCTATATTTCTATCATGCCTTCTACTTTCCCCCTAGTTTGTATGTAGGCTACTCTTAATATTTAAATGTTTTCATCAAATAAAACGTATTCAACAACAAAATTCAATAACATGCTTTAACCACTAGGCGGTGCGGGTTAAAAAACCAGTGGTGTAGTTAATAAAACATAATAAGTAAAGGAAAACACAGTTTCAGTCTCTCGATTTGAAGCTTATGCATTGTACCATGAACCTGTATAAGATATGATAAGTCATGGTTGATGACCTTCCGGGTCTGTCCAGCAGAGGGCGCTTGTTGCTTGCCACGGGTGCATAATACATTTGACTTGAAGCAAACTAATAACGTCTCTGTTTCCTTGTCTGGAATTTTCCCCATATTAGGTGAGTTCATCCGTGATAAATGTTATATATGTAGACTGACTGTGTGTAATATTAATGTGAAAAGCACACTGTTGGCGTGATAGTTGTTAGAGGGTATTTTTGGAGGGTTTTTCTGGGTTCTGTAATTGTTGTAGCTAGGGATGGGTATCGAGAACCGGTACTAAGTCAATACCGGTACCTGATTGGAAGGTATCGGTATACCGTTAAGCCGCTGGACAAACAGTGCTGCTATCGGTATATGTGTTACATCTACTTCCTTAGTTTAACTTTAAACCATTCTGGTTGGTTGGGAACCCTCATCCCGTGTGATGTATCCGGTTTGAGACCCCTCTGATTGGACACTGTAAATGCCACTCCTCATCTCTCTCAACAGCGCTCTTATTATTGTTGTGAGACTCCCGCAGGCATGGCGGACAGAGCGAAGCGATCGAAGGTCTGGGTGCACTTTAAAAAATGTAGTGGCGATAGTGCAAGGTGCAATCTATGTACTCAATTAGTTGCTTGTAAAGGGGGTAACACAAGCAACTTAATGAAGCATTTGCAAACGAGACACTCATTGAATCTAAAACGGTGCAGCGTATTTGACAGCCTAACAAATGTGGCTGCTAGCGATACTGCTAGTACTAATATTGCTAGCAGTAGCACGCTAACAACTTCCTCCTCCGCGCAACCTGATACGATTTGCGGGACAAGTGTAACGGTATTTTAAAAATACTAAACTGTCGGCAACTATAGATGCCGTTTTCACGGGCTTCAGCCGCGCCGTGTGTAAATGTGACCTGAGCGGAGGCTCGCAGGCAGGTTAGCTGCTGCGCACGGGTGATATGTTTTGTTTGCCTGAGTGAAGTCTTGCAGGCACATCGCCTTGTCTTTTTTTAGTTTATTAACACTGACAGTGTATTAATGTGAGCTCCTACACCTATCATAATTTGGCCTTTCATTGAATGCTTTATAAACCAGTTAAACTTACAGATGTCATTGTGAATTGGAAAACTGCATTTAAATGTTGTTAAAGGTCAAAGTTTCAATATATGGTTCAGCAATTGTTGGTCGTGTACTAGGAATTGACATATTTGAAGCTCAAATACTTTGTTCTATGTTTAAACCTTCAGACACATGTTGACGTGTTCCAGTTCAGCACATCATTTATTTTGTGATGATTTAAACCTTTTTACCAATTTCTTCATATCACAGTTTTGCATGATGTCACTGTAGGACAATGAGGGAAAACCCCAAAAAGCATGATAGGGCGATCCAGGCCCCTTTAATTTATTTTATTTATTTTTGTCTGCTTCTGAGAAGCTAATGTATAAGTTATACAGTTATTTCTGCAAGAAAATTACAATAAAAGGACTGTTTAATCTTCACATCTTGTATTCATGTCTATAATTTTGAGCACCAAATTATTGAAAGTATCGATAAGAGTATCGAAAAATACCGATACCGATAAGCAGTACCGGTATCGGTATCGATAAAATCCTAACGATACCCATCCCTAGTTGTAGCTGTGTATGCTAGCTTTGCTAGCGCCGTTAGCTATGCTAGCGCAGCTAGCTATGATAGTGCAGTTTAGCTCCAAAAAGGGGATTTTGTGTGTTAATTTGGATGTATGTTTGCAGTACGTGCATTATTAGTGGTTGTTTTATGTCAAGAATCTATGTTTTGTATTATACAGTGGGCTATGTGTACCATGTTGTTGGTTGGCATAATACATTGGACTTGAAGCAAACTAACAACGTCTCTGTTTCCTTGTCTGGTATTTTCCCCATATTAGGGGCATAACATATAGACCTGTAACAGTCAACTGCATGAGGAGTTGGAAAGGTAGTTCAGTAAATAATATCTTTAAAAACTACAAAAAAGTCCCTTTCTATCAGCTGTGCACCGTTATGGTGTAAATATAACCTATTTACCAATTGGATCAAATATAAAAGTCAGCCGAATTAGTGTTGATACTGCAAGGAGACGTATTGTGTGAAAAGAAATGTAAGATGTTGTTTAATTGCTGATATATTTATGATCCATGTCACGTTTTCAGTTTTGGCGGCATTTCTTTCTGTTTGTCAAAAGGTCTGCTGATCAGGGCTCTATAAATAAATAACTACGGCAGATATGTAATATTTAATGCAGCCGAACCGTGTATTACAATGCCGTTATGTGATGACTTCCAAAGAGAAGAGCAAGAACACTCGGAATAAAGTATTATTTTATTTTTAAAAAAAGTTTTTCCGATTTCATATCGCATAAACACCATATCCCGACGTGCATTGCGGCTAAAACAATCGATGTTTTAGCCTATCAAAACCTCTGAAAAAAGAAATGTGTCTCTCAGAATCGAAAGAGAAAAACCTATGGGAAAAACACAAAAGCATTGTACACAAATTAAACCAATTAATGTCGTATAATTAACAAGGATAAACTGATGTTTTTTAGTGGATGAGTACTGCCGATATCACTGTTAAATCATTTGATCATTGGTTTTATTATGAAAACGTCGAGACCGGAAATACTGTTTTCAACCTGTAACTTTACATGGAGGCTGCCGCATATACACGTTCTCCTGGCGAAACCTCAAATCCTCTTCGTAATATCTATCAAACTATAGATCCTACATATCGACTGGACGTGGATTCTAAAAGTACAATATACACTTCTAGCTAGAAATCTAATCAAAAAGCGTTTTAATGGCCAAACTATCCTACAATTTAGGATTTTACAGAGAGGGTTATTTGTGAATAAACGACCATCTGTAACGTTTGCATTCAACGGGAGCACTACAGGGCGAAAACTTTCAAACGTAATTATAGGTCGTATTTAGCGCTTGAACAAACGACATATTTGGTCGTAATAAGGGCTTGAACAATCGGCCCATTTGGTCGTATGAGTTGGAGGACTTGTTGCTTTATGCTTATATCGGACTATTGTGACTCGCTCCGCGTTTAAAACAGAAGGTGCATGAATGTGGTTTTGCGGTAAGTGAAATTTGAGTACTTTATTTATGTGTTTATGATTTTAATCAGCTAACGTTAATGAATGTTAAGGCTTGGGTTAGCATGTAAGCGAGTGGTAGCTACATCTGTGCTAACGATGCTAATCGTAGCCTCCAAGTTAAAACATAATAGAGAAGTGTTAAGCATTAAGTGGGATAATACTGTAGAACTACAAACTATTCGTAAACCCTTTATAAGGGTAGTATTGGGGTAGTAATATTCCAAACAAAGTGCCGCGAGGGACTAAACGAGAAAAACATTGTGGACGCGCCGAAAACTCAGTCTTTCCAACAGTATGCGTTTTATTTCCAAAGCAAACATTCAATAGTCCATATCCATATGCGTATGCGTATATTCTTTTATGCGTGCATGCGTGCATGCGTGCGGTCAACAAAAATTGTCCTACTCCAGCTCACTCCCCTCCATCTATCACAAAGTGCGAAGGTAAAAGCAACCGGATATAACGCAAACGTCACCACGCAAATCCAATGACACGCCCACCACCTATAGTAACTCAAAAACATGTACCGTAACAAACACAGAAAAATACTTCATATGTGGCTCCTACATTCCGGCCCCTAATTATATCAACATAATAATTACACAACTGAAAATTATGTAGGAGACAATCAAGGAAAACACTTTTAAGGATAAAAACGTCTTTGTTAAAGTGTCCTTTTCTTCTTTAGGCAAAAAATAAAAATATATAGTTTGTTAGCCTATGAAGGAGTGATCTTTAATATCACTTAGTAAAAGTCGGAAAAAACGTCAAAGTCAAGGTCCATGAAGTTCAATAATCCACTCATTTTCTCACGGCTCTTCTGCTTCCTGTAGAAGGGAGATCTTTGTGATAGGCCTGTCCAGATAGCTAGTCTTTGTCTTCACTCGCACCTGACGTACAAGTCCTCTTCTGTCTGGGATGGTTTGCACAATCCTTCCTGTAAGCCATGAGTTGCGAGGTGCTGAGTCATCGACTATGAGAACAATATCCTGGTATGAAGTTGCGCTTGACATTTGACCACTTCTGTCGTTCCTGGAGTAGAGGCAAGTATTCCTTAATCCATCGTTTGCAAAACAAGTCTGAGATGTACTGAACTTGTTTCCATCTTCGACGATAATGTACCTGTGTTCACAGTTTTAGCTATAGTGTTATAGCAGAAAAGTTTAATCCAGCGTATTTTCTATATTCATTTAAAGATTCCATAAATAATGTGTATGCCTTAAACCTGTTTAGATGAAATGTGTGTGTGCTCATTGCAGTGCATATAGGCTGTATGATTGTTGCTACTGTTAGGCTGCTGGGGTAGTAGGGGATGTAACTTCTCATTATTGTTTGATTGTTGTACAATGAAATAATAATTGATCAACTATACCTGATAGGTGCATCATATAGTGAAACATCTGTTATGGGAATTATGAGATCAAATGTATTAACATTTAGGATTCTTGATATAACGCACACACATTTATCATGTTTATCATTTAGTGAGTGAGTTTTTGAATATATGGTGCAAGGGGGTCTCAGCTGACCTAATCAAATGTTGTCTTGAGAGACTGTTTCACTCAGAACAGGACGTGCTCTTAGTTCATACTTGCACAAACACACTGTAAAGAGAGGGGACGGACCAGATGAAATCAACACCAGCTGACTCACTGCTTGGGGGTCGTCCAGGATGTATAACTACTGTAACATTTCAATACTGTAGCACTCCCTTCTGACTGACTGTCCGGATAACTTGTATCCCACGGTGGTAGAATTGAGTCCAGAGTACTCTATGAGAATTGGACTGTCTGTTTTGCTAATAAACTAGTTGATTTAACATAGCCTTTTATTTTGTAGTTTTCTTTTGTGCTGCTTTCAACGACCTCTTCTTCTCATCAACAAACGCGCTGAAGTAGGGCCGTCCCTCTTGACGGCCGCCTGAGGGTGCCACTACAACAACGAGCATATATGTCCTCTTTATGAAACAGTCCAGGTGGCAAAGATGGCTTGGTCTTTAGCAGCAAAAGATGGTTAGGGGTTAGTGCTTCCAAGTCATTGGGATCTGTGGATGCTCTTGTTATGGGACGGCTGTTGATGATGGATTCGGCTTCACAAAGAACCGTGTGAAGACACTCTACATCAAGGTTCTGTGCCTTCAGGCTGGAATTCAGAACCTTCCTCACAGATCTGATCAACCTTTCCCATACTCCTCCATGATGTGATCCAGTAGGGGGATTGAAAGTCCACTTTATTCCATTCTGAAGGAGGGTGTTGTTGATTTTAGCAATATTCAACCTTTCTATTGCCTCTCTCAATTCACGCTAAGTTGTTTCCATTATCTGAGCGCAATTCCAATACTTGTCCACGTCTTGCGATGAAGCGTCGAAGAGCATTAACAAAGGAATCTGTATCCAAGGATGAAGCTACTTCGATGTGGATGGCTCTTACTGTTAAGCATGTGAAGAGAACACCATACTTCTTAACTGTACTCCTTCCTCGCTTAACCTCAAAAGGTCCAAAATAGTCAACTCCAACACGAGTGAATGGAGGTTCATCTGGAGAAACTCTGTCTCGAGGTAAATCTGCCATTTGCTGCATTCCTTAGTCGCTGACAAAAAATACACTTTGACAGGGTTTTCCTTATAGCCACACTAGCACAAGGAATCCAGTATCTTTTTTCGCAGGCTAAATAGCATGTGGTTACGACCACCATGTCCCACATCTTGGTGTATTTGCCGTAGAATGATGTCAGTAATGTGAAGATATTTTGCCAATATAGCAGGATGTTTAGATTCTTCAGGCATTGCTGCTCTACCGAGACGTCCTCCCACTCTCAGAACACCATCTTCAAGTACTGGGTTGAGCTTGTAGATGTGACCAGTCCTTTTCACACCTTCTCCCTTTTGCAAGCCTTTGATTTCATCAGGAAACTTTTTTCTTTCGCAAAAGCAGATCATTTCTTTCTCAGCTTTTCGGAGGTCCTCGATAGAAAGAAGACCACCTGAGCCTTGATACTCTGCATTTCCTTTTTCATCTCTCTGTCTTGTTGTTCCTTATTCAAGCCAGACTGAGCAAGAGTCAGACTCAATTGCTTCCTCTTCCGACTAAGGCACAGCAGCAGGTTTTTCAACCTAAGGATCCAACCAACCGTCTTCTTCAGGTGGATCCAAGAAGAGAAGTGATTGATCAATCGGGTTACAGCATCCATCTCTTTTTAAACCTACACAGCGTTCACATTCAGACTTATCTTGACCTCAGGGTCTTCTGGTGCCATTTCAGAGCCATCAGGGTTCACAGGCCACTGTTCTTCTGGTCCAGTGAGAAACTGAGGTCCAGACAACCATGTGTCATCTTTCAGGAGCGTTTCCACTTTGACTCCCCTGGAAGCCCAGTCGGCAGGATTGCTTGCGGTGGGAACATATCTCCATTGAGATGGATTTGATATGCTGCGTATTTTTGAAACCCTGTTCGCAACGAAGGTTCGAAACCTTAAGGTCTCATTACTGATGTACTTCAGTCGGGAAGTACTATCAGTCCAAAAGATGGAGTCTTCAAGTTGCATTTGCAGCTCCTTCCTCCACATCTTGTCCATACGACTTGCAACCACGGCAGCCGTCAACTCCATTCGAGGGATGGTTATTGGTTTCAATGGGGCCACTCTAGCTTTTCCCATAATGAAGACACAGTGCACTTGTCCTTTGATGTTATGTAATAAAAGGTAAGTCACTGTTCCATAGCCGTCTTCACTTGCATCTGCGAAGTGGTGTAGCTGAGCAGAGGTCACTTTCCAAAAATCCACCGGTTTTAGGCATCTGTCAACTTTAAACTCTTCGAGATTGCAGAGCTCCTTCAGACATCTTTTCCATTGTGTGCAGCTGAGGCTGGTATAATATCATCCCAACCAAGTTCCCTTCTGCACAAGTCTTGAACAATCATCTTGGCTGATAGGACCACTGGTGCCAAGATTCCTAACGGGTCAAAGATTGAGCTGACCATGGAAAGGATCCCTCTTCTGGTTATGGGTTTGTCCTTGATCATGATCTTGAACTTAAAGACGTCTGACTCAACACACCACTGTACGCCCAATGCTCTTTCCACAGGGAGTGTGTCATTATCCAAGTCCAGATCCTTAACTTCTTTCGCTCTCTCCATCGAAGGTATAGCAGCAAGCACTGTATGTCTGTTGCTAATCCACTTTGTGAGATGAAAGCCCCCTTGAGCACAAAGGACACAAAGGTCATGATAGAGTGCCACTGCCTCCTCCTCTGAAACCACTGATGTTAGACAATCATCAACATAGAAATTGTGCAGGACAGTGTTGATTACTTTGGGGCTGAACTGCTCCCGATGATCCTCTGCACACTTTCTAAGGGCAAAACTAGCACAACTTGGCGACGATGTAGCTCCAAACAGATGTGCAACCATTCTGTGCTCTTCTAGGTTCTGATGATGATCTCCATTTGGCAACTAGAGAAACCTCAACAGATCTGAATCCTCAGCTGGTACTCGAACCTGATGAAACATGGCTTCAATGTCTGCCATGAGTACAACAGGTTCCTTTCTGAATCTTGTCATGACTCCAACCAGTGTGCTGGTAAGATCTGGTCCCTGTAGGAGCTGCGCATTCAGCGATGTTCCCTGGAATGTAGCTGCACAGTCAAATACGACCCTGATATTTTTCTTCTTTGGGTGGTATACACCATGGTGTGGTATATACCATACCCTACCATCACTGCGTTCCAGATCCACAACTGGCACTTTCTCTGCATAGCCCTTCGAAAGGATGTCATTCATGAAAGCGGTGTAATCAGCATGAAATGAAGCATCTTCATCAAACCTTCTCTTGAGGCTCAATGTACGTTGTTCTGCTCCTCTCCGGTTGTTTGGCATACTAACAGCCCTTTTCCTTAAAGGTAAGCCAATACAGTAATGGCCATCCATCAACTTAGCAGACTTTGTGACATACTCCATAAAGTGACAGTCCTCTCTTGACGGTCCCATCTGCTCATCCTGACTGCATTCAGGGAAATCAGCCTTTAGCTGCTGCTTCCACAGATCTTCAAGGTTTGCAACAGATATCCTATTGACAGTGACATCTGGCTGTCCACAAAGTTTCACTACTCCTGTCTCCTCTGAGAGGTCCATTGACAGTCCAACCCAGCATAGTTTTGACTGCGTATGGGCCCCCGTCTACACTCCGAATAACTTCCCATGGCTCCAGTGCCTCAGGAACATTAGTCCCAATCAACAGGTCCACATCTGAATCAATCTCAGTAATCATTACATGTTTCAGGTGAGGCCATCTCTGAAGGTCTTTCTGCCGAGGAATGATAATGACTGCTGTCTAATCCAGCCACATGCAGGTCAGAAACAATGTGACTTCCAACTATTTTCTCCTGACCCATTGTCCGAAGGAGAATGTCTGTTCTTCTTCTCCTGAGATTCAGTTTGTTCATCAGCCGCTCCGTGCAGAATGATGCGGAGGTCCCAGGATCCATGAAGGCATATGTTATGAATGTTTCATGCCCCTTCTTAGACTTTACTTGAATAGGCACTATGGAGAGAGTACAATCTGGCTCACCGGCCCCTGTAAGACCACTGGACTGAACGGAGATCAGAGCACTGCTTATAGATTTTCCTTTAGCTTGCATTGTGTCAGTTTCTTTCTCTTTCTGATAGATATGAAGTATGCTTGGGTGCTTCAGACTGCATACTTTGCACGAGAGGCGTTTCCTACAGTCTTTACTCATGTGCCCAATACACAAGCATCCAAAACACACACCATGTTCCCTTAACCCTTTGATACACAACATGGGTCAAAACTGACCCGAGTGAGTTTTAATTGTAAATATATTTGCAACAAAATTCCAGGTATTCCTCAATTAACTTGTTTATGATCATCACAACTTCTTACTTTAATTTTTTCCTTTCTTAATTTTTGAATACAAATCATTTTTGTATCACTACCCTTCTAAGGGACAACATGGGTAAAAAAATGACCCGTATTGCCATACAGTGTTATTTCGTACATGGCTGAGTGTTTCTTAGCTATATTTTTGAAAATCAATTTATTGAATCATTTAATATTCCAACTATTCATTTACTATCTTGTTTTTGATCACCAAACATCATTATTTTCATTCTACATTTCTTAATTTAGGAAATAAAACAGTTTTTGTATTTCTGCATCAGGTTTACATACATGGGTCAAAAACTATAATAATAATTTTAGCAGTGATTGGACCAAACATGTCTTCACTATGGAATTTGATAGGAAGCTTTTATTTGTAAACGATTGCAGTTAGGAAAATGTTAACCGTGTACAACTTTTCACATGCCAAACATGCTTTTGCACGACTGATTCATGTAAGTCTTATTTTACACTTCTTTTACCTAAGGAGATATTTGATATCTTGTGAAAGATAACTGTACATAATATTTGAACATTACCTGACCTTGTCATCCATTACTAGTGAGGAAGAGAGTTCATGTCTCTGTCAAATTAAACAGGAGGAACTGGCCAAATGCTGCTAGTGTACGATATTATTATATATCACAATGGACAACTTCTTCACCAGTATCCCTCTGGCTGAAAACCTCCTTGACAAGAACCTGACCATTGTTGGGACTCTTCGCCAGAACAAGCCGGACATACCACCTGTCATGAAGCCATCCAAATTGAGGGAGAAGCATAGCTCAGAATCTGGATTCAGTGGCAACATGACCATGGTGAGCTATGTGGCTGAGGCGCATAGTACATAAAAGTGGCCAAAGCTCTGCTGACTCAATAACTGCAGAGTTCCAAACCAGTTCTGGCATTAATATATATACTTATATCAGCACCAAAACTGTGGGAACTTCATGGGTTTTCATGGCCGAGCAGCTGCATCAAGCCTTACATCACCAAGCACAATGCCAAGCGTTGGATGGAGTGGTGTAAAGCACGCCGCCACTGGACTCTGGAGCAGTGGAAACATGTTCTGTGGAGTGACCAATCACGCTTCTCTATCTGGAAGTTTGATAGACAAGTCTGGGTTTGGCGAATGCCAGGAGAACGTTATCTGCCTGACTGCATTGTGCCAACTGTAAAGTTTGGTGGAGGAGGGATAATGCTATGTGTTGTTTTTCTGGGGTTGGCCTAGGCCACTCCAGTGAAGCGGATTCTTAATGCTTCATCTTACCAAGTCATTTTGGACAATTCTAGGCTTCGAACATTGTGGAAACAGTTTGGGGAAGGCCCTTTTCTGTTCCAGCATGACTGTGCCCCAGTGCACAAAGCAAGGTCCATAAAGGCATGGTTGGATGAGTTTGGTGTGGAAGAACTTGACTGGGCCGCAGAGCCCTGACCTCAACCCCACTGAACACCTTTGGGATGAACTAGAACGGAGATTGCGACCCAGGCCCTCTCGTCCAACATCAGTGTTGACCTCACAAATGCTCTTCTGGATGAATGTGCAAAAATTCCCACAGACAGACTCCAAAATCTTGTAGAAAGCCTTCCCAGAAGAGTGGAAGCTGTCATAGCTGCAAAGGGGGGACCAACTTCAAATTAATGCCTGAGAGTTTGGAATGGGATGTCATAAAAGCTCCTGTAGGTATAATGTGTAGGTGGCCCAATACTTTTGTCTATATTGTGTATAAAGAGGCGCATGGATGGCACACCCCACCTCCAAAAGCCCATTACAGGGGCAATGGGAAGATGTGGGCTGAAAAGACTAAATGCACAAATCCCCCAGCCACATGTACTGTTTGGTCCAAATCACAGCTAAAATAATTATTTAACATAATTATTATTATAGTATGTTTTTTTTTATCATTTATAACACATTGCATACATGGGTCATTTTTTACCCATGTATGCAAACTTGATGTAGAAGTACAAAAACGTTTTTATTTCCTAAATTAAGAAATGTAGAATGAAAATAATGATGTTTGGTGATCAAAAACAAGATACTAAATGAATACTTGGAATATTAAATGATTAAATAAATTGATTTCCAAAAGTGTAGCTAGGAAACACTCAGCCAAGCACGAAATAACATTGTAGGTCAATACGGGTAATTTTTTACCCATGTTGTCCCTTAGAAAGGGTTCGCATAGCTTGTGTATCAAAGGGTTAAGAAAGCGATTTTTTCACTATGAGCCCTTCTTTCCAGTTGAAAACACAGATCCAGTGTATGTCCACCTCCACACTTGTACCTAGTGAGCCTCTCTCCTTCATTCTTATTTCAGGTTCCACTTTCTTTTCCACTGTCGTAATAGTAGTAGCAAAGCTGCTTCCCCTCGTCCTTGAACGAGGTTCAAACTTAGCTTTCCGCACATCTTTGTTTGCTGCTGGTGGAGTATCCTGTATATCTCCAAACAGTGGATCGCTCACAATATCCACCTGTCTTTCAATGAAGTTAACAATATCCATGAATGTAGCTCTCCGGCCCTGCCTTTTCTGTAAGCTATAGGCCAGAGTTCTCCATTCGTCCCTATATTTGTAGGGCAACTTTTTTATGATGGCTAGCATATTGCTAGGCATGTTCAACTCACACATGTATTCAAACTCTTCCATGACGTTGCAGCATCCTCTCAGAAAGAGACCGTAAGCTTGTAGAGCTCGCAAATCTTCTACTCTTATTGGCTGCCATGAAAGAGCTTTTCCATGTAGGCCGAAACAATTTTCTGTGCATTACCAAAATGCTCCTGTAGCAAAGCCTTTGCTTTGGCATATCCTCTGTCATGGGCCATATGCTGACAGCTTCTGACAAGCTCCAAAGGCTGCCCCCTGGTGTACTGTTCGAGAAAATACAGGCAGTCTTTAGGGTTCTGAGTCTTCTCCTCAATGCTGTGCTCAAAAGCTCTTATGAATGCTTGATATTGAAACGGAGAGCCATCAAAAATCTGAATTTCTCTTTTAAGCAGAAAAGAAAGAGACTGTCGCTGAACCAACATGGATGTTATTTCATTTTGTCTTTCCAAGACATTAATTAAAGGATTCTGAGCACTGCTGCTTGGTGCAAGTGCTGCTGGGTGATTGCTTTGGTGCTGTAACTGTGGATGTGATTGTGTTGAACTTTGATGTATATTGGCCTCTGAGCTTCTTGTGGCTTGATGTTGCAGATGTCCATATTCTGCTTCAGGTTCTCTGTACAAAAACTGCATGTCAGACTGGCCACCTGTAGGGCTGTTTGTGTCAGGCACAAATGTTTTTGCTCCAGCACTGAGTGTGGCTTCCTTTTGTCCCCTTTCCAAATAAGAATGCATGCCATTGGGACTCACAGATGTGTTACTTGCAGCACGAGACCTTCCAGAGCGTCTTAGCACATTCATTTTAGCCCTTGATATGGCTATTTCCACTTCCATTTCCAGTTGCTCCCTCTTTTTCCTGAGCGGTTCCTTCTTTTTCCTGAGCTCTTCCTCTTGTTCATCCAATGCATGCTTGTCTTTTAATAACATTTGTCGTGCCAAGAGAGCGGCCATGTCAGCCTCGACTTTGATGCATGATGATATAGTAGAAGCACTGGACCCGGTTCCAGCAGAGCTCCGCTTGCGAGACCCAATGCTTCCTATGTTTGAAACACTGTCGCTTGGTTTTATTTCATCTTGTGCTTCAGAAGTTTCAACATTTTGCCCAGAGTGTTTTGAAACATGAGACATACTTTGCTGGTGTTCATCAGATATCTCAATTGAGGGAACATGTGCAATGGTGCTGCTCGGTTGTCTCCCAGTTTCAGAAAGCCATTGCTTGACATCGTCGATAAATCCATTATTGTATTTCAGTGTCTTGGCAAACCATACATTTTGTTTTTCCTGTTCGTCTGTAGGAAGAAGAGGAATTACAGACTTGTGTAACAGGATGGTTTCTTTAACCAGTTGAATTAAATGCTCAAGTTGAGTTTGTATTTGTGAGGCGTTGTCATCCCTTTGCATGAGATCCTTCATTGTTTTAATCACACTTGTCATTTTGTGAACCTTTGATTGACGTTCCTTTTTATTTGCCAAAGGCCAGTGAGTATCGACTCTCTTTTGTTCATCCATTTTTGCCACATTGACATCTGAATTTGATCCACTTATTGACATATCCCTTTAATGTTTTAATGAATGAACAACAAATGCTCCAATCCACACAGCCAAACGCTCAATAAATCACTGCTGCCGACAATAAACAACCTCTAGCGGCACAAACCAACACACGCAAGCAACAAGTCAGTCCCCAATGGACACGCAGCAGTAACTTATTCACACTGTGTTCAAACAAACATTTACACAGCATGAATGAAGAAGTTACATACCGCTCGCTCCTGATGCCGTGTGGATTGTCCGTCAGTCTTTATCCTCCCGGCAGTACGCTGAAGTTTCCTTAAGCCGCTCTCCAATACAGCGGCGATCACGGCGTTTCAATGTTTCCTTTTAACTCCACAGCGTCACAGATCGATCCTAGGAATCCCCGTATATATCCTAGATTTCCGTAGATCCACGCTGTGGTTCAAGTCTTTTTTGTTGACTTAATATTGCGGCAGTAACATTCCAAACAAAGTGCCGCGAGGGACAACAACAATTCATTGTGGACGCGCAAAAACTCAGTCTTTCCAACAGTATGCGTTTGACCTTTTATTTCCAAAGCAAACATTCAATAGTCCATATCCATATAGGTATGCGTATGCGTATATTCCTTTAATGCGTGCATGCGTGCGGTCAACAAAAATGTTCCTTCTCCAGCTCACTCCCCCTCCATCTATCACAAAGTGCGCAGGTAAAAGCAACCGGATATAACCGCAAGCGTCCCCACACAAATCCAATGACACGCCCACCACCTATAGTGACTCAAAAACATGTACCGTAACCAACACAGAAAAATACTTCATATGTGGCTCCTACAGGTAGTCTTATTACCCATTTTTCTAAATAGCTAGTAGTGTTTAATGCATTACTTTCTTTGAGTAACTACCCGGACATTGTCCTTAATTGTCATTAAACTGCACTCCAGATATTGAATCTGTCTCCCGGCTAACAGAGTGGTGCACTGACGACGTATTTTTGTAGGACCCCCTCAACGAATAGGCAAAGGGTTTTTTCCATTGGATTTTGGTCTATTGCTGAAAATAAGCTTGTTGGCAAATGTTTTTGATACTTACATGTTTTTGTTCAATCTTCACATATTAACACCACATTGTGATTCGAGAAGCGAAAATGCAATCACCAGAAGTAAAAAGCTAATGTTAGGCTATAAAGGAACTTAATCACGGTTTTGTGATTCAAGCGGTCTTTAAAGATGGCGTCAGTGGGAAAAGCTGGGTAGCTCTTCAACCCCACAAGAAGGATAAGAAGAAGGAAATGGTGCTTTAAATCTCTCTGTTTGCGCTCACAACTAACCAACACAACAACAGGGGATGAATTTGCGATCAGGTGTAACGGCGGAAAAAACAACTTTACCAAGCAAGAAACGGACGAACAAACAATTCACGTCACCCGTCCCCACAATGGCGGAAGTAGGAGAAATAAAACATCTGATGCTCGAAATGAAGGAAGAAATATCGAAAGAGATCAAAGACTTCAGAATGGATTTAAATGAATTTCGAGCTGGGACAGATAAGGACATAAAGAAAATTAGGCAACTGACAACAGAACTACGCACCGATCAAAGAAAAACGAGCGACAGAGTGGATCAGGTGGAGCGTCATGTCGTGAGTGACTTTGTTTTTGATCATAAATATTGTGTTTTTCATCCAATTGCCTCAAGACCTTATGTTATCCTCCACACTAGGCCTCTGAACATATACAATTGATGATCACCACTTGCATTGATTTTTTTGTGATTTATTCAACAGTGAAACACCCATGATGTTTTCGAAAGGCCACTCTCAGCCGGTACAGGTCATTGGCCTCTGGGCAGGTTCAATATTTATGGTGTCGCTGCAGCATTTTACTGTCTCAGCTTGACAAAAATGATCAGCATCTCAGGCACTCTTTTTGTCATTTATCCGCTGTCAGTCCGCCTGGCAGGATGTCACTGTGATGAGCCACCAGGGTGTCACTGAGAGAGGGCCAATAAACTGCGCTTCCCCAGCCAAGGGTAAATCAGTCTAGATCCAGAACCAAATCTGCTCCAGCCTGACATCAGCAGGGGGATAAATAGAACCAATGTAAAGCTCTATTACAGTCTTTGCTAGTTTGACCACAAGTTGAATATTTCATTGAAAAACACTGACAGTCTGATTAGTGGCGCAGGAATGAGTCCTAAAACTGTTAGTATTTGATCACTTCCTGTTCCCTCATCTTGAAGTCAATGATTTTTAAATTTGTTATTGATTAGATACCTGAAACATAATCTGTGGTTAACATAAGTTTAAGATTTTAGCATTTATTTCTACAACATAAGATTCAAGTCAGCAATGTCTTCCTCGAATGTCTGAATCTTCCATAACAGCAGTTGCTAGCAAGTGTATAAATAAGACTACTAAACGCTATCACGCCAAATATTAGCCGCCTTTTGTCGAGGGAGCCCCGATGCTAACAACAAAAATACGTCATGACTGCGTCACTCTTTATGGGATCTATTGAGCTGTTATTTATTTGTTTTTTTAAAGCGAGCTGTATCATCAGCCATTTCGGACATTTAACAGAATGAGCTGAAGAAGGAAGGCATAAAGATAATGTATATTCACTAAAGCTACCACTCTTCTCTGGCTTTGCCTCATTTTCAGATGGGAAGAACAGAGTTGGTAGCGCTTGCAACTACCAGGAAGCTACCCATGGCGTAGCACGCTACCCATGGTGTAGTGCACGCCTCTTAATTTTCAACTTAGACCTCAGTTGCTGCTCAAAGCGCAACCAATGAGATAACATTGGACCCTATGTTCCAATCTTATAGTGACAACAAATGTCAGCTTTGAAGAAGAGCAACAAAACACGGTCATTGCTTGGGCTGCACCACATCAGTCCACTAAAGGGCTTGTTGTTACCTCTGGCACAATCAGACTGTTATATATGAGTCTGAGGACATAAAGAGGAGGACCCCACAGAGAAATGAAACATTTTAAATGTTTATCTTTTGCTTGCCCTGTTTGTTATTCTGTCATGTGACTTGTTGCAGTGGAAATATGAGTGATAGTAAAAGCAGAGTGTTAAGTAAAAGTACTAATACCACAGTCTAAACATACTCCATTACAAGTAAAGTCCTGAGTTGAAAATGTCACTTAAGTCAAAGTACAGAAGTATTCAAGTACCAAAGTAAAAGTACTAATTTAGCAGAATGTCTCTTATAAATGCGTTGAATTATTATAGAATATTATATTATTCAGTTTTTATCATTAGGAAATACATATAAAAGTGTTTTAATGTTGTAATTCGTCAATATGGAGCACATTTTGGAAAATACTGAGTAAAAGAGATAATGCACTAAGTAAATATATATCATATAAACACATAGTTATGTGAAAAGAAACTACAAGTGTCAAATACATGTAGTGCAGTAAAAGTACAACATTTCCCTCTGAAATGTACTGACGTAGAAGTACAGTACAAAGTAGCAGAAAATGGAAATACTCAAATAAAGTTAAAGGAGCCCAAAATTATACTAAGTACATTGCTTGAGTAATTGTACTCAGTTACATTCCACCACTTACGAGGCCTAACCCTCCCACGATATTTTAATACTTATTCTTGAGCGAGACTTGGATCGTCAATAACACATCTGATTAAGCAAATATCTCAGTAACAATATTTGCTTTATACAGGAGTACACATGGCAGCTCTTATTAAAGTCTCTGTTTGGATATGAAGGTAATTCACTCACTGTATTGGACAAATCCCAATTTCAGTACAAGCTCACAAACTGCCAACCAATGGCTGGATCATTTCTGATTTCAGACATAGGGCCATAGTAAACCTGTGGTGTGTCTTCTACAGAGGTGGGTAGTACTGAAGTACAAATACTTTGTGACTGTATTTAAGTAGATTTTTCTGGTATCAGTACTTTACTCCACTGTTATTTTTCTGACAACTTTTTACTTTTACTCCTAACACTTTTAACATAAATAACTGTACCTTCTACATCTTACATTTTCAAAACAGGCTCATGTTAGGGAAGAGGAAGACGCAGAGACAGGTCAAGTTATCGTATAACTCTCCTAATTTCTGTGTTTTTAAACCACCATAATATTTTTTGTGTTGTTCCAAGGAAGAGTTAGAGTCTACAATGTAGATTGCAGGGTGACTGTAGCCTAGGCGATGGCAAATATTTAGTTTTTCCCCATTTAAGTGAGGTCCAGCTTGACTCTTTAAAACAGTTTGTAGATAGTGTTACTTTTTACTTAAAGGGGACCTATCATGCAAAATGCACTTTATGATGTCTTTTATACATAAATATGTGTCCCCGGTGTGTCGGGGAACTCAAGCAGCGTCAGAAAATAAAACCCTCTCTTTTCCTCCATACCCAAATCTCTAAAAACGGGGGTACAACGGAGCTGATCCAGATTTGTGTCTGATATGACGTCATATCGGAAATGTGGACCCACGGCACTATCAGAAACAATGCCCGACTGTTTTGGACGTAATATGGTCGGTGTTTACATTGGCATCGCTAACACTCAGAGCTAACCTGTACTGGAGAGCATGTGTGTGATATGGCGTTTCACCACGGCAGTATTTAGTTTAGACCAGGGGTTTTCAAAGTGTGGGAAGGTGAGCCTCCCCTCAGAGAACAACAAAATATATTTACACACGTAAGGTCATCATCTTAACAGTTTTTTTATGTTCATCGAGTCATCCGTGAGCAGAGCATCAAGTTGGCATGCCTATAACAGCTGAATGCGGCGATTACCATCTATATAAACCTCTATAATAGAGAATGCGCCGGTGAAAATGGCCGCATTGTCGTTTGGCTCCTCTCAAACTTTGCCCTTTTCGTATTTTGTGCGTGTTTATTTACTTTTTGCCGTTTTACTTTTAACATGGTTCGCAACATGCAAGCCGACCGCACCAACTCTGCTATACAATATAGCAGAGAGGAACTTATTCACTTCCGAAACTTCTCGGACAATAACCCTCCGACGAACAATGGAGATTCGCCATGGCTACCTGCTGCTGTACCTGAGAGACACAGAAGGAAAACAAAGCGAGGGTGCCGGGCCGGGCTTCTGGTCAGACTGAGGAAACAAGAAAACCGTCCCCCTCTTCCGAGTATTCTTCTGGCTAATGTTCAATCCATTGAAAATAAGCTAGATGAACTCAGAAGTCGGATTGCTTGTCAACGGGACATTAAGAACTGTAACGTGTTCATTCTCACTGAGACCTGGCTCAACCATGAGATCCCGGACTCCGCCGTTGTTCCAGTCGGCTTCACTATCTTTCGCCAAGACCGGACTGCTAACTCAGGGAAAAGTAAGGGAGGCGGTGTGTGTGTCATGATTAATAACAACTGGTGCACAGATGTGAGGATTATTTCTTCGGACTGTTCCGCTCATTTAGAGCACCTTATGATCACATGCTGGGCTTTTTACCTGCAGAGAGAATTCACATCTGTTGTGATTACAGCAGTGTATATTCCGCCGCAAGCAGACAATAATACGGCACTCGAACAGCTGTTTCGACAAGACCGAGACTTCACGGCCAGAGGCGGCGTTCGTTGTGGCCAGGGATTTTAACACCGCTAACATGAAGAAGGTCATGCCGAAGTACTACCAACACATCAGCTGCCCGGCGTGCGGGGGAAATATACTGGACCATGTTTATTCCCCTTTTCGACATGGATATAAGGCTCTCCCTCGCCTCCCTTTGGCAAATCAGACCACATCTCACTGCTGCTGCTGCCTGCTTACAGGCAGAAACTTAAACGGCATAGACCGGAAACAAGGATTGTACAGCGATGGAGTGATGAGTCAGACTCTGCTCTGCAGCACTGCTTCGAATCTACGGAGTGGAGTGTGTTTGAGGACAAGAACATCAACACACACACACGGACACGGTCATCTGCTACATTGGGAAATGCATCGATGACGTGGTGCCGAAGGTTTCTGTACGAACATTCCCAAATCAAATGCCCTGGATAAACGGCGAGGTTCGTACCTTGCCACCCCAGTTGGCAGCTTTGTTTTGAAAGAAAAGTTGTGGCTCATCGGACATTTATGAGAGAAAATCTCTAATGTCCGAGTGCAAGTGAATGCAGCACAAGACGCGAGCCTTGTAACCCCTCCCCCGGCCCTGGCGCAAGCGTGGAAATATGATTGGCGGCGATTTCATTTGAACGGGACGCCGCAAAACGAGAAGCATTTGGACCCAAGTAGACAGAAGGAATGAGGTATTTGCGGTCTACAATGGCAGAGAAGAGACTGTCAGGTTTGGCTGCACTCAGCATTGAATCAAAACGCACTAAAGCTTTGGATCTTAATAAGTTTGTGAGGCGTTTTGCTGAACAAGATGGTAATCACCGCATTCAGCTGTTATAGGCATGCCAACTTGATGATCTGCTCACGGATGACTCGATGAGCATAACAAACGGTTAAGATGATGACCTTACGTGTGTATAACATTTTTTTTTTTTGTGGGGGTCTGCCCCCAAAAAACAGTTTGAAGTCCTGAGAAAGTCAAATAAGACGGTGTGTAAAACTACACTGCCCAGCCAAAAGAAAGTAACCACTTTGATTTAACTAGGCCAGTAGGTAAGGACTTTCCACTGGATAATATCTGCAGCGATGTATATGTTTTAGCTGAATACACGTTTTTTAACCTTAACTGATGCAGTTAGTCACTTCTTTAATGTTTGTTCTTTCTGATGTAAAGTCAAGGTTGTAACTGTTTGCAATGAAGTTGTGGGGCGCTGAATTGTTCCTTTGAATCTTTTGATATATGATCGTAATTACTTGTCTTTCAAATTTGAAGGAGGGTGAGCAAGCATCTTGAGGAACATTCATCATTAACTCCTCCAAAAAATATAGTTTATTTAATAATAACACTGAATATGTGAATCATAACAGTGATTGACAGCTGATAGGAATAATATGATTGTTAATAGTATCATATTCATTCAGAAAAACATTGACGAGACAGTTAATTCATGTACTTATTGCAGCAGTCTGCATAGATTTGGTACCCCTGCTGGTCTAAGAGTGAGACAAACTCATTCAGTTATTGTTCAGTTAAAATTCATTCAATGATGTCTGCCACCTTATATATTTATATTTAAGGATTTACTGATGTGCCACAATAATGTCACCTAATGTTATTAAATATTAAAATATGAATATTGTGGCTTTCCAAGTTAACATTGATTGATATGACTGCGATTAAATCAGCATATACTTCTGCCAGGGGATGCCACCCCTCAAAATCTCCTGCCACCCTCTTGCCACCCCATGAATATTTTTCTAGATCCGCCCCTGCCCCAAATGGTCCTGGACTTTAATGACCCCCTCCCCCCCCCCACATACACACACACACAACCTTCCCTCATCCAGCACCAGTCACTTTTTACCCATCTCCCTGCTACTGCACTGAAACTGTACTTTGAACATTTTTCTATTTTGCACAAAAAATACTTGCATTAATGTCAATTCATGCTCTGTGGATTGTGTTTTAAAATATATATATTATTAACCAGCACTTATTAATACTATTACTTAGTTTTATACCCGTTTATCTAGGCCCTTTTTGTATCTTGTTCTATGTCACACTGTGGGACTGCGGGAAACGGTATCTGGAGATTTCTGTATGAAGAACACATGCAGACATTTTGATAATAAAGCTGACTTTGACTTGTTGACATAGTGGCACATTATCAGAACCCACAGAGCAGAAAGGAGGGGTGGTCTTTTTTTCATGAGGACAGTATCTGGGAACGCTTAATGATCCCAAATCCTGTCACAATGCGGGGGAACCCTGAGACACAGGGGAACCCGATACAGTGACATTACATTTCATTAAAGTGGACTTCTTATCTTCTCTAATAACTTGTTACGGTTGCGGGAAAGGTAGGACCCAAATGCAGAATACCAAAAATGGAAAAAGGTCTACGAACAAAAGGCGAGCTTTATTACAAAAGCTGGAGAACAAAACATGGCATGAAACTCACAGGTAACACAAGGTAACATGGAGGGAGACAGGAAAGACTAACAATGTATCGACAGGGGAACACAGGGAAAGACAAGACTAAATACAGGAAGAGGTAATCACGAGACGAGAAACAGCCGGGCAGGGGAGGAGAAACACAAGGCAACAGGTGAACACAATCAGACAATTAGACACACCAGGGAAACTAATGACAGGGAGGAAAACACAGGGAGAAGGACCAGACAAGAGACAGGGAGGAAAACACAGGGAGAAGGACCAGACAAGAGACAGGGAGGAAAACACAGGGAGAAGGACCAGACAAGAGACAGGGAGGAAAACACAGGGAGAAGGACCAGACAAGAGACAGGGAGGAACACACAGGGAGAAGGACCAGACAAGAGACAGGGAGAACAGAACAATCAAAAACAAACCCCAAACCTAACACACAAAACCCCAAATCATGACATAACTGATCTAATAACTGTTCTAATAACTGTTCTAATAACTGTTCTAATAACTGTTCTAATAACTGATTGATCTAATAACTGTTCTAATAACTGTTCTAAAAACTGATCTAATAACTGTTCTAATAACTGATCTAATAACTGTTCTAATAACTGTTCTAACAACTGATCTAATAACTGATCTAATAACTGTTCTAATAACTGTTCTAATAACTGTTCTAATAACTGATCTAATAACTGATCTAATAACTGTTCTAATAACTGATCTAATAAATATCCAGACTGAGTATAAGTTGCTCACTCTGACTTGTTTTGATGTCTAACTCTATTGGTTCTCAGTGATCAGCTGATGTCAGAGCTGCCGAGTCTTCTTCACTTTTTAATGAAGAAGACTATGTCCCCTGGGATGTTCGGGCGGCGGTAGACGAAGTCGCTGAGGAACCTATTCAACCGCGATGGTCTGCTCGTCGTTGTTGGGATCAGAACAGAGCTGTGTTCCCACTCCTCCTCCACAGCCTGCTCCTCCCCCTCCTCTTCCTACACAGCCTCCTCCTCCCCCACCTCTTCCTCCACAGCCCCCTCCTCTTCCTCCTCTTCCTCCACAGCCCCCTCCTCTTCCCCCACAGCCCCCTCCTCTTCCTCCACAGCCCCCTCCTCCCCCCTTCACTTCCTCACAAGGTTCTTTAGGTTCTGTGAGATCCTGGTTCTCCTCTAGCAAAGCATCTATCTCTCCATCCTTTACTTCCTCACAACCTTCTTTAGGTTCTGTGAGATCCCGGTTCTCCTCTAGCAAAGCGTCTATCTCTCCATCATTTACTTCCTCACAAGCTTCTTTAGGTTCTGTGAGATCCTGGTTCTCATCTAGCAAAGCATCTATCTCTCCATCATTTACTTCCTCACAACCTTCTTTAGGTTCTTTGAGATCCTGGTTCTCCTCTAGCAAAGCGTCTATCTCTCCATCCTTTACTTCCTCACAAGGTTCTTTAGGTTCTGTGAGATCCTGGTTCTCCTCTAGCAAAGCATCTATCTCTCCATCCTTTACTTCCTCACAACCTTCTTTAGGTTCTGTGAGTTCCTGGTTCTCCTCTAGCCAAGCGTCTATCTCTACATCCTTTACTTCCTCACAAAGGTTCTTTAGGTTCTGTGAGTTCCTTGTTCTCCTTTAGCAAAGAGTCTATCTCTACATCCTTTACTTCCTCACAAGGTTCTTTAGGTTCTGTGAGATCCTGGTTGTCCTCTAGCAAAGTGTATATCTCTCCGTCCTTTACTTCCTCACAAGGTTCTTTAGGTTCTGTGAGTTCCTGGTTCTCCTTTAGCAAAGCGTCTATCTCTACATCCTTTACTTCCTCACAACCTTCTTTAGGTTCTGTGAGATCCTGGTTCTCCTCTAGCAAAGCATCTATCTCTACATCCTTCACTTCCTCACAAGGTTCTTTAGGTACTGTGAGATCCGGTTCTCTTTAGCAAAGTGTCTATCTCTCCATTTACTTCCTCACAACGTTCTTTAGGTTCTGTGAGATCCGGTTCTCCTTTAGCAAAGCGTCTATCTCTCCATCCTTTACTTCCTCACAACGTTCTTTAGGTTCTGTGAGTTCCTGGTTCTCCTCTAGAAAGCATCTATCTCTCCACATTTACTTCCTCACAACGTTCTTTAGGTTCTGTGAGATCCGGTTCTCCTTTAGCAAAGCGTCTATCTCTCCATCCTTTACTTCCTCACAAGGTTCTTTAGGTTCTGTGAGTTCCTGGTTCTCCTCTAGCAAAGCATCTATCTCTACATCCTTTACTTCCTCACAAGGTTCTTTAGGTTCTGTGAGATCCTGGTTGTCCTCTAGCAAAGTGTATATCTCTCCGTCCTTTACTTCCTCACAAGGTTCTTTAGGTTCTGTGAGTTCCTGGTTCTCCTTTAGCAAAGCGTCTATCTCTACATCCTTTACTTCCTCACAACCTTCTTTAGGTTCTGTGAGATCCTGGTTCTCCTCTAGCAAAGCATCTATCTCTACATCCTTCACTTCCTCACAAGGTTCTTTAGGTTCTGTGAGATCCCGGTTCTCCTCTAGCAAAGCGTCTATCTCTCCATCATTTACTTCCTCACAACGTTCTTTAGGTTCTGTGAGATCCCGGTTCTCCTTTAGCAAAGCGTCTATCTCTCCATCCTTTACTTCCTCACTACGTTCTTTAGGTTCTGTGAGTTCCTGGTTCTCCTCTAGCAAAGCATCTATCTCTCCATCATTTACTTCCTCACAAGGTTCTTTAGGTTCTGTGAGATCCCGGTTCTCCTTTAGCAAAGCGTCTATCTCTCCATCCTTTACTTCCTCACAAGGTTCTTTAGGTTCTGTGAGTTCCTGGTTCTCCTCTAGCAAAGCATCTATCTCTCCATCATTTACTTCCTCACAACGTTCTTTAGGTTCTGTGAGATCCCGGTTCTCCTTTAGCAAAGCGTCTATCTCTCCATCCTTTACTTCCTCACAAGGTTCTTTAGGTTCTGTGAGTTCCTGGTTCTCCTCTAGCAAAGCATCTATCTCTACATCCTTTACTTCCTCACAAGGTTCTTTAGGTTCTGTGAGATCCTGGTTGTCCTCTAGCAAAGTGTATATCTCTCCGTCCTTTACTTCCTCACAAGGTTCTTTAGGTTCTGTGAGTTCCTGGTTCTCCTTTAGCAAAGCGTCTATCTCTACATCCTTTACTTCCTCACAACCTTCTTTAGGTTCTGTGAGATCCTGGTTCTCCTCTAGCAAAGCATCTATCTCTACATCCTTCACTTCCTCACAAGGTTCTTTAGGTTCTGTGAGATCCCGGTTCTCCTCTAGCAAAGCGTCTATCTCTCTATCATTTACTTCCTCACAACGTTCTTTAGGTTCTGTGAGATCCCGGTTCTCCTTTAGCAAAGCGTCTATCTCTCCATCCTTTACTTCCTCACTACGTTCTTTAGGTTCTGTGAGTTCCTGGTTCTCCTCTAGCAAAGCATCTATCTCTCCATCATTTACTTCCTCACAACGTTCTTTAGGTTCTGTGAGATCCCGGTTCTCCTTTAGCAAAGCGTCTATCTCTCCGTCCTTTACTTCCTCACAAGGTTCTTTAGGTTCTGTGAGTTCCTGGTTCTCCTCTAGTAAAGCATCTATCTCTACATCCTTCACTTCCTCACAAGGTTCTTTAGGTTCTTTGAGATCCCGGTTCTCCTCTAGCAAAGCGTCTATCTCTACATCCTTTACTTCCTCACAAGGTTCTTTAGGTTCTATGATATCCTGGTTCTCCTCTAGCAAAGTGTCTATCTCTCCATCCTTTACTTCCTCACAAGGTTCTTTAGGTTCTGTGAGATCCTGGTTCTCCTCTAGCAAAGCGTCTATCCCTCCATCCTTTACTTCCTCACAACCTTCTTTAGGTTCTGTGAGTTCCTGGTTCTCCTCTAGCAAAGCATCTATCTCTCCATCATTTACTTCCTCACAACGTTCTTTAGGTTCTGTGAGATCCCGGTTCTCCTTTAGCAAAGCGTCTATCTCTCCATCCTTTACTTCCTCACAAGGTTCTTTAGGTTCTGTGAGTTCCTGGTTCTCCTCTAGCAAAGCATCTATCTACATCCTTCACTTCCTCACAAGGTTCTTTAGGTTCTTTGAGATCCCGGTTCTCCTCTAGCAAAGCGTCTATCTCTACATCCTTTACTTCCTCACAAGGTTCTTTAGGTTCTATGATATCCTGGTTCTCCTCTAGCAAAGTGTCTATCTCTCCATCCTTTACTTCCTCACAAGGTTCTTTAGGTTCTGTGAGATCCTGGTTCTCCTCTAGCAAAGCGTCTATCCCTCCATCCTTTACTTCCTCACAACCTTCTTTAGGTTCTGTGAGATCCTGGTTCTCCTCTAGCAAAGCGTCTATCCCTCCATCCTTTACTTCCTCACAAGGTTCTTTAGGTTCTGTGAGATCCCAGTTCTCCTCTAGCAAAGCGTCTATCTCTACATCCTTTACTTCCTCACAAGGTTCTTTAGGTTCTGTGAGATCCTGGTTCTCCTCTAGCAAAGCATCTATCTCTACATCCTTTACTTCCTCACAAGCTTCTTTAGGTTCTGTGAGATCCCGGTTCTCCTCTAGCAAAGCGTCTATCTCTACATCCTTTACTTCCTCACAAGGTACTTTAGGTTCTGTGAGATCCTGGTTCTCCTCTAGCAAAGCGTCCTTCTCTCTTTTGGTCTTATGGAACCACTTGAGGAGCTTTAAATATTTCCTGTTCAGCTCCTCATTGGTTAAGACTCTCTGCTTCTCCTTCAGGTCTTCCTCCTCCGTCTGAGAGGCCTGGTCCTGCATCTTCTCCTCCTTCTCCTCCTTCAGGTCTTCCTCCTCCGTCTGAGAGGCCTGCTCCTGCGTCTTCTCCTCCTTCTCCTCCTTCAGGTCTTCCTCCTCCGTCTGAGAGGCCTGGTCCTGCATCTTCTCCTCCTTCTCCTCCTTCAGGTCCTCCTCCTCCGTCTGAGAGGCCTGCTCCTGCATCTTCTCCTCCTTCTTTCCACAGCGGCGCGTGACCTGCGCCGCTGTGGGGGCATCATTTCCAAACTGCTTCCACAGCAGTGAAACACATCTGTGGATAATCACGGATATACGAAAATGGTTAAAGCAACCATCACTAAATGCCAGCACCACTGCATCTACTGCAGACAATAGCAACAGGTCAGATGGGGACATCACGTTACCCTCCGTCGTGGACACTAGCTTACTCCCACCCGACTCGCCGCCCCCGCCCCCGGAGCATCAGTCTTCGTCACCCGAAACTACGCTGCCCCTCTGCGGCCCGCAGGTGCCAGGATACCACGGCAAAACAGAGCCTGCCCAGGTATATCTAAACAAGTACCCGCCTGCACAGTGGGGAAGGCGTCATTTTGCAGCTCGTGGTATAAAAATAGACAATGGCTAGAATATTCATGTGAAAATAGTGCCATATTCTGCCATGCCTGTAGAAATGTTGGGTCAAATAATGCATATAATAGCACAGATGCCTTCACCACGAATGGCTACAAAAATATCTCATATCCCAAACTTATCAACGAGCTGATGTTGCAGGCAGCTGAAATGTTCTCCAGGTCACAAAGTCAACCTCACATGATGATGTGATACCAGTTTTCAAGCACAGTAGATATTCTCTTCCCAGAGTATATGATGGGACCAAGGTGATGATGTACATGGTTTTAATAATACTTTTGCCTTTCAATGTTTGACATTTCAAACCATGAGCTGGTTCAAATCATATTTGCCTTGATATACAATATGTTCTCATTTATTTTATCAGTACAGTTTTGCAGCTTTTGTGCTTTTCTTTGCCATAGTCCACTTTGGGCTGTCAGCTGTGTCAGGGTATATGCAGGAACCCTGAAGTCAAATAAATACCTTTTAAGACCTTTTTTATGAACCTTTCCATACATTTTAAGACCTCATCGCAACTTCGAGTTCTAACCGGTTACATTGGCAACACACTTTACCTCACATTTACTATATACAGTATTGATTGTAAGATAGCACAACTAAACAGTTTGTGATAACTCCTTATCATAATTCAGATAGAACAAAGCACAAGAGAATGAATTGTGTGACCAACCCAATGCAAGGTTTATTAGAAAAAGAAACCATTAGAAAGTAGTATTTGATTTAGGCATTGTTCCCAAGAGATAAAACAGACAGACTACTGAAGCCTCCTCTCCACATGAACTTCAACCTCTCTGTCAAGGTCAGGTTTAATGCAGTATGCTGCTTTTTGCTTCTTAGACACACTTTGAGCTCTTTCTGTAGACACACTTTGTGCTCTTTCTGTAGACACACTTTGAGCTCTTTCTGTAGACACACTTTGTGCTCTTTCATTCCAGTAAAACTCCTCAGAAACCAGTATTTGACCAATAAACAAAACAATTGACAAAACTTTGAACGATGAAATATATTAAACTTTGGTGAGCTTCAGCGGGGTATGCCATATAGGAGCTCCCTCACAAATACCCAGGGTTTAAATTGGGCCGGGTCTGTCCGGGGCTAAGCCCCGGCATGTAGGACGATGTTCTGATGTCATCACCCTCGCACATTTGTCATATGTTTACAAAAAATGATATATATGTTAAGACTTTTCTCGTTCTTAATATAGACTATATTTAGGGTTGATATGTGTTGACTTTACTTTAAAATAGCAGATCTCTGTGACCGGATATAGTTTTTCTGGCTTAGTGAACGTGTCTCTCTTCCTTGGAGGGCAGCATCGCCCGGACTCCGCTGCTCCTCCGCGGCTCCTCCGTGCGGAGAGTCTGCACTGCAGCGGTGTGTGTCAGCAACGTGCATTCAGGGGAGGCACGGATTGGCTATCGGGAGAGTCGGGACTAGTGATGGGAATTCCGGCTCTTCTTGGTGAGCCGGATCATTTGGCTCGGCAGATCATTTGGCTCGGCTCACCAAGAAGAGCCGGCTCTTTCGGCTCCTAAACGGCTCTTCAGTTTACCACATATACCTTTTATAATTCAATGAAATGTATCCCTGTTTTGACTAATGATTTATATGTGTACACATATAGCACTTGCTTGTAGAACCACGCTACACAAAGCAGATAGCAACACCTATAAAAACTTAAGCATAGACATTTAAAAAAAGGGTCTGTATCGACATTTTAAAATTATATTTAAAGAAAAAGCCCTAACAAAACAGCAGGGCTCTATTTCAGTATTAACTATAGAAAAAAAGACAGCCACAGCTGACATCAAATCTTTGCTGAGCCTAAAGATAATCATAAATAAATAACATAGTGAAAATAAATATATTGCAATGCTCAGTACAGCAGCATCCAACAGTCTCTAATCCTTGGATATTACATGTCACTGCATGCATGCACGGAGCAGCTGTAGCGCGGAGATCATCATATCATTCTGTCTTGTATTACTTAACAAAAATAAAAATAAATAAATCAAACGGCTCGTTCGCGGGCTCGTTCGCGGGCTCGTTCGCGGGCGCGAGCCGGCTCCCGTCGCTCACTTAAAAGAGCCGGCTCAAAGAGCCAGCTCGTTCGCGACCGACACATCACTACTACAAAGGAGCAGAGGGGGGTGCTGCGGGAGTGTCTGCGTGCGCATCTCTCCCAGATGAGCTGAACAGTTTTTTTGCACGATTTGAGAGCAGCCAGGCTGTGGAGGCACAGAAGGATCAGGAGCCCTGCCCTTTTGTTTTAAACAGGGCAGATGTGTGCAAATCCTTAAAAGGGTTAACCCACACAAGGCTCCTGGACCTGATGGCATCCCTGGCCGTGTTCTCAGGGTGTGTGCAGTTCAGCTGGCAGAGGTGTTCACAGACATCTTCAACAGGTCCCTGCTGCAGTCTGTAGTCCCCACATGCTTCAAACACTCCTCCATCGTTCCTGTCCCCAAAAAAACAATAATCACCAGCCTCAACGACTACCGCCCAGTAGCACTCACTTCCATCATTATGAAGTGCTTTGAGCGGTTAGTCAAAAACCTTCATCACCTCCTCCCTCCCTGACTCTCTGGACCCCCTGCAGTTTGCCTACAGAGCAAACAGGTCCACAGACGACGCCATAGCCCTCACCATCCACACTGCCCTCTCACACCTGGACCAGAGGAACACATATGTGAGAATGCTGTTCATTGATTACAGTTCAGCTTCAACACCATTGTGCCCTCCAAGCTGGTCATCAAGCTCAGAGACCTCGGGCTCAACAGCGCCCTCTGTGACTGGATCCTGAACTTCCTGACGGGCAGACCCCAGGCAGTGCGGGTGGGAAACATCACATCCTTCACCCTGATCCTCAACACCGGAGCCCCTCAAGGCTGCGTGCTCAGCCCTCTCCTCTACTCCCTCTTCACTCACGACTGTGTGGCCACACACGCTCCAACACCATCGTGAAGTTTGCTGACGACACGACCGTCATCGGCCAGATCACAGACGGCGACGAGACGGCGTACAGAGAGGAGGTCGGAAAACTGACATCTTGGTGCCAGGATAACAACCTCCATCTCAACGTCAGCAAAACAAAGGGGCTCATTGTGGATTAAAGGAAGCAGCAGAGAGAGGGACACGCCCCCATCGCCTTCAATGGGACTGCGGTGCAGAGAGTCAGCAGCTTCAGCTTCATTATTTTTTAATTATAGTGAAAACTACCCTTGGATGATGGGTTAGTAGACTAAAAGCTTTAGGAATCCAAAGTACAACATATAATAAGTACCCTGTATCAAGATTGATGCAAAACAAGTGACATTTGACCTTTTTAGAGAGATTTTTGCCGTTTCTCTGGAACCCATTGGTCGATTTTGGTGATTGACATCTCTTTTTAACCGTTAGAGCCAATAGAATCGAAGGGGAATCTCCACATAGACACCAACGTTAACACAAAAAGGTGGGGGCTTCACGCATGCAGTTTTGCCCAGAGCGAAGCTGTCTCACACTCTGACATCTGAAAACGGAAAAGTAGCTTTATTGTTTATGGATTATCAGAAATCATTTCAAAGGGACACAGACACATTGGATTAACCTATGGATTAACCTTCAGCAGCGTTTTTATCGTTATAATGCCATTGAAGACCACTTTTGACCAGACAACAACATAGGTAAGCCATTTAGCCGTTTTAGCTACCTAGTGCCACATGTTTTGATGTCTGTTTTTGTTTATAAAGTCGCGAGTTCTTATCATGGAGTGATAATGTCTTCTCACGATGCTAGTCGATATGTTGGATGTGCAGCTACGATAAGTAATAAGGGTGTTATGAGTGAGTTTCTGTGCAGTAATGCGTTAGCATTTTTCCGCTCGTGGCTAATTTAGAGGCTCAGCGCTAGCTTTGTGGTTTTTTTTGAAAAATAAAAATAAAATGATCAGTTAGCTGAGTTTCTTCCCGTTACATGGATATAACATTCATAGTTTATTACATCTTAAGAAGCCCTCAGACACTTTTGCTTGCAGATTTTGTGGTTTCGGCCCCTTCGGCGGGTCCGTGGGGCTTAAGAGGTATTGTCTGCTTATCTGCATTATTGTGTTGCATTGTTGGAGAAGCCTGTGACCTAAGATTTTCAACGACATAATTACTCTGTAGCTATGTTAGTTTGACAATAAAGAACCTTGAACCTTGAACCTATTGGCATCTTTTAACTACTCCTTTACACAAGGAATATTATCAGATACACAGAAAGAGGGCTTAATCACATTGTTACTAAAGCAAGACCCAGAGGGGCATTACAAGAATCCTGTTTATATGAAGCATTGGAGACCACTGACACTACTTTGTTGCGATACCCGCATTCTGTCCAAATGTATCGCACGGAGAATCAAAATAGTAATTGGGAATATAATAAAACATGATGAAACAGGTTTTATAAAAGGGCGTTTTATTGGAGATAATATTCGCCATCTTCTTGATATGATAGATAATCACGAAGAGGATGGAAAACCAGGGCTTTTATTTATTGCCGACTTTGAAAAAGCCTTTGATACAGTAAAATGGGATTTCATTCAAAAATCCCTCCAATTCTTTAATTTTGGGGAAACCATTATACAGCGGGTGAAGGTTTTATATAACCAACCTACCAGTAAAATAGTTAATGATGGATATTTATCAAAAAGCTTCAGCCTGTCCAGAGGCGTACGTCAAGGGTGTCCACTGTCTCCATATCTGTTTCTATTGTGCATTGAAATTCTTGCTATCAGAATTAGAAACAATTCTTGTATAACAGGCTTAAGATCAAATGGTATTGAAACAAAAGTAACATTATATGCAGATGATGCAACTTTCTTTCTACAGCCTGAAAAAACTTCATTAGATGCCCTCATAGTTGATTTAAATAACTTTTCAAAATTAGCTGGGCCAAGGCCTAATTTTGATAAATGCTGTATTATGAGAATAGGAACATTAAGAGGCACAGATTTTGAGCTACAATGCTCAGCTCCAGTCAAATGGTGTAATGGTTCAGTAGATGTTCTGGGAATTCATATTCCAGAAAATCAAAAAGATCTAGTTAAAGTAAATTTTGAGCGAAAAATGCAGAAAACTGAGAAAATAATACAACCTTGGAAAGGGAAAGCTCTCTCATTACAGGGAAAGATTACATTAATTAATGCTCTTGTGATTCCCCAGTTTGTTTATCTCTTAATTTCACTTCCCTCCCCAGAGGCGTCCTTTTTTAAAAGCTTTGAACAACGAATGTTTAAGTTTATTTGGAATAATAAGCCTGACAAGATTAAAAGGCAATACATAATACACTTGAAAATGGTGGACTAAACTTAAAAAATTTGGCAGCAATTAATTCATCCTTAAAAGCATCTTGGATTAATAAGATTTAATAGCCTTGGGAGAACGAGTCAGAACTTATTTTCGGGGCATTTATATTTTGACTGTAAACTGTTTCCCTTTTTCCAATTCTAATCTCACCACTGTGAATGGTTATTCAAAGAAATATTAGCAGACATTTCACCATTTGTTAGAGATGCATTGAAGGCTTGGTTGAGTTTCCAGTATTACCCCCCAGACACACCAGAAGAAATCCAAAATCAATTAATATGGTTTAACTCAGAAGTTTTAATAGATGGAAAACCACTACTATGGGAAAGTCTCCTGAGAAAAGGAATTATTTTTATGAATGATTTACTAGATAGCACAGGTCATTCAATTTCATATCAGTGTTTTTGCTGTATGTATGGTCAGATATGTGATTTCCTTCACTTTAACCAGCTGCTTTCAGCTATTCCAACTAACTGGAAACGTAAATTCAAAAAAGATGGAAACCGACAACAGGTCTGTACACCTCATACAAGAAGTCAGAAATGGCTCTCAAAAATTAAAATAATTTATAATCACTGTTTACAGAGCAATGGCCTTACTGCTTTTCCTCATGCGGTCTGTTCTTTCTGGGAAGAGGAATTTAATATTCTGATACCCTGGAAACAATTTTTTAGTACCATAATACAAAACAACAATTGATTCCTATTCAAGAATCTTCCAACTGAAGATTTTTTACAAGATTACCGCAACAATTTTTTTTAATATCGAACCATCACCATTTTGTAGATTCTGTGAGGAGGAAGAGGAAGACCAGATGCATTTATTTTTTTATTGTCCATACGTTGCAAGTCTGTGGACTGAGATTCAAAATTGGCTTAAGACACTTTATATTGATTTTGCATTTACTCCCTTTGGTGTTTTGTTTGGGCTTTTGGATGAGGACAGTACACAGTTGATGAATACAATTATTCTTCTGGCAAAAATACTTATTTTTAAATCTCAATCAAGAAAGAATCTGAATTTAAGATGTGTGAAAAGTAGATTAAAAACACAATTTATTTTGGAAAGGATGATTGCCACAAAGAATCAAAAGGTGGCTCACACACCATAAAATGGGAAACAATCAGCTCAGCGAAGAGTGGGATAAAAGGAATAATAAATGTTTTGTTTTATTTTGATGGTATTGGACTGTCAACCTATTTTTTTTGTTTATGAAATGTTGAAGTGACCTACTGACTGTTTTTTTTTTGTCTGAGATAGGAATGTCTCCTATTTTGTTATTGTTATGTCCATGTTTTGTGTCTGTAGCCTGTACAATAAAAAAATAAATACAAAATAAATAAAAACGTAATCACAGTCACATGCTGCACATCAACCCTGCTAAGGCAAGGCTTACTAGTGTCATCATGATGCTTTTAATAGTTTATGAGTCACTTGTTACCAACCGCCGTTTTTAGTACTGATAGATACTTTCACCAGTGGGGTGTTTAGTGATGTATCTTATGTTGTAGAACAAAATATGAAAATGTCTTCGCTTCTGTTAAACACAGACCTTATTTTAGGCGTCTAAAACACATGTAAAAATGACAGTTGACTTCAAGACGAGGTAACCGGTCATGGTAAAATTCTGACTCATATCTGGGTTTTAGGGTGGATTCCTGCACCTCTGAATGCTGTTAGTGTGTCTGTTTTATTAGCCAGTGAGTTTACGTTGCCCATCTATCTATTCTGCACCTGGGAATGTATGAGTTATCTAAGAGCTTATTAAACGACTGATTGATTTATGGTCATTCCAACATGGCAGCCCGTTTACAATGCCTTCAGAACACCAGGGACAAAGTGTTCTTACTCAACTTATCAGACACAAATGTTCTTGGTATGGACAATAAAATCAATCTGGCACCATCACTTGGAAAACTGGTTAGTATTTTGTTTAAAATAAAAGTTGTATAATCAAAAGCATCCGGGGCGGCTTTCCTTCTTTTCATACATTTTTGTATTCTTTTGACTAATTTTAATTTTCAAAGATGGAACATGAGTAGTAGACAGTGCATCTATTCAGAGGTGACTAATTTACTGAGTCACAAGACTGGAGATCTTCTTTTCTGAAATGATTCCAGGAACGATAATGTGCATGTTATGTGTTAGGAGTCAATTTAACACGACCAGGTGGAACATAATCCAGGCCAGCCAAAGTTTATAGCTTCTCCATGGCGACAGCACATGTGCTAATCACAGAAGCATGTAGGAGTGGCAGCCTGCGAAGGCCTGAGATATCTGCTAAAATCATTCTGAGAGAATCAATTCCCTCAAGGTTTTAGTGAAAAGTGAGTCATTATTTCATCAGTGCAGGGGTTCAGTGTGTTTGCTTATGACCTGCAGTCATTTGTTTGCTCCTATAAAGCCTACCATTAGATCAGGGTGATTATTTTGGCTTTATTTAACCTCATCTGTCCTGCTAAATACTGTTACGTATCCAAACAGCTTCTTCGACACATCAGTATTGCGGTCGAGTTTATGTAGGTCTGTGTATTGGTATGTTAATATAATAATATATAAAATAATAAATATTTAAGAGATAATGTGCAGCGAGGCGGTCATTAATGAAAAAAGCACACCGCCAGGGTGAGCAGGATCACAATGTTACATACTAAACCAACAACTTGACTCATTATATTGATTAAAAATTGGTTATTTATTTAAAATGTGTTGTTTTGCTTCTGCTAAGAAATAGTAGTCCGTTCCACTGCGTACCAACGGCAGGAACTACAGAAACAGCACCGTAACTTAAAGTTCCAGCAGCACTGATGGAGGTTTTCTGTAACTGTCCAAGTCTGTTCACATTTTCTTTTCCATTAACCCAGTGGTTGTCAAACTTTTTCTGTCAGGCCCCCCCTTTGGAGAAAAAAAAAGTCGGGCCCCCCCAACACAAATAGTCAGGCTCAGTGGCGGCGCCAGAGATTTATTTTGGGGGTGCTGTGGGGTAGCTTGACGTTTCATAGAGGGTGCTCAAACATTTAGGGTTTCCCATTAATGTACCGGGTGCTACAGTGGAATGTTCTACTGCAACACTCCACACGCAAATACACAGTGTGACAGTTACAATGAAGGCTCGTAATCAGCTCACGGCATATAGGTGTAAGCAGGGGTAAAGTGCTATTTGTATAGGTGGTGTGTGGACCTCACATAGGGGGGTCCGGGGGCAGCTCCCCCGGGAAGATTTATTTTTAAATATTGAAGTTAAAAGCATCGATCTGGTGCACTTTGAGAGCAACATGAAGAGATCTATGGATACCTCTCTCAACACCCATTTGAAACAGAACTGTAAACAGATTTACTTTTTCTTTATGGATATTTTACAAATCACCCTTTTAAACTTTATTCTTTTTTTACTGTCATAGTATTTCAAACCTGTTTTTCATTTATTCTCTTATTTTTTTATAACTATAATGATCATATAAATGTGTGCCTCGGAAATAATTGTTTACATTAATGGTGACCAAAACGTTTGAGACCCACTGAGATAACTTAGACTAAAGTAACTATCTAAACACTCAGAGAGTCCTTTAGTTCACTGAGCCTCTCAGTCTGACAGGAGAGGACTCTCCTCCACTTTGTTGTTGAAAAAACTCCTTATATCCGTTAGCGTAGCTCGCTAGCACCAGAAGCTAACAACAACGATCTCCGGTACCGGTGCGCTCTCTCTCTCTCGCTCGCGCACGCACACAAAATGGCTCGTTCCACACACACACAAGCTTTAATGAAACACAGAGACCAGACGTAATAGTACTGTACTGTGTCATATTATTTTTGAATCAATCATTTTTCAAATTATGATTTTTTTTTAAATCTTTTTTTAATAACCATTTTCCTCCTGGTCTCTCGCACCCCCCCTGTCATGCCTCTGCGCCCCCCAGGGGGGGCGCGCCCCCCACTTTGGGAACCACTGCATTAACCAGTCTTTAAACACTGCAGAGCGCATACTGGCCATTTCTCAATGTTGAGTACACCTGCTGCAGAGCCACTATTTCAAGTATACTACGTCATTGAGTGGCGCCGAATGCTGGGCATTTAATATGCATTTAAACAGTCCTTCGGCGCCACTCGATGACGTAGTATACTTGAAATTAGAGATGGGTGAGTCCTGATTCATCCGGATCATTAACCTGGATCCTAGTAATGAGCTGGTCGTGACGAGTCTCCTCTCTCCATTAACCCGAGTCCTTTGAGTCCTACACCTGATGACGTACAAATTAAAACTATAAATTGCGTCACTCCCTACTCTCCTTATAACATGTAAACTCACATTACAACGTACCCCAGTCCATCTGCCTAGCCTTTAGCAAGTAGGATAGCTGCCAAAAGTTATCGTTTGGCTCAGGGGAGTGGACGCGGATCAGTGAAACTTCCTGCAGACTCGTGCGGACTCAGAGCCGTAACCGTAGCAGATCAAGAGATCGAGAGATCCAGAGATCCAGGCAGACTCATCATGCACGAGTCAACAGCAGACTCAGATCCGCAAATCCTGACTCACTGAATCATGGGAACTTCCTTCACTTCCCGCAGACTCGTGCGGACTCAGAGCCGTAATCGTATAGCAGATCCAGAGATCCAGACTCGTCATGCACGAGCATAGCCGCGGGAACTGGGAAGTCATTTTACTTAGGGGGTGCGGACAAAAGTGGGGAGAGATTTCAAAAACAGTAACATGAAGTTTTTCAAATGTACACCATTCGCAGCCCCGCCTCCAGCACCCCTACTTCCCGCGGCTATTGTGCACGAGTCAACAGCAGACTCAGAGATTCGCAAATCCTGACTCACTGTGCAAAACATAGCAGACTCGTGTGGACTCAGAGCCGTAACCGTATTGTAGCAGATCCAGAGATCCAGCAGACTTGTCGTCATGCACGAGTCAACAGCAGACTCAGATTTGCCAAATCGCAAAATAACCCTTTTTTTTTGTGATCAACATTTTTTATTAAAGCAAAAGACACTGTGTAGCGGAGGTTAATGTAACGTTAGTTTAATATGGTCGTGAAATGCAACAACTTTTCGGTTTCACCGGTAGGATTTCTACGCTCTTGGTGATGCTGACTCATATGATACAAAGGACTCGTATGATCCGGATCTCTTCAATGATTGACTCAGAAGACTCAGAGTCCGTAAAAGGATCCGGATTTGCCATCTCTACTTGAAATAGTGGCTCTGCAGCAGGTTTACTCGACATTGAGAAACGTCCACAGTGTTCCTGTTAGTGTTTACTTCCTGTCTGTCTTCTTCTGCTGTTCCCTTTAGTGTTTACTTCCTCTCTGTCTTCTTCTGCTGTTCCTCTTAGTGTTTACTTCCTGCCTTCTCTTGTTCTTTTCTTAACTGGGGAAAGTTTAGCCATCATAAAGTTTTGCGCTCTACACAAATATAAAAATGAATATTCTAAAAGTATTCCAACGTTTTTTCTCATGGATGAAAATGAATATTTGTTTTCCAAAGCTCATGTTAAATTGACTGGATTTATTCACTAGTATTGATATGACTAAACATAGTCCCTGGATCTCCCTTAGCAACAGTCTGTTCTCCTTAGCAGCGATCTGAATGAACAATTTAAAACAATTTTTAGCAGACCTCTGGATTATCCAAATTGACAAATCAGAATCGATTATTCAACTAAGCTGTGTAATAAAAAGTCATAACGACATCAATTGGAGGAAAATGTTCATGTGATCATTAGTCCCATGCCCCCACCCCATCTCTCCGGCGCCACAGCTCTGACTGGCAGACGTTAGAAATGAATTCATAAGAGTCCTCGGGAGGGGGGGAAATCATTTGTGTTGGTGGCAGCTGGTTTTTCTCCACGTGAAATTAAGCTCCGAAGTGTGTGTGATGTTTCATTGGCCCGCAGATGCTGCCCAGCAACATACAAGGCGACTGAATGAATCACCGTGAGGACCATCTGGGGAGGTGAGCCTGTCATGCTGTGCCAAGCTGCAGAAAAATAACTCATCATGGCGCTGCCCTCCCAGGAGGACAGAAGGGAAAGCATCAGCAGCGGAGCCAACCAGCTTCACAATAACTCATTAATGTTCTGAGAACCTGGGACAGGAGAAACGTGTCCTTCACCTGCTGCATGCTGGGAGCAGTTGACGGGGCTGTCTGGCTCACTGACTGTTTTTCTGTCAAAGTTAGGTTTACTTTATGTGACTGGGGGCAGTTGCATGATAAAGCATTTAAAACTAGATCCACCAGTTATTTATGGTGAGCTGGCAGTTATATATCAGGACACCTAAAACACATTTAAAGTCAACCGTTTAATTTGACTGTAACCAGAGCAACAATACAGATATGTTTCTTTCATTAATTAAGTTTGGAAAAATGTAAACAAGGACTAGTGACACCCAGCTACACTGTTGAGAAAAATATAATGCAAGATATATTTGGTGAAAAACCAATGATGATGTGTTGATTAGTCATGTATTTTTTCTGTACAAACAACCTTTTTTAGGATGTAAAGGTAAGAATAAAAAAACAACTATCAAATACATGTTTGTAAAAACAATTTTTAAAGGAAATTTCCATAAACAGCTGGTCACTGTGTTATTTTTCAAAATTAAAATTAACTCAAAAAAGAGGGAATTAGTTGGGAACTATTTTCTGGCGCGGATCCACATATGGTGCTCTTGTGAGTATTTGGAGCAGCAGGACATAGTATGTGTGATTAATTTAAAACCAACAACATGATGTAGAGGACTTACTAAGTGTTCTTGAAGGGGTAACGATTTTCAGTGCTAAAGGATGTAGATGCTGTTTCAGAGGGTTTTCTTTCAGGAATATTTCTGGCACAACAATGTTGTTATTTTGTAGAATTTCTTTGGCATGGAAACGGTCAAACTGAACATGAGAAGAAAGCTTGATCAAGCTTCAGCGCAATCAGTATAGCCAAGCATGAGTGTGTGTCTGTGTGATTCATCCAGACATGCCTGGCATACCGGCTGTGTCTTTCTCTGCGTGACGGGATATTTTGTCATCCTGCAGTCTGGATCCTCATTCTGTTCCGCCTCAGAATGAAGGAGTCTCACTGCTGTCCAGATTGACGTGACTCATAGCCCAGCAGGCAGCCTCCTCTCTGACCAGTGTGTCTGCTGATCGTCTCCCACTGACTAACAGCAGTTTTGGAGGATGGATGGTCACAGAGATTCAGCCCTGCTCTCATTCCTAACTGAGGCACCATGCACTGCTGCGGCCTCTACAATACACTTTAACAGTCAGAATATATTTCAATAATTTAAAGAGTATCCTGCACTGTTGGAGCCATTAACAGCTTTTTGACTTATGATGGAAATATGTGAAGGATATATTTCAGTTTTAGCCTCATTTATAAAATGTTATTTATAGAACTGTTAACCTGTTAAGCCCCATAGCCCCCTTTTTTTTTTTTCTCGAAACTGTGTCTCAGGGCTTCTTAAAATGTAACAACCTATTAATGTGTCATACCCACTTAACGGGAAGAAACTCAGCTAACTGACGATATGAACCATTTTTACCGAAACAAAACACAAGGGTAATACCAAGCCTCTGAATTAGCACTGAGCGAAAAAATGCTAACGCACTTAGCACAGAACTCACGGTAGAAATATTCTATCACTTATCGGATCTGCACAAACAAGATATCAGAGATATTAAAGCTGAGATTCCACAGATTCTAGAGGTATATCATCACTGTGCGACAATAACTCAGGGCAGCGAAGGCAAACCCAGACAACACACAACGTAGCTTTACGGAGCCAAAACGGCAAATATGTCTTACCTTTGCTGTTTTCTGATCAAAAGTTGTGTTCAATGGCATTAAAACGATAAAAACGATGCTGAAGGTTAATCCAATGTGTCTGTGTCACTTTGAAATGATTACTGATAATCCATCATTCCATTTTTGTCAAAAACACTCAAAAACTGAGATTTCATATAGAGTGTGTGAGAGCTACATCCCAGCTTCCAGTTTTGGGCATGCATCACTCTATTCACCAATGGTAATGTTTAAATGGATTTTAGGGACTTCCCCTCGATTCTATCGGCTCTAACGCAGCGGTTTTCAAACTTTTTCTGTCATTCCCCACTTTGAACAGTTGGGCCTTTTCAAGCCCCACCTGTTCCTCATCGCTCCAATGAAATGGTAGGCCAAGCTTAAAATTGTCAAATGTATCGTTCTATAACAGGGGTCTCCAACCTTTTTTAGGATGAGAGCTACTTTCAAAAAATAAAACAAGTCGTGAGCTACTTTTACTCCTCTTTTTTAGTTTTTTTGCAGTGTATATATTTAGCACATTTTAACATTATTATATGCTTACCTTTAACCTTTGTGTGCTGTTGGAAGATTTTTTTTAAAATGTTGAAGTGAAATGCATCAATCTGGTGCACTTTGAGAGCAACATTAATTGATGGATACAGCTCTCAACACTCAGATGAAAGGGAGCTGTATACTTTTCAATAATCCAAACATCTTTAGAATATGATCACAACCAATAACAAATCATTTCAACTTGTTTATTCTTATCTTATGTTACCTAGTTAGCATTCTTTCTTTCTATTTATGCATATTTTACTAATCACTCCCCTTTTAAACTGTTTTTTTTTTTTACTGTCCTATAGTACACACTGGAATGATTTCTTACATTATTTTTTACAACTAGGCTATATTAAATAGATAAAGGTGTGCTCTCTCTCTCTCTCTGTCTCTCTCTCTCTCCCTCTCTCTCTCTCTCTCTCTCTCTCTCTCTCTCTCTCTCTCTCTCTCTCTCTCTATAAAAAATTATAATAAACATAGGCCTATTTGTAAAGTGGGGGACACAAACAGGATTTCGAAAAGTGTCACGGTTAAACTCCTTATGAAGTGGTGAGGTGCCGCTCCACATTGCTTTTCTTCCGACTGCAACGCTGCTCCGGCATAGGTGGGCCGTGGACTTTCAAAGCACCGCTGCGCCGGTACGCATCCGCCGCCGTAAACACCCTAGGTTGCGAGGCTCCGGCGGTAACAGTCCGCGAGGACCCAGGTTCGATTCCGGCCTGAGGTCCAAAAAAATTATTTAAAAATATAAAATAATAATAATAATCTCCCGTTCATCGCGTCCATTCGCGACCCACCTATCACATCTCTGCGCCCCACCAGTGGGGCGCGCCCCACACTTTGAGAAACGCTGCTCTAACGGTTCAAAAGAGGTGTCAATCATCAATATTGACCGAGGGGGACCAGAGATATGGCAAATCCACCCAAATGACCCCAGAAGTGTTTTGTTTTTTCTAAATCTCTCTAAAAAGGTCAAATTTCACTTGTTTTGCATCAATCTTGATACAGGGTACTTATTATATGTTATAGTTTGGATTCCTAATGCTTTTAGTCTACTATCCCATCATTCGAGGGTGGTTTTCACTATAAGTAATGTTTTTTCTTTTGGATGGACACAATAATTTACATTTTTTTACTATGTTCAATCTGAATTTACTTTAAAATAAAAAAATTCTATATTGATTCTGACTTTTCTACATCCAACTCACAGGTTTATCATTGCTTTAGTCATTTGTTCTGTGAATGTCATTTTCAAGCCTGAGACCTGAAAAACAGGCTTGGGGCTTAACAGGTTAAAAAAGTGAAATGGTGAAATAAGAGTCTATATGCAAGCTATTGGAATGATATATTAGATATATAGATAAATAATTACTAAGTAGCAGATGAATGTTATGGATGTTGTTTCAACAGTTCAGGTGTTTAACAGTCTTATTGCCTGTGGGATGAAACTATCTCTGAATCTGGTGGTTTTTGTCCGGATGCTGCGGTGACGCCTGCCAGACGGCAGCAGGCAGAACGGTTTGTGGCTGGGGTGATAGGGGTCTTTTATAATCCGGAGGGATTTCTTCCTGAGCCGCTGGGAGTAAAGGTCCTCCATGGATGGCGGCTCCGTCCTGGTGATGTTCTGTGTAGTTTTCACCACCCTCTGTAAAGCCTTACGATTGAGGGCGTTGCAGCTGCCGTACCAGGCCGTGATGCAGCCAGTCAGGATACTCTCTGTGGTGCACCTGTAGAAGTTGCAGAGTATCCTGGAGTCCATTTTGAACCTCCTCAGCCTGCAGAGGAAGAAGAGCCGCTGTCGAGCTTTCTTGGTGATGGTGGTGGTGTGAAGAGTCCATGTCAGGTCCTCAGTGATGTGGACCCCAAGGAACCTGAAGCTGCTGACTCTCTCCACCGTAGTCCCATTGATGTCGATGGGGGCGTGTCCCTCTCTCTGCTGCTTCCTGTAATCCACAATCACCTCCTTTGTTTTGCTGACGTTGAGATGGAGGTTGTTATCCTGGCACCAACTTGTCAGTTTTCCGACCTCCTCTCTGTACGCCGTCTCGTCGCCGTCTGTGATCTGGCCGATGACGGTCGTGTCGTCAGCAAACTTCACGATGGTGTTTGTCGAGACGAAAGTCAATATGAATAAATATCTGATAAAAACGGACGGATAAATAATTATTTGTATGGTTTTTAGTTTAGAGTATTATTATTATTATAGTATTGTTCAATACCAGGAGGGGTATTCGTTTTATTTTGAATAGCGTAGGCTACTTTCATCTAAACACACAGCCACGTAATGATAACAAAATGTGTGTTGTTATGGCAACGTCAGTGGCCAAACAGCCACATTTACTGCTGCAAACACGTTCAAACATGCTGTCGACACGTAAAGCAGTGGCAACTATGCCACCATTTCAGCTGACTTTTTCGCAGAAATACTGTCACATAACATCCATATATTTCAGTGCTAGGTTGATGCTTAGCTAAGCTAACTATGAAACACTTTAACTGACAGGACTCAGGATCAACTGTGTACTGTAAGGTAGCTTCTAGCTTCATGTGAGAGCTTTCTTTGAAATCACCAGGTAACGCTAAAAAACATTACATTTAGATTGTATGACAAAGTGTTTATTTAATATCTCTGGCTAGCTATAGCTACTTGCTAACGGTTTAGTTTACCCCCGCGATTCAAAGTAACGTCAACATAGCTGTAATTTATGCTTTGCTTACATGTTCGCATAACTTGGAAGTTTACTGAAATGTACATACCTTGTTTATCTGGCTCAAGTGGTGAGTCTGGGGTTGTTGTTTGAGCCACCACTTGAGAATTGTCGTCTTTTTTATGAAAAAAATGTCTTATGTCCATCTTTAGAAACTCAGAGTCCGCGGCTGACAGTTTAAAGTTTAAACATTGTCACAGAGGAGAGGTACGTACCTGTCAGCCAATAAAACACGTTTATTTCCATGCAACTCTCTGATTGGTCTGGTGGTGTCTTGCCTCTGTTGCATTCACTGAACACGGGAAATTACAATCCTACCGTCCTCTAGGTAAAGTACGGTTAATGTATTATATTATTGAGGGAGAATTTGTCCGGGGCTAAAGAAAAAACATCCGGGGCTAAAGCCCCGGATGCCTATCCCAGGCGACGCCCCTGTTGCACACACTCCCAAGAACTTGCATGTTGACAGATTGTTTGGCATACTCTCTCTCTCTCACACTCACACAGCCACACACTCTCTTTGACCACCCACCCTCTGCACTGCGAACAATTCAGCCATCACATCAGGCTTTTAGACTTGTTCATTAGTGTTCTGAGTGCAGCAGAAGTTACTGAGAGGACATCACATCAGTCAAAAGCATCTTAAAGGGAGTTCTGCTCCATTGAATGGTGGTGTGAAGACTGTTTAAAGTATATAAAGGCACTGTGATATCACCCATTGGTTTGTGGAGAACCGTTTTGAAGCCCACATTTAGAAATGTGGCTGTCAGCACTTGTTTTTTTTGGAACCAAAAGTGACACAAAAGGGTGGATCTCAGTTAAAGAAACGCTGAACAAGACGTTTTTGGGCGACCAAGATGTTGCCATAAAAACACTACAGCCCGACCAGACAACACCTTGGTAGCAAGCTTTCATTACAAGGTAGCCTCGCCCTAAAGCAAAACCCTAAATAATCTGGCTTTTAAATAAAGCAATTATTAAGTTAGTAAAACATATCTACTATTTCACGTATTAGTTGAATACTGGATTCTTCGGTCTGCCCTTTTTTAACGATGCTATAGGCAAGAACGTTGCTAAGGATGCTCTGAGTAAGGAACTATCTAATGTTAAATCAATTTGCAAAAGAAGTCGGGTCAATTACAACTCATAATATTAATTTTTAAATTTGTGGAGAACAGGAAACTTTGGATTCATAATGCCTAAACTGTCCAAAGTTAACAAAAAGAGGTTAAAGTGCTGGATGTCAGAGAACTCAGCAGAAGAAGACAGACAGGAAGTAAACACTTGCAGGAACACAGTATGGGCTCTGGTAGTGTCTAAAGACTGGTTAATGGAAAATAATATGTGGACAGTCTTGAACAGTTACAGAAAACCTTGATCAGTAATTTCTAGGTGTATTTTTTATGTAATGTTTCTATTGCTGCAGTTGCCTTCGCAGTAGAACAGACTATATTTTCGAAACGACTATTTTTAAATCAATATTGTGAGTCAAGTCGTTGGTTTATTTAGTAATTATCCATGTTATAAGCAGGACAATATTCAGCTTACAACTGAGTTACTCCTGAAGCTCACCTGAGGCCTGTACTACGAAGCCGGATTTTCGCTTAGCGAGCTAACTTCAGGGAAAACTCTGGGTTTCCGGTCCTACGACGCTGGTTCTCTTCTTAGCGGGCTAGATCTCCATGGTAACTTATGCTGAACGGCTAGCCTGGTCCGGAGTAGGTTAGGTTCCAGGATAAGAGATCAACTCAGTGAAAGCACCGCCTGCTGACCAATCAGAGCTCAGTGTGCGGAGTTTAAAGCTATCAAGTCATATTACAGGAGAAAGGAAATACAGAAAAACTGCCGTTGCAGGAAAGACGGCCGGCAAAAATCAACTGACTGTGTGAATGTGAAAATTAATAGAATATCACCTCCCATCTTCAGAGCAATCTGACTAATATAACATTAGCGTTAAAAAGCTTAATTAAATATCTGCCACAAGTTAACATAAGTAACCGGATCAAAGTAACATTACGTACAGTCCGCGGCACTGTGAGTGCAGACGTCGATGTGTGTCCCATTATCATTCATATCACATCATAATGAATCATATATTCCTTATCTGAGTCAGCTTCTTGAGCCGTATCTGGCCGTGCAACACTTACAGTGTCACATAATGTATGCAGAAGTATTATTTTAAGCAACACATTAAGTTAACGAAACACTCGAGTCAAATGTAATTAAAGTCAGATCCACCCGTGTCTTAGACGGGGCAGTGATATCATAAACCTGTTAATGTACGCATTCAAACACTTTTTCTTTTACCAGCTGTATTCACCTTGCAGGTGCAACTATGTGGCTTTTATCCTGGATAAAGTGTTTAATTCATGGATGTTTAAAGTTTAACGTCTTCATATTTGTCTAATTATAGTTGACTTTTCATTCAGGAAGTATGACGCGCTGCGCTGTCAGTAGGCTTGTCCATGTTTGTGATTGGTCGAATGCTCCAAATACCACCCCTTTTATGTGAACGCGCACCTAACTAGATAGGGCAAAGCTGGCTTGAGTTAACGAGTTGATAACCAGCGTCGTAGGACAGTTTAGCGAGAGCGCGTTTGTTTTGGATTAGGTAAGCTGGGTAACTCAAATATATCCAGGTTAGGTTGAACGGCTTCGTAGTACAGGCCTCAGGTAGAGCAGGTGTGCAATGTAGGATATCCTGTCTCTCTCCCCCTTGCATTTCTACCTTCAGTTGCACCTTAATAAATAGGCAGACAAATATGCTGAAAACATACGTATAATAACTAAATAAAGAGCAAGAACCAGAGGTTGCGCTAGACTTACCCGTCGACCTTTACACAACTCTGACGAGGGGGGGGGAAGAGAGCACGCTCGTGAACTGTTAGCGCCATGTTATGCATGCCCACTGCACCTCGCGGGAGCGCTCACAGCGTAAAGCCAAAACTCACAGACATTTCAATGATTTGTACGGCAAAGCTAGGTTTGGAAACGGTATCATTTCCTTTCTTGCAGGCATGCATACCACGGCATAACACCGGAGCCTCGCTGCGGGGAAACTTTGGCGCTGTTCCGAGTTTGTTCTAATCTGTCAAAATGACGGACTGCTTTCAGATTTTTCCATCATTGTTAAAAAAAATCCGTCAGACGGAAAATATTCGGTTAATGTGACCTCTGGTAAGAACCCTCTTAATTTTCCAGAAACCACTGTATGGGAAACATACTTTTCAAACTATGGCATAAACAAAGCTATCTTTGTTCCAAGGCTGTGTCTTTGGTCATTAAAGGGTTCGATTAAGCTATAATGGGTCTTACCTCTCCTGTAGTGTGTTATATAGGTTTCGGTGAATGTAAAGGGTCTGCAAAGGATAAAATCCCTGTGTTCCCTCCAGAGGGAGTTTCTCTCCCCCCGGCTAAAACGCCTCAATTTGACTCCTTTGTTTACTTCAGGAACATAGTGACATCACTATATAACACTTGCATTTCTATAGCCAAAAGAACATGAAACTATGCTGAAGGGGGTGGGACATTTCTGACACATCACAACTGAGCCGGCCAGCTAACCAATCAGAGCAGACTGGGCTCTGGTTTCAGACAGAGGGTGAAAAGAGGTGCTGCAGCACAGGCAGTATGAGAAAAAGAGCTTTTTGAACATTAAAGCATGGAGACATGTCACAGTAGAGACACTAAATGCAAATATGAACCTGAACATTTGAATAATATGTCAACTTTAAATACACTTTCTAATTACAAATATTAGTGGGGTTTTGAATGTCGAATTTTGAAATTCCCACATAACATTTTTAGATGTATATAATAGCTGCTGTCTTGATTAATTAAGTATAGCATCAATCAGCAGACACATCCCCTCAGGTGGAATAATGCAGCAGTAATAGTCTCTGCTCTGATAATGGAGTATAAGTGACTGGAATTGAGAGAGTGGGCTGGGAGCGATCAGGGGGGAAGAACCATTGATTAACAATCTACAACTTTAAAGGAATCCATTGGAATACTAGAATGTTGGATACTCAATCAATACGACATGATTTTTATTTGACTCCTCAAGCCATACTTATCTATTGATCCATTTCAAAGCATTGGAGTAAGTTGCCTGGTGTTTTCCCTGGGCAACCATACAGAAGTCATTACTCCTCCTTAAACTATCTATGACAAATTACTATTTTCTGACAGCAGTCATCTTAGATCATTGATCAGTGTTGAGATGATTGTAGATCCATACGGAAGTTAACAATGCTGAGGGAATATCTGAGAACACCGGTGATTTTTTATTTCACACATATTGATCATGTCACGGAGGGGTAAGGGAGGCAGGACCCAAATGCAGGACAAGACAGAGGAGGCAGATATAAGGATATAAACAAAAGCCAACTTTATTAAAATAGAAGCTGTTACTTAATAAAATACAAACTGGAGGGGAAGGCAAGGTAAAGTAAAAGAAAAGTAGTGAACAAAACTAGAAACAAAGCAGGAAGACTTAGGAGAAAAGGGAGGGCTGCCAAGGGGATCCACAACATGCAGGCAAGACTGGGGACCAACAAAGGGAACAACCACTACGAACCAGAGGTGGGACCAAGTCATTGTTTTGCAAGTCCGAGTCAAGTCTCAAGTCTTTGCGCTCAAGTCCGAGTCAAGTCTCAAGTCTTTGCGCTCAAGTCCAAGTCAAGTCTCAAGTCAGGATGGGCAAGTTCAAGTCAAGTCCAAGTCCTAAACTTTGACAAAACGAGTCTTAAACAAGTCATTATGTGCTTTTCACCAAATGTAATGACATCGATCAACAGAATAATGTTTAATAATCAAACTGCTCTTTATTAGTCACATTAATAATTTAATAATCCATTTTCTCTCTGCTGGTAAAGTAACGTGTTTTCTTATATTTTAAGAGGGATCAGTAAGGTAAGGCTACCGTGACGGTTTGATTCAGAAGGAGTTTAATGTATAAGATCCCTGATGTTGAGGTAACCAGAATGTTTATTTCCACTGTGTACAACATGTTATAAGGGACCCACAATCTATCTTTATGCAAGGGATAATGTGCAGCGAGGCGGTCTCTATGGGGAAAAGAACACCTGAATCTAGATCCCTCTGCAGGTGGTACTTTAAGTATATTTTGATGCTAATACTTTTCTACTTTTACTTGTAACATTTTGAATGCAAGAGTTTTTATTGTAACCGAGTATTCCTACACTCTTGTACTTTTACTCAAGTACAAGATCTGAACTTTTCCCACCTCTGACAATAAATCCTGAGTGGTTACCAAAAAAAAAACCCTGCTCTGAAGGTTATTTTCATTTTACAAATCCTGCACTCAGCTTTGCTTTCTCCATTATCATTGAAATGCAGCCAGATGCTGCTTCTTTTTTCGGTTTTCGCAAATTTCTTGACTTTTTCCGACGCGCTTGCATTTAAATCCGGCTCCCCGTCTCCCTGTCGCTCTGTAGCTGGCCTGTACCACTACACCTGCTGTCTTTGGAGCGTCTGCCCCCCACCCTTCTTTCACATAATGGTATGATCCTAGTGTGTCCTCGCATATGATTGGCCGCATGGTGGCTCAGCAAAATAAAGTCCCGCCCCTGCCTGCATGGATTCACAGCAAGAGTTGGAGCGGCTGAAGATTCTGCTCTCCCCGACTGGAGTCTGCTCTTCTAGCGGCATCTCGCGATCGGCGTGTTGGAGACCCCTGAATAAAATTATCAAGTCACTTCAAGTCAGAAGGCTCAAGTCCAAGTCAAGTCCCGAGTCATTGGTGTTCGAGTCCAAGTCGAGTCGCAAGTGTTTTGTGATTTTGTCAAGTCGAGTCTAAAGTCATCAAATTGGTGACTCGAGTCTGACTCGAGTCCAAGTCATGTGACTCGAGTCCACACCTCTGCTACGAACTGACAGAGGGAAGACAAGACTGAATACACACAAGACTAATCACAAGACAATACACAGCTGGGGAGGGCAAGCAGGAACACAACAGGTGAACACAATCCAGCAGCCTGTCATCCTACAAAAAACGTTTGTTCAGCAGCTTATTACGACCCAGAGTCACGTTTTAAAGTGTAGCACCTCTAGTGGTCGTGTAAGAAACAACATGCTCCCGTTGATTGCAAACGCTCCGGAGATTCTTTTATTCACAAATAACCCTCTCTGGAAAATCCTAAATTGTGCAATAGTTTGGCCATTAAAATGCTTTTTGATTAGATTTCTAGCGAGAAGTGTATATTGTACTTTTATAATCTACGTCCAGTGGATGTGTAGGATCTATAGTTTGATAGATATTACGAAGATGATTTGAGGTCTCGCCAGGAGAACGTGTATATGCGGCAGCTTCCATGTAAAGTTAGCGTCAACCCTCATGGGGTGAAAACAGTATTTCCGGTCTCGAAGTTTTCATAATAAAACCGGATGTCATGGTTTTGGATTGTGGTTTTTATTTTCCACTTTATTTTGAAATGTTTTCCTCCTTGTGTCTTGTCTGGTCCTTCTTCCTGTGTTTGCCTTCCTGTCGTTAGTTTCCCTGGTGTGTCTGATTGTCTGATTGTGTTCACCTGGTGCCCCTGTGTTTTCTCCTCCCTCCTCACCTGTCTCTTGTTTCTTTGATTAGTCCTGTGTGTATTTAAGTTCTGGTTTTTCTGTCTGTCTTTGTGAGATCCTTGTTAGTCTTTGACTGTGTTCACGGGGAAGAGTTCTGTAAGTACTATTGAGCCTTGAAATAAGGGTATTTTCTGTTTAAATCTGCGTTTGGTAGTGATGGCAAAATGAAGCTTTGAATGAAGCATCGAACCACTTGGACAATCGTGTCGGAAATAAGTTCATTTCTCGAAGCTTCAGTTACAGCGACCTCTCCTGGCGAAGTGCAAGGCTGCAGTGGGTTTAACGTATCTTTGCCTTGAAAAATATTCGATGCACACACACACTAATACTGAATATCATGTTCTATTTGCAATTAAAGATTGATAATTGTGTGTATTGGGTTATTGAGAAGAGACTAGAGAGTGCTGGACATTTTTTTGGGCGGAGAGGGCCTTTTATCAGTTATTAAAGTATTAAAGATGAAAAGCAATGATTAAAAGTTCATCCGTTCCGAGCTTTGAACAAGCTGCGCGGAGGACATCGCAGCATTCGGGCCGCCGGCTCTATCCACTGCGCTATCTATTCCTTAAGCAAATGAACTGTTTTTATATCACTCTTTGTCTTTTTGTTCACAACTTCTCCACATTTCGAAGTGTTTCCCGAGCCAGAACGACCTATCTTTCTTCCTGGCTTGCTCTATAATGATCCAATTCAAATGCAATACCAACCACAACTCAACAGCAACAACGCAAACTACGACAACAACCCACACATTGCGCATTGTTTAGAGCGGTTATAAAGTGTTGAAGCGCTCAAATTCTGAACTGTTTCAACCTGTCACCTGTCAGAATAGAGACGAGGCAGTGCATTGAATCACCTGATTGGACCGCGAACCAGTGAGTTGATTCATTCAGGAAATGAAGCGGTTGCTGGTTCGGACTTCACATGTCACGTGATTTGAAGCAGTTGTTGCTTCTGACGTCATATGTCACGTGATTTGAAGCAAGCTTCGAATCATTGCTTCTATGGAAAAGGAAGTCCAGGGTTGAAGCTCCGTTCGAAGCTTCAGTGTCAAACTGCCATCACTAGCGTTTGGGTCCTGCCTGCTTCGCTCAACCGTGACAGAAGGATCTCACCAGAAATGGACCCAGCAGATGATCCATTTGAGGTGGAGGTACTAAAATGTACCTTTTCATTGGCTTGTTGTTATGGTACGTGGAGGGGAGCGTCCAGTGTTCAGCAGAAAGAGGCTGCTCTGGCAGACGCGCACCAGATGGCAACAGAGAAACCAGGGTTGGTGAAGTTCTTACCTGGCTGGATTATGGACTTCCTCCCGACATGGGATTCCCGGCCTGCTAGCCCCAGGCATGCTAGCCTCCTGCCTCCCAATTCCCTTCCTGACACCATACGTCTCGGTTTGTTCTGTCTGGAGTCAGCCCCTGCTTCTTCCTCATTTTCTGCTCCAGAACCGGCCCATACAGCCATGGTTCCGGCGCCAGAACCGGCCCATACAGCCATGGTCCAGGCCTCTGTTCCGGTCCCAGCAGCCATGGTTCCGGCTCAAGTACCGGACCCAGCAGCCATGGTCCCGACGCCAGCTCCCCGTGTCCTGTCGGCGTACCGGCCGACTCCAGCACCTCGTCTCCTGTTGGAGGTCCAGCCGTCACCTGTTTCGCCGGGGGTCCTGCCGACACCATGTCCTGTCCTGTTGGGGGTCCCGCCGACACCTGTCCCGCCGGGGGTTCTGCCAACTCTGTGTCCTGTCCTGTTGGAGGTCCCGCCGACACCAGTTCCACCGGGGGTCCTGCAAACACCGTCACCAGTTTCGCCGGGGGTCATGCCGACACCATGTCCTGTCCTGTTGGGGGTCCCGCCGACACCTGTCCCGCCGGGGGTCCTGCAAACTCTGTGTCCTGTCCTGTTGGAGGTCCCACCGACACCTGTTCCACCGGGGATCCTGCCAAACCCTGGCGTATAGTAATCATAGATAACACGGCAGGGTCCGTTACAGTTTGTTTTCATCTGATTTCAAATAAACAAAGTCTTGGCTTTCAGAATATTAAACTTGTTTTGGCAAATTCAGATGATAAATACAACTTTGAAGCCTGTAACTGCATAATTACAAGCGGAGAACGGAGTAACTTTACGTCACAGCAGGCATAACAACATACGGTGTTTCTCGTGAGTGTTTTCCCCGGGAAACAAACAATACACAGAAACGCAAAATTACACAAAGTTTGTATGTGTCACTCGCGAGCTTCCCCCAGACCACTAATCCAAACGAAAATATCTTCCCTCCGTAGTATTTTGATCATTTGCTCCGCTAATAATCAATCAGATCGATGGATTCCAGAGAAGAGGAAACGAGGGGTTACGTATTGTAACCCTTGTTATATAAGCACAGGCGGAGCCCTCTATTGGACTCTATGGGTATTACCTTATCATGCAAGCATTCACCTACTGAGACTTCTATAGACGTAGCCTGCCCCGGGGCGGGCCTGCCTGAATGCGCGCGCATCTCACCGTATAAAAGGAGGCCTCGCCTCCTGACCGTCATCCTACACCTCTCTTCAGCGAGCGGTATAGGACAGACAGTGCCCCGAGTAGAGGGCTCCGCCTGTGCTTATATAAGGGTTGCCATACGTAACCCCTCGTTATATCTCTCACAGGCTCCCGATGTATACACGCACTGTCGTCCAACACACCGTTCCACCTCACTGTCCCCGACCGGCTTTAGCAGCCGCTGCGCCTCACTCACCTCTCCCTCGGTTGTAACCGTGGAGAAGTCCAGGCTGCGGCTGACAGAGCACACCCTGACGCGCTTACCTCGCGAAAAGTGTGCTCAGAAACAGTGCTGAGGGCTCCCCCCCGTCCGCCTATAGGCAGCCGGAGAAAGTCCCCAGCCCTGTATGGGTTCACTTTGCACCACCTCTTCCGAGTCCCTAAGCAGGTGAGACGAGCCCTCCAGCCCCGTAAGGACCCAGTGCGCACTACGTCCCCCGCGACCCTTCAGGGGTCCCGGAAAAAACGCAAGCGCATTTATGCCCGGGGAGGGGGTCAGATGCCCACTGACCCACAGCCCCCCCCCCCTCCTCACCAGTCCTGTGTTGCCCCAGCAAGCACAGACGAGGAGAAAGAGCCAGACATGTCCAAGAGATAAAACTTTATGAAGGGGCCTGGCGTTGACCAAGACGCCGCCGTGCATATATCCTCCACACTCACACCGTTGAATAAGGCTGTTGACACAGCCACAGCCCGTGTGGAGTTTGCACGGACCCCCGCGGGGCAGGCTCTCCCAGCCTGTCCGTAGGCATGTGCAATGCATTCGCAGAGCCAGCCTGCCAGGCGTTTCTTGGACAGAGCTTTCAGTGCATCTAAGGGCAGCCGTGCGCTCCACATAACATGCAATAGACTGAATAACACTGTCAGACAATCCACCCTGTCTCAGCCTGTCCCTCTCAGGAGCCAAGCCTGGAGAGGTTGAGTGGGTAACGCCCCGATTGCACCTGCCTCTTGAGACATCGCCCCCCAGAACTGGGGAACTGTCCAGGGCTGGCCCACCTTCATCTGTGTCATCTCTGAGTACCACGGTGCCCCGACGCGATCCGGTGCTACTAGGATGACTGACAGACATTCTCGCCTCATTACATTACATTTCATTTAGCTGACGCTTTTATCCAAAGCAACTTACAATTACCAATTACAGGGACATTCTCCCTGGAGTAACTAAGGACTAAGTGCCTTACTCAAGGGCACACTAGTGGTGGTGTTCCTGGCGGGATTTGAACTCACAACCTTCCGATCTTCAGCCCACCTCACTATCCATTAGACCACCACTATCCGCCTCACTCTTCCCAGGAGAGGGAGAATGAGACGCAGCGGTGGAAAGGCGTAGAGCAGCTTTCTTGGCCATGGCTTGTGTGCAAACGCGTCCACCCCCAAGGGCGGGTCGTCGCTCAGAGCCATGGAGAACCATAGGGCACAGTGGCTGTTGCGCCGACTGGCGAACAAGTCCACCTCTGCTCTCCCGAACTGGGCCCAGACCTGCTTCACCACCTCCAGGTGAAGCACCCACTCGCCTAGCAGGCGGCCGCCCCTCGACATGAGGTCGGGCCCCCTGTTCTCCAGTCCCAGGATGTGGAGGGCTCTCAGAGATAACACCACCTCTGAAGCCCATAACCACAGTTTCTCCGCTGTGGTCAACAAGGCGGCGGAGCGGACTCCATCCTGCCTGTTGATGTATGCCACTGTGGTGCTGTTGTCGCTCCTGACCAGTAAATATCTCCCCTGAATTAGAGGCATGAAATGCTGGAGGACCAACACTACTGCCCGGAGCTCTAGGAGGTTGCTGTGCCGTGTTTCTGTTAGAGGCCAGCGCCCACCTATAGCCCTCTTCAGGCAGGTCCCTCCCCATCCTGTTCTGGACGCGCCCGTGAACACTGTGATGTAGGAGGTCACCCGTCCCAGTGGAGACCCCCTCCGGAGGTGATCCGGGCACCCCCAGAACCGGAGGTTGCCCTCCACTGAGGGGGGGATGGTCACCAGACGTCGTTTGTGCCTCTTGGGATCCAAACGCAGGCTGGAGAACCACCTCTGCAGGCGGCTCATATGCAGTAACCCGAGCGGGACCACAACGTGAGCAGCCGCCATGAGACCCAGAGTCTGCATGACAGTTAAAGCTGTCAGTGTTGCCCCCTGTCGCAGCCTGCGAACCGCCCGAAGCAGGGACGCACGTCTGCTCTCTGACAGGGTGGCGCGCAGTGCGCCTGCATCGAGCACCACTCCCAAATACAACGCCTGTTGGTGAGGTATGGGGGTGCTCTTTTTCCAATTGATCACAAAGCCGAACTTGGTTAGGTGTAGGATCAATTGCGCTGTGCAAAGCATTGCCTGTTCCCTGGACCTGGCCATGACTATGAGGTCGTCTAGGTAAAAGAAAACTCTCATGCCGTGGATGCGCAGCGGTTGGAGCGCAGTGACCACACATGTACTCGTAGGCTATCCCCTGGAAGGCAAAACGCAGATACTTTCTGTGCTCCGGAGCAATTTCCACATGAAAGTATGCGTCTTTCAGGTTGATGGTGGTGAACCAATCGCCCGGTTGCACTAGCCCCATTAACTGTTTTATAGTTAACATGCGGAATTTTCTGCACGAAATGTGGCGATTCAGGCCGCGGAGATCTAGAATAGGTCTGAATTCCCCTGTCTTCTTGAGAACCAGGAAGTACATGGAATAAAGACCCTTTTCTCTGTGCTGAGGGTGCACAACAGACACAGCCTGTTTTTGCACCAGAGCCTGAATCTCTGCTGAGAGGAAACCCACCTCCTCCTGGGATGACAGATTTACCTCTCGCATGCCTTTGAATGGAGGTGGGATGCTGCAAAACTGGAGTGAATAACCCCGTTTCAGCGTCCTGTCCATCCACTTTGTTAACACATAGCTGAGTTTCCATTCCCCATAACATTGTGTTAGGTGACAAGATCTCAGCTGTGGGGCCCCAGCTATGAAGCTGTGATAATCTCTGGTGACCTGTTCCACCGCAAAACTCTCCGTGAAGGGAAGTTCTGCCCATGGAGGGTCGACACAGAAAGGGCCGATTTTTTACGGAGGTCCCTGAACACACCGCCGCGCGCTCCACCATAATGTCCCCTTTACCACTACGGTAAAGCGCATTAATCTGAGTCTTTACTCTAGGCATAGTGTGTTCCCTGACAGTAATACGCCGGCCATAATGCCCCTGTACCCGCATAGCGCTCTGATAGCACTTCCTGCGGTTTATCACTCTCATCTGCGCATGCCAACTAGCTACCTCCTTTACAGGAGCTACAACCGGGGCAGCGAGTGGGGAATTTGTACGGTCAACATTGTGTGTGAGTGTAGAATTGTGGAAACAAATGACACTCAGACTTGGATACAGATCAACCTCATGTTTATTAGATAACGTAGGGATCTGTGCATTATACAGGGAGGCGGGATTCGCCCTGGCGTCCCGGGTGGAGAGATTTTCTCCCCCCGTCGAGACGCTTCCTCCCCCCGCCAGTCAGCTCCGCGAAGACGGAGCCCCCACCCGGCCGTTCTCTGCTGCTGCGGAGCCTGCCGAGGTCGGGCAGCCCGCCCCCGTGAGTGCCGGTGGTGGGCGCCGCGGGCACGGGAGCTCCATGCTGGCGCCTCTCCCTACGTCTCACCGTCGCGCTGCGCTCCCTCGCCTGCAGGGAAGCCCGTGGAGGAGCGCGCTGCGGCGCCTGAGGAGGAGCCAGCGGTAGCATACGGCTAAGCTGCACCCTCTCCTCCTCTAGGCGGCTGAAGCGCTGGGAGACCGAGGATATCGATCTGGCAACGGGGGCGAGATGAAGGCCGGCTGCGCCGGAAGCACCGGGCCGTAAAACCCCTGCCGAAGGCGGCTTACAGGCCTCGGTGGCAGCGGTGGGGGGAGCGGTAAGCCAACACGCTCCGCTGCCAGGGTCATCACCGCCGGGAAGTCCAGACGTGCAGACCTGTGTGCTGGACCCTCCTGGCCGCCGGAACCGAAGGTGTCAGACAACGAGGCGTCCTCGTCGTCCTCCCCCTCCGCGAATGCGACCACCCGGCCCCTCGGGAGGGTGAACTCGAATGGCACCTCATCTAGCTCATCCATGTCGACCACCTCGAGGTCCTGATCCTCCACCTGCGGGCCGAGCTTCACCCGGAAATGCTCGCCACGATGCCGGTGGCTCAGCTGCGGGATCATGCGGCAGGCATTACAGGCCGGCTACTGGACTAGGCCCTCCTCGGAGTGGTTCGGCCCCAGGCACTGGAAGCACAGGCGGTGCGGGTCAGCCCCCGCGATCAGGCCAGGGCATGTCGGGCTCTAGGAGTGGTTCCATGCTTGTTTCAATCAATCTCTTTCTCTTTCATGTCTTGCTCAGTGTTCACTTCCGCTCGCTGAAGAGAAAGGGATGACGGTCAGGAGGCGAGGCCTCCTTTTATACGGTCAGATGCACGCGCATCAGGGTTTCCGCTAGGATTTTTTCTTGCCGGTCAAAAGTCTGTCGTACTCTGCGGTGTTCCTTTTGCGATCATTTTCTTCATCTTCTTTAGGGTCGCTAAGGTGCAATGACCACATGATGGCTACGAAGCGTTGCCGGGACATCGTATCAGATGGGAATTTGAAGTCATATGGCCATGTTTTCTTCCAGTAGTCCGATCGGTTGTGAACGTTAACTAGGCCTGTGAAAAGGATAATGCCCAGGAAAATATAAAAATCCTTGAAAGTCAGCACTTTCCAAACATACTTCTTTCCACCCTGCACTCTATTCAGGGCATTTGTATTTGTGTTGGCAATGATTGTATGAACCACGGCAGTGCTAAAAATTAGTCTGAAAAGCTGAAGGGGAGACCATGATGCAGTGGTGTCACACGCTGGCCCTGGGACCCTAGCTGGCATGAACCTCAGTGGCTCTGGTGTTTGGTCATCCTCCTCTTTGTTGTGCCACCCGAGTTCTTCCTCTGTCGTTCTGGAAGCGGACGACCCACCTCGACCACGCTTCCTGGGTTTTACAGCTTTTTTCGATGCTTTCCCTTTTCTTTTGCTGGGCAGCTCAAATGATGGTTCAGAATCAGAAGATGCAGAGGAAGGCTGAGTGCAGACGTCCGGCGTCGTAGCTTTGATGTTGATGGCTCTGGGGGTGGGGTAACTGTATGCAGATCTGATGCACGTCGTAGCTTCGATGAGGCAGATGTTGATGGCTCTGGGGGTGGGGCAACTGTATGCTGATCTGATGTTGATGGCTGTGATCCAGAAGCCATATCATACTGGTCTTCATCACTGTGAAAACAAATGTGGAAAAAACCAATCGATTACTTTACTGGCTTACAGAAATAATTCCTCTAAAACAACAGCAGAACATCCATTTTGCGTGAGTGAAATAACAGTATATCACTCACAATGCATGCCGTGTAAATACCGTGAGACTGGGTATATACTGATTTATATATACTGATATACAATACAGCTTTATTTATATACTGCCGTGTTATAGTCACGAAATACAATTAATCTATTGATTAATGTTCACCAACACGATTTTCCCATTGTTTTATTGTCTCACAGAACAACAAAAGGCATCCATTTTGCGTGAGTGAAATAACAGTATATCACTCACAATGCATGCCGTGTAAATACCGTGAGACTGGACTTGGACGCTTCTTGTGAGACTTGTTTTTTGTTCCGTAAAAATGGCTCGTATTAGCAGGTAGCTGAGTTTTTTCCCGTTAATTGAGTGTGACACATTCATAGGTTTGTAAATATTAATAAGCCCCCAGACGCTGTCTCCGGCAGTGACGCGTTTTTCCGCCCGGGGACGGGGGGATGGGGTTCAACAGGTTAAAACTATTTTTCTTTTTGTATTTACTTTTTAATATTTACTTGCACTATATTTTTCTGTTTATCTGTATTATTGTGTTGCATTGTTGGAGAAGCCTGTGACCTAAGATTTTCATCGACATAACTACTCTGTAGCTATGTTCCTATGACAAATAAAGAACCTTGAACCTTGAACCTTCCATTTAACTGCAAGGTGTGCCTGGACCGAACACGTTGCTTTTTAAATAGTGGATTCTGAAAATTGAAGAAGCCATCAACTTTGTGAACATGCAGGTGTATGTTGTCTTCTGACTCCTGCAATCTTCTGTCATACAACAGTTTTCAAAATTAATTATTTTATAATGAATGTGATGTGTTATAGAACATTAAATATGATAAACAAGGACAAATCTATGACTTTGTATGCAATCCATTGGGCTCTCAAACCAAAACTGCTCTGGATCTCATTATACTCCATTATGTAAAGCCACCTTTAATTTGTCCCACAGTGTACCCTGAAAGACAATCTGTCGGAATTTACTTAACCTGTTAAGCCCTGAGCCTGTTTTTCAGGCCTCAGGCCGAAAATGACATGCCCAGAACAAATGACTATATCCAGGGGTGCACATAGCTGGTACGCAGGTACGCATGCGCGGCAACAATCTGAAATGCGTACCGTCACTTGTGTCACAAAGCGCATTTGCGTACCGACGTACTTGTGAAGCTTTTCCAGAAGGCGGTTAGATCACCGGACGACAGTCGGTCTCCGTGTGCACAGACGGGGCTGCTGTTAACGTCGGTCTGTACAACGGAATTGTGCCAAAACTACGCCAACCGGCTGCGGAGGGAGACTCCCCCCCTTCACTGGAGAACTGCGCTAAAACAGCTGATCACAACGTTCACGCTCTGTGGTCATGAAGTACGCCACTAGCCCCCCCCCCCCCCGTTGACGTTCGCGATACAGAGGGCTTCATCTAATAACTTTGAGTGGAGCCAGAAGTTGGAGTACCAAACACTGACTCCAGGTACTCATCTGAGAACCTCACTGAGAAAGTTATGTGCACCCCTGACTATATCTTCACTTCTAAAAGGGGTAAATGAAGTATCTTTTTTCTCAAAGCAATGATACACCTGTGAGTTGGCTGTAGAAGTGTCAGAATCAATATAGATGTTTTTATTTTAAAGTAAATTCAGATTGAACAGATTCCTTCTAAAAAAAAAACATTACTTATAGTGAAAACCACCCTTGAATTATGGGATAGTAGCCAAAAAGCTTTAGGAAATCAAACTATAACATATAAGTACCCTGTATCAAGATTGATGCAAAACAAGTGAAATTGTACCTTTTTAGAGAGGTTTAGAAAAAAAAACATGTCTGGGTACATTTGGGTGTATTTGCCATATCTCTGGAACCCATTGGTCGATTTTGGTGATTGACACCTCTTTGTAACCGTTAGAGCCAATAGAATCGAGGGGGGGGTTCCTAAATCCACCTAAACATTACCATTGAGGAGTGAGAGTGATGCGCACGCAGTTTGCCCAAAACCGAAAGCTCCGTTACACTCTATATGAAAAATACGTTTATTGCCATAAATGTTATGATGGATTATCAGTAATCATTTCAAAGTGACACAGAGACATTGGATTAACCTTCAGCAGAGTTAAAATGCGTTTTAATGCCCTTGAACACAACTTTTGATCAGAAAACAGCAAAGTTAAGACGTATTTGCCATTTTGGCCCAGTAAAGTGAAGTTGTGTTTTGTCTTTCCTGGCCTTCGCTGCCGTGAGTTTTGGTCGCACAGTGATAATACTTATTATACCAATGGAATCTGTGGAATCTCAGCCTTCATATTATATCTAGTTTGTGCAGATAGCATGAAGTATAAAATATCTCTATCGTGAGTTATGTGCTAAGTGCGTTAGAATTGTTTTGCTTCGTGCTAATTCAGACGCTTGGTATTACCCTTGTGTTTTGTTTAGCTAAAAATGGTTAATATCGTCAGTTAGCTGAGTTTCTTCCCGTTAAGTGGGTATGACACATTAATAGGTTGTTAAATGTTAAGAAGCCCTGAGAGACAGTTTCGTGCAATATTGTTGTGTTTTCCCCCGCCGGCGGGGGCAATCGGGCTTAAGTGGGACCAGGTCTTTGTTAGTCAATGGTGCGGTGCCTTTCTGTTTCTACAGGACAGAAAAACACCTTTAGTCCCACAAAGGCTTCTTCATTCATTTTTTCATATCATTTACATATTTACTTTTTGACCCCAGTTACTGTCACAAACTCTCCATAAGTGTCTTTTTTTTAAATCATTAACTCCACTTATGCTTATGAATTTATGGCCACCTGTAATTCAGCCACATGTAGTACCAACACACTGATGCGCCCAACACATCTGAGAAAGTGAAAAAGTGTTCGCTGCTGGCTGGATTTAGCACAGAGCATCAACAGTTATGAATCATAAGTTCAGCTTTTTCTGTCCAGCCTGCCAACACAGCACTGCCTGCCCCCACAGGGCTACATGCAGGGCCTCAGTCTGGGGCCAGAGGGAGGAGAACACTGCCCTGCAAACCACAAGAGCAAGAGCAACAAGGCCTTGTTATTCCAGATGCAACTTTGTGGAAGATTCTGTTGCTGTTTGTAACAAACCCAACATTTTACTGTAGACAAATAGAAACGTGGCCCAACAGGGCAAACAAACAAGCTACAAGTTGAATAAGTTACACTATTAAAACATTTTAAAGTTTCAAACATTTTTTAAACTGTATACTCAAATACTATATTACATTTGACTTTTAGTTTTCATCTTCAAATGTTATTATTTAATTTATTTTATTTTTCTAATAACAGTGTGAAGGATTTAGTGGCATCTAGTGATGAGAATGGAGATTGCAGCCAACTGAAATCCTTTTGCTCACCCCTCCCTTCCTAAGCCTGTCGGAGGACCTACGGAGCATTCAGGAGACATAAAACAGTGGAGAACCCTCTCTCCAAACGTATAAATATAAATATGATGTGATTAAGTCTTGATGTAATACAGAGCAATATTCCAGATGGGAAATGTGAAGTACAAATGTGTAAAACAATTGTAAATAATAATTGGACGATAATACAATTGAAAAATTAAGGTGTGAAAGGTCATTTAAATGTGTTTGATACTTAGCTAAAAAGATCTCTTATTAAATATATGAGGTTTTTATGTGGCATTTGAATGTATTTTGATTCAAGTCATTTATGATTCAATACTGGATTCAGACTTAATAAAATGCCCCAACCCTATCATACTGTAACATTCAAAAATATTTTCGTCATTAAACCACACAAAGACACTGAATCAGGTCTACTGTGGTATTGGTATAAGTGGTATTTGTATAATTTATGTAAGCCTTGTGAGTGTTACTACCCTGATTTCCTATAATTAGAACAAATAGACTTTGCGTAGGATTGAAAATCACCGAGATATAAGAATTAGCAATCCTCTGGTCCAAGTTCATTATCATTAGAAATGATTTGCATTAAGAAATAAATGAGTAATTTGAAAGGATTCTTCCTCTAAAGGCTCATTAAAGACGATCGTGAAAATAACGTTGATTGGGTGAAAAGTCCAAACGTCTTTTATATAACATACGTGTGACTAATGTGCCAACTTGGAAGTGTTTGAGCAGTGTTCAGCTCTCAAACTGCCTCACCAGGACCCCCATCCATCCATCTATCTCCCCTTGCCTTTTTGGGTGGGTTTTGGCCTCATAGCCTCTGTGCCAATTGTCCTTGTCCGGGTCACCACCAAGCTGGATGCCAATCTGTCACTGCTGCCCGAAACGCCCCTACCCGATGCCTCTTTTTGCCCCCCGTCCATAAAAAATACATTTGTCACGGACACTTCCTGTGCCTGCTGTAGAAGACCCCGCTGCTCTCACTTAATTAAGTATCAGGAGCCTTTGCGGTGGTGCCATGGTGAGAAACGTGCAGGAATGAGGGGAGACAGAGAGGGAAAAAATTGTAGACCCTGTGCGATTTATAACCCTCATTTGCATAATGGGATTAATAGGACCTCTGTATGTATTCAGCGGTGGTGGGGGAGTTGAAAGGGGGAGGGCGGGTCATGGCAGGGGGAATATAGATCAAGGCGGTGTAGACAAGTGCAAGAATACACCTGCTTGACTGGCTAGTGACAGGAGCGGCTGGATCCCCCCCCCCCCTGCTGTGATGTTTTGATAACATGGCCTCTGAAGGGGGCAGGGCAGAGTTTGGGGGTGTCAGCGAGCCCCCGTCGCGACATCCCCCTTTACCCTAAAGAGTCCTGTGACAGTTGGACCAAATTGTACGTCTCGTTTATTTACCATGGAGAATCTGGAGGCATGCTTCTCCTCCGAGGCCGTGCTCAGAGGGCCCGCAGTCTGCCGCTCAGTAAACAATGCAGGGGGGGGGGGGAATGATCTCACACAAACTCTATATTTTCGCAGTATTACACAAATATAAATTATGTTACCAATTCATGAAGAAGACGCCAATTAAAAAGCTTTAAGTAGTGGCATTATTATTTTTGTAAGGAGTCTCTAATGCTGTCTATGTTAAGAGGCGTCAATAAGAACAACTTGTGCATTGCAAGGTTGGTAAAACTCTCTCCGACTGATTATGAACACTTATTTATAGAAAAATGTCTGCAGACAATGTGAAGCTCAGTCCATTTCACTGCAGACGTGGATGATGAAAATCCTTTATATTACACCTTGGGTCTTTTTGACATTGACTTTCCTTCCACAATGTAAGTAAGTAAGTAAGTAAAATGTATTTATAAAGCGCTTTTCACACACATAGTCACAAAGTGCTTGACAAAGCATTAAAACATAATACGAATGAAGAAGTGCTAAAAACACAATACACAATAAGAAATAAAAAAATTAAAATGGTATGGGGTCAAGTGCACCCCATTGCTGTTTGTTTAAACAAATACTGCTTACTGTAGCAATATTATACAACGTATCTCATACAAATACAAACATTTACGTAAATACTTTTTTTGGTTATATAAGATAATCTGAAAAGAATGTTAGGGTTTATAGACCCCAGAGAGAACCAATCACAGATATAGAACAAAAGAAAAACCCATTGCACTGGTTTCCCAGGTATAATCTCTGACACTTCAAACATGTTATGTGTCAATTAATGTACCAGACTTGTGAAATAATTAAGAAAAGTCATGAAACAAGTCTTTAAATACTAACCAACACCAGAGACTCTACACAAAATATAAATGTTACTTTCCAAAATAAACTTCCTTAGAGTTTGTCTCAAGTTCTAACCACTCTTTACTCTACCTAATCCTATTCAACAAATTCAAACTGTTATCTTTTAATTTTTATACATCCATTAAACATTCCGACCAAGTTTTTATCTCTTTGAATATCTTATCTTTTGATGCTGCAGTGACATTTTGTTAATGTAACCTTTATAATATCTGACATTTGTGTCCGTTAAAGAATAATAGATTACATTTGTATAAAGCAGGTAATGAACTCAAAGAAGGCACATTTTTTTTCCATCAATTTATCTTCTCAATACCTTTTTCCTCTTGTCATGATCCTAGCTTTTAGTTAATCTGTTTGCTGTTTTATTTTTTAAATGTTCTTATTCTGTGGCATATCCATTTGTACTTCCTGTCTTTGTTTGTTTTCCCGCCTTTTATGATTTTCTATCCTGGCCTTATTAGTTTTACTCTTTTCCCATTAGCCCTGCAACTACCTGACCTCCTGCAAACCTGCACTTTATCCTTTCTTAGTTGAGCTTCTAATGTATGTCCTAGTTTTCTCTGAGTCATTGTGGGACTCTTGATGTTTGTCATATATCTGGATGTTCTGTTCTGTTTGCATTATCTGTAAAAGCCTGAAATAAAACTATTTTCTGTTCAAACTCAAAATGCAAATGAGGCCAACTTGCCATCACACACAGGCCATAAATCTGTCCTGCAGCCCGACCATTGTTAGTGACGGCAGCGCTCCAGCAGCAGCTGTGGGAGCAGAACACTCCCCCAACCCTCAGTGGTACAGTAGAAACTGAACCCCATCTGCATCGGACCTCCACAATCCCATCTGTTCACTGTAATGTTCAAGTGAAGCTCTTTTGGTGACGTTCAGGAAACTAAACTATAGTGTTTAAAAGGTGGCAACAGGCAAAAGGGGCCAAGTTCAACATTAACTGAAAGGAACGGTTTCACATTTTGATATTCTGGCAAATGTCTTAATTTATTCGCCATTTTCTAGAAAAAGTTATATAAACACAAATGATTAAAGATACTTAATATAGATGTATGAAACATTTTTAAACCACAAACTTAAAGCGGTCCCATCATGCTGTTTGGAGTTTTCCCTTTCCTGTAGTTTTTTCTATAGGTTTTTGTGCATGTAATGGCGCTTTTCCACTGCAGCATGTAGCACGTTTTCTTTTTTGCTTTTCCACTAGGGGTAGTTCCGGCTCAGGGCTAATTTTTCACCTTTTTTCTGGAAGGAATCACTAATATAGTAGGGACTTGACCCGAGTTAACTCAACCTCAACTTTCTCTTTTAGTACAATTTGACACTTCTAATTGAATAACTTTAGAGAACATGTCATTATTATTCAAACAACCTCAGATCCCTGAATTTAAATACTGTAACAATACTAGAATATATAATTTTTCCAGGAGGTTGCTTTATCAAATAGCATCCACCTCATGAAACAATACTTTGATTAGAGTTGAAAAAAAGTTGTTGAAAAATATAAACGTGTTTTCTCCAAAGTGTGATTGAACTGTGGTGGTAAGGAAGCCTCCTCTCCTGATGTCTGGATCATGGAACTAGTGATGGGAATTACGGCTCTTTGAAGGGAGCCGGATCTTATGGTTCTGTTCCTTTCCGAGAGCCGTTCAAAAGAGCTGTTCAAAAGAGCCGTTTTTTTTTAAGTAGCGGTGGAGATTATTTGTTGACCCTGCTATCATTGCCTAGGTTTTTTTTGAAGTGCATCCAAATGCTGCTGTGTTTTCGCGTTTGGCTAATTTTTACACCCGAAAAACACGTCACTGAAGAACGGCTCTCACCAAGTACGACTCGGTTCCCTTCGTTCGTACCAAAGAGCCGTTCAAAAGAATCGGATCGTTCGTGAACGTAACATCACTACATGGAACACTGTGAACATTGTGCTGAGCACCTGGAAACGCTTGTTATTCCAACTGTAAGCAGATGGTTTATGTGTATGAATTTCAATGTGATAGTGATCATGTGTACTTATGAAGGTTCGCCTTCCCATGCTGCACCACTGTGATACGCTGCGAGTCCGCTGGGTAAAGCAGATTTACTGAGAGAGGGAAAACAATGAGTCCCGCGGATCATGCTCAAATCCCCCATGCCTCGTTCAGCCTGCAGGTTGCCGGAGTGCCACCCCTAATTTAATTACCTCCCTCTGTCTGACGGAGCTGCTGCCTGCACTGGCTGCCATCCCTGCATTACATTAAACATGCACCATTGGGGAAAAGTGCAGGCGGCGGAGGCCAGCCTCTCATAAATGAAGCAGACTAGCACGAGTGAGTGGAGACGCACGAAAACACAAATAGCGGCACAATCCCTTCTGAGCAGGTGAGAGCTGTGCAGATGCTCTTCAGTCGGCAGGAAAATAAGCCCTTAATTACCACCCACTCTTCCTCTGTTCCTCTCCCTCCCCCTCGTCTCCCAGTCCTTCGTCGCACTGCGCTGCGGTTGGGAAGCTTGCCTCGGGGCTGGTGATTGCGGTGCGGGGCTCCTTAGAGAGTATTCCCCTGTTATTATCCTTAAACAAGCAATTACAGCCGAGTCTCCATGTAGAGCAAAATAGAGAGGGCACACCCATAGAACAAGCTCTGGGTTGCTCAGACAACGAATAGCAAAAGCTCTCCCGGGCAATTTTGTTTCTGGAATTGGCTGCACTAGAGCTGTGATGATGGAAGGAACGCTTTGGTTATCATGAAAACAAAGTTTAAATAGCAGCGCTGAAAACAACACAAGCAAAGAAATGCTATATTTGACACATGGTTACGAAACACATTTTTGTATTGTTTCAAAGGCATCACAGTCATTTTCCTGGAGGCTGGGTTTCGGAGAACAGTAAATTAGAATGCAGCTCAGGCCTCAGGGGGGGGACTCCAGCTCAGATGTTGAGCAGCAGAGGGGGGGGGGGAGCCTGAGCTGGAGCTGGTTTAATGGACCTGTTGGAGTGGAGGTGAAGCAGAAGGGCCCAATGTTTTCAATGACCTCACACTTGTTACTGGGAAAACCTGCTTGGGTAATTTAAAGCAAGAGAGAAGTGGAACATTACTGACGATTTAGAAAAGTTATTCGTGTTTAGAATGCCATTAGCACTCCTTCCTAAAAGAGCAATGGAATGAAAATCTGAGAGCTATTTATAACACGCCTAGAGGAACCCTACCTCATTTAATGACTCTACTGGTTATTAGAGTTGTCATTAACAATGTGTTTATAATGCATCTTAGGCAAACAAATAATAACTGACTGTGATACTATGTGACATTCAGAGGTCTGATCATGTTGGATATCAGACCGCTGCATTTGTAGGTAGTGGGTTAAGTTTAGGGTTAGGGTTTATATGCTCTTATCAGATATTTCTATGAGTAAATGTTAATTTAGCATTCTCTTAGTGACAGTCATCAGCGTCCATGCTTTTTATGATTCATGCATTACTGTTGTGCATGTTATGGGGATTACCTGAATTTGAACCAGGCTTGAACCAGGAATCTCTGCTAATTGCTATAATTTTGGAGCTGCTGTGTTACCGGGCAGCAGTGGCGGCTCCAGAGTATTTTTGTTGGGTAATCTATGGTAGGGCTAACCCATACAGTGGTGGGGCTCAAGTCAGTATTTGCAATGTAATTACATACACGCTCTATCGCCCCCTTGACAGTGAAACGCCACACGTGAGGTTTAGATTATTTCCCTGTCTCAATCAAAATTGAACTGTATGAAATAAAAAGGCACATTTGTCTTGTAGTAAATAAAAAGGGCGACCTGGAGCCAATCCTGCAATTTCCCCACAGGTGAAAGAGTTGACATGCTGAAAACCCAACCCAAAGATTTTTGAAATACTAACATAAAATACACATTCTGGTACTCTCTTGAGAAGAAAAATAAATAAATCTATTACTACACATTTAAAAAAATGAATGCCATTTTTGTTTTTTGTTACTTTGTTCTGAAAGCTGAACCTGCTGTTCCTCACAGAGAGAAGAGGGAAGAGGCTGTGTGAAGTACTTTACATTGTGGATAAGGGTGGATAGCCCCCATTGTTCTGTGTGTCAAAATGAAAGACAGCCCACACACCTATCAATCATCAAACCGTGGGGTCTTATTTCATTACGTGTTGATTTCTATCAACACGTAATGTTGTATCGATGTATATAGAGATGTACTACCGCAAAAGTATTCTCCGTCGGGGCTTCCTGCAACAACACCACGCCGTTATCGTGATTCTGATTGGCCAGAAGACATTATCAAAGATGTTTTATTGAAAAGACGATCACTACGTGACAAAAGTTTTCAAAACCGTTTCTAGTCTTCGGTATTTCCAGACAAGTGGCTACTGAAATCAATCTTACTAACTGCTGTCTGTGCAATTTACTCCGCGCGAGTTGGCGGACTTTATTTTGCTTACTTTAACATCATTTTTCATGTTGGGGCTAAGGTGGGGCTAAGCCATTTCTTGGTATGGCAGTAGCCTACCCCAGCCATTACCTGGCGCCGCCACTGCCGGGCAGGTTTGCCTCTCTTCAGTTTTTGTTTCCCAGATAACACTATGTGCTGTGGTCTGCCCGGCAAACATTAGTGCCAACATTACGGCCATTGCCCCCTTCAGTCCATATTCCTCTCTCCTGCTGGCTTCCCTGAAGTGACATCACAGCATTACCTCACTGCAGCCTAACACACTCACTGTGATGTTGCCATAACAATGTATTCCACTGGCTCTCAGCTCAGCACTGAGGCAGTCCATCACTCATAAAGCTGTGCTGCCTCTCACTGGGAGGCTACAGGTCTCCACACTGCCCCCCCCCCCCCCCCCATCGCTCAATGGCGGCGGAATGTTTTTCACGAGGAAAGCCAAACGAGGAGAATGGATTCAGCAGATGTGCTATATGAAATAGTCAAATTGAGCATGGGAAAACTCTTCATACAAATACAAATAATAAGCAGAGATGACTACAAGGCGCAAGAAATTGACCAAAAGGTTTTGGCCGATGAAAAGCCTGGTCTGGCTTTGTAGATTTGTTATGAGGGGGGCAGACTTTTATATAAAGATGTCAAGTCAAAGGAAGCTCTCCAGGTTTTATTTCTATCCAAAGTGTTCTTACATGGACTGGAAGTTCCCCACACCCCCATCGGATATAATGCAGTTCACGGACCAATATTGGAATATTCTGTTGTTGTTATTGTTGAGCCGTGTAATCCATCAGATCAGAATCAGAATACCTTTATTAGTCCCACAGAGGGGACATTTACATTTGTTTCAGCCACTAAAGAGCCAAATATAGCTTAATATCAATCAAGGAAAATGCAAGAAAATATTAAAGATAAAACCATCCATCCATCCATATATCCATCCATCCATATATCCATCCATCCACCCATATATCCATCCATCCATCCATCCATATATCCATCCATCCACCCATATATCCATCCAACCATCCATCCATATATCCATCCATCCACCCATATATCCATCCATCCATCCACCCATATATCCATCCATCCATCCATCCACCCATATATCCACCCATCCATCCATCCATCCATCCATCATCCATCCATCCATCCATCCATCCATCCATCCATCCATCCATCTATAATGTCAATCCTGAGAGCAAAAATGTTTCAGTGTGATTAGTTGAGTATATTAAATGTTTTGTATTTTGAAATAAATGTTTCCCATAGTATAGCCTTCTTTTGATGTATTCATTTACACTTTATTATTTTAGCATTTCAATGTTAACACTGCATGTTTGAAACTATTTAATAACCTGTTTTTATAAATGTTTGATTTTTTCTTCTTCAATCAGCTTTTATTCTACACTACATCACTACAGAAACACACACACACACACACACAGTCTGCTAGTGTGCAGTTTGTTTTAATGTGAGACACTTCATGGCTCCTACAAGTCACATCTGTTTTGGAGAACTTAACTTCCTCCCCAGGCTCCCAAAGACTTGATAGCTATATGTCAGAGTTAAACACATAGCTCACACACACACACACACACACACACACACACACACACACACACACACACACACACACACACACACACACACACACACACACACACACACACACACACACACACACACACACACACACACACAATGCACTGAGCCTATGATGAGTTAAATTGAGGGTTGCTAATTATAGCCTGGGGAAAGTTTTGCCTTTTGCTCACCATCGGCTCTCTTTTGGAAGAGCAGAGAAGGAGAAGCTGTAAGTGGGGGGGGGGCGGATGGGGGGCTTCTTTCTCAAAGCATCCGGCTCGTCCTTTTCCTCCAGCAGACATGTGCCTCATGCATGTATCTTGCATTGAGAACTTTTCAACAACCTCTAACCTCCAAAATTATGTATTTCTCCATCGCTTATTGTCTGTCTTTTTCATTTCATTGCATAATGATGTTACACTTTTAATCTTTATCTTTTTGATGCATGAGTCTTTTCTAATATGGGTAAGCAAGGCTGCCTGCTGTCCCACAACATACAGATAGAATGTGTTCCAATGGTGACATTTTAAAGGATACATCTGGAATTGTTCCTTACTTACCTGTACTTTTCCTCTTTGTGGGACGAATAAAGGAATTCTGATTACTTTTGTTCTCATCAACAAATCGGGGGGTTACGTATTGTAACACTAGTTATATAAGCACAGGCGGAGCCCTCTACTGGACTCTATGGGTACTACTCTCAACCATGCTATGCGAGCATTCACACACTAAGTTTGTATAAACGTAGCCGGCCAATCAGGGCGAGCCTACCTGAATGCGCATGCAGGCACACAGTATATAAGGCGGCCACGCCTCCTGATCCTGTCATCCTACACCCTCTTCAGCGAGCGGCATAGGAAAGACAGGGTCCCTAGGTAGAGGGCTCCGCCTGTGCTTATATAACTAGGGTTACAATACGTAACCCCCCGTTATATCTCACACAGCCTCCGCCCTCTACTGGACTCTATGGGTACAGTGGGTGGAGCCCTGATGGATAAACGCCCTGTCGTCCAACAACATCGACCCATCACACTGCCCCTGACCGGCCTTTGGTTAACAGCCACCGCGCCCCAACTTCCTCTCATCCGGTTGAGACCGTGGAGAAGTCGGGGCCGCAGCTTACTTGGCTGGGTAGAGCACACTCACACACGCTTACCTCGTGTAGAGTGTGCATGGAAAATAGTGAGGAAGGCTCGGCGGGCGGGTCAATGTGCTGATTCAGGCTGCGAAGATCCAGAATGGGTCTGAATTCTCCTGTCTTCTTGGGAACCAGGAAGTACATGGACTAAAGCCCCTTTTCTCTGTCCTGAGAGTGCACATCAGACACAGCCTGTTTTCGCAACAGGGCCTGAATCTCTGTTGAAAGGAAACCTATCTCCTCCTGGGATGATAGATTTGCCTGAATGGAGGAGGGACGCTGCAAAACTGGAGTGAGTACCCCAGTTTCAGTGTCCTGTCCATCCATTCTGTCAGTACACAGCTGAGCTTCCATTCCCCATAAAACTGTGTTAGGGGACCTGCGAGCAGCTGTGGAGTCGCAGCTAAGAAGCTGTAGCACTCTCTGGTGGCCCACTCGCCACCAAACCTTCCATAAAAGGAAGATTGGCCCATGGGGGCCCATGGGGGGCTGACACAGAAAGGGCCGATTTTCTACTGAGGTCCTTGAAGGCACCGCGTTGAAAGGAAACCTATCTCCTCCTAGGATGATAGATTTGTCTCTCTTATGCCCCTGAATGGAGGACAGACCTGCAAAACTGGAGTGAGTAACAGGGGTTGCAGTCGAATAGTCCATTTAGCTTAGGAACCTTCCTAACGGAGTGAAATGAGCCGGAAGTACCTCAGTGGCAGCCATGATAAGTGCCGTTCGAATTCTCTAGATCGGGGTTCCAAACCCCTGGGCCGCGTACCGGTGGTGTTACTGCCGGGCCGTGAAATAGCTGTGAGTTTATCGTAATATTTGCAGAATTATAAATATATAAAAATATTTTATCATTTTTTCAAAAAGTGTTTAATTTTCACACCTATACCAGTCATATTATTTCATCCAGTAGCCTAGTTAAACTTTCACCAGAAAACAGTTGAAAATGGCTTTTATGATGTTCCGAGGGATTCGGCGGCTCAGCCTAAGGTCTCAGCCTCTCGTGTGCACAAGAAAGTTACCGATTCATTGCAGACTGTTATATTTATGTGGGGAAATGGCAGTGCATACATTATTTGAGATATATTTCAAACTCGGACTTCATTTTAAGGACATGTCGGCCAGGGGTGTAGAGCTATTTGTTTAAGCACAGGATTGGCAAAACAGGAGAGTCTGTAAACCAGTCTGCCTTGATCTATGAATTCATGTCCGGGACTCTCACAGTATCTACTGCCCGCAGCTGTTTTATAGAAGGAAAACCTCCTTCACTTCATGAAATGGCTGCGGCATCAGGAGGCAGCGGGACGTGTAACTCCACCTCTGAGAAGTGCAGCACCAGCGCGCCGAGAGCTGTGCCTTTTTACGCACCGCCTTCACTGTGTTTACCTTCATCAGAACAGCTAAGAGTGACTGCAGCCAGCTACGTATTAACCACACACACCTCTACACACCCACCCACCCACACACACACACACACACACACACACACACACACACACACACACACACACACACACACACACACACACACACACACACACACACACACACACACACACACACACACACACACACACACACACACACACACACACACACACACACCCTGGCGACCGGACATCTCCTTCATAATGCACCTTCTCCTCGTTTTCCCAGCATTCACTGGATTATCCGTAACTCATACAAACAAAACCAAAACGTTGATTTATCTGTTTTCCCGTTTTGGTTTAAAAACTGAATAACGTCGGTTGTTTGGTTTTCCGTTTTTCCGAAAAACGCTGGTTCTTTTTTTCTTTTTTTAAACGTTGTTAATATGTTTTGGATGCATATTGTTCTAGTATTTGTTCAGGCTGTTACATACAATTAGTCTCTGTTGCTACCTGCTGGTGAATAAATATTAAAATCTGTTAAAATTGACAACCGGTCCGCGATTTTTCTTTTATGTATCTGCCGGTCCTTGGCACAATAAAGGTTGGGAACCCCTGCTCTAGATGATAGGAAAGGAGGTTTCAAACTTCCTTTATAACCTCCTTTAGCTTAGGAACCACTGGACCTCCCTTTACGAAAGGATAGTTTCTAGGGATGCTCTGATCGATCGGCCGCCGATCGTTATCGGCCGATATTCACTCTTAATAGTGTGATCGGTGCTCTCTATAAAGGCTGATCAGGAGAGCCGATCAGATGACGCAAAATACATGAGACTTTTTTCTGTGCGCGGCAAAACGAGCTCGCCAGAATGGCTTCACCGGTCTGGCAGTTTTTTAAAGGTCACCTATCATGCTATTTTTAGGCAATAGCATAGGTCTCATACATATATACAAATATATACAAAACATGTCTATGAAGTATTTTGCTCAAAATACCAAACAGATCAACCATTCTAGCCATGCCTCATATCCCTCTATTTCACTTCCTGTTTCAAAGGTGCTGGTTTTATGTATAAAGCTTTAAAATAAAAAATTGATAAAAAAGAGGGGCGGAGCTTATGCCTGCTCATGCGGGAGATTCTACCGGCAGATACTGCCGTGATGAAACGCCATATCATGGATTATCAACCCAGTCTCACGGCATTTCGTGTTATAGTCACGACATTTAATCTATTGATTCGTGTTCACCAACACGATTTTCCCCTTTTTTATATAATGTCTGACTTTTTTTGCCATCCGTGAGGAAAAGAAATGGTGCTCAGAGCCTCAGAATACTGAAATCTGTATTTTTTAAATCTTTTTTTCCTTCTAATTTGTTATTCTTTTCTAAATAACACACTGTTATTTACTCAACAATAACACACAATTATCCTTGTTTTTATTTATTTGTTTAATTCTATAATCTCGGGCTTTTTTGGCGTCCGTCAGGAACTGAATTTCAAAATAAAATAGCTGGAAACAGATACACACCCACTGAACTGATTGCCCAAGATCCTCAACTATGGTTTAAGCTCGGTGATTGGACTGTTTAGCTGCAATGCACGTTAAGATATGGTGTTTATGCGATATGAAATCCGAAAAACATTTTTTTAAAAAGCAAAGAATACTTTAATCCGAGTGTGCTTGCTTTTCTCGTTGAAAGTCATCACATAACGACATTTTAATACACGGTTCGGCTGCATTAAATATTGAACATCTGCCGTAGTTCTTTATTTATAGAGCCCTGATTAGAAGACCTTTGGACAAACTGGAAGAAATGCCGCCGAAACTGAATATGTGACGTGGATCATAAATATATCAGCAATTAAACAACATCTTCCATTTCTCTTCACACAATACGTCTCCTTGCAGTATCAATACTAATTCGGCTGACTTTTATATTTGATCCAATTGGTAGATAGGTTATATTTACACCATAACGGTGCACAGCTGATAGAAAAGGACTTGCAGTTTTTAAAGATATTACTGATTTTCTTTGAATTAAATTAAATACTGAGTTGAGAGAATAGTCAGGGGTTTTGGGTGATGGGAGACACATCTATGGATTCAGAATTTCAATAGCTTACCATTAAATGACGGATATACCTTTCTGTCTGTGATGTTTTACAAATCAGATATTAATGTGTAGTAAAACATGTGAAATAATATGTGACCTGCTCCATCGAAATCAGTCGCATTGACCCAAAGACACATTTTGAGTTGTATACACTGTTGGAAAGAGGAGATTCCTAGCTTTCTAATGATATCAGGATTGTTTTTGTACTCCAAATATTAAGCAAAATATGTCACATTATATAATGACTGTCACTGAGTCATCATTTTGAGAAAAAGGCCTTCAAAGTGTCCTCCTCTCTGGAATCCATCGATCTGATTGATTATTAGCCGAGCAAATGATCAAAATAGTACGGAGGAAACATATTTTGGTTTGGATTACTGGTCTGGGGGAAGCACGCGAGAGTGTGCGTGTGTATACGTGTGTGTGTTTGTGTATTTTTGCGTTTGTGTGTATTGTGTTTGTTTCCCGGGGAAAACACTCACGAGAAACACCGGCTGTTGTTATGCCTGCTGTGACGTAAAGTTACTCCGTCTCCGCTTGTAATTATGCCGTTACAAGCTTCAAAGTTGTATTTATCATCTGAATTTTCCGAAACAAGTTTAATATTCTGAAAGTCAAGACTTTGTTTATTTGAAATCAGATGAAAACAAACTAACAGACCCTGCCGTGTTATCTATGATTACTATACGCCTTACATTCATAATTCCAGCCGGAGGGAGGGGAAGCGGTGCTGCGGAACAGCAGAGTGGCGAGTGAGAGCTGTCATCTTCCCTTTTTTTACGCAAATCCACGTTTATTTTGAATTGAGCCGTTGCGACTTCCGACTGATTTCGATAGAGCGGGTCACATATAGCAATATCCTGTAAAATTATGTGAAAACATGAATAAAACTACACATCTTCAGATGTTATACATACATAAGTGTCCTACAATAATAATAAAAAGTATAATTTGTTGTGTTAACACTTTAAACTTGACAGTTTTTTAACCCGCAGTGGTTAAAGCATGTTATTGAATATTTTTTTTTAATATGTTATATTTGATGAAAAAAATTATTAAGGGTACATACAAAATAGGGGGAAAGTAGAAGGTCAATGATAGAAATATAGAATAGAAAATATCAAGAAGATACTGTAAGTGATCTCTACAATAAAACAGTTTAGTGAAGGATGTACAAAGATATTAATAGGAGGATGTGCAAAACAGAAAAACGAATTAACCTTTATTTAAACATTAAAGAATACTTTAGGTTAAGGTCTTCTTTTAAATAAGAAAAAAGCTTTGGGGGTATCTACAGATAAATATTAAGCCTGACAAAGTACTTAACATCTAATATATTGCTTTCCTGCAATGTTAACTATGTTGAAGCACTTATTTTAACTGATATTATACATATGAATTATACTCTTATGTATGTAGATAGTATAAGAAATGTGCAGAATATGACAGTTTAATGGTGGAGGTACACACATATTGATAGATGTCTTGTAATGCACTGTTGAGGAACCTGCGACCCAAGTTTTTCATTCATTGCATAACTACACCGTAGTTGTGTATATGATATGTCAATAAACCTTAGAAAATCTTGAAATCTTGAAAGGGATGTGCAAAATAGCCATTATACAGTCTTTAATAACTATTAGAGAATAACGAGTAATGAATATACTTTATAGGGATCTGCAGATAAATGTTTAGTCTTCTCAAGCACCAACTATCAAATATCTCTCCTGATTGTTGGCACTTGACAATCACCTTCCCTGAATTTTACTCAGGTGTAACTAAAGTCTGATTTAAGGGTTGTTTATATTTCACATCATTAATCAGAATCTGCAAAGTAACTAAAATAAATGTAGTGGAGTAAAAATACCAGGTTAACCTCTGAATTGTAGTGGAGTAGAATTACAAAGTAACAATGAGCTGTCATGTGGGTATATATTAATGCTGCCCATTATGGACACAAGCATTTTCACCCATTTATTAATTATATGTTTTAAATTTGATAACACCAATGTGTTTAATACTGGCAACTTCTAATTGTGGGGAAAACGTTCCCAGTAGAGACGTCCCATAGAACATTTTGCGAAACACAATAGCCAGCATGTGTAGTTCTGGGGGGGGGCTGGTCCCGTTCGAGTCCAGTTTTGGATAGTCTGCCGTGGTTTCGTTCCATTTCAAAGAGCTGTTTGACGCTCGGCGTAACCTTGGCGCACTGCCACTCCAACATCCAATCCCAGAGCTTGAAGATTAATCACGGGTTTTCCAGGAAAGGGACTGTAGTCCCAAACGATAGCTGAGGATTATGGGTAGTGTAGTGTCTTCGGCCATCCTAAACTCCGAAATGTTTTTCGGATTTCATATCGCATTAACACCATATCCCAACGTGCATTGCGGCTAAAACATCCAATCACCGAGCTTAAACCATAGCTGAGGATCTTGGGTAATCATTTCAGTGGGTGTGTATCGCAATTATGCTCGAAATGTCCCTTTATAGGCCTACGTCTTGTTTCCGGTTATTTTATTTTGAAATTCAGTTCCTGACGGACGCCAAAAAAGCCCGAGATTATAGAATTAAACAAATAAATAAAAACAAGGATAATTGTGTGTTATTGTTGAGTAAATAACAGTGTGTTATTTAGAAAAGAATAACAAATTAGAAGGAAAAAAAGATAAAAAAAGATACAGATTTCAGTATCCTGAGGCTCTGAGCCCCATTTCTTTTCCTCGCGGACAGCAAAAAAAGTCCGACATTATACGATTTAAAATAAAAACAATAATCGTGGCTTGATATTGAGTAAGAACATGTTTTTATGAACCACACAGCTTCCGGTCTTCCAAGACCCGACCGGACAAAACGACGTGTTGCAGGCACGAAACACACTACCAATAGAAATACATTGCTTTTAAAATCGTTCTGTGTGACACGAAAAAAAGGGGGAAATCGTGTTGGTGAACACGAATCAATAGATTAAATGTCGTGACTATAACACAAATGCCGTGAGACTGGGTTGGGATTATCAAGGATTATTTCTGAAACAGTATGGCGCTCAAAGGCTTTCTCTCTTGCCGGTTATACCACAAGGTGAGTTCCTTTTTATTTCCTGCTTCTTCACACACATGCTCTCTCTCCAGTACAGGTTAGCTCTGAGTGTTAGAGATGCTAATGTAAACACCGACCATATTACGTCCAATACAGTCGGGGATTGTCTCTGATAGCAACTTTCTGATAGTGCTGTGGGTCCGCATTGCCGATATGACGTCAAATTGCCGCAAATCTGGATCAGCTCCGTTGTACCCCCGTTTTTAGAGATTTGGGCACGGAGGAAAAGAGAGAGGGTTTTATTTTCTGACGCTGCTTGAGTTCCCTGACACACCGGGGACACATATTTATGTATAAAAGACATCAAAAAGTGCATTTTGTATGATAAGCCACCTTTTAGGTGTCCGAAAAAGACAATAAAATAGCGGTATGCAACGTGTGTGAAGCAGAAATCCTGCAGCTCTGTCCGCTGTGACGGACTGGTGAGCGGAGCAAAACACACACTTCAAGTTACAGATGTAGCACCTCATTTCGGACGCTCCTACTGATGTGGGGCCGTGATCGGCACGGGGTGGGCCCTCGCTGAAAGAAAAACCCCCCGCATGACTTGATACGCCCCCTTGATAAATAAATTCAATTATAATGAAACCAGCTGCAATGGATCATGGATCCACCAGGGGGAGCAGTAATTAAAAAGCTGCCACACTGGAAATAAACAGCTGATAGATCTACAGGTATCATATATTGCGGATCTTTGTTAAGATCCATATGTCACGGCAACACATTCTCACTCCCAACTCGGCCTATGTTGACGTTATGTCAGGGTCCCTGTCGTCACTTTCCAACGCAAGGGGGGGCCCTTTAGCGTCGAGTTTCAACTATCAGGGAGTCCCATTGACTTGCATAGAGCTCCCTGAACGTTGGTAATAGACGAGTTGGGATCGCGGCGAAATGCTCTCCGCAGATCCATTCTCACAGCATTTATCAACCTTTTTCTTACTCAATATCAAGCCACACTTATTGTTTTTACTTCTTTATTTTAATTGAATAATGTCGGACTTTTGTTGCCGTCAGTTAGGGGGAGAGTAGGGGCTCAGAATACTGAAATCTGTATTGTTTCCTCGTTTTTTCCTTCTAATTTGTATTCTTTTCTAAACCACACACTGTTATTTACTCAACAATAAGACACAATTATCCTTGTGTTTATTTATTTGTTTGATTGTATAATGTCGGAATTTTGGAGTCCGTCAGGACCGACAGTCGGAGCAGCTCATTCGAACACAGGAAGCTGTATTTTCAAAATAAGAGTTAATTTTAATATTATGTTTGATAATATTATTTTTATTAACTAGACCACTGGGTCATGTTAAGACCATCTTTTCTGTCAGTTTGGTGTTACAAATATAAAAACAATATATGTGTGGATAACAAAATACATCCATCATAAACTAAACTGGAAACAGCAGTATATTTGATTGTGTTAACACTGTAAACCTGAGTTCAACGTTATTGAATTTTTTGTTGATACGTTATATTTGATGAAAACATAAAAATATTAAGAGTACATACTTTCATAGGGGGAAAGTAGAAGGTCAATGATAGAAATATAGAATAGAAAATATCAATAAGATACTGTAAGTGATCTCTACAATAAAACAGTTTAGTGCCGGATGTCCAAAGATATGAATAGGAGGATGTGCAAAACAGACAAACTAATTAGGCTTTATTTAAACATTAAAGAATACTTTAGGTTAAGGTCTTCTTTTGAATAAGAAAAAAGCTTTGGGGGTATCTACAGATAAATATTAAGCCTGACAAAGTACTTAACGTCTAATATATTGCATAATTTGTTTTGGGACTTGACAATCAACTTTCCTGCAATGTTAACTATGTTGAAGCACTTATTTTAACTGATATTATACATATGAATTATACTCTTATAAGATGTATGTAGATAGATATAATATGACAGTTTAATGGTGGAGGTACACACATATCGATAGATGTCTTGTAATGCACTGTTGAGGAACCTGCGACCCACGTTTTTCATCTCCGACCTTGTTATTGAACATTCAATAAATAAAGAACACAGAATTATTAAATATAAAACACAGAATTTGTGTGATTATACTAAATGATTTACAAATAAACACCACTGCATATTTACAACTGTTACACATGCTGCTGTAACGAAAATGTCCAACTTGGGATCAATAAAGTATATCTTATCTTACTACTTGCTACTGCCATATTTGCAAAATGTGCCTCTGAACCTTGACAAGTGCACATTTCAAGGCTTATCAATTAACAACAGGAGGGGTCACAGACATAAGACCAGCTGTTAAATAAAGCTCTTCTGACCTTAGCTGTCATGTGGGTATATATTAATGCTGCCCATTATGGACACAAGCAATTCTCACCCATTTATTAATTATATGTTTTAAATTTGAGGGTTTCCTATCCCCTAAACCTCCAGGGATGTACACAGTTTAATACTGGCAACTTCTTTTTATGGGAAATACGAAAACGTCTTTTAAAACTACAATTCCCAGTAGAGACCTGCCATAGAACATGTTGCGAAACACACAATAGCCAGCATGTGTAGTTCTGGGGACGGGGAGGGGGGTGGTGGACTCATTCGAATCATGTTTTGGATAGTCTGCCGTGGTTTCATCCCATTTCAAAGTGCTGTTTGACGCTCGGCGTAACCCTCGGCGCACTGCCACTCAAACATCCAATCACAGAGCTTGAGGACTAATCACGGGGTTTGTCAAGCAAAGCGGAGAGAATACTTACTTCCGGGTGTAAAATTCTCTATAGCAACTACTATGAGCTGCTCCGACCCTTGGTCCTGACGGACTCCAAAAGTCCGACATTATACAATCAAACAAATAAATAAACACAAGGATAATTGTGTCTTATTGTTGAGTAAATAACTGTGTGGTTTAGAAAATAATACAAAATTAGAAGGAAAAAACGATGAAACAATACAGATTTCAGTTTTCTGAGCCCCTACTCTCCCCCTAACTGACGGCAACAAAAGTCCGACATTATTTAATTAAAATAAAGAAGTAAACACAATAAGTGTGGCTTGATATTGAATTAGAAAAAGGTTGATAAACGCTGTGAGAATGGATCTGCGGCGAGCATTTCGCCGCGATCCCAACTCGTCTATTACCAACGTTCAGGGAGCTCTATGCAAGTCAATGGGACTCCCTGATAGTTGAAACTCGACGCTAAAGTGCCCCCCCTTGCATTGGAAAGTGACGACAGAGACCCTGACATAACGTCAACATAGGCCGAGTTGGGAGTGAGAATGTGTTGGTCACGGATAGGATCTGTCATGGTTTGGGATTGTGGTTTTCATTTTCCATTTTATTTTGAAATGTTTTCCTCCTTGTGTCTTGTCTGGTCCTTCTTCCTGTGTTGCTTCCTGTCTCTGTGTTCCCTCCTACCTGATTTACCTGATTGTGTTCACCTTGTGCCCCTGTGTTTTCTCCTCCCTCCTCACCTGTGTCTTGTTTGTGTGATTAGTCTTGTGTGCATTTAAGTTCTGGTTTTTCTGTCTGTCATTGTTAGATCCTTGTTTGTTTTTGACTGTGTTCACGGGGAAGAGCTCTGTATTTGTTCTTGTAGCCTTTAAATAAAGGTATTTTCCGTTAAATCTGCGTTTGGGTCCTGCCTGCTTCGCTCAACCCTGACAGAAGGATCTAACCAGAAATGGACCCAGCAGATGATCCATTTGAGGTGGAGGTACTGAAATTTTCCTTTGCATTGGCTCGTTGTTATGGTACGTGGAGGGGAGCGTCCAGTGTTCAGCAGAAGGAGGCTGCTCTGGCAGAGGCGCAACAGATGGCAACAGAGAAACCAGGGTTGGTGAAGTTCTTACCTGGCTGGATTATGGACTTCCTCCCGACATGGGATTCCCGGCCTGCTAGCCCCAGGCATGCTAGCCTTCTGCCTCCCAATTCCCTTCCTGACACCATACGTCTCGGTTTGTTCTGTCTGGAGTCAGCCCCTGCTTCTTCCTCATTTCCGGCTCCAGTACCGGCCCCTGCAGCTATGGTTCTGGCTCCCGTTCCGGCTTCAGTTCCGGTCCCAGCAGCCATAGTCCCTACTCCAGTACCGGTCCACACAGCCATGTTTCCGTGCTCCAGTGCCGGCACACTCAGTCATGGTACCGTGCTCCAGTACCATCCCACACAGCCATGGTTCCGTGTTCCGTTTCCGGGCCCAGCAGCCATGGTTCCAGCTCAGGTACCGGTCCCAGCAGCCATGGTTCCGGCTCCAGAGCCGGCCCCAGCAGCCATGGTCCCTGCTTCAGAACCGGACCTTACAGCCATGTTTCCGGCTCCAGAACCGGCCAATACAGCCATGTTTCCGGCTCCAGAACCGGCCCACGCAGCCATGTTTCCGGCTCCAGAACTGGCCAATACAGCCATGTTTCCGGCTCCAGAACCAGCCATGGTTCCGGCTCAAGTACCGGACCCAGCAGCCATGTTTCCGGCTTCAGAACCGGCCAATACAGCCATGTTTCCGGCTCCAGAACCGGCCCACACAGCCATGATCCAGGCTTCAGTTCCGGTCCCCACAGCCATGGTCCCTGCTCCAGAACCGGCCCATACAGCCATGGTCCCTGCTCCAGAACCGGCCCATACAGCCATGGTTCCGGCTCCAGAACCGGCCCATACAGCCATGGTTCCGGCTCCAGAACCGGCCCATACAGCCATGGTCCAGGCCTCTGTTCCGGTCCCAGCAGCCATGGTTCCGGCTCCAGTTCCAGCCATGGTTCCGGCTCAAGTACCGGACCCAGCAGCCATGGTTCCGGCTCCAGTTCCAGCCATGGTTCCGGCTCAAGTACCGGACCCAGCAGCCATGGTTCCGACTCCGGCTCCTCGTCACCTGTCGGCTCTCCGGCCGACACCAGCTCCCCGTGTCCTGTCGGCGTACCGGCCGACGCCAACTCCATGTCCTGTTTCGTTGGGGGTCCAGCCGACTACTGTTCTGCCGGGGATCCCGCCAACCCTATGTCCTGTGCCGTTGGAGGTCCAGCCGACTACTGTTCTGCCGGGGATCCCGCCAACCCTATGTCCTGTGCCGTTGGAGGTCCAGCCGACTTCTGTTCTGCCGGGGATCCTGCCAACCCTATGTCCTGTGCCGTTGGAGGTCCCGCCGACTACTCTTCTGCCGGGGGTCCCGCCAACCCTATGTCCTGTGCCGTTGGAGGTCCCGCCGACTACTGTTCTGCCGGGGATCCCGCCAACCCTATGTCCTGTGCCGTTGGAGGTCCAGCCGACTTCTGTTCTGCCGGAGATCCTGCCAACCCTATGTCCTGTGCCGTTGGAGGTCCCGCCGACTACTCTTCTGCCGGGGGTCCCGCCAACCCTATGTCCTGTGCCGTTGGAGGTCCCGCCGACTACTCTTCTGCCGGGGATCCTGCCAACCCTATGTCCTGTGCCGTTGGCGGCCCCGCCGACTACTGTTCTGCCGGGGGTCCTGCCAACCCTATGTCCTGTGCCGTTGGAGGTCCAGCCGACACCTGTTTCGTCGGGGATCCTGCCAACCCTATGTCCTGTGCCGTTGGAGGTCCCGCCGACTACTCTTCTGCCGGGGGACCCGCCAACCCTATGTCCTGTGCCGTTGGAGGTCCCGCCGACTACTCTTCTGCCGGGGATCCTGCCAACCCTATGTCCTGTGCCGTTGGCGGCCCCGCCGACTACTGTTCTGCCGGGGGTCCTGCCAACCCTATGTCCTGTGCCGTTGGAGGTCCAGCCGACACCTGTTTCGTCGGGGGTCCTGCCAACTCCATGTCCTGTGTCGTTGGGGGTTCCGCTGAGGGTCCTGCCAACTCCATGTCCTGTTTCGTTGGGGGTTCCGCCGGATTTCCTGCCAACACCTGATCCTGACCTGTTGGGGGTCCCGCCAACACCTGTCCCGCCGGGGGTCCCGCCAACACCTGATTCGTTGGGGGTCCAGCTGACACCTGCTCCGCCGGATTTCCTGCCAACACCAGATCCTGTCCTGTTGGGGGTCCCGCCGACACCTGCTCTGCCGGGTTTCCTGCCAACACCATATCCTGTCCTGTTGGGGGTCCCGCCAACACGTGCTCCGCCGGGTTTCCTGCCAACACCATATCCTGTCCTGTTGGGGGTTCTGCCGACACGTGCTACGCCGAGGGTCCCGTTGACACCAGCCCATGTTTCGTCCAGGGTCCCGTCTACGCCTGACCCGCCAGGGGTTCCACCAGCTCCTGCTCTTGTTCCCAGTGCTCTGGCGATCCAGCTGACACCGGAGGGGCCCCATCGCTGCCTACGCCGTTTTCCTGCCCGTCCTCCGGAGCTGTCCCGCCTCCGTCCTGCCCGTCCTCTGGAGCTGTCCCGGCGCTGCCTTCGCCCTCTAGCCGGGCCCCCTGACTTTCCCAGCCGCTGCCTTCTCCCTCGAGTCCGGCCCCCAAATTTACCCCAACGAGGCCTTCACCCCTGTCTTCGGCCCCCTGAGTTTTCCCGCCACGGACTTCCCTGCTCTGTTGCTGTTCCCTCGGGCCGTCCGCACGAGTCCCCCTTCTTGGCCTCTACCTTGCCCCCGGGCCGTCCGCCCGAGTCCCCATTTTCGGCCTCTGCTTTGCCCCCGGGCCGTCCGCCCGAGCCCCCCTTCTCGGCTTCTGCTTTGCCCCGGGATGTCCGTCCTGGTCCTTCTTCCTGTGTTGCTTCCTGTCTCTGTGTTCCCTCTTACCTGATTTACCTGATTGTGTTCACCTTGTGCCCCTGTGTTTTCTCCTCCCTCCTCACCTGTGTCTTGTTTGTGTGATTAGTCTTGTGTGCATTTAAGTTCTGGTTTTTCTGTCTGTCATTGTTAGATCCTTGTTTGTTTTTGACTGTGTTCACGGGGAAGAGCTCTGTATTTGTTCTTGTAGCCTTTAAATAAAGGTATTTTCCGTTAAATCTGCGTTTGGGTCCTGCCTGCTTCGCTCAACCCTGACAGGATCATATTCTGTGCCAAATAAGAGACATGTAATCATTTAAAAAAACATCACCATGTTTTTATTTAACAAAATAATGTTGCTTAATCCACATTGGTGTACTACAACTACAAAACCATCGGTTTGTTTTTTCATCACGAAATGCAGCCCGGCTCAAACAAACGATTTTTAATCATCATCCTCACGATCATTTAATATATCATATGTTCGCCGCATTGACATGAAAGCACTAAAAAATGTGGTTTAATCCACGTGAGTTTACAACAACAAAAATAATCGGTTTGTTTTTATATCACATCCGACGGCAGGAAATGCAGCGCGCCTCTCACTACCGATTTGTTATCATAATTTAATCATCATCTTCACGATCATTTATGTTTATGTTCGCCAAATTGACATGAAAGCACTGATAAATATGAATATACTGTAGTCAACTTCATTAAAACGTTATTAACTTACCCAAACTCAGTAATTCACTAAAAAGAGGTTTATTTTGAATGGAGCCTCGTCATCTCACCATGGGCAAACAGGCAATAATATTATACTATTAATAGTTTACTGTATTATTAGTGTTTAATATTACTGCTATAACAATCACACATTGAGTTCATTGTTGTGCAATGTTAAAATCAGACCGTTGTTTTTTTAAATAGTCCGAATGAAACGGCAGCTCTCAGGTGATCAGCTGTGTGTGACTCTCTTTGTTTACACACCTAATGGCCCATCAGCCAAAGCTCTCCGTGATGGACGCTGCCACAATGAAACTCATATGAAATAAACAGCTGATTCCTCACACACACAGTAGCCTGTTTCTATGCATAAAATAGTGAGAAACATGCCTCTGGTTAATTATTATATAACTTATTTTCTCCATAAAAGCTGGTGGGTTGAAAGCAATACGGGAGGTGGAAAGAACTATATTGTAGAATACAGAAGAATTGTGATGCCGTGGCTTTATCTGAAAACTGACAGCATAATTGCATTTATGGCCCGGGACACACATATTTATTTAGATATGTTTTAAACAAGTTTAAATAAAACGCTGCTCCTCGGAGCGCTCGCATTATTAACCCATCCACTGCTGGTCAGTTCTCTGTCGCTTTTAAACAGAACTGTGTTAATCGGGAACCTATGTCACCTGAAACGGATGAGCTTAGCTCATGGTTTCAGTCCACTTGCAAAGCTGCCATAGACACTGTTGCTCCTTTAAAAACCAGGCAACCTAAAACTAAATCTGAGCCTTGGTTAAATGACATGACTCGGGCTGTCCGACGGGATTGCCGTAGAGCTGAGCGTAAATGGAAAAAGGACAAACTGCAAGTTTCATTTCAAATGTTGAGGGAGTGTTGGCGTCTCTATCAGATCACTGTGAAAGAGGCAAAAAGCAAACATTTATCTGACATCTTTCTGTCAAACCGTCACAAGCCACGTGTTCTGTTTCAGACTATTGATTTGGTCCTTAATGCCCCCCAGAATACCGTTATGGAGACCTCTACTGCGGCCTGTGAAGACTTTCTTTACTTTTTTATTAATAAGGTAAACTCCACTAGAGCTCAAATCTCTGCTCCTGCAAATGACCCCTCAGTTCCTGCACTGTGCTCTGCTGTCTTTAATCAGTTTGATCCTGTAGCACTGTCTTTTGTACAGGAGATTGTCTCCAAGTTAAAGCCCTCTGGTTCTCCAAATGACCCTGTCGCACCTCGACTCTTTAAAGAGGTTTTCCCCACTGTTGGACCATCTGTGCTGGCAGTTATAAACAGCAGTCTGCTCTCAGGGAAGGTCCCTGAAAACCTGAAGCATGCAGTAGTGCAACCTCGTATTCAAAAACCCAGTCTGGATCCCACAGTTCTGGCTCATTTTAGGCCCATTTCCAAAATGCCTTTTATGTCAAAAATTCTGGAGAAGGTTGTCTACAGTCAAATTATGTTTTTTCTGGAAGAGAACAATATACTGGAGGTTTTCCAATCCGGTTTTAAAACTATGCACAGCACTGAAACAGCGCTTTTAAGAGTTTTTATTTACATCCTTTTATCTACTGACTCTGGGGACTGCGTTGTGCTTCTACTTATTGATCTAACTGCTGCTTTTGATACAGTCGACCATGACATCCTGATCTCTCGCTTGGAGAAGTGGGTGGGCATTGAGGGGAAAGCCCTGGAATGGTTCAGGTCATATCTGAAGGACAGAACTTTCTCTGTCAGCCTTGGTGACTCTGAGTCATCCTCTGCTCCACTCCTGTATGGGGTCCCACAGGGCTCAGTATTAGGCCCCCTGCTATTCTCCCTCTATCTGCTCCTTCTTGGGTCCATATTTAGAAAGCATGGCATCGCATTCCACTGCTATGCTGATGATAGCCAGATTTATGTCCCACTAACAAAGAAGGAGGGTTACTCAATTAGTCCACTGCTAAAGTGTCTAGAGGACATAAAGGCCTGGATGGGGTGCAACTTCCTAAAACTAAATGAAGGAAAAACAGAAGTAATGGTTTTTGGTAGCACCACTGGCACCACTTCTGTAGACCTGGGTTCCCTGGCTCAGTACACCAAGCCCACCATTACGAACCTTGGCATTAAAATGGACCGTGAACTTAAACTTGAGAGTCAGATTAAATCTGTGGTAAAAACAAGCTTTTATCACCTGAGGCAGCTAGCCAAAGTAAAACCTTTTCTCTCCAGACAGCAGTTTGAGACAGTAATCCACGCCTTTGTCACCACTCGGCTGGATTACTGTAACTCTCTCTACATGGGGGTCAGTGGGTCCTCCCTCGCTCGTCTGCAGCAGGTGCAAAATGCAGCAGCAAGGCTTTTAACTGGCACACGGAAATATGAGCACATTTCCCCCATTTTGGCTTCGCTCCACTGGCTGCCAATACATTTTAGGATTCATTTCAAATTTTTTTTCAAAAAACTTGTTTTATGGTGTGTGAGCTGTGCTGTGTTATTTATTTATTTTGTACGTTTTGTTTTGTTTATTTGCCTGTACAGCACTTTTGTCTGGAGGTTTAAAGTGCTATATAAATAAAGCTGTATTGTATTGTAAAAGGCTGGAGTGTTTCTTGCTCTGCCAGGTACAACAAGTGGGAGCGCGGTGCAAAGTATCTAGATAGAATACGGCACTGGGTTTACAGTAGAAGTTGTTCTTATTATACATCAATGTAGTCCGCAGTATAGAAAACTGTAGTTTCCCCACAGCAGCAGACGCACATTCATGACGTCCGCTGGCGCATCATAAATACGTCGATAGTGTAAATGCAGTCGGATTCTCAAAGCACTGCAGTCTCTTCTCCTAAATCCTTTTGAATTCTCCTATCCACTATTCATTAACCCTGAAAGGGTCTGTCGGCCATCATCGGTGTGACAAAGCTCTACCATCCCCCCTCTGTTAACAAGAGATCGTAGCCTATGTTGCGGACTCTCTTTGTTTCAAATAATTGCCCATCGGAATGTGACAAAAGTCTCCCATGGGGGAGGGGAGACTTTTGTCACATTCCGATGGGCAATCGGAATTACATGCAGGGCAGCATTGCTGGTCTGAAAGGGTCTCTGGAAATATCAAACATTTAATTAAAGTTTTAAAAACAGTGACAGGTTAAAATCAGAGGTGGAAGAAGTATTCCGATTATTTACCTAGGTAAAAATACGAGTTAGAAGTAAATGTCCAGCATTCAAAATTGTCAATTGCCCAAGTGAAAAGTATTATCATCTGAAAGTAAAATGAATCATTATGTTATTAGTATTAAATACATAAGTATTTGTACAACTTATATTTAGAAATACTCCGTTGTAATTATTGATGCATAAATGTGTTCATCCATTCAATGTGGCATCTGCTATAATGGGGTTAATGTATGATATTACTTAATAATACAACACATTACTGTATAATACGTGATAATGTATGAGTTGATTTACTTCAATCTACTGTACTGTGTACACCACAACAATATTACAAAAAATATACTGCATATTAAAGCTAACTATTGTAAAGGTAAAAGTATGAGCATAAAAAATAAAGAAGTGTAAACATTTACATTATTATTATGATTATTTAATATATAAAGACTATATATTATTGAATTACAATTAAGATAATAAGATTAGATATACTTTATTTGATCTAAAATATTGATGTTTTTTCGTTATAGTAGCCTGTGAAAACCATAACAAATAAGTGATTAAATGCTACAGTATTCAGCAAACACAACTGCAGAGCTGCAAACATTGCAAACAAACTAAGGTCTACAACACCCAGTTGTCTTTGTGTATTTGTGAATGAAGCGCCATCTCATGGTTAAATCCTGAAATTGAACAAATGGGGAAATTTGGCAACGCCCTCTTAGGAAATAGTGGGAGGGCTTTAATCTCCCAGCCACTGGGATCCGCTGGGTTTTTGGTTGGAATCCGCTGGGTGGAGTCCTATCTGGAGTGCTACATCTGTAGACCTAACACACTTAGCTAGTATATCCTACCCCTGGAACAACCTAAACTAGTTATAAATATGTTTATTCTTCGCGGTCAGGTCACTCATTACTGGATTAGCGAGCTGCATGAGACGGATACTGACAGGCTGTCAGGAGCAGTGGCGGATTTAGGATTGTAGGAGATCCGGGGCTTAGCCCAGGAGTTGTTGAGCGGGGGGGACCGAACATTTAGGGGGGTCCTAACCTCCTCTAGGGACGTCCGGGGGCATGCTCCCCCGGGAAGATTATTTTCTAAATATTGAAGTTAAAAGCATCAATCTGGTGCACTTTGAGAGCAAAATTAAACCTACCTACTGAAGTGGGCCGCTCGGACGAGGTGGGCCGGTCAGATAAGTCACTAGCCCAACCGTCGACAATTTACTAGTGGTAATTACTTGCGGTACCGAAGTGGGCCGGTCGAGAGTCCCGGGCTGATTTGTAGTCCCAGTCCACCCCTGCTTAACACACTCAAATACAGTCAGCAGCTGGTTGAAGTCACTTCAGATCACTGATCCAGGGAACATGCCTCACATCCACTGAAAGAAGAAAATATAAAACAAAAGGGGTATTAAGATTGACCATATCATTAGTATGTAAAACAATAAAATAAAATGCATCTTATTCTCTTAAAATGTGATCCTGACTGGCACCTCATAAACTTCAGATGTAAAAAAGAAACATGAAATGTATCTTATTCTCTTACATGTGATCCTGGCTGGCACCTCTGCTGTCTTTTACTGCTCTGTTCTTCACTCCCTTCTTCTAATCCTGTTTTCATCTATTGTGTCTCTTCCTCTGCTTTCTGCACAAGTTTCCAATTCTCTCCTCCATTCTGTTCCTCACTTTGTTCTCTCTTCCTCAGTCCTTATACAGACTTTCTCTTCTTTATTAAATATGAACTATTTAACATCAACATTATATCCATTCCACTCCTTTTCTCCTTTCTTCTTCAGTATCCACTCCTTCCCTGCCCTATATGCACCCTTTGTTCAATTTCTTCTTTGCACTCCTTTCAAAATAAAAGTTGGAATACGTTCTTTTAGTGTCTTAAAAGTAGACTGAGGTATGAAGGGTTAACGTTACATCTTAGGATAATTTTGAGTCATGTTCTGTACATACTTACATATAAGGGCATACTGTGTGTGTTTACTCCATGTTTACTAGCTATAACATTAACGTTACATCACTCTTTTTCACTTGTTACTCAGTCAACCAGAGTGCAGATATTACATGTTACTTGTTAGACGCTTTAACGTTAGAAAACCAGCAAAGTAAAATTTCAAATAAGTTTCACAAACCTGAAACATCATCCATTTCTTCACTGCTGGTGATGACATTGTTGTCAGCTGCTGATACTGCTGCTGCTGCTGCAGCTTGTGGCGCCTGCTTCGATGAAAAGAACTTTCTAATATCCATGACTTTATAGGCTATTAGCTTAAAACTCGTCAGGCACTAGGAAGGATCACTTGTTCTTCAGGGCAGGGAAGGCCACGCAGTATGCAGGCCTCCGGTACTGCACATTACTCACGAGACGTTTTCAACAAAAAAAAAAAGTTTTAAGTGAAACATCCGGGGCTTTTCAGAAAACATCCGGGGCTTGAGCCCAAGTAGCCACCCCCTAGCACCGCCACTGGTCAGGAGAGAGAGGAAAAGAGAGCGCTTCCGCTAATTTCTCCCGTGTTATTATCCAAAGTTAATGTTAACTTGAATAATGTACTTCATTTGAATGTAATAATTATGTTGTTTGTTGTTTGAGGAAACGCATCATGTATTGAAAAATGTATCTGAACTTTTCGATCCGTTACGATTATGAACTGAAGTAATTCAAAAATGAGCCCCATTAACTGAGTTTTAAACGTCACTTTAAATGGAAGATCCCCTTAGCCCCCACCCACCCAATGATCGGATCGGCGATCGGTATCGGCCGATTCTGATTCCGGCGATCGGCCCCAAAAACCCTGATTGGAGCATCCCTATAGTTTCATTTTTGAGGGTCAGTATTTGCTCATAAAGCTGGACACCATCTTTGAGCTCAGTGAACTCTTTTATATGCTTTTTCTTTTAAATTCCATATTGATTGTTGCTGCTTGAAGGGTTCAAGATAAAGGTAACCTGTGTAGTTTTGACCACTAGGAGCACTATAGAGCAATGTTTTTACAAGCGGTTCCCTTGTGCTTGTATCTTGTGCATGGCATAAGAAAGTGGCACCTTTTTTTCACACTATTCTAATGATTGATTGTTGATAGTTTTAACAGACTTACAAACATAGCAATTTGCCTGCAAAAGGAGATACTTTACAAATTCAAAAACAATGCTGCCTCAAAAAAGAAGAAGGAAAAACAAAAAAATATGAATATGAATGAAAATTGGAGAAAATTGGAGGTCTTAAAGTAATACATTACACTTTTAGGTGAGAAGGGATACATTTAAGGTATTATAAGTAAACATGTGAGTTCATAATAAAATTAATAAGAATTCTCACTTGATAATCAAATTATTTTCTATTAAGTAAGGGTAGCCTCAGGGGCTGACTTACTCTGTGTGTTCTGGAGAATCATAGAATGCTGGTAGTCTAGGGTGGCTGACAGCCAGCATGCATGAATTTATGTTTTTCCTTTAAATTAACATCATCCTTTAAAGACCCAGTGAAGTGTGCGCCGGTGCATGATCTGTTATGCTAATACGTATAGTAATGACCAAAATTGTCCATTGGAACCCATATAAAAGATGTTGGAATAGCAACGAATTTGACGAGTTGGAATTTTCCGCTGGGAAATCTCCGCCTTCGTGGGCGTGGCTTGCGATCTACTGCGTGACGTCACAAGATGGGTCCAGCCGAAGTGTTTACATTCACCACCGTTCATTTTGTCTCTGTTTCAAAGTGGAATTTACCAACGTTTTTGAGCGAGTATTTTATTGGAAAGTGTTTCGCAGTCGACTGGAAGTGATTGCCAATCGAGGAAACCTGACAATGGAGGCGACAGTGAAGAAAAAGGGAGGAAAAACACACGGGAAGCGATGCATTGCCGCTGGCTGTGGTAATGTCAATTCTGCCGAAGTGGCGATGTTTCTGTTCCCAAAAGATGAAGGTGAGTGGCTGGTGTTATTGTTTCGTAGATTCGTAGATTGTTTATGAAAAATAAAGGCCACTGTGTTTGTGTCTATTAACAAGACTATCATGGCGGCGGCAGAGCTCAAGTCGAGTTTCTCCGCCTGGAGATATTCTCACTATTTCACTTTTGTCGAGCACAAAGAAAAGAACGTTTTAGTTAAATGTAAGTTGTGTCTTGGCGGGTCAAAGATCCTATCGACTGCCCAAAACAGCAATTAAAATCTGTTGAAACATCTGCAGAAACAACATGCTGGGACGAAGCTAGTAGCTAAGACCACAGACCCAGACTCATCCGACGCCACTCCACCTCCACCTAAGCAACAGCGGCTGGATTGGCACTTTGAAACATATCTTTGTGTTTGTATAGATCACATTGCTTAGCAGAGTTCAGTGATGCAAATGCATGTCAAGTTGATCAACAGGTTGTATTATTCTCCGATGCAATAACAGTACTGAAATGAAGGCTACAGTATAAGGGCATTAATGGGTGCCCTTTTTTAAGTAACTAAAAAGTTACTTTTCACAGTAACGCATTACTTTTTGGTGTAAGTAGTGAAGTAACTAGTAATTGTAACTAGTTACTGGTTTTCAGTAACTAGCACAACACTGCATGTGAACATGAATGTTGCATCATGCTATGAACAGATGAATGTATGATCAGGTGATGGCCAATCCTGTGTGTAGATCTACTCTAGATCTATGACAAAATATTGTCCTCAACTAAATTGACTTCCATGGCCACTTTCCTCATCTATCCTGTCCGAAAAGCTGTCAAAATCACTCATTTCTCTCGCACCAGTATCACTTTCCGAAGGCTCCGCCATGTTTACAATCACAACTGGGCCCATCTTGTGACGTCACAGCCGCTATCGTCTGCAGCAGCGGTAGGCTCAGACTCTGAAAAATTTGCGATGTTTATCTCGTCCCTCGCACTTCCTAAAAAATTATTTTAGCCATGAACAGGTACAATTATATGTAAGAAATGAAACTGCCATTTCATTTTGGCGCAAAAAAATGCACTTCACTGGCACTTTAAGTTGCATACTGTGAGGCGACAGCGCTAACGCAAACGTTTGGTTCTTACTTGCCAAGTACAGCGATCTTCGATAATATGAGTAAAGATTAAGGCATCGTGACACCGCTGCTTGGGGCTTTTCCATGTGTAGTACTGCCGGAGCGCAACGAAGCGTCACTCCAGGAATTGTTTTTTGAAGAAAAGCGATATTTGTAGTTAAAAGAAATGGGCCGTACACACGCATTTCTCACGTGCTCAAGTCCACTGTTGTCAATGCAGATGTGCCTAGTGGCACAGATGTTGGTAAACTGTGTCCGACTGTGCATGAAAGACACTATGCTATGCACGCTGGCAAATGATTGTAGTCTATCCCTGGATGGCTTATATTTATAATTATTATTATGGAAATAATATATATACTATTGTCATTACTTACATGTTAAGACTCAAGGAAGATCTTTTTTTAGACACTAATACATGGATAAAAAGCTGCAAACAGGGGGCGGACATTGGAGCGAGATGCCTTTTCCTGTGTTTAAAGGTTCTCAGGACCCTGTGTGTGAAGGGCATGGTGGTTGGAGATGACACTCGGGGAATAGGGTGTCAGATCGCCTGAAGCTGTTGGTGCAGAGGATCCTCCTGCAGCAGGATGCAGCACAACATCAGCTTCCCATGTGAATGGAAACCCAGAACCAGGCCTCATCCTGGGGATCCCCCTCATACTACACACACACACACACACACACACACACACACACACACACACACACACACACACACACACACACACACACACACACACACACACACACACACACACACACACACACACACACACACACACACACACACACACCACATCCCCAAACCCCAGCAGGCCCTGGCACCGCAAACTCAGCTCCTCCAGCCCTCCGCTGTCCTCCCCCTCGTCTCTGCGTCCCCCCCGGCCCCTAATTGCTTTTATGCCTTTATTCTCACAGTGTGAGAAGTTTGACAATGTACATAAACCAAATTCCAGAATAGCAGCGGGATATGGAAAAAGCACATGTGGAAGCAGTTTGCCGCGCTTCTGGAGAAGAGGAGTGGGAATCTGCAGTTTTATAGATTTGTTCTGAGCAGAGGAGGATGCCACTATCAAAGCTCAGGGCCCACTTCCACTCGTCTGACATGCAAATAGAAAACAAAAACCTTCACATATTTGACAACACATGCACAGCATTTGAAAAGGCTTGCTTTTCTAGTTATGTATAAACCTGGTGTAGCCCCAATGTGTTCCTCACACATTGAATCTTGAATCACTGATTTATGCAGGGCCTTGTATAACTACTATGCCAAGTCAATGTGGTAACACAAGCTCAAACTGTTCTGTGGTCAAGAAAAGGAAATTCCTTACTGTTTAAAAAGTATGGCATATAACACAAAGACATACTGCTTCAAAACATACTGTATGGAACTAAATAGGAAATAGGCACCAGCATCTCAGAAAACAGTTTATTTAATATAACTCCCTATGTACATTTAAAATGATCTTTCCTCAGAAAGCATGTAATATTAAGCAATATTAAGTAAGGTATAATGTGCATGTGCAGTGAGGCCGTCATTATTGGAAAAAATAACAACAACATAAACTAAATAAACGACCCAGTATTAACACTTTTAAACCCCTTATTCAAATCATTAGGTTTTAAAAGTTGTAAAATGCACTAAAAGCCAAATCCATATTTATTTTTTAAGGGGAAACTCAACTGCGCATGCTCTATGAGCACACATACGGGTACTTCTGCTCTTACAGCCATGCAGGCATGATGGCTAATTTGTGACGTCTTGCTCTCGAGAATCTCAGGCCGTTTTGTCTTCATGCGCCAATGAGCAGCTCTCATAGGAAAGCACGAGACCCCGCCTCCGACACTGTATCCAGTTCTTATTATACATCCATGTTCCCATTAGTGTTAACTTCCTGTCTGTCTTTCTTTTCTGTTCCCTTTAGTGTTTACTTCCTGTCTGTTTTCTTCTGCTGTTCCCTTTAGTATTTAATTCCTGTCTTTTAACTTCTTTAATTCTCTTGTTCTGTTTTCTTTAAGCCCCTGTCACACTGTCCCGAAATTGACACCAGATGGACACACGAATATGGAATTGTGAATTTCGCACGAAGATGGCCCCGAACTTGGTCAACGGCCAAGCAACAGCCGAAGCAAGTACGATGCCTACAGAAGGCCACACGATGGCGCCCGAACCACACAGGAAGGCAACATTTACTTCCTAAGACAATCGGGCAGCTTCTTGTTTCCTTCGTATTGTCTTCGTGAGGCGAAAAATGCCTGATGGCACCGATGATCAGACGAAAATGACACGATTTGACAAGATGCCCTCACGAGTGCCTTACGAAGGGCAAAATGGATACACAAATTCAACACGAAAATGAACCTTTGCAAGGTCCTTTGGCAATTTGTTGGCATGCCAAAGATTTTGCCACCGCTCACGAAGTTGCTGCCGGAGCCTGAGAAACTCCACCGGCGGTCATACGATGGCTTAAGATGCCCTCACGAATGGCCCGATGTTGTTAAGATCAGAGCCGAATTTGAATATTTCCTTTATCGTGTGTCCATCTGGTGTCAATTTCGGGACAGTGTGACAGGGGCTTTACTGGTGACAGTTTAACCATCATCATTTCAAAACTTTGTGCTTTCCATAAATGTTAAAATCATTATTCAAAAAGTATTACATGGTGCTTTCTGATGGATGAAAACTAATGTTTGTTGTCCACAGCTGGCGTTAAAGAGCTTCCTCCTTACCACCGGTCAGTTCTCCTTAGCAGCAGTCTGCTAACCTGTGGAATATCCAAATTGAGTACTTAACTAAGCCAAGTAATAATTCCAAAAAAACTGTGTAAGAGCATTCAAAACTTAGTGGCTCTACGAAAAAGAAAAAAAAAAATCTTAAAAAGTATTGAGACTATTTGAGAGTGGCCTGACGGCAACACAGAAGGTGGACCATAGAGTAGATGTTAACAGGGACAAATTAAAGTTGCGATTTTTCTATCAAATGTTATACAACAACTTTGAGAATTGGTCACATTTTGTTGGAGAAATTGACTGTAACATGTAAAAGTATGATACAAGTAAAGAGAAAAACAACCAAATGAGCAAATTCCACACTACAGGGTAACATTTTGTAGGTATTACATGTGTGGTGGGAGTAATCGGGGATTTCTGACAGCGGTATTATTTTATTAATGTTTATTATCTCCACCATTATTTGCCAAAAACAGCATCATGATCCACTTAATGCTTCCATACAAATAGAGTGGGAAGTAAAGGATTTCATCATCCTTTTGAGGAACCTCAGTGACTATTCAATAGCAGGTGATAAAACAGGCTGAACAGCAGCATTAAGGGTGTATGTGTAGGCCTTTAGTGACAGATTAATATTCCTATTAAATCCCTCCACCAGTAGATAAATCTTCTTCTTTTAATAGCTACATGAATGTAGTGTAAAGGCATTCACTGAGGATTTACATAATGTAACCTTTAGTAGCAGTGTGGGTACTGTTAACTGTCAGACTCGTCTTTCTACAAAAGTTCTGTGTTCAGCTGTGTGTTAGCAGCTCGGTTCTCCCTTCCTCCACCTTGACATGCTTGACATGCTGCTGTTTAACAAGAGAATTACACTCTCATTGCACAAGGAATCTGGGGGGGGGGGGGGGTGCATGTCTCCAGATGTGGGTCTGGAAGTAAATCCTCCCCATACTGTAAAGTATAAATCTTGACCGAGTCCATAAACAGGTTCTCCCTGTCTTCAGTGGCCTCTCACAATCTCTGGGGTCACGCAGATTACGGCTCAGTAAATATTTGGCGCTGCAGCCTCCCCATAGCATTACAGCAGTGCCGCTTTCACAGCAGGAAGTTTAGAAACCTGCTTTATCTGGGTATATTTTAGACCTGTCCAGTTTGTCAAAAAACGTTAGTGAGTGTTTGGAGGCACACATGTACTCTAAATGTACAGTTTAAACGTTATTGGTGGATCGAGATTATTCTTTAATTGTTTTTCTGTTTTTATTTGGGAGCGTTTTGTGATTCCTTTGAATTTTATAGAGGCCTTATAATGTTTTCTTGGGTTTTCACTTTCCTGTAAATTGTTAAATCGTTTTTTTGTGCATGTAAATGTTCTGCAAAGGCCAAAGATTTATTAGTCTACTTCTGTAACATAGTGACATCACTATGTAACACTCGCGCTACTATTGGCTAGCGCTAGAACACAAATCAAATAGTCAAAGAGTGCTGGCATTGTCATTGTCAATTTGGATAATTCTCTTGTGCTAATGTCCTGCAAGTTCATTTTCTTCTCCATAGATCGTAGATGAGGGTTGAACCCAGATATCAGCATCAAGGTGTGCAGCAAAAATATATTTACTATAAAAATCAACCAAAAATAAATTTAGAGGCAATACAAGGACAGGGCTGTAAAATGAGACAACCTCACTGCATCCATAAAAAATAGCTACAGAAAAAATGCCACAAATATGAGATAGACGCAACTGCACAAGGTGTAGTAACTCTAGAAATAAGAACAATTGTATCTGCATAATTGTCAAAGAAATCATTAAATTAGCTGCTCCTAGCCACCAGTAACACATCTCCGATGTCAACTGAAAATGACCATGGCAGAAAGCATACACACTCACAAGGTAAAAAAAGTCAACTTCAGGCTACAAATGCTTGAAATTGTCGCAATGTGATAAGATAGAAGTCATCTGTCGAGACACTTTGACTGTTGGTTGTGTTGAGCTGCAGGAACACACAGTGCACTTCTGGTTGTCTACACATGGACGGTTTTGATTGTGATTGAGAGCAATTTACCCAGACAATTGCCAAAAGTCGTTGGCATGTTGTCAAGTTTTTCTCATAATGAATGTCAATGAGTCAGAGCTTATCTGCAACAAGTCATTTTCAATCGGTGGAAGCAAAGGGCATGGTGAGCAATGTGAAAAACATAAACTGTCTGGTTTGTGCACACATACTTTAAGCGGATCTGACTCAGATTTGTGCTAACCAGATCCAAATGTAACAGGTATAAGAACAAAACCCTTGTTGTTTCAGAGACTCAAGAGGCTATGTTAAGCCTAAGTAACAATCTGCAGATGAGCTGGTCTATAAACACTGGATTCAAAAGATGTTTGAGATTAATTGTGTATAATCAAATGACTTTTTATTGGATGCTACCATGCACCATCCCAAATGCACTCATATTGTGTCTCCAACAGCTCCAGCTCCCGTTGGTCTTTTTTTTGGAGATAATCGCGTGTGTTAAAATCATGATACTCATCAAGTTAGCATTATTCCTTGGAGGGGGGATTATTCCCGTTGAGACACACATGGAGAGTAAGACCACAAAACCTCACGGTAAAAAGTTAAATTGAATTTGAGTTGAACAGAACATCAAACTGCTGTGGGTCAACATTGCTGCCAGTGACATGCAGGACGTCATTTACATGTTTTTAGATGTCAATGATACATGCAGTTATATTTTTAATAATTGCATTCATTTTAAAATAAAGTTAAGCTCCATTCCACAGTGAAATTAAGTTATATGAATGCTTTAGACGAAAAGTATTTTTTTACTTTATGTCATTTAAACATTATATATGATTTTGCTTTATTACCAATTCTAGACCGCTTATAAACCCGAAATCTAGTTGTTGTTAAACTTTGAAATCACAAAGTGAGTACTTGCTTAGAACACTGAACATAAAAAAGCTCTTTAAAACAGCAATGTTTAATTTGCCAGTATAATTCTTTGAAATAATGTGATAAGTATTTAAACAAGTTGTGGTCACTGAAGCGCTACGAAGACCTGACTGTGCCTGTCGTTAACCAGGCTTGGGATGGTTACGTTAAAAATGTATTCTGTTACAATTACTAGTTACCTGCAACAATATGTTGTTTACTTTAGTGTATAATGTAAGACAACTGAACAATGTCACCTTAGAAAAAGCACATACTACAGTTTAAAAAAGCATAAATAAAATCTGAGCTGACAGAAAATGCTCCGTTTTAGTTGAAAACACAGAGTTAAGCTCACACACACTATTTTATGAACATAATAGGTTCACCTGCTGAATTAAAAACAGAACAAATGAAGCAAAGAAAGTGAAAAGCATAAAGCAGATTCAGGCAGTAGAAGTATAGATTCACACTTAAAGTATTAGCCTAGAGAACAGTACAGCTCACAGAGAATTTGAACTGATTATGTAACTGTAATAGAATACAGTTACCTTTCATTGTATCCTGATTACATCATCCCATTACATGTAATCCGTTACTCCCGAGCCTGCAGTCTACATTGAGTAGACGTGTAGCGTGTAGTTGGTGGCGCAGAGGCACAGGTAAAATTCCAGTGAGTCACTATAAAATACCGTGGATCCATCCGTCACCTCCCTACATCTGGAGGAGGTTAACATTCCGCACTGCTCATGTACACACACACAGGCAAACGCACTGTACAATGTAGATAATGTATATGTAACAACTTAGTCTCAATTGTTTCTATTGAAAGGACATTCTCACACTCTCGAGCAAAACACACAAACACACACTCAGTTTCAACCTGTGTGTGTGGGTCAGCATGCAGCGTAGCATTTGGATTGAAGTGTGTCATGTCAGGGGAATTCACAGTCTTGAATTCAAATAAAAGCAGCTGTGCCATTTTCCTTCATATGCACACACACACACACACACACACACACACACACACACACACACACACACACACACACACACACACACATACATAAGCACATTTCTGGGTACCAGTCCTGAAAAATGGTTTTGTCTAAAACTATTTTAGCAGTATTTATTTTTATTTTCCCAAATGAAACTGATTTTAAAAAGTATTCCGGTCTGTATTTAGACATTAATTCACTACTGAGTTTCCTAAACTTTAGCTGAGGGAAGCGTTATCATATAGCTTTCACGGCATAAAATCTAACTTTGATCTCTGCGTTGAATATTTAGTATTTAATGAAATATTTAACATGAGAGTTAGTTTAGAGAAATGGCTTTAAGTGAAAGGTGCTTACTAGTTCTGTTGTTACACAGAAAGTCTGAGATGAGAAAAACTCAGTTTGACAGCTTTCCTCAGCTGACGTGCAACATGTTTCTTCCTGCTTCTCTGGACCCATCACACGTTCTCAACTCAATATCAGAAAATATCAATATGACCAGAGGTGTAGAGGTGCATACACACAGGTATAACGCACGCATCAACATCTGTGGAGGGGAAATTGATAGCAACAAATAGGTATCCGTTCATGTCCGCAAGAGTGGTACAGTCCTACAACTTGAAAAAGACCTAGCATTTAACACTTCCGGTTCCCTCATCTTGAAGTCAATCGTTTTTTAAAGGTGTTTGTGGTTAGAAGCCTGAAATAAGGTCTGTGAGTCAGTACAATTTTGAGGTACTTGTAGTATTCTTTACGTAATTCCACTACTTGTTACTTAATACCACTACTCCAATTTAATGGAAAATATAGTTTTATTCTCAAATAAATTGAATTGGTGGAGATTATAATAATTATTATTATTATAGGTTATGTTTATCTTGATTCTTTGTAAGTTTTTATTTTGCTTGTATTTCTTGTCTCTTTTCTTAGACATCTTGAAATGAAATACACTGCGTGACAAAATAAAGATTAAATAAACAAAGTAAGATGTTACATTTTTTCAGTTGAGCAATGTCAAGCAGTATATAACATGACATAAACCCCCATTTTTCAGGTTGAAAATGAAAGACAAAAGGTTTATAACTCATTATTTACAATATTATCCAATGAGATAGTATATACATACAAAGTAGAGACAATCTTCTCCTAAAACTCTGGGTAGGATGTCGAATAAATGTATTTTACAAAATGAGGCCTTTAGAAGATGACTAATAGACTTGATTTGAAATACAACGAGGCGGCACCACCACAGTTAAAAGCTGTTCTGAATAAGCGTGGAAATAATTCCTCCGCCTGTCACTGAGAGAATGAGTGTTATATTCAGCAGCTTCAGTATGGAGCCTGTCCTGGTGTGGTGTAACCCCGCCCCTGGCCCCCGGCTGACCCCGGCTGGAGGCCAGTCTGTCAGGGAGTGAGGGCCCATAGCTCTGGGCAAATAACAACCCCCCCCCCCCCCTCTGTTTACCTGAGAACTTGAACTCAAGTCACAAACTGGCCGGTCCACTAGGTGTGTGTAACTGCAAGTGTGTACATGCCAGCAGGTATATAACACCTCACTGTCTGTCATCATGTGTGTGTGTGGAAACAGGAGCTGCGTACAATGCTGTAGCCTGAAGGTGTCAGCTGCAAAGCGTTGAACTCAAATGTTAGAAGACGTCTCTTCCGTCTCTCCCCGTCTTTATTTGCTCTGACTCAATATTTGCAGACCACCTCCCAACATACACACACAGCTCCACCATACTTTCCATCTTCTTCATTACATTCATATTTCCTCTCAGCATGAGTTGCAGCCATTGGTAACTAAAAATACGTTTATAAAAAGGCCTACAAAATATAGAAGAGTTAGATTTATTCTGTGTGATTTAAGTCACAGTTTTTTTCAATGGGGCTCCCTCTTTGACATCGGTCCAAGATCCTTTTATGTAGAAAAGTGTAGACATAAGGATTGTGGTGAAGGTTGGAAAAAAAACGATCATACTGCGGCCTTATGTATAGTGTATACACTTTATTACAACCTTGTTTATTGTCTCATTGGATAGACCGGAGAGGGTAAGGGTAAGAGCCAAATGTTGTCTATGTTGCACAAGGTTCTGTACTTGGACCCATACTCTTTTCACCTTATATGCTTTCTTTAGGCAAAATGATAGGTAATCACTCCATAAACCTTTAGCTTATACCCAATTATATCTATTGATCAAGCGTAAAACTAAACTTCAACATGTCTTAAGGACATAAAAAGTTGGATGACCTGCTTAAACACAGGAAAAAATATCATTATAATTGGCCCCAAACACCTACAAAACCCATTATGTGTGTCTACCCTGGATGGCAGGTCAATGGCCTCCAACACAATGGTAAGGAATCTTGGTATTATTGTTTAGGATATTTTATGAACTGCTAAAATCCTTTCTCAAAACGACGCATGAATAGAGCTCATAGTACTATTGGTGATCGGACAAGGATTCTTCGTGCACATTGCATTTCTGATTTTCTTATAGGTCCCCTATTACACTGTTTTTCATCAATATATTATAGGTCTCAGATATATAATAAACATGTCTCTGAAGTGTTTGGCTCGAAATACCAAACAGATCATGCATTGTAGCATCCCATAATCCCCTCTGTTTCAGCCATTTTCCAAAAGTGCCGATTCTGCGGTTGCGGTCGAATAGTCCAAAAAACAGCTCCTAACGTCTATCCCTATCGTCTATCCCTTGACCTCTGTGTGAAACGTCACGGGGTTAAGGGATAGTGGATAGGAGAATTCAAAAGGACTTAGGAGAAGAGATTGCGGTACTTTAGAGAATCCGACTGCACTTTCACTATCCGACGTGTTTATGATGCGCCAGCGGACGTCATGAATGTGCGTCTGCTGCTGTGGGGAAACTATGGAAACTACAGTTTTCTATACAGCGGACTACAACATGGGTGTTTAATAAGAACGAGGGACTACTGTAAACTCATCTAGAGACTCTGCACCGTGCTCTGATGCTGCTGTTTTATGCTTTATGAACGTGGACAACAGAGAAACATATTCTTCATGACCAAAGTTGGAATTGAAATAAAAAAGGAAAGTGAAACTTATGCTCGTCACCCTCTCCCTCCGGTCCACATTAATACAAATGATCCCAATACGTATGATTGTATGAAAAGATCTTAAAATCAATACAAATGTATTTATTATAAACGTTAGTCCTTAACATCTATCACTGTGTATATCAGCATTCAAACATCTTTGAAAAGTTTAACAAAGCCCACACAGCTCAGTAAACACTGTGAAATGTTGACTTTATTTGATCATTTCAGTAAAAACTAACGTTCATATTTCTCTTTTTGATTATAATACTGATGAGTTCAAAACAAAGCACTTTGGCAACTTACCACATACGTTTTAAAAAGCTTAATAAGCACCGTAACTTTCATGATATCATTTCTCGGTCATAATCGGTTGTTTCCGTGAACGGCCGAATGTTGTGTGACGGCAAATGCTGCGGCTGCAAGGCATTGTGGGGCAGCATTTTCTCCTCTCCTTCGTAAAGGGAGGTCCAGTGTTTCCTAAGCTAAAGGAGGTTATAAAGGAAGTTTGAAACCTCCTTTCCTATCATCTAGAGCAGGGGTGTCAAACTCAAGGCCCGGGGGCCAAATCCGGCCCTCGACATCATTTTATGTGGCAGGCAAGAGCTTGCAAGGAATATAATACGTTTATTATACGGTTTCATGCCACTTTACAGAAGCATTGTCCCACAATGCATCTCGTTTTGTGACATGCGTACTGAAGAGATTTGCAATTATTTGCAATTAATTGCCCTAGACTTCTGCTTTCAGACGTAGTTCATTATGAAGTTACTACCCTATTCGATAATAACCCAATGCATAGGCAATAATGTAATATAATACATCATTTTATATATATTTATATATGTATATATATATATATATATATTTATATAGTCTTAAAGTTACAACCGGCCCTTTGAGTGCAACCTTAATGATAATGTGGCCCGTGATGAAATTGAGTTTGACATCCCTGATCTAGAGAATTCGAACGGCACTTATCATGGCTGCCACTGAGGTACTTCCGGGTCATTTCACTCCGTTAGGAAGGTTCCTAAGCTAAATGGACTATTCGACTGCAACCTGTGTCTTTTACTTTCGATGAAAATAACTCCCCACGCCCCTCTGAGAGATATTTGGTTAAAAAGAACACAATGGTGCTCTAGGAGGAGATTCAGGTGATAAGGTGGGGGGGGTTACCTTGGTTGGTTATTGGCTAATGGTTACACAAGCCAAGAAATCATTATGACATCATAAAGTGGCCAATCATTTATTTTTGATACCTTGCTCCATAATAATATTTGCACCAAAAAAGCTTTTGGAATATTTTTGGATGTGGAAAATTGTGGGGTGGTCATTTTTCACAGAACATGTAAAAAAAGTCAAAATGGTTTCGCTCAAGATTCATTTGAGAAGGTTATGTACATCTGGCTATACCATGCTTTTCCATGGGCATCTATAGCGAGAGTTTCTGTTGACTTGTTAATAAGGGGGAATAAAATTAGACATAAGCCTAATAAAGAAGATTCTTCTTTAGTGAGTTGTTTTTCCTTTACTGGATTAAATTATTAATAATTTACAAGCAGCAAATCCCCACATTTGAGTAATGAGCAGATGTTTGGTGTTTTTTTAAGACTGCAATTATTACAATTGTGTTATTATTGGTCAATTGACAAATCAATGAATCAGTACTCACTGAGCTCTTCTTAGGAACATGCTAGGGGGAAATCATAATTAGACTTTCAAGATAACATCTCTAAACACAATCAGTATAGTAACCTATGGGGAGGTAATGTCCTTTGCAAAATATTTCCAATTTTTTTTTTAAACCCAAGTTTAAGCTTAAGTATTATTTTGACGTAGTTTTACTTGAATATTTTCTTTTTATGCTACTTTATACTTTTACTTTTCATGGTTACTAGTTACTTTTGACATAAGAAAACACATGATATGCTTAGATGCAGTGCTGTACAAGTCAACATGTATTTCTGAAGTCTCTGAAATTGGCTCCACGTTGAAAAACTACAGCATTAATATGTTTTGTAGTATAAGTATATTTTGATGATAATACTGTTGTACTTTTAGTTAAGTCAAATGTTCGCTCAATTACAAGTCAGGACCTTAACTTGTAATGGATTATTTAAAGACCATGATTTTTCTACTTTTGTTCAAGTAAAGGATCTGCTACCACCCATGGAAGAAATGCATGGTTAGCATGAGCATAAATGGCTTCTATGGCAGTATAGTGAAGTAAAATTCCCTCTTACAGAAATCTTAATCAGATCTCAATGTACTGCAAACACAGCTTGATTGACAAATGCTCTCCGGGGAGCAGAGGTCAAAAACAGCAACAGCAAAGAGCACTAAAGATACAATCAAGTAAAACACAGATCTTCCAAATTACCACTTGTAAACCGCAGAAACAGAATCTTCAAAAATAGTTGGACGCAGCCCCAACTACTGTCTGCAGAAGATGAATCCTCTGGGCGGCTGAGCCTCGCTGGCACATAGAGGCCTCGTCTGGTCCGGGCAGCGAGGGGTTAACTGGCGGCGGCTGGTGTGTTCGCAGCAGGAAGGCAGTGGCCGGGTCTGGGCTGGCCTCCAAACAGATGTTGGTTTGTTTCAGGGCTGTGGTTAAATAGTTGGATGGCAGTGGAGCACACAGGGAGAGAGGAGGAGATTAGAACTGTGAGGAGTGCAGCTGCACAGACAGAGGAAAGAAGGAGGGGGAGGGAGGGAGGGAAGGAGGCATATAAAGAGAGAGCGACTGCAAACTAATGATGAGGCGCTGAATTAAAGGAAAGTTAGCTCCACAGAGGTGGAAGAAGTACTCCGATTTTTCACTGAAAGGGGCCCTATTATGCTAATTCAGGTTCATATTAGCATTTAGTATTATTGGTCAACCGCTTAGCGGTCCCGCCCCTTAGCCTATCACCTAAAATGTGTTGGAGAGCTAGCCAAATAGAAGTGTGAGTGTTACATAGTGATGTCATGTTAATGAAGTAAACAAAGGAGTCCAATGGCGGCGTTTTTCTGGTCTTGCTGTTTTTGATGGTGATTGGTTATAATTTGGCGCATTGCCTGACCATTCAAAGCCAGATATTCACCTGCATTTGATGGGTGGCGGGTGCTTTTATCGGAACCTTTTCTGATCTCAAAGTTGTTGTGCCTCAAACAATGTTAGTAGCTCCAACAACATTTTTTGTTCAAATTGTAATATGCGCAGTATTCTTCAAAAGCATAATGTGGAAAAAACTTGGTGGAAAAATAAAAAAGGCTTTAGGAAACAATTAGAAAGAAATCTTAAGGAGCAAAAAACCAACACATTTTACCAGACACATGGAGCTGATATGAGAAGAGCAACCTTTTATGTTTATTTTATGACAAAAATAAGTTGTAGATAAGAACATTTGCCTCCAGGGAGGAGAAGAAAACTCCTACATTTTTTTGCATAAGTAGCACTTTGAAGTCTGGGATGGGAAGATGGGGCAGTGGGAGGAGAGGAGGGAGGAGAGGAGTAAAAAGAGGAGCTGTGGATATGAAAGAAGTACAGTGTCAAAACTTTTTGCAGCTCTTGTTAAATATGCCTCCTCAGCCCTCAGGGCCTGTACTCGCTGCTCACTGTTTCACCTCTTTCCTCCTCACCTTCCTCTGCAGCCAGCCCTCCATTAAAACTGCAGAGACTGGCTTAGCCCTTAGCTTTAGCTCACATGTTGGCCTTGATCTCTTTAGAAAGCGAGTGTGAGAGCTGAATTTGAAGAGGATTAGTCCCTATAGTGTCTCTAAACTTCTTTTTAAGTCCAGGCTGTCCACCATTAAAGCCAAGCAGCTCTCAGATCTACAGTCTTTGGACTCTTCGGTGATAATATCTGAGATTATTCAGATTGGTTATACTTCATAGGGATTGAGAAGAACATTCAAATATCTTACAGAAACAAGAGTATTTTTACTTAATACAGTCCTGACTTTTTCTGCCTCAAAAATGTTTGTAGGTTCTCATTTAAAACCATTTTAGGATGGAATGACACCATCAGTAACGTCAAATTGAGCCACTTTATTCCCCTGGCATCCTTGCCTGGACCACACCCATCTTCAACTTAGCCCTCATTTGTGATGGCAAATCCAGCCAATGGCATAACATTGGGGCATAAAGTGGGGGTGTATCTTCCCCCCCCCCCCTTGCTCCTGCCACTTGGAACTTGACCTTCATTTTGTTGTAAACTGTACAACTCTAAAGTTTCATAACCGGATCATTACAATATCGTGGTAACAATATCTGTGCACTGATTTACATGCATACCTCACACATCACACTCACACATCGTCTCTATTACTTTCCGTTTATCCTTCATACTCTTTTAATTAAGTGTCTCTTCTTTTTAAAGAGAAATACATCAGTCTTGCCTGTTTACGTAGGTACAGGTAGACAATGATGTAAAAAAACAAAATAAGCAACTTAACTTTATACCCATCAGTTACATGTCGGTAAAGAGATACAGATGGGAGTCGGTGTGTCGACCTTAGCTTCTGTGTAAGAACATTCCTTGGCATGGGGGTGTGTGTACATGTAACTATTTGCCTGTCTGGCAGCTGGCAGACATGATGATGCTGGTATGAGTGGGTAAGCTGTTTGATGAAGGGATGGGGGATTTTGAGAGTGTGTGTGTGCATGCGTGTGTGTGGGGGTTTGTGTTTTTGTGTTTAGTGAAGGTTTAAAGCCTGAGCCCCCATCCAGCTGCACAGTCTGGGATACACCTGGGCCTCCTGTCTAAACAGCTCCATGCTGTTATGCATGGCTGCCCCTGCAAACAAGTGGTAACTGTGTGTGTGTGTGTGTGTGTGTGTGTGTGTGTGTGTGTGTGTGTGTCCACATCATTGCACATCTGTCTATCTTGTTAGAGGCTCTGTGGTTTCGATTTGTTTCCTGTTAATTCTGAGTTTTTTCGGGGAGTTTACCTTGTCTACTGCAAGGCTCTTAAGACAGAGGGGTTTGTATACTGTATATAGGCCCCCTGAAAAAAATCTGTAATTGAAATTATTTGGTATAATATGATTGATTGATATCGACAGAGACCTGGCCCCATCATGACATCTCAGGTCAGATTGTATTATGGCGTATTTCCACTGCAGGGCCTTGCACGGCTAGGGTGGCCATTTCCATAACACCAAAAAGGAGGACACTTTGGGATTATCTTTTAGTTTTTATCCTGGCTTCACTGAATCCTTCACACTCAAAACACAATAAGACTAATGTACTAACCACAAGTTGAATGTCTATTTTCGATACTTTTGCCCTTTCCTGGCTGCTTCCAAGAGTTTTTTGTTTGTAAGGAGTCTCTGGTACATGTCTGTGCACTCAAATGTGAAGTTGACACAAATTTGCAGCTCTGCCTTGACACTGTCCACATCCAGACGATTTCTCTCATTTCTCCATGCTGAGGTCATCATTGAGAACACACGTTCTGTATGGGCATTGCTACATGGGATGGAGAAGATGTAGGCGCTGACCTTCCTCAGATTCACAAGTGGGACTTCTGTTTTGGAAAACAGTTTCAGATACCGCTCCTCACTGTGGCATCCTGAAGAGCTGAGAATAGCTTCCACCATGCCATATTCCTCATAGAGTCCATCCATGTCAATGTCTTTCAGGCTGCAGGCTTGGACTGCATCACTGTATTCTCCATAGGACACAGCAGTTGTGAGGCCAAGCTTTGACACTTTACTATGAAAGCTGTTCTCAGAGAAGTCATACCTTTCACTCACGTATTTCTTGGCTCTTTCATAGAAAACAAGAAAATCAGCCTCACATTTCTTTGCCAGATCAGGGGTTAGCTGCTTGAGTTTGTTGTTCACAGCAAAGCCAAAAAATGTGTCCTTTAACCTTCTCTCAAGTTTCCCTTTCAGTTCAGTCATTACCTTAAACACAGAGGTTATGCTGAATGATTTGGCCTCAAGTGCTTCAATGCAGTCTGAAAACACTTTCAGAATGTGACTGAGGAAGAGAAAATACATCTCAGATACTTCGTTGCCATCCTCTCCAAAGCATTTCCACAAAATCTTGGAGCATTCCTCCTCACCTAGACTCTGAAAGTAGCTGGTCAGGGGTCTCCAACACTTCAGGATTCTGTCAATAGATGGCAGCAGAGACAACCATCTCGTGACAACGTGCCGCAGCAGATTGCATTCCTCCACTTCCACAAACTCGCAGAATTCCTTCAACTGCGCCGTTCTGCTAGCTGAGATGCTAAAATGGCTATACACCTTAAGCACAACATTTTCAATGTCAATATCCAAGTTGCTTGCTGCATATCTTGTTGCATTGTGCAGAATATGGGCTAAACAGTTTGCAGCGAGCACGTCTTTTTGAGCCAGTTTCAGTTTCTGATAAACACTGTTGTGTTTTCCATAGTTAACGCTGGCGTTGTCTGCTGCATATGCTGACATGTTTTTCACATCTAGTCCAGACATCTCCAGTTTAGATAGCAGCTGATTTGTTATAGCTTCTGACTTTTCGTTGCTATCACTGTAAAAATCCAACAGTGCATGTTGCACGCCCTCCTCAAAGTGAACATATCTCAGTACAATGGGGAAACACTTGATCGTACCTTTGTTTGATGCATCACTTGCCACTGAATAATGCAGTTCATTTTCTTATATCCCATGCGTCTGGACAGAGTAGGTGCTCCCCATGCGTCTGGACAGAGTAGGTGATCCCCATGCGTCTGGACAGAGTAGGTGATCCCCATGCGTCTGGACAGAGTAGGTGATCCCCATGCGTCTGGACAGAGTAGGTGATCCCCATGCGTCTGGACAGAGTAGGTGATCCCCATGCGTCTGGACAGAGTAGGTGATCCCCATGCGTCTGGACAGAGTAGGTGATCCCCATGCGTCTGGACAGAGTAGGTGATCCCCATGCGTCTGGACAGAGTAGGTGATCCCCATGCGTCTGGACAGAGTAGGTGATCCCCATGCGTCTGGACAGAGTAGGTGATCCCCATGCGTCTGGACAGAGTAGGTGCTAGGACATTTCCGCACAAAGCTTTGGCTTTTGTTTTTCCACAGGTCATCCCTTTTGCTATTGATGAGTCGTTGTAGATTGTGCGATCAACTTTTATTCCACAGTCTACACTCCTGTATGACTGGTGATGCTTGACGGCATGATAAACTTTACAAAGTTCTGCAGCGGAGATTTTGTCATCTTGAGGCGATGAAGCTTCACGGAAAAACGATAAAAGTGAAGAGGCACCTGCGCTTTGATCGTTGCTTTTGTGCTTATCTGTGTTAGCATGTCTGTCGACAGCAGCTTTTCCTTTGCTGCTTACGTCCACATCGCAACGACACAACGTGCAAAAAGCATGGAAGTCGTCCTTTCGGCTTTTTGTGAGGAATCCATGCTCTTTCGACCATTCAGGATTAAATGAAGTCTTTCGTTTCGGCATTTCTGCGGTTTAACCCGACCGCTAACTAGGCGGAGTCGGCTCATGAGCTAGTCCGCTAGCGCTAACGTCACTCTGTGCCACAGTGCCCTGCCGTGAACGTGACGTCAAGAAGCACATGGCTAATTGTTTACGTTTATTAACCAATGAAATACAAGATATTTATTTGACATCGCAATCAGCCAATAATTTGTGAGACCACAAGTCTTACGGGGATATATACTTACACGTAACTTATTTTTTGTATTTCTTTGTATAATTGTCTATTGTTTTTTTTATACCCTAAAAGTATAAAATAGGGATGACCTCAAAAGGAGGACAAATGAGCGTCCGGCTCAAGGCTGCGCCGGCAGACGGGCACAGACATTGAAAACCGGACTGTCCGATCTAAAACCGGACAGATGGCCACCCTATGCACGGCTTAGTACGGTATAGTTAGGCCTCGTTAGGCCTTGTTAGGACTGGCTCACTTTATGCTGCGTTTCCATTACAGTTTAGGAACTGGGGCAGTAACTATAGTAACGCAGTGTAGGCGGAGCCGTGACGTCATCTTTAATGTGAAACACAAAACCAACATCAGCCGTTAGCTGTTAGCACTCAGAGCTCACAGCTCCTCATATCTGTTCAAAAACTAGACGAAAGTTAAACAAGTACAAACCACAGACTGTCTGTGTCATGGCGAATACAGTCGCTGGTTTATTTATGTCTGTATAGGCCGTTGTTGTGAGTGTGGACGGTCGGAGCATATACTGCATTAGCTTAGCCGATCTCCATTTAGAAAACACGCATTTTAAAAGGTTTTTCGCCTGCCGTCTGTCTGCAGACTTGTCAAAGCATTAATTCATGATTTTTACTAACCGGTATCAGTAGGTTGTTACTTCGGCATCATTTTGAAACATGTATTACAATTAAATCACGGTCAAATATGTTCATTTTGTTGTAGTTGCCAGCGATTCTCTCACTAGTTTAGCATACTCAGCCCGGTTGTTGGCCCGGAAAGAACCTCGATTTTGGAGAGCCAGAAAACTGTGAAAAAGTACCCGCTAGCCGGAACTACGCCTAGTGGAAACGCAGCCAAAAACGGGCCGGGCACGGCACGCTTAAACCGCGCTGTAGTGGAAATGCGCCATTAGATTCAACTTTATTATCATTGCACATAGTCCAGAAAGTGCAAAGAGTAGATAAAGTGCATGAAGATAGAAACTAAATGTACACAGAGAACCAAGGTTCAAAAGTTCTTGTTGGCTATACAACGTATTCACACAGCTGTACCAGGTGAAAAAGCATGAAACTGGTAAACAGATTACTAGTAATTTGCAGAAACTTGGGAGACGCAGAGCCTCACATTCTGCCATCTTGGATCAAGCCGTTGCACCTGATGACTGGTCAGCAGGACGGAGGGCGGGACTCCGTTGGGGACGAGAGGAGGTGGGCTTTGTGTTTACATCATAGATGCTTTGTGCTCAAACTTAACTTTTTGGGGTCAGGTTGCCAGGTCTTCAGGGTTCACGGTGTTGAGTCTAAATATAGATTTATAGATGGTTTAATGAGGTGTTGAAAGCAATAAAGAGAACGAAGAGCTTAGAAAAAAGGGGAAACAAAGACTTGTCATCATCCTTTCGATCTTCGTTGTATGCACTATGCTTTTGCTGAAACTGTGGGATGTGTATGTTGAATATTCAGCTCTTTGCATTTTTTGTTCATGTTTGGATTATATCCCTCGTCCTTGGCCAAGTTAGCATTAGATTTTTTGCAGCTAGAAGAGCTTTTTAGATTTATATTCCTTAGATAACATATGAGAGCATTTGTAAGCATGTTTGTTTTGAAATTTGTATCTATTTTATCAAAAAACAATGCCCATCAAATGTGAACCTGACTCCCAGCCCACCACTAGTTTCATGGAAAGCATATTGTTGTGCGTAGACGGCTCTGCTAGGATTGTTTCCTAGTTAAGGTTTCATGTTATGTGTTTAGATAGGTTCCTGTTTTATTTTGATAGTCTTGTCTACCCTCATATGTCTAAAGTACATTTCCTGCCTTGTCTGTTTTCCTGCTGTTGTGATTGTCTAATTGTCTTCACCTGGTGATGTCTGTCTAGTATATATAGTTCTCGTCTTTCCCTGTCTTGTTGCCAGATTGTCTTGTGCCTTTCCAAGCATTCCAGCGTTATAGTCATTGTCATCGTCCATAAGTTACAGTATTCTTTCATAGATAGCTAGATTAAGTAAGGTAAGATTAGTAAGTATTTTTGTATTAGTATTTTGTAGTTTTTCAATAGTTCATGTAAGACAGTTTATTGAGTGTTTGTTTTGTTGTTTATGTATTCAGTGTATTCCTACCTGTTTACATTAAAACTAGGGCTGTCAAGTTAACGCGTTAATAACGCGTTAAAGCAAAAATGTGAGAGAGAGAATGCGCACACCTTACGTGTATAGTTGTTGTTAGCATCTGGTGCTAGCTGGCTGCGCTAACGGATATAAGGAGCTGTTTCAATGAAAACAGAGGAGCGACATTTCGCCGATAACTGCGCCGAGCACTTGACTTTATGCAGGTAGCCAGACAGTGGGACATTGTACGAAAAGTCAGCACACTCAGCACGGATAGTGCGCGCAACATGATTGCAGCGTCCAGGCAGCTCCCGTTCGAGCATATGCCTTGAGTTGCACATAGCTCCAACGATCCATCACAGTGTCTCTCCACACACACAACACACTTTGTATTGTATTATTGTATTGTATGAGAGAGGTTCCAGGTTGAATTGAGGCGAATATTTGTAGTGTTCAGAGGTTGTTGTGTTTAATATTCATGAGAATATTTGTCATTGTTCAAATGATAATAAACAAACATTTGCATAAAGCATATTTGTCCACTCATATGTTGATAAGAGTATTAAAAACTTGTAAAATATCCCTCTAAGGTACATTTAGAACAGATAAAAAATGTGCGATTAATTTGCGATTAATCGCGATTAACTATGGACAATCATGCGATTAATCGCGATTAAATATTTTTAATCGACTGACAGCCCTAATTAAAACACTTTATTTTGATACTTTGTCCATGTCTGCATCGTGCATTTGATTCCACGCCTTTGTACAGCCTTAACACATATGGGCTTGCTAGGAGGCCTGAGGCGTTCCACTTTTGGTTGTCAGAGTCGGGTCAGATCCTGGCTGTCTGTGCTCCAGCATACATTGGTTCTAAACCATCTGTGTTTTGCAGAATATTCTCACCTTGTGTCTAGTTTTACTTCCTGTCTTTGTGTGTTTTTCCGTTTGTGTTTCTGTGCCTCTCTGCATCAGACTCATTGGTCCTTCCCAGTTTCCAGCTTTCTGCCACCTACACATCAACGCTTTCAGGCCATCTGTGTTTGGAAGACACTCCAACAAAGTGAGCAGTCTCCCCCCAACAGCCATAAAGTCAAAATCAGGATATTGAAGTGGCATGAAACTAATGTGCTTTCTCAGTGCCTGCTCTCGTTTTATTTAAAGATGTAGTCACTGCATGTACCAAGCCAAAAGCTTTAACGCTCATAAAATCACCTACCGGGCCAGACATTGAGTCACACTTCAAACATATTGTCTCATGTGGCAAAAAGTGCTTGTATTACAGCCCGGGCTCAGTGAGCTAGACAAGCAGGGCGACCGCACAAGATCCAAGTTATCTAATTTTTGGAAACTAAGAAAAAGGTCCAAGTGCAACACATCATATGGCTTCATTCATCTACAGCTGCAACCTCATTAAAAAGGGGGAATACTGAGAGAGTTTAGGGCTGTCACCCCTATAAGAGTTGTTGAGATTAATGTTCATAAAAGTATGCTGAACAGTGAGTTTAGCCTACCATGCCCTGAAAGTACTCCATAATAAAGTATTATGTCATTATTTTGGCAATCATGTCCGTCAGTCACAAATTGGTGTAATCACTGACATGTGGGAACATCATGAAATCACTAAGAAGAAGACTGACAGGTCAAGTGAAACACATTTCATTAACCTGACAGGTGTTCCCTGTTTTTATTGAAAATATTCCCACCCTGTATCTAGTTTAGTTGGACTTTCTTTGCATTTTTGCCCTGTTTTGATTGTCTGCCCTGGCCCTATTAGTTTCACCTGTGCCCCATTATCTCTGTAGCCACCTGACCTCATGCACATCTGCGCCTCACCTCTTTAGGTGGTATGTATTTTAGTGCTGTACTGTATCACTTTGCGTAACTTTGTTCTTACTTTTTCTGTTTTGAGTGCATAATTGTGTCCCAATGTGAAGTATGGCAAAATGGTGTATCTTGTAAATTGTGTAATTTTTTTTTTGTATCTTTAATACAGTTTTTATGCATTCTTCTTGACTGAAATATTAAGATATTAAGCTACCTTTGGCTCTTTGTGGAACCGTCGTAAATGTCCCCTCTGTGGTACGAATAAAGGTATTCTGATTCTGATGGTGTATGGAGCTATATCAGGGTCATAAGTTTTGATCATTCAAAAAAATACAATTTATTTGAAAGTTCATGTTTTTATCCTGAACTTTGAAAAATACAATAATGTATTCAAAATAAAAATAAGTATGTGAAATAAATGTTATATATGCTTTATATATGTCATATTTGAATCCTTATTTTTTTCAGTTGCAAATTTTACGTTTTCAGATTCAAAACAATAATCTTTTCAGTTTCAAATCTTGTTTTTTCAGATTTCACTTTTTTTTTCGCCTTCAGATCTTTTTTCGCTTTCAGGTCTTTTTTTTCGCTTTCAAACTTTTGGCCCTGATGTTGCTTGGGGGGCGGAGCTTACCAAAGAGTAGTTTGGCATCCTGAGTGACAGCCCTCCCTCTGTCATGTTGCCTTTTCTGGTTGCTAACGCCATTGTAACACATAATCACTGATGTTCCGCTGTAACGGTGGTGGACTCATCACATGAGAGTGGGCGAGCTGACCAATCAGAGCACACTGGGCTCACAGGGAGGGAGGGCAGAAGCTCCAACAAGCCGTTTAGGACAGAGAGTGAATACACATACTATACAGAGACGCTGTATCAGAAACCAATGTGAGTTTTGAAAATTGCACAATATAAATGTATTCTAGTATACCTCAACAATGGAATTATGATCAGTAGAAATAGCCATGACATGGGACCATTAAGTAATGTGTGTTTTTTAAGCTATTCAAGAAAACACAAAAGATAAAACTCTACTGGTGTTTATTGGGTTTATGAGCAGTCTTAATGGTTTGCCACCACAAACGATAATGTTGCTAGCTAGATAGCTAGCTAGATAGCTAGCTAACAGCTGCGATTGTGACTTCCTGGGGCACAGCAGCCATGTGAGATTTTCAGAGCTTCATGTTAAAAATGCATTGCACAGTGTTCACAGTGTACATCATGGCAATGTTAAAGGAAAGTTTCCAAATTAAGACACAGCACCAGGTTTCTGTTCAGTCCCTGATGGATCCTTGTTGTTTGTGTGTGTGTTTGACACTTCTGCACACACCTGAGTAGTTCCTGTTGGCACACCTGAGGCATTTGAGTCCGCCTGCTCCACTTTTTGTGATACAGTTTTATGATCATGCAGGTGGTAACCAAACAGGTTAGTCAAACTTCATTGGAAGAGTAAACAATTGTAAACAGTAATATTATTATGCAAGCTGTCAGATGTAACATTTCTGCTTTAATTATTACCTCGTGTTGGCTACCTACCATATCTGTCACAACATGTGGCTCGCGCCCAAACTATTCGCAATAAAATACTTTATTCCTGCAATAAGCTCTGGAACTTTGAGCAGTGTCATGCCTAACTTCTAGTTTTAAAAAACATATTTAGACTGTGTTTTTGTCTTTTGTGGCCTACCTCATACCTTTCAAGCTTTTGGGGAAGGGCAACTGTGGGTATTCTCCACAGTATTCAATGTTTACATATCTTATATATATAATATATAATGAAAAGCGCTAAAATAAAATAAAAAATACCATGAATTATTAGGTGACAAAACAAGCTGACACACAACACCTGATTTTATAGTCTTTATACTGTATGACCAATGTGTTAGGAGACAGCTGCTTATCAGCACTTGAGGAGACACAAAACAACTTAATCAATGATTTGGAGTGCGGATTGGGTCTATTTGGGGATTTTAAGTCCAATATTGACTGTCGTTTAGTTCTGTTTTAAGTCTTTCCCAAGTCTTTAGGGAATTATCTGGCTATTAGGCGGATATGTAAATATGGATTTGTTCAACTTAGAGGTGTTGTTTTCTTCACCTTACACTTAGAGATTCCTTATTGTCCTTGCAGTAGGATGTGTTGTGCAGAGGATTGCTCAGGGGGGGGGGGGGTGCTGGTATGCAGAGACAGGAACGTCAGAACAGGGCAGGTTTCTCTCAGCCGAGGTCGATCCAGTTGAAATGCTGCCTGCCGGCGTGTTTGTGTTTTGCTGCTCTTTGTTTCACTGAGCGTCTTGTTTCACCACACAAGACTGCAAGAAGAAGAAGAATAAAAGAGAGAAAGAAAGATACTAAGCAGACCTCAGGAACAATACGTAGAGGCAACCTGAGTATATTCTGCCTTTTTTCAGAAACATGACTAAACCTGAAAAGATTTCATATATTCAGTTTGCTAGAAACTATAAGCATGTTTATTCAGACTTGAAAGGTGCAGTCAGGTGAAAAGCATCATCACTGAGCTTAATATTCTGCTAAACAGGCCACTTTATGGGAGTGGAAAAATAGCAAACTACTCATACAATGTGCAACTTAAATGAATTGACTTTCACATTCTGGATACATTTTTTATGAATTCTGCAACAATGTCTTCTTAAGCCCTGAGCCTGTTTTTCAGGTCTCAGGCTCGAAAATGACATGCCCAGAACAAATGACTATAACTTCACTTCTAAAAGGGGTAAAGTAATAATCTTTTTTCTCAAAGCAATGATAAACCCGTGAGTCGGATGTAGAAAAGTAAGAATCAATATAGAATTTTCTTTTAAAAGTAAATTCCGATTGAACATAGTAAAAAAGTGTAAATTATAGTTTCCGTCCAAAATAAACCCATTACTTATAGTGAAAACCACCCTTGAATGATGGGATAGTAGACTAAAAGCTTTAGGAATCCAAACTATAACATATAATAAGTACCCTGTATCAAGATTGATGCAAAACAAGTGAAATTTGACCTTTTTAGAGAGATTTAGATAAAAAAACCCACTTCTTACTCTTTTTAACCGTTAGAGCCAATAGAATCGAGAGGAAAGTTCCTACAATCCATCTAATCATTACCCATTGGTGAATGAGTGATGCGTAGCCAGAATGCCCAAAACCGGAAGCTGTCATACACTCTCGTAGCTATCATAGCACTAGCAGCTATATGAAAACTCCGTTATTGACATAAATATGATGATGGATTATCATAATCATTTCAAAGTGACACAGACACATTGGATTAACCTTCAGCAGCGTTTTTATCGTTGTAATGCCATTGAACACAACTTTTGATCAGAAAACAGCAAAGGTAAGACGTCTTTTGCCGTTTTGGCTCCGTAAAGCTAAGTTGTTTGTTGTCTGGTTTCGCATTCGCTGCCCTGAGTTTTGGTCGCACAGTGATGATACTTATACTTCTGGAATCTGTGGAATCTCAGCTTTCATGTGATATGTTGTTTGTGCAGATCCGTTAAGTAATAAGGTATTTCTACCGTGAGTTCTGTGCTAAGTGCGTTAGCATTTCTTCGCTCAGGGCTAATTCAGAGGCTTGGTATTACCCTTGTGTAATACCAATTTCCCACCTGACTTCTGACATTTTACTCATTATTTTATTTAGCAATACCTTGCAATTATTAATTTGTTCCAAGCTGCAACAAAACAGTGTTTTAAATACACTGTTAATAATTTAATTGTCAAATAACAGTTAGATACAGAGACTACAGAATTATTTAATTAACTTAAAGGTGGGGTAGGTAAGTTTGAGAAACCGGCTCGAGATACACTTTTTGTTATATTGCATGGAATGCTCTTAACATCCCGATAGCAATGAATATCTTAAGTGCTTTGACAAAAAACTAAATTTCATCTGTGGAAGCCGTGGCGCTGTAAAAAGCACGACCAATCATCTGAGCCGGCCCGGCTAAAGTAACTGGATGGCCTACCTGCCTGTCAGCCTTCCATCTGTGCACAAACTTATCTCGTGCCCTCATTGGTCATGTGCACGTTCGTGTGTGTTGGAGGAGGGGCTCTGTAAGGAAGTGGCAGATTTTTTCCGGCTGTGTATTTTCAAATTCTAGCGCACTCGAGCTGGTTTCTCCAAAATTACATACCCCACCTTTAACTCTCCTGTTTTGTTTTATAATCAATTTTATCTAGTGCTTCAATCGATTAAAAATGTATCTGTGTTTCATCTTCATAACGAAGAAGTATAGATAAAAGATCGTTAACGTTGACAGCCCTCATTTAAACAGTATGTTGTGTTGTACTGGATTACAGCATATAAAATGAGCAAGACTGTGGGCTTTATGGTATTTGTACAGTATGACAGCATGTTACATTAAATAAAGGCTAAGAAAATCTGCTGCTGGAAAAAGGAGTTGAAAAACAGTAATGATGATTAACTTTAATACATAGACTGACACCATGTTAAGGCAGTGGTTCTCAAACTTTTTCTGTCATACATAATACAATTGTGCAATCCCTTTGCTAGAACAATAAGTTATAATACTTTGCCACTTTGCAATCTGTGCAAAAAATGAAAAGAAAGAAAATGCTGATATTTGGCAAAGTGTGTCTTATCACAGCATTAGTGGCTGCAATGAGCCTGTTTTGCACTGCACATTTCTTCAAAACGGGGTTGCAGGCTCAGTGGCAGCGCCAGAGATTTATTTTGGGGTGCTGTGGGGTAGCTTGACGTTTCATAGACAGTGCTCAAACATTTAGGGTTTCCCATTAATGTACCGGGCGCTACAGTGGAATTTTCTACTAAAACAATCCCCACACGCACACAGTGTACCCGCGACTGTTACAATGAAGGCTCGATAATCAGCTCACGGCATATAGGTAAGCAGGGGTAAAGTGCTATTTTTATAGGTGGTGTGTGGACCTCACATAGGGGGGTCCGGGGGCATGCTCCCCCGGGAAGTTTTTTTTTAAAAATATTGAAGTTAAAAGCATCAATCTGGTGCACTTTGAGAGCAAAATGAAGAGATCTATGGATACATCTCGCAACATCCATATGAAACAGAACTGTAAACAGATTTACTATTTCTTTATGGATATTTTACAAATCACTCCCCTTTTAAACTTTATTCTTTTTTTACTGTCATATAGTATTTCATACCTGTTATTACCTCTTATTTTTTTTATAACTATAATGATCATATAAACGTGTGCCTCGGAATTAATTGTTTACATTAATCGTGCTCGCTAGCAGCAGAAGCTAACAATAACGATCTCCGGTACCGGTGCGCTCTCTCTCTCGCTCGCGCACGCACACAAAATGGCTCGTTCCACACACACACAGAGCCGAGCTTGAATGAAAGACAGAGACCCAGACGTACTTCTATTGTACTGTATCATATTAATTTCAAATTAACTTTTTAAAAAAAAAAATTTCCTCCTGGTCTCTCACGCCCCCCCTGTCATGCCTCTGTGCCCCCCAGGGGGGGCGTGCCCCCCACTTTGAGAAACACTGTGTTAAGGTTACCTATCAACATTACTATGGTCCAATACTGAAGCAGCCAGCTCACTTGTGCCACGACTTTCATCATTCCTCAGGAAAGGGTGTGCTCTCCCATATTGTACATTTTGTTCTCACCACATCTTCAACTTATAGCACCACATGATGATCCAATTCTTCAATTTTGTATTCATCTGGGAGGAATTTATGGCAGCACCCCACCATGTCCTAACACCACGGTCAAACACACACCCACTTCATGTCTTCTTATAAAAACGTCCATTTGTAAAGCAGGAGCAGATTCTATTCTGTTTCTGGCTTGAAATGACACAGTGTTTTTTTTTTCCGGCAGGACATTTTTGGCCAAGTGGGCATCAGATTTAAATCTAAATGTGGCACAGTGGGGGAAAGGCGGATACACAGTACAGGAAAATATGTGATCAGTTTCTCCCCTTTGTACGTGCTGGGTTGTGTTTCAGCTGCTGGCAGCACACTGCAGAGGTGAAGTCACCGGGCAGAGAGAAGAACACACACACACACACACACACACAGACACACACACACACACACACACACACACACACACACACAGAGGAGTGTGTGCAGCCATGCAGTGCAGACTTTTCTAAGCAGCACCCTCCAACAATGTCAAACTCTGATTTCAGTTGATAAATAACTATGATATAATGATTGCTTAAACAGTACACATGAACAATATGCCATTCACTATTGTTGTCACTCTAAATGACTTTTAGTGACAGAAATATAACCGACTTTCTCCCTTTACTGAGCTTTTTATTCTGCTTGACTTTATTTTATGACTCATAACTAAATCGTCGTCGGCCTCATATCCAGCAGCAAGCAGCTATTTTCAGTTTAAAAAATATGTTTGTACCGCACCTTCAGCGATCAGCAGAAAGACACAGTGAGGCATTATTTAGAGTCAGATTATTATATGTTTTTTATATATTTTATTTTTTTAGATTAGCCTTTAATTAGTGACATTACTTTTGAATTGGTCTTTTACTTTTTACTATTCTCATTATTTTTTATATTGTTTTATTGAATTTATAATATGTATTAATATTACATATTTTTATTTTTTTATTAATATTAGTAAGTAAGTAATGCAAAAAAATGATTAATACATCTTCGACTTCAATCAGATTCCCTGCTTTACACTTTATATAATTTAAAATGTAAGATTTATTTAATGTATATTTTATTTATATAGTCTGTGCTCCTTATTCTGTTATTGCTGTAGGAGCCTTTCCCAGACAATTTCACCTACATGTAAATTGAGGGCGGTTATGAATAAAGAACCTTAAAGCTTTTGTAATTAAGTTTTCTTAATTTTTTTAAATAGATTGGCAAGCACAATCACATACTGTATATCTCTGTCTAGTTTCCTGTGTTTCTTTCAGGCTGGGCCCTCAGCAGCTGCTGTTACACATACGCTGTATTACATGACATATATGGTGAATCATTGTCTGAGACTGTGGTGAGAGGAAGTGGCCGGAGCAGATTACACAATGGAAACCTAAAACCAGGGCATTGTAATCCAGCACCAGTGAACTGTAAGTGACTCACAATAAAAAAAGATGGAGGACAAAGCTGTTTGATAACGGTTGGGATGGTGAAATCTGATAGTGTTTTCATCCACCCCCTTCACATGTGGATTTCAGGTAGTCACTTATTGTGCTGTCATTCTTTTACAGAGGTGCAGATTAAAGTGCAAACACTTAACTGTATCCCAAGACTAATTCTGAAAGTGAAAGTTTCAAAAGGTCAATTTATCTACAAATTCATATCAGTATTTAGTGTCTCTACTTTGACGTGTCTCCATGCTTTAATGTTCAAAAAGCTCTTTATTTTTCTCATACTGCCTGTGCTGCAGCACCTCTTTTCACCCTCTGTCTGAAACCAGAGCCCAGTCTGCCCTGATTGGCTGGCCAGCTGTGTTGTGATTGGTCAAATGCTTAGAGATCTCCCGCCCCGGGAAGTGTGCGGGAGAAGATTTCACTCTGGGGGGAACACAGGGATTTTTTCCTTTGCAGACCATTTACATGCACTTGATTTTTAAAGAGGATTCCTATGTAAAAAAACACAAGAGCTCCCAAGAAATTAATGGGGAACATTTTCTTTATGTTTAACTAAAACAAGACATTTTTTCAGACAAAAGCATGATCCTTCATTAACCTATCCCTTACCTTTAAGGGGAACACTTTCACTTTGTGACGCATGTGTCATTCATTTTGAATATTCAACATTTTAGTGTTATTTTTTGTGATGCCCATCTAGCATTTGAAGCGTCTTAGCTGCCATATAAAACCACAAGACAAGAAACATAAAAATAAAATGTTATACTAGTGAAGTTATAATAACTCCAATAATAAACCAAGTAAGATTACACTGTGATTAATGTCTGCAGAGAATCACATAACATACAATATGGCTCACTATCATTCAGTTGATACAGTATCAAAACTATCAGATCTAAGAAAAGCATCTCAAGAGAGAACACAAACTTTTACTTGTAACTCAAACTTACGTATCAATTATGTATCAATGGATTCACGCCAAGAGAGTGAACAAGCCAGAACTCTCAAGTGATGATTCCCAAATTCCCAAGAGAGAGCTACTGAAACAAAACACGGAGAGTGAAGCTTGGCACGTTTCACCGAGAGACTCGTCTCCATTATCATCACTCATCCTCCACTTGATGGACACCAGCAACATTGCTTCTGCGTCTGAGGTCGACTTGAATTAGCGTGGAAAAGGGTTAGTCGGGGAGGAGAGGGATCTATCAAAGGCTTTCAGGACTTGGCCTCCTGTCTGCTCCCGTTTTCTCCCCCCTCAGATCATCTTCCTGCTGAGGGCCGTTCCAGTGAGTGAACGCTGCTGGCACTAATTACTCTGGTGAGATGGTCCGGGCCTCGTCACAGGCAGAAAGCCAGGGATGAAAGCTTCATTAATGGATCACAAATACGGGACAACGCTGATAATTACCTCCATGGGCAAGAAGATAAAAAGACGAGGTCCAATAAAAATGGGAGCTTTAGCTGAAGAATACCCAAGTGAGGTTCAGGCTCAGTGAACCTTCCTGCCCTACAACCAACGGACATGAACTGTTCTCTGGTGTGCACTCAAATACAAGCCTCAATGAGCGTTGTATAATATCAAATAAGTCACTGAGGATAACATTCCACTAAATTAAGGGATTTCTAAAATGTGATTATTATCTATGCTTATTATATTATATATTATTTCCTATGTGTTTATTCAATATTTAGGTAGGCTCATGATCCCTAGTTTGCAGGCTTGGGGAGTAATGGATTACATGTGACAGGATTATGTAATCAGAATATTACCTAGAGATCCTTTAAAAAAATGCGTCATCAGATTATTGGTAAACAAAAAAAAAAAAAAATAGGGATTACTAGCAGAAATACATGTTATAATATATTTTGTAATACAAATATATATATTATAGTTGTACATTCTGCGTGAATTTTTTTCAGTTTTTAATTTAGGCTACTTTCATTTTAATTTATTTTAAATGCTGTTTAAATGCAATGGGTGAACACCTGAATTATAAAACTGAAATAATGTGTTTGCTTTTAATTAACCTAAAAGAGCATTTGTAAACTGTACTAATCTGAAGCCTAGCCTATAACTTAATAGGACACATTTTTGACAATAAATATCTAAATATATATTTTTTTACACTGTAGATAGCAGTTATAACTGATTACATTTTTAAAGTAACCCTCCCAACCCTGCCAGTTTTTGTACCGCTTGTGTTTAATCATTTGTCATTTAATAGTTGTGAGGTTGATCAGGTTTGATATTTCAGGTGATTAAAAACACACCATAATCATATATTATTAATCAATGAATACAAGATTAGAATATCAATAAATGCAGATGCAAATAAGGAATAAATACAGTATGTTGATTCCTGTTTCCACACAAAGTAAATTAACACCTACAACATGTCAATAAGATGACTTTAAAGTTGTTGGAAAGCAACTCTGACAGAGAAAGGCTGTTTTCCGTTCTGAACTGATCAATAGGAAACGGAAAAGCCCGGGGCTTGTTGTGTTGTTCCATAAACCCACTGACCTTGTGAGATTCACTGAAATGTTTTATAATGAAGACTAAAGCAGACGTTATTACAAACCAATGGTTAACATAACAACACATTGTGATGTCTCATGACCTTCATGGGGGAAAAAACATCCTGCAAATTTTAGAACCCGAAATCTGTTATTAAAATGTGTCTGCATTGCATCAATGGACCTGCTTCTGGCCAATTCCAAGTGTATTACAAAACTTACAGTAAAACAAATATAAATACTCCTAAAACGTTTATTCTTGTATCTTTTTATGTGAGCTTTGAAATGTCCTTTTAGAATCCTTTCATTTCACAGTTGATTTCTCCATGATTTGCTGCAGTCTCTTGACTTAACGGCCTTCATTTTATGCATCCAGAGTATAAAAGCATAGCACTTGGTCACATCATTTAAACATAATTTCTAACTTCCTTGTCATTATCATCTCCAATCACAAACAACCTTAAAGGGGCCCTGTTCTTCTTTTTTGAGTTTTCCCATCCTGTAGTGTGTTCTATAGGTTTTGTTAAATGTAAATGGTCTGCAAAGGCTAAATTCCCTGTGTTCCCTCCAGAGGGAGTTTCTCTCCCACAAACTCCCCCCCCTGCCTGAAACGCCTCAATTGGACTACTTTGTTTACTTAAGGAACATAGTGACATTACTATGTACCATTCGCGCTGCAACACATTGTAAATTATAGGCTAAGGGGCGGGACTAACCAATCAGGGCAGACTGGGCTCTGGTTTCACACAGAGGGTGAAAAGAAGTGCTGCAGCACAGGCAGTATGAGAAAAATAAAGAGCTTTTTGAACATTAAAGCATGGAGACATGTCACAGTACAGACACTACATACTGATATGAAGCTGGAAATGAGCAGAATATGTCAATTTCAGGCAATGCAGTATCATTTTATTCTTAATGAAGCATTTGCATCACTGCGTGTGCTACAACCTGACTCCAGAAATACAGTTTCACTGCCACAGTTTCCCACCATATTCAGGCCCGTATAGCATTACATATACAGTTGAGGAATAGCTGAGATTATGAAATCAGGCTGTGTTGGGTAGACATAACATGTAGGCCTGTTTACATTCTTGCTGTGCAGGCAGGATGTTCTGGTGTCTCGGGGCCAATCTTGCTATCTATTCAGGGAGAGGAGGCAACAGAAACCTCTACCCGGCAGGGAGCAGGACAGGATGTGCCAAATACAGCCTGCATCGCTTGGTTATTCAGCTGCCGCTAACAATGGGATCCTCGTTCAGGGATTTGATTCATAAAGAGAAAGTGGGGGGTGTTTGGGCATTGTTCAGAGACATGGATTTCTCAATGCAGGGTCAAGATTTCCTCCACTGTAGCTATTGTTGGGATAGACCTGGTAAACAACTTAGCATTAGGCTATTTTTGCCCTGCTGTCGGTAAGTTCTAAAGTTCATGACTCATCGAGGTGACAGTTGGCCACAACACGACGCGGCATCATCGCGTTGCACCACCATCAAGCAGCCGTGGCTGAGGCTAGTTAGATGTTTTTCCAAGGCAATTTGCAAGTGGAGGTGGTGTACAGAGAACAAATGTAAATGTGTAGCTCCTATTTGTATATCCAGTCTTATAACAGCCAATAAGATCATCAGGGCTCATCCTTCTCCCATCTGAAGGATTTATTTGTTTGTCTCTCCAACAGCTTCGAAAGCCTGCCACTGAACTGGCTTCTCTGGCTGCCCAATGTGCTTTGCAGAGAGTGATGGGCTTGCTGCAGATGTTGAAAAACCGGAACTTCCACAGGAAATAAAACCTAACAGGAAGGGGGGGGGCCCGTTCATTCCTATGACAGTTTCTCAGTGGCACATGAAGCAAAAATTGCCTGACTCTCAAAAACAAAACACCTGGATCATCCAGGATCTTCGGGCAATCTTCAGCATCCACTAGGCACATTGCTTTTTCCCTAAGCCCCGCCTCCAATTGGTTGCGTCACGGCTGGTCTCGGCCCAGTCAAATGAAATGAGAGAGGAAATGAATTAATTTGTGGCTTTTTGCTCATTCAGGACCTAATGATTGAAATCAGGGCAATTCAAGTGTTTGAACTGTGACGTTTATTTTAGTAAAAGTGAAACACCAAGTAATTCAGGAACTCAATTGAAAAAAGTTCAATCAATAATTGAAAACGTGAGCTCGCCTCTCTTAAAGCCACAAAACAGAAAATATGTCTCAAACTACATCAGGTTTTTTGTCTGGAGCTGCTCCTAGACAATGAACTGGTTCGATGGATCCACAGAATATTTTTTTCTCAGGACCAAATTACCTTTAGACCAACAGTCTAGACCACTGTATCTCTTGCTACAAGGCAGCGAGGTGAGCAGGTTCTGGTCATTTACTTTGAACATAACACATTACCCAATGCATTGTCTATGAAACAGTTACATACCTGATACTTGATAACATCCCACATTTAAGTTTTAGTAGTTTATTTTTTGGGAGACATTTTAGATCACAGGAATAACATATATGCATTTTGAAGAGTGGTTGTACTTCAAGAGAAGGATCTGTTCTCCCCCAAGTGGACTTAATACTTTAGAAATTAACCGTACCAAATGGTGTGGATATTTCAACCTTTCCAGTCATCAGATCCATAGCATGGAAATCCATGATGAGCAGTTACTGGGAACAAGTCAACTAATTTGGATGCATTAATAAATCCACTGCTGTATATAAATAAACATGTAGAATGGAACATGACTCACTGTCAGGTCCACACTGAGAGCTTCAGCATTACACACTCACAGTGTGTTGTAATTTCTATTCTTAGAAAGATGGTAGGATTAGCCTAGGGTAAATACGACTGATTCATTTGAAATCTGGCGCACAGAGATGGATGTCGCCTACACTTTATTGATCAAACTAGAAACACTAATTTCCCTTTCTTCCCTAAATGATATTAGCACATGAGTAGAAACAGAAGTTCTGCCCCATCCACTTTCAGACAACTGGGATGGCTTTTTGCTGCCCCATTAAAATGTTGGATGTCAAACACTTAATTAAACATCAATTCATGCTGGAAATGCTCTGTAAAGGAAAACACAAAATTCAGTCACCAGGTGAGTTAAAGATATAATGGAATATGATCTAAAAATGTAAGTATTTAAAAAGATATACGGCATATTTTTGGCTTGAAACGAGTCATTAGAAATCATGCATATCCTTGCAAGAATACAACATGTCTTAGTCATAACAGCTAAAAAATAGATCAATTGAGCAAGTCTATTAGAGTATAAGACCTTGTTTAAGCCTCTAAATGATTCTGAAAAGGATTCTTAAATCGACAAAAGATGTAATTAACAAATACATTAGGTTTACATTGAAACCATAACAACCTCATGCTTGACTTTGGATTTTAAGAGAGAAATAAGAACTTTTGGTAACACTTTATATTAAGGTACTGTTATGATCTCTGTAAGATCGCGGAAAAGGTAGGACCCAAATGCAGACTACAAAAACGGAAAAAGGTTTAGAAACAAAAAGTGAGCTTTATTTAAAAGCTGACAAAAAACATGGCATGAATCAAAACGGTATCTCAGGGAAACAATAACACAAAAACTGACCGTGAAAACCATGGAGGAAGACCGGAGAGAAAAACATATGACGTGAAGGGAGGACAACAAACAATGAACCGACGGGGAACACAGGAAGAGACAAGACTAAATACAGGGAGGGGTAATCACGAGACGAGAAACAGCCGGGCAGGGGAGGAGAAACACAAGGGCAACAGGTGAACACAATCAGACAATCAGACACACCAGGGAAACTAATGACAGGGAGGAAAACACAGGGAGAAGGACCAGACAAGAAACAAGGAGGAAAACATGAAACAGGGAGAAAAGAACAGCAAAACAAAACCCATTACCAGACACACAAAACTAAAACCGTGACATAACACCAAGATCGTGACAGGTACACAAATTAACCATCAACTAGTTGTTCATTAACATGCATATTAGCAGTATATTGGCTCTTTATTAGTCATTATAAAACACTTATTAATGCCTTATTCTACATGACCATATTCTACAAGTAATAAGCCATTAGTTGAGAGTTTTTCCTCAATAACCCTCTAATTAGTGCTTATTTATTGCAAGTAAGGAAGTTGTTGTACATGAGTTTTGGTCTTAATATGCTCTGCTCAATATGGGCCTAATAAGGCAATAGTAACACAAGAATAGTAATTCTCCCATAATAACACTTAACAAATATGATCTATTATTATGTAACAAGACATGAAACTATAAGTGTTAATTGTGTCTAAATAAATCAAAATTAGGTATTTATATATAAGAATGTGTTTTGGGGTATTGACAGTTCAGCTACCATTAGCAAGGTGATATTGACCTGTATGTTTCATATTTGCACATTTATATATTTGTAAAATGTGTACTGAAGGTTAGACAGGAAACCGGGTAACGGAAGTAGGAGAAAGTGAACTGAATAGCATGGCAGTAGACATCCTAGACTGCTACTAATTTTCCCTATGCAACCTGAAGAGTAAAAGGGTCAAGTCCGTCAGAAAGCAATGACTGTAAGTGTAAGTGTACGCCTTACACTTACACTGTAAGGATTAGTAACATGTATTGTGTTTATGTAATGACATTTGGAGATGTTTAAACACAATGAGAAAATGCGTTAGCATTCGCGCTAGCATTAGCATACATGGTAACTTTAGCATACATGCTAGCGTTAGCCATACATACTAGCCTGTATACATGCTTATTGCACAGCTAGCATTAGCTATATTTACCTTGTTTACACTTAGCGGTCCTATGTGTTAATCTGTGGATGTTACACTTGCATGTATGAGATCATTAACTTGTTACAACCCAGCCTCACGGCATTTCGTGTTATAGTCACTACATTTTATCCATTGATTCGTGTTCACAAACACGATTTTTGACATTACATTACATTGGATTTAGCTGACGCTTTTATCCAAAGCGACTTACAATAAGTGCATTCGACCAGGAAGATACAAACTTGAAGAAAACAGAATCATATAAGTACATCAGGTTTCATAGAGCTAAAACATTTCAAGTGCTACTCAACTGGCTTTAGATAAGCCAGTCCTTTATTAGTATATAAGTGCTTTGTTAGCAATTCTTTGTTAGTAATTCTATCGCTCGAAGTGGAGTCAAAAGAGATGAGTTTTAAGTCTGCGCCGGAAGATGTGTAGGCTATCTGCTGTCCTGATTTCAATGGGGAGCTCATTCCACAATTTTGGAGCCAGGATAGCAAACCGACGTGTTTTTGCTGATGGGAACTTGGGTCCCCCTCGCAGTGCTGGTGCAGCAAGCCGTTTGGCCGATGCAGAGCGGAGTGCACGTGCTGGGGTGTACAGTTTAACCATGTCCTGGATGTAGGAAGGGCCAGTTCTTACTCAATATCAAGCCACGATTATTGTTTTTATTTTAAATCGTATAATGTCTGACTTTTTTTGCCATCCGTGAGGAAAAGAAATGGTGCTCAGAGCCTCAGAATACTGAAATCTGTATTTTTTAAATCTTTTTTTCCTTCTAATTTGTTATTCTTTTCTAAATAACACACTGTTATTTACTCAACAATAACACACAATTATCCTTGTTTTTATTTATTTGTTTAATTCTATAATCTCTGGCTTTTTTGTCGTCCGTCAGGAAGTCAATTTCAAAATAAAGCAACAGGAAACAGACGTAGGCCTATATGGGACATTTCGAGCATCATTGCGATACACACCCATGAACTGATTACCCAAGATCCTCAGCTATGGTTTAAGCTCGGTGATTGGATGTTTTGCCGCAATGCACGTTGGGATATGGTGTTAATGCTATATGAAATCCAAATTTTCTTTTCTGAGTTTAGGATGGCCGAAGACACTACACTACCCATAATCCTCAGCTATTGTTTGGGACTACAGTCCCTTTGCTTGACAAACCCTGTGATTAATCTTCAAGCTCTGGGATTGGATGTTGGAGTGGCAGTGCGCCAAGGTTACGCCGAGCGTCAGACACCTCTTTGAAATGGAATGAAACCCACGGCAGGTACTATCCAAAACTGGACTCGAACAGGATATATAACATATAACATATTCAACAAAAAATTCAATAACGTGCTTTAACCACTAGGCGGTGCACACAAGGTACACACAGGATACAATGCCATAATAACTTTTTATTATTAGTGTAGGACACTTATGTATATATAACATCTGAAGATGTGTAGTTTTATTCATGTTTTTACATAATTTTACAGGATATTGCTATATTATTCCACATGTTTTACTTCTACACATTAATATGTGATTTGTAAACATCACAGACAGAAAGGTATATCCGTCATTTAATGGTAAGCTATTGAAATTCTGATTCCATAGATGTGTATCCCATCACCCAAAACCCCTGACTATTCTTCCAACTCAGTATTTACATTCTTATATTCAAAGAAAATCAGTAATATCTTTAAAAACTACAAGTCCTTTTCTATAAGCTGTGCACCGTTATGGTGTAAATATAACCTATCTACAAATTGGATCAAATATAAAAATCAGCTGAATTAGTGTTGATACGGCAAGGAGACGTATTGTGTGAAGAGAAATTGAAGATGTTGTTTAATTGCTGATATATTTTTTGATCCACGTCACGTATTCAGGTTCGGTGGCAGGTCTTCCAGTTTGTCTAGAAGTCTTCTAATCAGGGCTCTATAAATAAAGAACTACAGCAGATTTGTAATATTGAATGCAGCCGAACCGTGTATTACAATGCCGTTATGTGATGACTTCCAAAGAGAAAAGCAAGCACACTCGGATTAAAGTATTCTTTTCTTTTTTTTTATGTTTTCGGATTTCACATCGCATAAACACCATATCCCAACGTGCATTGCGGCTAAAACATCCAATCACCGAGCTTCAACGATAGCTGAGGATTATGGGTAGTTCGATGTTTTAATCGATCAAAACCTCTGAAAAAAGAAATGAGTCTCTCAGAATCGAAAGGGAAAAATCTATGGGAAAAACACAAAAGCAGTGTACACAATTTAAACCAATTAATGTTGTGTAATTAACAAGGATAAACTGATGTGTTTTAGTGGATGAGTACGGCAGATATCACTGTAAAATCATTTGACAGTGAGGGGAATACGGTTTTATTATGAAAACTTCGGGACCGGAAATACTGTTTTCACCCCGTGAGGGTTGACGCTAACTTTACATAGAGGGAAAGACATACACGTTCTCCTGGCGAGACCTCAAATAATCTTCGTAATATCTATCAAACTATAGATCCTACACATCCACTCGACGTGGATTCTAAAAGTACAATATACACTTCTCGCTAGAAATCTAATCAAAAAGCATTTTAAAGGCCAAACTATTGTACAATTTAGGATTTTACAGAGAGGGTTATTTTTTAATATACGACCCTCCGGAGCGTTTGCAATTGCCGCAAATTGTTGTTTCTTACACGACCAGAGGTGCTAAACTTTAAAACGTGACTATACAGTAGGTCGTAATAAGCTGCTGAAAAATCGACCTATTTGGTCGTATGAGTTGGAGGACTTGTTGCAGCTGTGGTGGAGAGCACTAGAGCGCTCAAGTGAGTGACCTGTTTGCTCTGTGTGTGGTTTGATGTGATTATACTTGGTGAGTATGGTAGCACCTTATGTACACTTCACGTAGTCTGCCACCCATTTACTGGCCTCCACCAAATTCAGTTTATATTATATTTCATACAACTTTAGTAATAAAGATCATTTTAAATGAATACTTGTGGTTTATGTTTGCTCATTAAGTATTTTCCTTTCAGTGACCATTGCTCCTCTTTGTAACTTTTGATTTAAATCGAATAAAAACACATATTACCCTAAGTTAATAAAGCTAACAAAAAAACATATTTTTGAGGTAAAAACAAGTGGCCAGTGACCCTTTTAAACTGCGCCTGGACCCCCCTGTGGCCCCCCTCCAAAAGAATATATCTATGATAATTGCAATTTGTGATTGTGATGGAGGCAATACTGTGCTGTAACCTGGGCCTAAGATAACAGGAATGGGTTTTTTCAATAATGTAATTAAATACATTGACACTAAGTTACTGAAACATTTATGTATTTATACCCCAAACTGTATTTAGGTTAATGGTAAAGTAAAAGTAAACTAAAATGGTATCAAGTCATTGACATCAATTCTGTTGATAAAACAAAAACCAGTAATGGTATTTTATAGCTTCATACTGAACTGAAAAGTTTAAATCTTGAACACTGTCTTTGTCTCCCTTGTCCAGCTTTAAATGTGCCCCTTCTCATTGGCCCGGCACAGCCCCCCACACCCCCCTCCCCCCAGTAAAATTGTTCTTGCACCTCCATATTGGCTCCCACTGGTTTAATACAGTTTACCATGGCTTCAGCTTCCTAGATCTCAGCTGCAGTGTAAAGATGTCTGCCTGTTGCACAGCAGAGCAGGCTCTCAGTTAAACAATGTTAGTGAGTGGTGCTGCTTGTGGTGCCAGTACACGCAGCCCTTCTGCCTGCAGGTTCACTGATCTGAAATCAGTCTCCTTCTTTGTCCTGATACGCCTCTCACACAAATTGGTTCCCTCTGTGCACATGCATCCGGCCACAGGACACAAATAACTAGATGCAGCTCCCTGTAATGACATGTAGTGGACAAAACAGGCTAGAATTATGGAGGGAGGAATAAAATCACTACTTTCATCTCGCCTGCTGGGGCTGTCGCGCTCTTGAAAAGCTTCTGTTGTGAATTGCAGCTATGCCCGGGGGGGGGAGGGAACATACAAGTGCAAAAGAACATACACATTAGGCCTGTGATGCCCTGCAGACACTCACAGGGGGTCGCCTTTCAAAGACTACAATTTGGAGTGTTTTCAACCTCAAGACCCTGAACTTTTTCATAACGTTAATATTATGTGACTCAAGGTCAGTAAATAAAGGGGAATGTGTAGTGAGTCACTAGTGGAAAAACCATCTGTACTCCCTTTGATTCGTTGTTATATGTCTAGTACTGTACGCACAATGACAGATACGTTTGTTTTGGTCGCCAACCCTCACCCTATAACCTGCACATTTAGTTTGCGATAAAATACCGGTAGAAGATCTATAACATCTTCTTGCAAACATTTATTATTATTTTTCTATTAATTCAATTATGGTTTCAGTTATTTATAGGTTTTAATATTTTTTTGTTTTTATTCATATTGTCTTATTTTATTTTACCGAGAGGGATCATTATTTATTGTATTGTCTTTTTATTATCACACCTTGTGCCCATTGAACTTTATATTATGTTGTTATGCTGCATTTGTGCAAAAAGTGAATTTTCTGTTCTCTGTTTTCATTTGTGATGTGTCGCCATGTTGTTAAAGCAGTTAGTAGCAGTAGCAGTCAGTCAGTACCTGGTTTATGAAAAGTGCTATATAAATAAAGATTTATTAATATGATTTAATATTAAAGGACACATGTTTTATCTGTTTATATAGTGCGCTCCTTTATTTCCGAGACATTTCCGATCCAGTTTGTTATCAAGTGAGCTCCAATTTTTCCACATCCTGCACCTGCTTTCCAAAAATGTTAATGAGAACAACACCAGTCCTTCTTCTGCTGAAGTCTATGACCTTCTCCTTGTTCAGGGTCACGTTCAGGGGTAGCTGGCCATCAGGTCCCTGTAATCCAACTCCTGTCCATCTGAGTAAAGAAATCCTCTATTTGTGCCACAGCTTTTTCAAAAGTGATTTAAAAAAGAGTTTAGAAAATGAATAAAGACAAATATGCATAACATTTCAGGCAATGGCATCCCCTATATCTCCCCCTGTCAACTCTGTATTTCTGATAAAGGCACACTCTCGCCCTCCACAACATTTAAATAAATAAGTAGCAGCATTTCAAAGCTATGTGAACATAAAGGTGATGGTATATGTATGATTTGCACACAACAGTGAATGTAGCATTATTGCTGAGTGAAGTAGCAGCAGAATAACACAAGTAGAAAGCAAGGAGTGTATATTGCACAAGATTGTTACAGTCTCTATTGTGTGGGGGTCTACCAGGGGCCGTGCTGGCTGTACAGTCTGACGGCTGCAGGAAGGGAGGTCTTTACGTTTAAAGTCACCAGGCATCTCCCCATGAGACACCCCCGCCCCCCCCCCGGGTGAAGCAGCTCGTCACTGAAGGAGCTGAACAGTGTAGGTATAGGGTGTCCTGCATGCTGACTTTCCTGGACGAACAGAGGCCTTTTCTGTCTTATGGCGCTTTTCCACTGCAGGACCTAGCACGGCTTAGTACGGTATGGTTAGGCCTTGGTAGGCCAGGCTCAATTTATGCTGCGTTACCATTACAGTTTAGTTACTGGGGTAGTAACTATAGTAACGCAGTGTAGGCGGGGCGATCGGCTGTTCGGCGGGCGGAGCGACGCTGCATAAAACTGGCGTGACGTCATCTTCAATGCGAACCACAAAACCAAAACATCAGCCGTTAGCTGTTAGCACTCAGAGCTCACAGCTCCCTCATATCTGTTCTGTTCAGAAACTAGACAAAAGTTAAACAAGTACAAACCACAGACTGTCTGTGTCATGGCGAATACAGTCGCTGGTTTATTTATGTCTGTAGGCCGTTGTTGTGAGTGTGGACGGAGCATATACAACGTTAGCTTAGCCTGATCGATCCGATCTCCATTTAGAAAACACGCATTTTAAAGGTTTTTCGCCTGCCGTCTTGTCTGCAGACTTGTCAAAGCATTAATTCAGGGTTTTTACTAACCGGTATCAGTATGTCGTTACTTCGTCATCATTTTGAAATGTGTATTACAATTAAATCACGGTAAAATATGTTCATTTTGTTGTAGTTGTAGCCCCCTCTTGCCAGCGATTCTCTCTGACCAATCAGCAGTCGAGAGTGTTTAGGTCACTAGTTTAGCATATTCAGCCCGGTTGTTGGCCCGGTAAGAACCTGATTTTGGAGGGCCAGAAAAAAGGTGAAAAAGTAGCCCTGAGCCGGAACTACCCCTAGTGGAAAAGCAAAAAAAAGCGGGCCGGGTTTAGAAAGCTAAAGGGCCTCAGTTTGGGCCCCCAGCCAGGACAGGTGATGCAGGGTTCAACAGGATATGCAGTTCAGGGATGTGGAACGGCCTATTGGTCTGTGGAGGCGTCACTCTGTTTGGCCTTGGTAAACACCTTGTGTAAAACCAGGTCCTATATGATTGTGCTGAGACTGTGTGTGTGTTTGAACTGTGAGACAACACTGCACTCATTTGCATTATCTCTTTACATAAAAATATTTCTAATTTCTAAGGTGAAGGATTAAATAGTGGGTGCACTATTAGACGGACATGAATGCCAGTCCCTTTTAAACGCTATGGGATACCCTCTAAAATGCTATAGTCAGGCAAAAATCATCCTGATTTGTTGTTCTCTATCAACACTAGACAGTAAAACATGTTACTTTTATTACATATTTACAGTAAAGTACTCATTCACGCAGTCCTCTTTTATATCTTAAATAACGACTTCCCTGCTTTTCAAATCCAAATATACTAGGTTGTTGGCTAATACATTTCTAAAGCCCTGTTCAGGAACACCTAGCATTGTTGGAGTCATACACAGGTTAAAGTGACAGTGTTCTGTAATGGCTTCAGGATGACATCACACAGACAGAGCCACAATGCTTGCACAATATTTGGCGCCTGGTGTGCAGGAGTGGTGTCACTGATAAAGAACTGCACTGAGTTGAAAAGCTGCATCAGTGATGGATTCAAGAAAGTATTTTACTGTGAAAGTCACCGGTGTTTGTCTCTGCTTCTCTCAGTCACCTCTTAAAAATGTTGGATGTTGGATAACATTGGGCCTGGTTATGGACATGAAACTGTATCATATTGCAAAAGCACTTTATATGTTGTTGTTTTTTTATTTAATTAACCTGCAATGTCATTTTATTATTTATTCCGTGAAGGTACCGCTAAGACTGATAATATTGTATTTATCTTAGTTTTTACAGGTTTAATATCGAGCCTGTAATGTGATACGTGCGTCATCTGCTAGCTGAACTGGACTATTGCCAGTATTGTAACCACCTTTGGGGGGCATTGGAATCAGCAATTGTATGCACATGTACAACAGGTGTACCTTATATGTTCCCAAGGCAAAAGCAATCACCCAGTTACATTGTGTTTCTGTATGTCAAAAATGGTCTTCCTATATAGTCTTAAGCTCAATGGTGAGCTGTAATATCTAAGATGAGTGTAATTCATGAGAGGAAACATGCGAATAAAGCACAGGAGCCTGTATGCTGGGATAAAACTCTCCTGCAGTGCATTTATTAACTTTCACATCATCATATCAGCCCCACTGTGTTCATCAAGGCTCTGTGAAAAGAGCAGCTCCTATATACATTATCTCATCTTCATGTGACAGCCGTCAGGTCTGATATTGGGAATATAAAAAGCACAAAGGGGCTAGTGGCCTGAGAGGATCTGTTTCCATCACATCCAGGTGTGGTGCCGCTGTATTGTTCATGCCAGTGGGATCAAACCAGATCATACACACATGCACAGAAGAGGTTTGGGCCTTTTATAGTAATCCACCCCCCCATTCTTAAATAATAATCCACCCCCAATTCTGCTGCCATCTTCTCATGGTACTCCTTTGCTATTTGCATGTTTTTGTATAATAAGCATTCGGCACAAAAATGGCCCCTTTCTATGCATAATTTACATTATCAGCACTAATAGCAAACAGTGTCACAGTGACATTTTTAGCTTCTTTGGAAAGTTGCTGGTAACTAAATCACATTCATGATATACATATATTTGTTGTGGTGGAACCTCAGAATTAAATGCAGCAGTTGAATGAAAAGGCAAAATGTAATTATGTTTAGTACCAAGCTTTATTGCCAACTTTGTGTACAAAAACAATGAATGTGTGTTTGTGTTGCATTCATTGTACACATGAATACATACATACAGCTAAAAAGCTGAAATATAGTAACAGAAACATTAAACTAATACATTCTTATATACATATTTGGGCTGTCAAATTAACATGTTGACTTTGATCCACAATTTAAAAAAGAATAACACAAATTAACGCATAGCAAAAAACTGTCATGGCCACAACGGTCGGTTTTAACCCGTTTTGTATCATTGCAGTGATTCATTTGATTAAATAATCTGCATGTATTGTCATTTATTCAATTAAAAACTTGAAATGACAGCCTTAATAAATATATTGAAAATGATATATGCCTGACCTTTTGTTTAGCGCCACTATCAGTCTAGAATCTTCATTTTTAAACAATGCATTTCAAATCTGATGAGCAGACAACACAGAGACGGTGCCTTACTTCTCAGCATGTCTTCATCTCTGTGTGCCCTGTCAGTCAAAATCCCCAAACATTTATCAGCGCCCTGTGAACCCAGGCTGTGCTGAGTGTGCATCACCCCCCCCCCCGCCATGCCGGGCGGGGAGCTGTCAGCTGAGCAAAGAGCTTTGGCCTTTATCCTCCAGTCTCAGCACTAATCGCTTTAATCTGTGCTGCCTAACAAGCCCGGGTCAGAACCTCTACCTGCAGGACTACAACTAGTTATTTCAAAGTCTCCTGGGATTTGTAGTCAGCATTCTCTAACGTCACCTTGAGAAAAACAAGCCCACTCCCAGGCCTTAAAGTATGTTAAGGTTAAAGAGAAAGGCAGGGGAGCCCGATCCCTGCATGATGTATCTTAAGAGATCATCTCAAGTTATTCCCTTTGAAGCATCGTAAATCTGAACGTTAATGACCCTACAAATGTCTGCCTCGGCCTGGATTGATGCCTCTCTGTGTTTGATGCCCCAACAGGAAAATGTGAGAAGTCAGCTGAGTGTTGTTGTTCTGTGGGTCCAGATGGGGATGTCACTGATGAGGAGAGGTGTCGGGCCAAACTGTCGTAACATGCAGCGTCAGTTAGCAGCATTAAAGGCACAGGGAGGACATGGTAATGATGGGGCTGTGGATGTGTGTGTGCTCAGAGAGGGGGGGGGGGGGAGAGTTCCCAGAGGAACTGATTATCCCCATCTTAACTTATGGTTGTGTGGGGGGAGGGCAGGAAGCAGGGGTGGAGGTGGGATGCTGTGGCTGTGAACAGCAGGCTAATTAATTACACATTGGCTTGTGGGAATATTCTGCCTAAATGCCAGTCAGGTCCCTGTGAGGCGACACACTTAACAACTCCAGAGCAGCACACACATGCTGTAGAACACACTGTGGTGCATTCACAACGGACCAGAAGAGAATTCTGACCGCAGCATCGCGTCACTCGAGATAGAAGCATCGGAGAGGTGGTGGGCCTTTAAACCCTTGAACATCCCGCCTATCACCCCCTTTGAATCTGTGTTGCAAATATCTAGGAATTATAAATGATGATCAGGGTTGGGAGGGTTAATTTAAAAATGTAATATATTACAATAACTAGTTACATGTCAAAAATGTAATCAGTAACCTAAGTATCAAAATATAAAAGTAACCTGATTACTTTATGTTACTTTTGGATTACCTCACTATCAAATGCAATGCAAATTAAAATAATTAGAAAATAAATAACAATAAGATGTTTTTTACTTAAGTGTATGTAACACAGTAACATAAGAGAAGACGAAATCAAGATATTTCATATCAAGAATGTAGTAACAGTAATAGTTCACAAATGCTGTTTAAGCTTTATACATTCATCAAAAGCATAGACTGTATTTGTGTTTAATAAATCAAGGTTCCACCTACAAATGTATTTAAAATAAAGAATGAAAGTAGTCTAAATATAAACCATAAAGAAAATTCATTCATAATTCAGAATCTACTTATAATATATTGATCTTTATTTCAAAATCTATTGTAACACTGTAATTCTGCTAGCAGTCTCTATTTTTTTTTTAAAATGTATTTTTAATGTAATTGTAATCGAATAAGGTTACTTTTTCTGTATCCTGATTACGAAATCTCGTTACATGTAACCCATTACTCCTCAAGCCTGTTGATGATCCTCTCTTTTTAAACCCCACATTCAACCACTTTAAACAAAACGAAATGGAGGATAAAATAGGTTTTTACTTTAGAAACAGGATACTGAGATTTATTTTAAACCTTAAAACCCTTATGCACCATTGCTCCCTGTATGCTCTGGTTGGATGGTATGTCTGTCCTAAACCATTGGCACAATGGAAACAGGAACTCATCGATTTTGCACACTAAGCGGGCTTTTAGTCCTGCTGCTCCAGTTGCTTGGAACCAGCTCTAATAGGGTCTGAAACTCAGGAGCTGGTCTCTCTGAACAGATTTAAAGTGCTTCTTAATGAGCGAAGCAGGCAGCTCTGTCTGTAGATGATTTGTGTGATTACCTCTCTGATTGTGACTATGATAAGCTCTCTGTTCTTGTTTTTAATTTGTTGTCTGTAACTCAGCTGCTTCCTATCTTGGCCAGGACTCTCTTGTAAAACTGATTTTTTTATCCTCAATGAGACTTCTCCTGGTTAAATGAAGGTAGATACCAAGGTCTCATCAGCCATGGATGGAATAACGACTTTTGCTGCTTCGTACATGTTGTGACAGCCTCAGATATGTCAGAATACCAAATGCTGTATTTTGGCAACTCTGCTTTACACGCTGATGAGCTGTATGAGTCTTAGTTTCTTCTTTATTCTTATCCCACATATTTGTTCTTCACCTACAAAAGGCATTAAATGCAGTGAAGAGTGTAGCATGTGTCGCTCCTTTAGCTGCTCATACTGTAGTCTTGCTTTAGGTGTTGGGGGAACAGAGACCATGAGTCCAGCTGATTTGGACCACATTGGTCAACCTGGATTTTTCTTCACTATGGACTTCAGCTCCGTGATGAATCAGAAAAATGTACAGGAAACCTCCAGAGGGGTTTTTTGTATCCCTGTGGTGTTGTTTGGATATGGTTATAAAGCAACAATAACTTGCACTGTGTGACAATAACTTGCACTGTGTGAATATTGCGGTTACAAACTCCACTAACATACACACTCTTTAATTATTACATTTCTTATTTAATTTATATTCTTTCTGGTGGAGTGGGCATGGCATAAATGTTGATGCACATAGAGAAGCAGATAGCATGATATCCCGGTGCACTAGTTGTGTCTTGAGTTATTTAAACCATGAAGCTTTTTCAACTAATAAAAGCATTTTTCGTGTGTTTCTGGCACATGATAACAGGTTGACCTAAGTTACAATTCACTTTACTAGCTATATTTTTGCTACAATCTTGTGAACCCATGTAACAGTTGTCTGAAATATTCTAGGAATGTCTTTGTTTAACATATCTACGTAGCATAATTCATGTTAAGTGTTATGGGAAGAAAATAATTCAGATGTCAGTGTAGGAAAACCTCTCATCCCGCTACTTAATCATTTTATGGAATTATGCATGAGGGCTGCTTTGTGGGTTCTTCATGGTTGCAGAGCGACAATGCATGTCAGCTGCCTGACTGTAGAAGCTACCGTTGTTCAAAGACACTCAGAAGAACCCATGCACATTTTTTATTTCGATGAGATGAGTCATTTGCAAAACTAATTATAACTATAAGTCTGGGATAAGTGTTGATTGCCACATCACACTTTTTCTCTCGTCCGCCCACAGCGAGGCCTACAACAAGCTGTCCTAGTATCAGACGTCCCCCGCCTGTGGGTGGCTGTGGGTGTGTACATGTTGCTTCTATTGGTAGCCCACATGTCTGGAGGGTCCTCATAAGTAGCCTCACCACCTCCTGTGCCAGGTCTCCATGGCTCTGGCAGACTGATGAGTGTTTGTTCAATACACACTGATGCCATTTGTATCCTCCTCCACTCCTCCAAGAGAGAACACCTGCTGTGCTGAGACACAGCGGGCTCAAGTGTGTGTGTGTGTGTGTGTGTGTGTGTGTGTGTGTGTGTGTGCACGTGCATGTGTGTGTGTGTGTGTGTGGGTCTGCACATGTATTCGAGTGGGGTAGTGTGTCTTTAGCAGCACATAAAAACTCACTAAAGCGGCCAAAATCATAAAAATATAAGAAAGAAATATAACTCAAAGCAAAGTGCCGCTGAGGCACCCGTTAGCGAATCTTACGCATTGGTAAAAATTAAGGTCCGAGCAAAATTCGTTTTAGTACAATTTATTTTACACATACAAGCACTTTTTTTAGTTCTTACCCGATGTTAAAAAACCATAGGCCTACCGGGTGCGCTCCCCACTACCACCTGTTTCCCAGATTTATAATGAGCAGGTCTCCCCTCCCCCGGTGCCCAAAGGCTGCCTTTTCAAAACAGAGGCATAGTACAACTTATTTGATAAGCTTAAGTAAGAATTAAAAGGAAGATTTACTATAAACAAAAAGAACAATAAAACAAATGGATAACTATTAAATAATATAAGCTCCTAGATATGGCTTCATCATACCGGCCCCTAATTGTGATGCTATAGCAAATCAATTACAACAAAACATTCTATGGAGCCAGGTAACACCTTTAAATATTACGCAAAATCACGCAAAATATCAAATCACATTTCTGTTTATCATACAAAATCTACTAATATGCATATACACATTTAACAAGTCATTTCAATTAGCCCCCACTTAGATCCCCCCCCCAAAGTTCATGCTGCGTCAGTGTCTTTTGTGGTATCACCACTCACTGTCCCTGAGGCAGGAGACAGTAGTTAAAAGGGTATCAGTGTAGTTTGAAATAGAGAGGTTTGTGTATGGAAAGATGTAAGAAAGATAGTATGTGTGTGTGCAGGGGATAAGGGGTAGGGCATTGGCTAGCTCTTGGCTCAGTTGGCTTCCAGGAGTAGACAGAGCTTATAGTCTAGCAGGAAGGGCCCTCAGATTTTGAGATACCCCTACCCGAGGTAGAACAAATGACAACAATGATTTTTCTTATCTTTAGGGTCTCCCATTAATGAAATTGATTGTTGTCAAATTTTATTTTGGGGGAAAAAATGTTTTTTTGGTTGTTCTTTAGAACTACCCCAATCCCTGAAAAAGAGCCAAATTAGACCAGGCCGAATATGGGAAAGGTGACAAAAAGCCCATAACTTGAGAATGACCACTCTTTTCCTCTTCAGATTTGCTGAGGGTGGCTTTCCTACATCACCAAATAGTCAGACAATTAATTAACTAAAAAAATACTGAACTATAGTCCTGTAAACTTAGCTTTAGTTTAGACGGAAATTGTACTTTTTGGTGATAGGAACATAGGACTCAATCACTTTTCTCTCATTATCAGAAAAACAGAAATCCCTAAAAAATATACCATTACTGAATTGTCTAGGGTGCTATTGAACACTAACCAGTATGGAAATATCTGGTACAGTTCTATTGCAAATGAGATTTCTTTAGACATAGGCCTACCTCTTCTCTGATCCAGTCAAATTCCGAATGGGGGATAAGTGGCATAATAGCCTATAAGTTACGAATGCTCACGCTGATGGTCATTATATTTGGAGAGGGAAATACCAGATGACTGAACTACATCACCAAATAGTCAGAATAAGAGTAACCCAATACAATAAAGTGTATTAGTTCTAAATTGCAAGCCTCTAAAACATAGGTGTAAATACGTTTTATTGAAACTGGAACCTTAATTCAAAGTACAGTATACAAATCATCAAATAATTCTGTGAGAGGTCAAGTATATAGATACTCCGTACAGGGAAAGCCAACAGAGAGGCACTGGCACTTTGCACTCTCTCCACACTTTGAATCTTTGCAATACAAGTGAGTAATGTCTCTCACTTCTCTAGGTGCTGGGGTTTTGTAAATAGCACTGGTTGAATGGCCCCATCTCTGACAATCCACCCCTTGCCAACAGGACTCCATAACAAGGGTTTGGGTTCGGGCTGTGACACCACTGAGAGAATTTGCGCTTCTGCTATATGGAAAAAAGGAAATTGGACTGATGTGCACAAACTTGGATGAAATGAGGTTCATAATTGAATTCAACAACAGATGCAGCCTCGGAAAATCTGCCGCCAACAGAGGATGCATTTCAACAACATGTACAAAGAGCGATGTTTCAGACAGCGATATTCGGGCTGTGACACCACTGTCTGAAACATTGCTTTTTTCCATATAGCATAAGCGCAAATTCTCTTGCGACTGGCAAAGACTCTTCCAAGCTGGCAGAGAGTCCAAAATGGGCCAGATCTTTGAGCTCGCTGAGATGGGTCTTGAGTTTGGTGAATGCTGTTGTCTTTCCTATTCTGTACAAACTAATTGTTGTGCCACAGCCAGTGAGTGCATGACATGCTGGTAGACAGTTAGACATGTAGTTGCCGCCCAGCTTCAGGACCATCTCCAACTAAACGGCCTCGGGTATGTTTTGGCCAGAAAAGGTGATGTGGGTTATGGGGGATGACTGGACCTGGTTTGGTGTGCCAACTAAAATAGCCTCTGTTTTGGAGCTATTTAGCTGCAGGAAGTTTTGTTGCATCCAAGCCTTTATCTCCTCAATGCAGGTGTTAAAGGATGTTGATGGGAACGGTGATGATGATGGTGACAGTGGGGATTCAGGTGGGATAGGGTCTGTCTTTATATATAGCTGCGTGTCATCAGCGTAGCAATGGAATGATATTCCATGCTGGCTGATGACACGGCCAAGGGGCAGAGTGTACAGGGTGAACAGAGTGGGCCCGAGGACCGACCCTTGAGGGACACCACAGGTGACAGGGTGTGTCTGGGACAGTCAGAGTCAGAGAGTCCGATGGTGTATTGGAGGCGCTGAAGGAGGATGTTATGGCCGACAGTGTCAAATGCTGCAGTCAGATCCAGGAGGATGAGGAGAGATGGGGAACCAGTGTAGGCCGCCATCAGCAGGTCGTTTGTGACCCTGACCAGAGCTGTTTCAGTGCTGTGGGCGGAATGGAAACCGGACTGGAATTTCTCAAAGAGGCCGTTTAGTTGGAGATGGTCCTGAAGCTGGGCGGCAACTACATGTCTAACTGTCTACCAGCATGTCATGCACTCACTGGCTGTGGCACAACAATTAGTTTGTACAGAATAGGAAAGACAACAGCATTCACCAAACTCAAGACCCATCTCAGCGAGCTCAAAGATCTGGCCCATTTTGGACTCTCTGCCAGCTTGGAAGAGTCTTTGCCAGTCGCAAGAGAATTTGCGCTTCTGCTATATGGAAAAAAGGAAAATTGGACTGATGTGCACAAACTTGGATGAACTGAGGTTCATAATTGCATCAACAACAGATGCAGCCTCGGAAAATCTGCCGCCAACAGAGGATGCATTTCAACAACATGTACAAAGAGCAATGTTTCAGACAGCGATATGGTGTCACAGCCCGAATCCAAACCCTTGTTATGGAGTCCTGTTGGCAAGGGGTTGATTGTCAGAGATGGGGCCATTCAACCAGTGCTATTTACAAAAACCCCAGCACCTAGAGAAGTGAGAGACATTACTCACTTGTATTGCAAAGATGCAAAGTGTGGAGAGAGTGGAAAGTGCCAGTGCCTCTCTGTTGGCCTTCCCTGTACTTCCCCTGCACCTGCTGTGCAGAATGTCAAAATGTGTCCCCTAACGTTTCTGAGGAACCTGACATTTAACATTATATTCTAGTATCTATATACTTGACCTCTCACAGAATTATTTGATGATTTGTACTGTACTTTGAATTAAGGTTCCAGTTTCAATAAAACCTGTACGATTTACACCTATGTTTTAGAGGCTTGCAATTTAGAACTAATACACTTTATTGTATTGGGTTACTCTTATTCTGACTATTTGGTGATGTAGTTCAGCCACCTGGTATTTCCCTCTCCAAATATAATGACCATCAGAGTGAGCATTCTTAACTTATAGGCTATTATGCCACTTATCCCCCATTCGGAATTTGACTGTATCAGAGAAGAGGTAGGCCTATGTCTAAAGAAATCTCATTTGCAATAGAACTGTACCAGATATTTCCATACAACTACTGGTTAATGTTCAATAGCACCCTAGACAATTCAGTAATGCTATATTTTTTAGGGATTACTGTTTTTCTGATAAATGAGAGAAAAGTGATTGAGTCCTATGTTCCTATCACCAAAAAGTACAATTTCCGTCTAAACTAAAGCTAAGTTTACAGGACTATAATTCAGTATTTTTTTTGTTAAATAATTGTCTGACTATTTGGTGATGAAGGACAGCCACCTGGTTCATACCTCAGCAAATCTGAAGAGGAAAAGAGTGATCATTCTCAAGTTATGGGCTTTTTTGTCACCTTTCCCATATTCGGCCTGGTCTAATTTGGCTCTTTTCAGGGATTGGGGTAGTTCTAAAGAACAACCAAAAAAACATTTTTTCCCCCAAAATAAAATTTGACAACAATCAATTTCATTAATGGGAGACCCTAAAGATAAGAAAAATCATTGTTGTCATTTGTTCTACCTCGGGTAGGGGTATCTCGAAAACTAAAGCCTTTTTTGAGGACTTGCTGCTGGACTATTACTAATGGGCCTTTGCAGGATGTTAGTCTTGGTCTGAACTAACACACTTCTGACCAGACCTTTGGGTCCAGGCAGGGTTTTAACCACACGGCCGAGGGGCCATGAGTTCCTTGGTGCTGTTTCATCGACGATGACCACAATATCGTTGGGTTGAAGATTCCTTCTAGTGTTGACCCACTTTTGCCTTTGCTGCATGAGTGGCAGATATTCTTTAGCCCACCTCTGCCAGAAGAGGTCTGCAATGTATTGAACTTGTCTCCATCTCTTTCTGGTGTAGAGGTCATCTTTGCAGAAGAGTCCAGGTGGTAAGAGTGGTTTGGTTTTCAGCTGCAGCAGGTGGTTTGGCGTGAGGGGTTCTAAATCATTAGGATCAGCTGACACAGTTGTGATTGGTCTGTCATTGAGAATAGATTAAACTTCACAAAAGGCTGTTTGTAGCATTTCATCATCCATGACCTGATGTTTAAGAACTGAAAAGAGTACTTTTTTCACCAGCCTGATCAGTCTTTCCCACACTCCTCCAAAGTGTGCTCCTGATGGGGGATTGAACAGCCACCTGACATGCTCAGAGAGCAGGAAATCCTGGATCCTTTTCTGATCAAGCTGGTTTAGAGCAGTCTCCAGTTTTTTCTGAGCGCCTACAAAGTTGGTCCCACAATCTGTTCTGATTGTTAGAATTGGTCCTCTTCGACATGAAAACCGCCTTATGGCGTTGATGCAGGAGTTAGTATCTAAGGTACTCGCCACCTCCAGATGAATAGCTCGACTCACAAGGCAGGTGAATATTACCCCCCACCGCTTCACATGGCCTCAACCTCTTTTAACCACGATGGGTCCGAAATAGTCAATTCCCACATGAGAGAAAGGTGGAAGGTCTGGAGCCACATGATCTTCAGGTAGGTCAACCATTTTTTGTTCTCCAACTCTAGACTGCATGCGTCTACAAAAAACACAAGCCTTTATTATTTTCCTTGCAGAAGAGTTGGCAGAGGGTAACCAGAATTTCTGGCCTAGTCTGGAGAGCATGTGGCTCCTCCCAGAGTGTCCGACCTGCTGATGAATATCGCGTAGAATCAGTTTGGATATGTGGGAGTTTTTTGGAAGGATTATCGGGTTCCTCAAATTTACTGGCATAGCAGATTTACTTATGCGTCCTCCAATCCGTAGGATACCTTCATCCAGAATAGGATCAACTTTGCGTAAGGGGCTGTCAGCTTTAACAACTTTTCCTTTCCTTAGCAGCATCAGCTCAGATTCAAAGTAGCGCTCTTGTTCATAGTGAATGATGGATTTCTCTGCTTCCTCCAAATCCTCCATAGATAGTCCTGGTTGTCTTTCTGCAGTTTTGGAGCGGGTCACTGGTGCCTTAGCTCTTTTAGATTGAAGCAGTCTTTTGAGTTTCAACAATCAACCAACTGCTCTCTGTAGTTTTTTCCAAGAGGAGTAGTGTTCAATGAGGTCGGTGGTTGCACAGTTATTTATTTTCATGCTGTTAACAGAGATGTCCTTTTTAATCTCTGGATCCTTAAGGAGGATGTGGCCAAGATCCTCTGGCACTTTGGGCCATTCACTTTCCTCCTTTGACAGGAAGTCAGGGCCATTCAACCATCTTGTAGACTCCAAGAACGGTTCAATATTCAATCCACGTGATGCAAAGTCTGCTGGATTGTCCTTGGAACTTACATGCCTCCATTGGCTTTCTTAGGACAAGTTGTGAATCACTGCTATCCTATTAGCAACGTAGGTATGGAATCTTTTTGTTTGGTTGTGGATGTATTTTAGTACTGATGTACTATCTGTCCAGAAGGTTGATTTCTGTAGTTTCATGTTTAGTTCCTTCTGTAACATCCTGTCCACTTTTACAGCAAGTGTAGCAGCTGCGAGCTCCAGTCTGGGAATGGTGATTTGCTTCAGAGGATTGACTCTGGATTTCCCGAGAATGAATGACACATGAGTATCTCCTTTGTGGTTTGTGAATCTAATGTAGCTTGCAGTGCCATGCCCTGTTTCACTTGCGTCACAGAAGTGATGCAGCTCAGCAGTCCTTATGAGTCCAAAATGTTCAGGCTTCATGCACCTGTCCACTTCAAATCTGCTCAGCTGGTCTAGTTCTGCTATCCATCTTTGCCATGACTTTGAAAGGTGTTCTGGGATAACTTCATCCCATCCACACTTATCAATGCAGAGTCCTCTAAGGATTTGTTTGGCCTTGAGATAAATGGTGAAAGGAAACCGAGGGGATCGTAAATAGAACTGACAATAGAAAGAACTGTTCTTCTTGTAGGAACTCTGTGTTTGATGGCAGCAGTGAAGGTAAAAGTATCTCTCACGATATTCCACTGGATGCCTAGAACTCTTTCTAGAGGTGTTTTTTCTTTGTCCAGATCTAGTTGCTCAACTGGTTTAGCTCTGTGCCCTTCAGGGATGGTTCTAAGCACGTCTTGGCTGTTACTCACCCATTTGGTAAGAGTAAATCCTCCCTCGGCACATGCCTTCATTAGATCCTTGGTAAGATCGATAGCTTGAGTTGTAGAAGCCACAGATTTGAGACAATCATCCACATAAAAGCTGCACTGAATGGTTTCCAGTACCTCCATGCTGTATTTACTGGTATTGTCTTTTGACACTTGTTGCAAGGCAAAGCTGGCTATGCTTGGGGATGATACTGCATCAAAGAGATGCAGATTCATCCGATAGACCGCCAATGGTTTGCTGATGTCTCCTTGAGGCCACCACAAAAACCTGAGATAGTCACGGTGGTCTTCCTGTACTTGTACTTGGTAGTACATTGCTTCAATGTCAGCCATTATTGCAATTTTTTCCTGACGGAAATGAAGCAAGACGCCTAGAAGGGGATTAGTCAAGTCCGGACCTTGGAGGAGTTCAGCATTAAGGGACTTTCCTTTAAATGAAGATGAACAGTCAAATACAACCCTGAGTTTCTTCTTTCTTTTATGGTAAACCCCATGATGCGGTATGTACCAGAGCCTGCCGTCTGATCTTTGAAGTTGATCTTGTGGAACCTTTTCGGCATAGCCCTTTTCCAGTACCTTTGCCATGAAGGCTTTATATTCTTCAGCGTAAACTGAATCCCTCTTGAATTTCCCAGCAAGGTTGGTTGTGCGATGTAGTGCCATGTTGTAATTGTTAGGCAGGGCCAAGTCCTTATCACGGAAGGGTAGAGGTAAGTTGTAATGTCCGTTTTTGATAATTATTGAACTTTCCGCCAGGTCCATGAATTTCCTGTCCTCACATGACATCTCTCTTTTTTCCTCATATTCCTTTTCAGGGAAATCCTGGTTGTACTGTGAGACTAGCTGGTCCCTCAGATTATCCAGTGAAATTCTATTGACGGTTGCTGACATTGTTTCAGAAGTATCCATAGCAGTGTGAGATTTGAGGGGCCCATTGACCACCCATCCAAACATTGTCTTCACTGCATATGGTCCATTACCCTGACTGTGGATTATATCCCAGGGTTCCAAGGCTTTGGGAACATTCATCCCTATTAGCATTTCAATGTCTGCATCAATTTCCTTGATTTGGATCTGACTGAGATGAGGCCATTTTTCAAGATCAGATTGTGTGAGAAGGTTTTCCTTTGAGACAGGAATCTTAGTTTGTGTGTACACTTCAGGCAAGTTGATAAATTGTCCTCCATCTATGTTTCCTATTTCCAGTCCTGTGATTTCATAGCTTTTTGCATTCCTTTTTTGTCCCATTGTGCGGAGTATAATTTCAGTATTTCGTCCTTTAGTATTCAGTTGGTTCATTAGGTTTTCAGTACAGAATGTGGCCGTGCTCCCAGGGTCAAAAAAGGCGTAGGTTTGAATATACTTGCTTCCTTTTGCTGCTTTAACTTGCACCGGAACAATAGCAAGTGCACAATCCTCACCGGCCCCTGTTGACTGATCAGCTGATACTTTCGCACTGTTGATGGACGTTAGCTTTGGTTCTGTTCTACTGTTTTGCAGGGTGATGTCACGATTTGGGTGTTGTGTGTTGAGTTTTGGGGTTTGTTTTGATTGTTCTGTTCTCCCTGTCTCTTGTCTGGTCCTTCTCCCTGTCGTTAGTTTCCCTGGTGTGTCTGATTGTCTGATTGTGTTCACCTGTTGCCCTTGTGTTTCTCCTCCCCTGCCCGGCTGTTTCTCGTCTCGTGATTACCCCTTCCTGTATTTAGTCTTGTCTTTCCCTGTGTTCCCCTGTCGGTTCATTGTTTGTCTTCCTGTCTCCCTCCATGCTACCTTGTGTTACCTGGGAGTTTTCATGCCATGTTTTGTCTCCAGCTTTTGGAATAAAGCTCGCTTTTGTTTAAAGACCTTTTACGTTTTTTTGTATTCTGCATTTGGGTCCTACCTTTTCCGAAACCCTGACAGAATGAACCGACCTATTTTGGACCCAGCAGTTTTTTCCCCTGAAGAGTTGGATCCGCTGATGTACACTCCTGAGTACAATTTTTACAAGTGGATGAGAGTCTCATCCAGAGCGGCCAAGGAGGCTACCCTGAAGGAGGTACGCCTGGAGGTGGCCAACAAGCCCTGGCTCTGGAGCTTGTTGCCCGAGTGGCTTAAGCTTTTTACAAGCAGCCCTGAGTACCAGCCTCAAGCCTCAAACCCCTTCTTGGGATCCCGCCTTGCCTCAGGAGGTCCACGGAGCCTCCAAAAGGTCTCTAGGAGACGTAAGGCCAGGATTCCAGCCGGTGCCCCAGCAGCCATGGTTCCGGACCCAGTTCCGGTCCCAGCAGCCATGGTTCCGGCCCCAGCAGCCATGGTTCCGGCCCCAGTTCCGGCCCCAGCAGCCATGGTTCCGACCCCAGTTGCGGTCCCAGCAGCCATGTTTCCGTGCTCCAGTGCCGGCCCACACAGCCATGGTACCGTGCTCCAGTACCATCCCACACAGCCATGGTTCCGTGTTCCGGTTCCGTGCCCAGCAGCCATGGTCCCTGCTCCAGAACCGGCCCATACGGCCATGGTTCCGGCCCCAGTTCCGTGCCCGGCAGCCATGGTTCCGACTCCAGTGCCGGTCCCAGCAGCCATGGTTCCGGCCCCAGCTCCGGCCCCACCAGCCATGGTTCCGGCTCCAGTATCGGACGCAGCAGCCATGGTCCCGACTCCGGCTCCTCGTCACCTGTTGGCTCTCCGGCCGACGCCAGCTCCCCGTGTCCTGTCGGCGTACCGGCCGACTCCAGCACCTCGTCTCCTGTCGGCGTACCGGCCGACTCCAGCACCTCGCCTCCTGTCGGCGTACCGGCCGACTCCAGCTCCTCGTCTCCGGTTGGCTCTCCGGCCGACGCCAACCCCTCGTGTCCTGTCGGCATACCGGCCGACTCAAATTCCCTCTCGAGTCCCTTCTCAAGTCTCCTCTCAAGTCCCCTCTCGAGTCCCTTTCAAGTCCCTTCTCAAGTCCCTTCTCAAGTCCCCTTTCGAGTCCCATCTCAAGTCCCTTCTCAAGTCCCTTCTCAAGTCCCTACTCAAGTCCCTTCTCTAGTCCCAACCCCAGTCCCTACTCAAGTTCCCTCTCTAGTCACCTCTCGAGTCTCCTCTCGAGTTCCCTCTCGAGTCCCTTCTCGAGTCTTCTCTCGAGTCTTCTCTCGAGTCCCCTCTCGAGTCCCCTCTCGAGTCTCTTCTCGAGTTCCCTCTCGAGTCCCCTCTCAAGTCTCCTCTCGAGTCCCTTCTCGAGTTCCCTCTCGAGTTCCTTCTCGAGTTCCCTCTCGAGTTCCTTCTCGAGTTCCCTCTCAAGTTCCTTCTCCAGTCCCCTCTCGAGTCTCCTCTCGAGTTCCCTCTCAAGTCACCTCTGAAGTCTCCTCTCGAGTCCCTTCTCGAGTTCCCTCTCGAGTTCCTTCTCCAGTCTCCTCTCGAGTCTCCTCTCGAGTCCCTTCTCAAGTTCCTTCTCCAGTCCCCTCTCAAGTCTCCTCTCGAGTTCCCTCTCAAGTTCCTTCTCCAGTCCCCTCTCGAGTCTCCTCTCGAGTTCCCTCTCAAGTCTCCTCTCGAGTTCCCTCTCAAGTCACCTCTCAAGTCTCCTCTCGAGTTCCCTCTCGAGTTTCCTCTCGAGTTCCGTCTCAAGTCCCTACTCCATGTCCTGTCCCGTTGGAGGTCCCGCCGACTACTCTTCTGCCGGGGGTCCTGCCAACTCCATGTCCTGTCCCGTTGGAGGTCCCGCCGACTACTCTTCTGCCGGGGGTCCTGCCAACTCCATGTCCTGTCCCGTTGGAGGTCCCGCCGACTACTCTTCTGCCGGGGGTCCTGCCAACTCCATGTCCTGTCCCGTTGGGGGTCCCGCCGACTACTCTTCTGCCGGGGGTCCTGCCAACCCTATGTCCTTTGCCGTTGGAGGTCCCGCCGACTACTGTTCTGCCGGGGGTCCTGCCAACTCCATGTCCTGTCCCGTTGGGGGTTCCGCCGACTACTCTTCTGCCGGGGATCCTGCCAACTCCATGTCCTGTCCCGTTGGGGGTTCCGCCGACTACTCTTCTGCCGGGGATCCTGCCAACCCTATGTCCTGTCCCGTTGGGGGTCCCGCCGACTACTCTTCTGCCGGGGGTCCTGCCAACTCCATGTCCTGTCCCGTTGGGGGTTCCGCCGACTACTCTTCTGCCGGGGATCCTGCCAACCCTATGTCCTGTCCCGTTGGGGTTCCGCCGACTACTCTTCTGCCGGGGTCCTGCCAACCCTATGTCCTGTCCGTTGGGGTCCCGCCGACTACTCTTCTGCCGGGGGTCCTGCCAACCCTATGTCCTGTGCCGTTGGGGTCCGCCGACTACTCTTCTGCTGGGGGTCCTGCCAACTCCATGTCCTGTCCGTTGGGGTCCGCCGACTACTCTTCTGCCGGGGGTCCTGCCAACCCTATGTCCTGTGCCGTTGGAGGTCCCGCCGACTACTCTTCTGCCGGGGGTCCTGCCCAACCCTTGTCCTGTGCCGTTGGAGGTCCCGCCAACTACTCTTCTGCCGGGGGTCCTCCCAACTCCTTGTCCTGTGTCGTTGGGGTTCCGCTGAGGGTCCTGCTCAACATCCATGTCCTGTGTCGTTGGGGGTTCCGCTGAGGGTCCTGCCAACTCCATGTCCTGTCCTGTTGGAGGTCCCGCCGACACATGTTCCACTGGGGGTCCTGCCAACTCTGTGTCCTGTCCTGTTGGAGGTTCCGCCGACACCTGTTCCATCGGGGGTCCTGCCAACTCGGTGTCCTGTTCCGTTGGGGGCCCAGTCGACACCAGCCCTTGCTCCATCCGGGGTCCCATTGACACCAGCCCATGTCATGTCCAGGATCCCGTCTACGCCTGTCCGGTCGGCTCCGGTTCCTGTCCGGCCGGCGCCGGGTCTTGCCCGTCCTCCGGAGCTGTCCCGTCGCCGCCTTCTTGTTCGCTCTCGGGCCCGGCCTCCTGGGTCCCCCAGCCGCGGCCTTCGCCCTCGGGCCCGGCCTCCTGACTCTTCCAGCCGCGGTCTTCGCCCTCGGGCCCGGCCCCCTGACTTCCCCAGCCACGGCCTTCGCCCTCGGGCCCGGCCTCCTGACTCTTCCAGCCGCGGCCTTCACCCTCGGGCCCGGCCCCCTGACTCTTCCAGCCGCTGCCTTCACCCTCATGCCCGGCCCCCTGAGTTCGCCCGCTGTGGCCTTCGCCCCTTTTTGAACTCTGCCTTGCCCCCGGGCCGTCCGCCCGAGACCACCTCCTGTTCCTCTGCCTTGCCCCCGGGTCGTCCGCCCGAGACCACCACCTGTTCCTCTGCCTTGCCCCCGGGCTGTCTGCCCGAGACCACCTCCTGGTCCTCTGCCTTGCCCCCGGGCCGTCCGCCCGAGACCACCTCCTGTTCCTCTGCCTTGCCCCCGGGCCGTCCGCCCGAGTCCCCGTCCTCGAACTCTGCCTTGCCCCCGGGCCGTCCGCCCGAGGTACCCTTCTTGAACTCTGCCTTGCCCCCGGGCCGTCCGCCCGAGACCCCTTTCTGGTCCTCTGCCGTGCCTCCGGGCTGTCGGTCCAGACCCGTCCTCCGGACCCCCTCCACCCACCCTTTAGGAAATATGGACTTTGTGTGGGGACGTCTGGAGTCCGTCCCTTGAGGGGGGGGTTATGTCACGATTTGGGTGTTGTGTGTTGAGTTTTGGGGTTTGTTTTGATTGTTCTGTTCTCCCTGTCTCTTGTCTGGTCCTTCTCCCTGTCGTTAGTTTCCCTGGTGTGTCTGATTGTGTTCACCTGTTGCCCTTGTGTTTCTCCTCCCCTGCCCGGCTGTTTCTCGTCTCGTGATTACCCCTTCCTGTATTTAGTCTTGTCTTTCCCTGTGTTCCCCTGTCGGTTCATTGTTTGTCTTCCTGTCTCCCTCCATGCTACCTTGTGTTACCTGGGAGTTTTCATGCCATGTTTTGTCTCCAGCTTTTGGAATAAAGCTCGCTTTTGTTTATAGACCTTTTACGTTTTTTTGTATTCTGCATTTGGGTCCTACCTTTTCCGAAACCCTGACAGATGACTTCCTTTGAATTTAAAGCATCAATATGCAGCAGTGTTGGATGTTTCCTTTGGCATGTTAGACAGTTTAGCTTGAATGTACAGTCTTTGCTCATGTGACCCTTCTTAAGGCAACCAAAACAGTAACCATTTGTCTTTAGATAATTAACCTTTTGGTCGTGAGGCTCTGAGTTGAGTTTTAAGCAGTCCACTACTGCATGCCTGCCTTGACAGAAACTACATATGGTTGCAGGGGCAGCTTTGATGTAGGTGGGTTGCTGCACCTTAAATGCCTGTAGCTTGGTGTCATAATGTTCAGTTGCGGCGACAGCTGTGGCAAAGCTACTGCTCCTTTAAGGTGTTCTGAGGTCAGTTGTCCTATTGTTGGTGATTATCCTTTTAGTGGGATTTGAGTCTTTAATTTCTCCAAACACTGGGTGCAATAATATGTCAGAATGCTTTTCGGTGAATTCGACCAGATGTTTGAATCTAGCTCTGATGTTTTTCCTTTGAAATTCTTCATACGCTGTTGTGCGCCATCTTTCCCTGAGCTTATATGGTAGCTTGGATACAATCACTCTTAAAGTTGATGTGACGTCTAGCTCATCGTTCAGGCATTCTCTTAGGTATAGTGAGTAGGCATGAAGAGATTTTCCATCATCTGGCTTGATAGCTGTCCAGTTGAGTGCTTTATCCAGATAAGCATTTGCAATTTTCATTTCATTTCCATAATGTCTCTTTAAAAGTTGCATGGCCTCTGAATATCCTCTTTGTGCATCCATGTGAAGACAGCTACGGACCAGATCTCTGGCTTGACCTGATGTAAACTGTTCAAGAAAGTAGAGCCTGTCCTGGCAGCTACTAGTTTTTTCTTCAATTAGGTATCTGAATGCATGCATGAAAGGTTGGTAAGAGAGTGGGTCACCATTAAACACAGGCACCTCTCTCTTAGGTAGCAGGGATAGATTTTGTTGCATTATCATGAGATCAGCTATGTCCTTTTGTCTCTGTGCCAGTGTGTTGAGGTTTTCCTGAGTAAAAGTGTTGATTGCAGGATTTTCCAGTTGTGGGCTTGATGCACCTTTTGCTTGCCGAGATATTTTATCGAAATCCACAATAGTTCTATGCAGTGGAGTTTTAGGTACAGCAGCTACTTCAATCAATTCCAAGACAGAAGTGTCTGTATACGTTTGCTCCACATTGTCCAGTACATCTTCTCCATCTAAATAAGCACTCATAGCATCGCCAAGATGATCATCCTCATTTGGGCTGAGAAGTACCCTCATTTTGGCATCTGCTGCTGCAATCTGTGATTCTATCTCCACCTTTTCCATTTTTGATTTGAGAATTGTTTCCTCCAGTCGCAGTGCATGCATGTCCTTTAAAGCAGCAGACTTAGCCTCCAGAGCTGCCCTTTCTGCTGATGCTAAGTTAGCAGCAGATGAGGCCCTTGATGTTGCAGTCCTTTTTGAGGCATTGGAGATACTGTCGAGTGGATCAACTTGTAGTTGTGCAATGCGTTCTCTTCTCCATGCTTTAACTTCCTTTGCAAAGTAATTAAAGTTCATAATTCTGGGTTCATACCAGTCTGTTACATCAATGTCCTTTTCCTCTTCAGATAAGAGTTGTTGGAGAGAATGATGCACTTTATTGAATTCATCCATAGCAGTTTAAAACATATCCATACAATCATCAACATCATCAACATTTCCACCGTCAGTGAGCAGGGCTTTAGTTTCATTTAGTTTTCTTGTGCACACTGCCAAGTTTCCCTCTGCGTGTGGCCGTGAGGGATTTTAAAAGGTCCTCTGCCTCCTTGACAGTTTTAGGTTCAGTCATTTTTACTTGAGTTGCTTTTAATTGTATTCAATTCCTTTGATCAGATTGTGTCTGCGTTAATCCATAACGCTGCTCTCCGCAGCGCGTGTAAAACTGGCTTGCACAGACGTCCTTATTTCTTTGATGAAGCGTTTAATTATTCCATCCATAACATTTGACACGTATGGCTCATATGTTCATTTGCGTATGCATCCATTAATTAAATCACAACAAGCATGACTCATTCCTTTTTTTCCTCTTGTTTACTCGAGTCCCACGCGCACTGCCTCGCGTACAAACATTTCCAAAACGAGGCCGGCGTCTGTCCTCCTCTCTTTTGTCTTTCCAAGCGACTCGCGGAAGTTTCAGGAAATCCTTTATCCCTCTTTGCAGCGGGCCATCCAAAGAAAAAGGGTTTCCAAAAAAGAATATCCTTTCATGCGGCGGGTTTTTTACTTTAAAGCGGCCAAAATCATAAAAATATAAGAAAGAAATATAACTCAAAGCAAAGTGCCGCTGAGGCACCCGTTAGCGAATCTTACGCATGGTAAAAATTAAGGTCCGAGCAAAATTCGTTTTAGTGCAATTTATTTTACACATACAAGTACTTTTTTTAGTTCTTACCCGATGTTAAAAAACCATAGGCCTACCGGGTGCGCTCCCCACTACCACCTGTTTCCCAGATTTATAATGAGCAGGTCTCCCCTCCCCCGGTGCCCAAAGGCTGCCTTTACAAAACAGAGGCATAGTACAACTTATTTGATAAGCTTAAGTAAGAATTAAAAGGAAGATTTACTATAAACAAAAAAGAACAATAAAACAAATGGATAACTATTAAATAATATAAGCTCCTAGATATGGCTTCATCACTCACAGTCGAACCACCAGTATCATTATGTGTATATCGAGCTTGTCAACTGTGTGTCTGTGTGCATGTATTCGTAGTTCCGTGTCCCGTCTGTGTGTATGTGTGTGTCCCAATGCATGCAGTCCCTGTCTCGTGTGTGTATGTGTGTGTCCTAATGCATGCAGTCCCTGTCTCGTGTGTGTATGTGTGTCCCCTAATGTGTGTGTGTGTGTGTGTGTGTGTGTGTGTGTGTGTGTGTGTGTGTGTGTGTGTGTGTGTGTGTGTGTGTGTGTGTGTGTGTGTGTGTGTGTGTGTGTGTGTGTGTGTGTGTCCTAATGTATGAAGGGCCGTGTAGGCCAAAATTCAAACTCACCTCGCACACACACTACTGAAAACATCTGGCCTTGCACACACACAACTGAAATACTCTCACATTCACTACTGAACACCTCGCACACACACTACTGAACATTTACCTCACACACACACTATTGAAATCCTCTCATATTCACTACTGAACACCTCACACACACACAACTGAAAATTAAACCTCACACATGCAACTATAAATTAACCTCACGCACATACTACTGAAATACTCTCACACTCACTACTGAAAAACATTTGACTGAAAGGTTCTCAGTAGGGAATGTGCATGTGTTTCACCTATGTGTGTGAGGGTAGGGTGGCCATCCGTCCGGTTTTAGGTCGGACAGTCCGGTTTTCAATGTCTGTGCCCGTCTGCCAGCGCAGCCTTGAGCCGGACGCTCATTTGTCCTCCTTTTGAGGTCATCCCTATTTTATACTTTTAGGGTATAAAAAAAAAATAGACAATTATACAAAGAAATACAAAAAATAAGTTACGTGTAAGTATATATCCCCGTAAGACTTGTGGTCTTACAAATTATTGGCTGATTGCGATGTCAAATAAATATCTTGTATTTCATTGGTTAATAAACGTAAACAATTAGCCATGTGCTTCTTGACGTCACGTTCACGGCAGGGCACTGTGGCACAGAGTGACGTTAGCGCTAGCGGACTAGCTCATGAGCCGACTCCGCCTAGTTAGCTGTCGGGTTAAACCGCAGAAATGCCGAAACGAAAGACTTCATTTCATCCTGAATGGTCGAAAGAGCATGGATTCCTCACAAAAAGCTGAAAGGACGACTTCCATGCTTTTTGCACGTTGTGTCGTTGCGATGTGGACGTAAGCAGCAAAGGAAAAGCTGCTGTCGACAGACATGCTAACACAGATAAGCACAAAAGCAACGATCAAAGCGCAGGTGCCTCTTCACTTTTATCGTTTTTCCGTGAAGCTTCATCGCCTCAAGATGACAAAATCTCCGCTGCAGAACTTTGTAAAGTTTATCATGCCGTCAAGCATCACCAGGCATACAGGAGTTTAGACTGTGGAATAAAAGTTGATCGCACAATCTACAACGACTCATCAATAGCAAAAGGGATGACCTGTGGAAAAACAAAAGCCAAAGCTTTGTGCGGAAATGTCCTAGCACCTACTCTGTCCAGACGCATGGGGATCACCTACTCTATCCAGATGCATGGGGATCACCTACTCTGTCCAGACGCATGGGGATCACCTACCCTGTCCAGACGCATGGGGATCACCTGCTCTATCCAGACGCATGGGGATCACCTACTCTGTCCAGACGCATGGGGAGCACCTACTCTGTCCAGACGCATGGGGATCACCTACTCTGTCCAGACGCATGGGGATCACCTACTCTGTCCAGACGCATGGGGATCACCTACTCTGTCCAGACGCATGGGGATCACCTACTCTGTCCAGACGCATGGGGATCACCTACTCTGTCCAGACGCATGGGGAGCACCTACCCTGTCCAGACGCATGTGGATTATATAAAAGAAAATGAACTGCATTATTCAGTGGCAAGTGATGCATCAAACAAAGGTACGATCGAGTGTTTCCCCATTGTACTGAGATATGTTCACTTTGAGGAGGGCGTGCAACATGCACTGTTGGATTTTTACAGTGATAGCAACGAAAAGTCAGAAGCTATAACAAATCAGCTGCTATCTAAACTGGAGATGTCTGGACTAGATGTGAAAACAATTTCAGCATATGCAGCAGACAACGCCAGCGTTAACTATGAAAACACAACAGTGTTTATCAGAAACTGAAACTGGCTCAAAAAGACGTGCTCGCTGCAAACTGTTTGGCCCATATTCTGCACAATGCAACAAGATATGCAGCAAGCAACTTGGATATTGACATTGAAAATGTTGGGCTTAAGGTGTATAGCCATTTTAGCATCTCAGCTAGCAGAACGGCGCAGTTGAAGGAATTCTGCGAGTTTGTGGAAGTGGAGGAATGCAACCTGCTGCGGCACGTTGTCACGAGATGGTTGTCTCTGCTGCCATCTATTGACAGAATCCTGAAGTGTTGGAGACCCCTGACCAGCTACTTTCAGAGGTGGGAGGAATGCTCCAAGATTTTGTGGAAATGCTTTGGAGAGGATGGCAACGAAGTATCTGAGATGTATTTTCTCTTCCTCAGTCACATTCTGAAAGTGTTTTCAGACTGCATTGAAGCACTTGAGGCCAAATCATTCAGCATAACCTCTGTGTTTAAGGTAATGACTGAACTGAAAGGGAAACTTGAGAGAAGGTTTAAGGACACATTTTTTGGCTTTTCTGTGAACAACAAACTCAAGCAGCTAACCCCTGATCTGAAAGACATTGACATGGATGGACTCTATGAGGAATATGGCATGGTGGAAGCTATTCTCAGCTCTTCAGAAATGGAAGGTACCACAGTGAGGAGCGGTATCTGAAACTGTTTTCCAAAGCAGAAGTCCCACTTGTGAATCTGAGGAAGGTCAGTGCCTACATCTTCTCCATCCCATGTAGCAATGCCCATACAGAACGTGTGTTCTCAATGATGACCTCAGCATGGAGAAATTAGAGAAATCGTCTGGATGTGGACAGTGTCAAGGCAGAGCTGCAAATTTGTGTCAACTTCACATTTGAGTGCACAGACATGTACCAGAGACTCCTTACAAACAAAAAACTCTTGGAAGCAGCCAGGAAAGGGCAAAAGTATCGAAAATAGACATTCAACTTGTGGTTAGTACACTAGTCTTATTGTGTTTTGAGTGTGAAGGATTCAGTGAAGCCAGGATAAAAACTAAAAGATAATCCCAAAGTGTCCTCCTTTTTGGTGTTATGGAAATGGCCACCCTAGTGAGGGGGATTCTTGCTAACGGAAGTCATTGTAATGAAACGGAAGTACCAAACTGCTAGTGGTCTCTCTGCTAGCTCCGTTAGCCCCGTTAGCTTCATGAGCTCCAGGCTGCTACAGGGGCTCAGCTGATACAGAGAACACAGCTTGAACTCGGACGTGTTTGTTGTGTTGATGCCTGGTGGAGTATTCTTCATTGAAATATCGCACTTATCTTATGGCTTAGCGGTTCAAACAGACCGTCCATGAATGCAGTTTCTTCGGTAAGTGAAATTCAAGCACTTTATTTTTTACTGGTCTTTTTATTCAGCTAACGAGCGAGACGAAGCTACATCTGTGCTAACGACGCTATCCGTAGCATACAAGTTCAAAAATAATAGAAAAGTGTAAAACATTAAGAAGGATTATACTGCTTCTCGGTGAGGTTGGTAAAATAAGGTCATGCTTGTACATTAGTTAGTTTGCTAGTTAGGTAACTGTATGCATTGTTATTGTTGATTTAAAATAGCTATGCTCGACGAAGCAGACAGCTAGCGTCACAGTAGTGTTGAAGACCAGCGTACTGTATGAGATTAACCTCACTATAAAATCTGTGTATCTGAAAAATATGAATCTCACATTTCCAGTTGGTTCCAGAAATAACGTTAACGTAGATATTGCAATATGGTTTGTTGAGCTGGAGTTGATTATTGAAGCTTACTGGTTAACGTTCATCATATTAAACGAACGAACCCAAACCTTTTTGTTTTATTAATATTATTACCAATACTTACTTAGCATTATCATTACACTGGAGAAACCAACTTATTGTGGCAGCAGAACGTGAACATGTAACTTAATGCCTGCATTTAAGGACAAAAAATAGCGTAGTCAATGCTTTAGGGACAAGGAAATGATTTGTTTAAATATTAGATATGACGCTGTGTGTGCTTCTGTGACAATTAAGCTTATTCATTGCATTACATTTGTTAAAGATGTTTGTCTTTTACCCTTACGTGTGTTACAAATGAATGTGAATATGGCATAGGACAAATATTTAAATTGACTGTCTCATGAAAAACGATTCCAAAATAACAGTAAAATAAAAAGGACCCCAACTAGACAATAATACACAATCCAACTGATAAGATACAATAAGGGCTGTGATATCCAGCACTTTTTTTAAGGATAACAAAAAGATTATCACATGAAGTTTGCATGTAAAAAAAGTCTGTGACCAACACATTGTTACTTTACATAATATATCTGTTTGTTTAAAGTTACAAGGTGATGCAGACAGACCAGAGGATGCTGAACACGAAGACGGACCAAGATTCCTGACATCAGTGAACTTCAGCATGGAGTGAAATGTACAAAGACTCCTTTCATACTGTACAAAGAATCGAGAAACGTTCTGGTTTAAATAGATAAAGTAACAACTATAATCAGCTTTCACATTTCAATGTATTTAAGGCTATTATTATTTTACATTGTGAGAATTGCTACCATTTGTCTCTACATATTGTCTGTAAAAACGTGGTAAAAGTGGTTCTTGCAGTGAGACAACCGAACAGCATGACACTACATTTACACTAAGTTCTGATAACAGTTGAATATTATTTAATAATAACATATATTTTAATGTTGATTAACTGCAGACTGTTCATTCATAATCTGATTATCTTTGTAGTACAAAGTGATGAATTTCAAAAAACACATTAAAATAAAAAATATATTATTTCTACAGCCGCTTAATAAACAAACACACCTCTTTCATAAATAACACACTTGCTCTGCAATAATGTCATATGTTTGATGTTTCTTGTCATTTCTGTTAGGAAAGGACATACCTGAAGGACACAACTGCCTCACCGTTTTCTCCGAGGGGCCAGAAGAAAATGAAAAGCTCGATATGACAATTAAAGACCAATACAAGACATTCACTAAGAAACTACACTTTTATTGTGAACAGAAAGATCTGCACACTGAATAGTGTGTATTCAAACAGGACCATCATTTGTTTGTGACAGCTGTGCCCAGTATGGGCTCACAGATCTAGTTTGGTGGTTTCTTCATCAGGCCTGGTCCTCCTCCCAGAGAAAGGACGCTCCACCTCAGTCCTCTCCAGCCAAACCTACAGACAGGACATCCGTCACACTGAGGTTTCTCCCAAAGTCTCTGCAGCTCCCTGGACACCACGCTGTCTCAATTGATCCACACTGTGAATATGAGAGGGGAAAATGTGTGTAATAAATGCTTTAGACAAAAAGAAATATGAAGTTAACTGTAAGGAGTGGCTCAGTTTTTTTAAATAAACAATACCATTACTGTATTTTAATATCTCACGTCTGAAAGTTTAATTTAAAAGAAGAGGCCCCAAAAATAAAGATTGGTATATCAATAAATGTAGTTGATTTTGTCTTTTTAATTGTTTAAAGTAGATAGAACTGGTAGTTAAGAGTTTTAATACAGTCTGGTTGTGAGGAGGCACACAGGTAAGAGCACTAACTAGCGACCATCACATGTAACTAGGCTTGCCTTGAATGTATTCAAAGGATAATTAAGTAACAGCAAAAAATCAATAACTAAAATCATGCAAAAATGTGAATCTTTGCTGGATCCACTGTTGAATTTACCACATATTATATGTAGATAACCCAATTTGTGTTCTGTTAGACTGAACGGGATGTTGCATTGTTTTTGTTGCTTTCGTTGCAGTTTTATATACGTCTTAAATGTAATTTAGGTTAACTTCCTGTTTTATGTAAAAGCTTTTATTTAGTTTACGCTGGTGACAGCAAGTTGTTGTTGCTATAGAAACAACATGACGGAGAAAGCAATATCTTCTATATATAACGACGGAGAGAGAAGAATAAAGTGTACGGTTAATGTTAGCGCCCGCCGAATAGGCTCAAACTCTTACGTTGACTCTGGAGTTTAAATAAATTCTAATTCATCAGTTAAGTCTACGACCATTATTCGGAGGGAAATGCTACATTATATATTTTAGAAACCTGAAGGCATTTATAGATTTGTATGCAAGTATTATCCAAAAAACTCAATACCTTAGATTATTATTGAAAGTTTTGCTGAATAGTTACATGTTCAGTTACCTTAAGCAACGTAAAACGTGCAGACCGGGAGCAACAGACGTAGGTTAGTCTTATTTGGATCAGGCTGGAGTACATCAGTTACTCCTATATTTACTTACTGTTAACTAACTAATGCTAACATAAATGTTGGCTAGAAGTACACAGCTTAATCAACCATATTTAACTGGCCATTGTCCTCTCAGCCTGAAATATCAATCACTTCAATAAATGGTAAAACAAAAAAGGAAATGTTCTGGCTCAATTTCGGTTTAGTTAGCTTGTTAGCTTATTGCAGCTGTGCATGTTGCTAGTGGGTTGCTAGGCCACCTCACGAGCTGCGCCAGGTGATGTAAACAAGAACACCTCCATAGACCAGACCGTCTCAGTTTGTAGACTGCTCGGTCCAGGCTCCAGCCTACGGCTGCGGTGCTGTTTCTCTATAAATCCATGCTGAATAGAGAACCGCAGTGACGCGTCCTAAAACCCGGAAGTAAACTTCTTCCGGTTCCATCGTCAAAAAACAATGCAATTTCTCCATAGGGTTTTGGAAAATAGCTCAAAATAAGGTCTGTGGTTGAAACACATTTAAGAGAGGGATCACGTTTTGTTCAGCCAGATAATCTCCAAATATCTACGCTACTTTTATAATTTTCGAATCATAAATCTAGTCGCCAGAAGCAAAATGCTAACGTTATGCTATAAAGGAACTACAAGCTAGAACGGCAGGGTCGCACTACTCAACGTCACGCCAACGTAAGATCGCCTCAACTGACTTTCGCGCGCTTGCGCTTGCTTGAAGACCTGTGGCTGCAACCCGGAGCAAAGCAACAAACCATAGCGCTAGCTTTAGCTAACGTTAGCTAACGAAACAAACTGCCGAGTAAAATTGGAAAACACTGGAAATTAACTATTCTATAATGTGTAAAACTACGGTGCCAAAAACGACTATTAACGACTATAAATGATGATGGTCAGATAAAGATATAGATACTACAGATACTACAGATACTTAAGATAGGCATATACTCTCTTTCAAGCAGAACACAGGGGGAAAGAAATTTAGCGGGAGTGTTTACGTAATCGGCGTAATGACGTACAACGGCCTCGACCATTTCTGTAGTCCACTAATGCCACTTGTTAACAACCATCGTTTTTCAGACACGTAAACTCTTCAGAAATCACCAGCGGGGTCACTGCTGATGTATTTAATGTGGTAGAACAAAACGTGATCTATCTCTTAATTTTGTGTCAAACACAGACCTTATTTGGAGCTATTTTCCAAAACCCTATGGAGAAATTGCATTGCTTTTTGACGAAGGAACCGGAAGTGGTAAAAATGCTAACTTACTTCCGGGTTTTAGGACGCGTCACTGCGGTTCTCTATTGGACCTTCTGTTTCATTCTTCTTCTTTAATGGCGACTTCCAAACAGAGTAGACAAGAATTATCGCCACCTACTGTATCACTGCAGCATTGTTCTTTGTTACTTCCGTTTCATTACAATGACTTCCGTTTCATTACAATGACTTCCGTTACAATGACTTCCGTTACAGCAAGAATCCCCCTCACATACATAGGTGAAACACATGCACATTCCCTGCTGAGAACCTTTCAGTAAAATGTTTTCAGTTGCCTGTGTGTGAGGTTAATTTTCAGTGTGTGTGTGTGTGAGGTGTTCAGTAGTGAATGTGAGAGTATTTCAGTTGTGTGTGTGCAAGGCCAGATGTTTTCAGTAGTGTGTGAGGTGTTCAGTAGTGAATGTGAGAGGATTTCAATAGTGTGTGTCAGGTTAATTTTCAGTTGCGTGTGTGTGAGGTTAATTTTCAGTAGTATGTGTGAGGCTTAATTTTCAGTTGTGTGTGTGTGAGGTGTTCAGTATGTGAGAGTATTTCAGTAGTGTGTGTGCAAGGCCAGATGTTTTCAATAGTGTGTGTGCGAGGTTAGTTTGAATTTTGGCCTACACGGCCCCTCATACTCCTGGGGCCTTTTCCTATAACATCATAGTAATGCATTCACAATTTCTGCTTTACTTTATGTATGCAACAGCCTTATAAATGGCTGTTATTACTGATTATCAGGAGCATGTATTTGAGGTGGGATCGCCCTGCTATGGTGAAGACATGGTGAAGCTCTACTTGTTAGCCCAAACTGTCCGGAACCTATCAAAGGAAACGTTGGAAATGTAGTTGATGGAAACGTCCGGAAGCCATTGATAGATATGATGTTGTCAGATATACAGTGTCCTGCTGTAGGTCAGACCATAAGGTGTTGTTAAATGTGTTTTCATAATGCACATTAAACACCACTCCAGATATTCTGTCAGCTAAAGCTGGTAGCTCAGCTGTTGGCTCATTCGTTAGCTCAGCTGTTAGCTCATTCATTAGCTCGTCATCTCTTGGTAGGCTTAATCACTGCAGGAAAGTTTAAAACTGTAAGGTGGTGACGTCTGGCTGTGTTATAAATTGTGCCAAGGAGAAAGTCAGGTGCTGAAGTGTGAAAAGCAGCAGCGAACACATGACTTTCATACACAACATTATGCCTTATTTCAAGTTAAATATTACAAAGTTGACTGAGGTAATGTTAATGATGATGTCGGTTACTTAACATAATGAACTTACAAATGTTACCTTAAGGGTCAGTTTAGTAAATTAAACAATGTAACTTTTAACGCTCAGTTGTAACGTAATCAGAAGTTTTGTTTCAATTAATCACGTTTAAATCTAAGAACACCTCGCTTTGTCTCTAGCATTATAATGGCAGTGATCTTTGTAAAGTTGTATATCTCCCACACACAATGTCATTAATGTGTCTGTAGGAAAAACCTTATAGGAAAAAATGAAACACCAATAAGAATATTTGTCAAAGGTGTCTTTTTAGTAATGATGGGAACGCAGTTCCATTGTGTAATTTGGAGTTTTCATAATTGTTACATTGAAGATTGTTCTGTTTGTAGAAAAATAAACAATCCATGTTCAAATGTAGATTGAAGGAAAACAGTGCCCCTTCAGTTGTGACCCCACTGCAAGCAACTTAGTACATGACAATGTGGCTTGAATGTACAATGTTGAAGTGTGTATATATTAATTACAAGCATATGGGAATATTGTGTCCTGCATGGATTTGTACAGGAATAGTGATGGTTCATATGTTTAATGTTGCACAGCTCTGCACAGAAAATTGGAACCATAGGTGATGCCATGCAGACTTCAGTGGAAAAAATAACAAGAAAAACTGCTCTCACAATCTATCTTCACCTTTCATGGGAAAACGGCTCCTTTTGCCAACAGTGTACTGTAGTATGTATCATCCGGAGTGCCTTTGCCAAATGCTGAAAGACTGAAGGAAGGTGAAGGCTTTTTATTTCCATTTGATCACTCTCAAGTTGGATCTCCACCACAGAAGGTCTTTGATATCCTGCAAAGGGATGTCTCAGAGGAAGCCTTTTATGATAAGCCAGGCTGGGTCGACCCTGAGAGTGTAACATGTAACTCGCCGCTAAGCCAGCCAGCATGCTCAATTTCACGCCTCTTTTACATCTAGGCTGGGCTTTCCTTTCGTCTCTCTGTGCTGCAGTTGTTGCCCGAGAGAACAGTGAGTACACTTTGTTCTCTCTGTAAAATATGGCTCTGTGGTAGGAAATACTTCTACAGTTTAGGCCAAGAAATCCCAAGACTCAAAAGTGTTCAGCTTGGCACACACAGGCATCTACAACTTAAATGTAGCGTGTTCTCTATGGAGAGGCTTCAAATGAACATTCAGAGCATTGTCATGGAAGCGTCCATGTTGAATATGGGGAGATGGGTATGATGCTAGTGGTAGAATATTGTTTTAGCAGGGGCATTCCTGGAATTCAAGCAGAGGAAAAAAAAACATTACACTCAGAACTTAGTCACTTAAGTCAAAGCCCAACAGGTAGTTAAGTACAGTATAACTCCAACCTAAAGCACACGTTTCACGTTGAAATCCATGTTTCCAATGAAGTTTGAAATGGATTATTTCACTGTAAGAATCCGCTGATCATTTACACCTTATGATCTGACTTGCTCTAACTACAATGGCTTGTGACAGATGATCCTCAAGTTCTCATTGTAATGTATCAGAAAAATGTATGTGTTTTGCAATTTTGAAGGCTGTTCTGCTTTCAAGATATTTATTTTCATATGAACAAAAGTTAGAGAGAAGCAGCTATTTGTAAAGGAGAGCTTAATGTCAGGCTACCGACAACAATGCTTTAAACAAATATTTACAGACAGATAAAGGAAATCATTCCTGCCCAAAGCAATAACTCTGTACAACACCTCACCTCTGGCTGGCAGAGAACACCTGCTTCATAGTCAATTAAGTTTCTCCCTTTCTATAATCATGAACAATTTGCACATACTGTACATACTGTACATATTGTAGCCTATTTACACTACCTCATGGGATATACTTTACTTTTAATTAAAAGATACTGTGCACAATTGTTAAAGTATATAGTACACCATTTGTATATGTTGTCACTTCAGTAGGTTGGTAGTAGTAGTCCAATGATGGAGATGGGGGATTGTCTGTCTTCCTTTAGTCTACTGTCCGCTCCTTAGTTTTGCTGACGTTAAGAATAAGGTCCTGGCACAAAAAAGTCCTCTCTGTATGCCATCAGGAATTGAATGGGTGTATGTAACTGTCATGGTTTTGGATTTGTCACCCATTTTTCCACCTTTTTATTTAGAAATGTCTTGTGTCTGATCCTACTTCCTGTGTTTGCCTTCCTGTCTTTAGTTTCCCTGGTGTGTCTGATTGTGTTCACCTGTTGCCCTTGTGTTTCTGCCTCCCCTGCCCAGCTGTTTCTTGTCCTGTGATTACCCTTCTGTGTATTTAGTCTTCCCCTGTGCTCCTTGTCCGTTCGTCGTCTCTTCATGTCCTTGTTCCCTGATCGTCTATGCTTGTCCATGTTACCTGTAGTGATGGCGAGATGAAGCCTTATGAAGCTTTGAAGTAGTGATGGCGAGATGAAGCCTTATGGAGCTTTGAAGCTTTCCAGCCAATTGGTTCGCAAAAGGGTTCATCTCATGAGGCTTCATCATGGGCTTCATTTGAACACAAACCCCCCTGTTGGTCAAAGTGTGTAAAACAGGCAGATTTGACATCTCAACAGTGTGCTCTATCTCCTACCGAGTTCCCAATGAGTAAAGCCTTAGAATAACTCTAAATAACAAACATAAAATCATATTTTCATGTTAACAATATTGTATTTATTCCAGTTTAATGATTGTGATTGAAAAGCCTAAGGAGGCTGGTAAACATTGCAAAGAGGGATTTGTATTCCTTAATAATATTCGTAAACTTAACCATGTTGTAGCCTGAGAAAGGCTAAACCATATCAAAGACTACATTTATTAACTACATTATCTCATTTAGCTGTAGCTTTTATAAACAAAAAAAAGACTTATTGACGAGTCGTTGAACCAGGGACCCTGCGGTTGTGAGTCAACTGCTTTCCAGCTGAGCCACAGCACACACACTGAATCTACCTGAAAACACTGTATGCTATTTATTCATTTATTCATGTTTTTATTCCTTCATTTATTTATGCTTTCATTTATTTATACTTATGACAAGTTCCGACCTCTCTATAAGTGAGCTCTCTTAATTCCATCGTGTCACCGGGCCCGGGTACAGGAGGGGTAATATCGTTCTTATTAAACATCCATGGGTAATATGAGCGTTGTAGTTCAACCGATCTAAAGCACTTTCTGAAGCAGTCACGTGGTATCGACAGGCAGCGAGGCTTCGTTTGTCATCGGTGACGTCACTGGCCCAAAACGATACAAGCCTCGATACAAGCTTCACAAAAAACTTCCGGGATTACTCGACACACGCTCCGAAGCCTCGGCGCAATACGTAACATCACTAGTTACCTGCCGTTTTTTGAAGTCCATGTTACCTGCCCGTTTTTGTCGATGTTCCTGGCTGCTCGTAAGATTGTTCTTGTCGTGCTCCCCGGTTTTGTTTATGTTAAGTAGTTTCTTGTTTTTCCTGTTTTCAGCTTTTTAATAAAGCTCGCCTTTTGTTACTTGACCTTTTTTAGTGCTCTTACTGCATTTGGGTCCTATTTTTCCCCAACCCTGACAGTACGAACAGACCAAGTATGGACCCAGCAGTCATTTTTGAAGATGCTCTTGATGAGCTTTCGTACAAGATTTTGTGTATTTTTGGAGTGTGGAGGAGGGCTCCTTGTAAAGAGGCTCAGGCGGCCGCTCTTTCACATGCACGCCAGGAAGTGGCAGATAAGCCCTGGCTGGGAAGCTCACTGCCACAAATGTTGAGGACATTTGTGACTTCCCCAGACAGTCTGCATGCCTGCCTCAAACACCGTGCCCCAGCAACCAAGCTTTCGGCTACGGCCCCACCACCCAAGCGACCGGCCCGAGCCCAAGCGGCCTTGGTTCCAGCTCCAGTTCCGGCCCCAGTCCTGGCCCCAGCAGCCATGGTTCCGGCTCCAGTTCCGGCCCCAGCAGCCATGTTTCCGGCTCCAGTTTCGGCTCCAGTACTGGCTCTCCAGCCGACGCCAGCCCCCCGTGTCCTGTCGGCGTTCCGACCCACGCCAGTTCCCCTTGTCCTGTCGGCGTTCCGACCGACTCAAGCTCCCCGTCTCCTGTTGGCGGTCCGGCCCTCTCAAGTCCCTTCTCAAGTCCCTACTCAAGTCCCTTCTCTAGTCCCCTCTCAAGTCCCCTCTCAAGTCCCTTCTCAAGTCCCTTCTCTAGTCCCTTCTGAAGTCCCTTCTCAAGTCCCTTCTCTAGTCCCTACTCAAGTCCCTTCTCTAGTCCCCACTCAAGTCCCCTCTCAAGTCCCTTCTCAAGTCCCTACTCAAGTCCCTTCTCAGGTCCCTTCTCTAGTCCCTTCTCAAGCCCCTTCTCAAGCCCCTTCTCAAGTCCCTTCTCAGGTCCCGTCTCAAGTCCTGTCTCAAGTCCCTTCTAAGGTCCCTTCTCAAGTCCCGTCTCAAGTCCCTTCTCTAGTCCCTTCTCAAGTCCCTTCTCAAGTCCCTTCTTCATCGGGGGTCCCGCGGACTCATGTGCCAACTCCATGCTTTGTCCCGTTGGGGGTCCCGCCGACTGCTGTCCTGCCGGGGGTCCTGCCAACCCCATGTCCTGTTCCATTGGGGGTCCAGCCGACACCTGTTTCGTCGGGGGTCCTGCCAACTCCATGTCCTCTTCCGTTGAGGGTCCAGCCGACACCTGTTTTCGCCCTCGAGCCCGGCCCCCTGACTTTCGCCGCCGCGGCTTTCGCCCTCGAGCCCGGCCCCCTGACTCTCCCAGCCGCTGCCTTCGCCCTCGTGCCCGGCCCCGATTTCGCCCACTGTGGCGTTCGCCCCTCCCCAAACTTTGCCTTGCCCCCGGGCCGTCCGCCCGAGACCACCTTCTCGAACTCTGCCTTGCCCCCGGGCCGTCCGCCCGAGACCCCTTCCTGGTCCTCTGCCGCTCCCCGGGCTGTCCTTCTGCTTGTGCTGCCTTACTAATTATTAGCTATCATTCAGTTATCATATTTTTCTACGGGGGAAATATTTCACATAGTTTCCTTGTATTTTGCTCCGTGTCTGTGTTTTTAATTCTAATGAAAGTCATATTAATTCATTATTTTTTTGAAATTCTTGTCAATCAAGACTTTTTGCAAATTATAAATTGCTACTTTAACTGTAGATTACAGTGATATATATTCCCACATTGTTAGAGGGGCCACCCTTTGGAGTGGTTGAAGGTTCGAGCCCGCTCCGCGCCGTTCGTTGATGAGTGGTCTGCTATAAGAGGAAGGACTCAGACACAGAGATATGAGGTTAACAATAAGCTGATTTAATGGTAAAAGCAACAGTACAATATAACGAAGTACTTCGGGCCCTGGTTCTACTACCGTGCGATATACGTATCAGACAGTCAGACAGAACAGGGGCCCCGAGTATAAAGAAGTCACAATATTTATACACACAAACGGGGAGGAGTTGTGTGGGAGGAGTTGTGTCGGTTGCTCCTCCCTAGGTGTTATCTACTGGTGGATTCACTCCTGGGCGAGCCCTAGGCAGCGAATCAGAGTGAGTCAGCCATTGCTGCCCTGGAGACCGTCTTCCACTCCGTACAGAGCGTGGGAGGTTTGGATCTACTGCGCCCGCTGATAAGTCCCAGGCCATCTTCATGGCAGCCATGGGGTAAACAATTCATGGGGTCAACCTGGGGTGATCATAACAATCTTTATCTTCGTACCTGGCAGTACCGTCTTTGTATACTCTAAGTCTCTGCACAGTCTCTGCACAGTCTCTGCACATGACCTTGCTACTTTCAATGTTGTAAGTTTAAGCACTTTCCCATGCAACCCCTCCCCACGCTCCTGTCCACCCCGTTAAAACCCGGGGGGGCGACTGGGTCCATCTATTCCCAAGTCACGGCACACACAATGAGCACCGCAAACAAATAATGCCACAATAAGAATATTGCCCTAGTTTAATAAGCATACATTTTACACAGACTATTGGCGCCTAAGATATGTCGGGCCAAGGTTATAATTATTGAAACAGGTTATACAGGTTACTTGCTAACATTAGCAAAGATTACTCTAGCATTAGTAAACAACACCAAGATTAAGAGAAGCAACCACTGCATCTTCCCCAACAGAGGAACCATTTTTGAAATGCAGCTTCATTTGAACAAGAAAATGAAGAAACTGAAATGAAGGCTATAAGGGCATTAATGGGAGCCCTTTTTTTAAGTAACTAAAAGTTACTGTTCACAGTAACGCATTACTTTTTGGTGTAAGTAATCAGTAAAGTAACTGAGTTACTTTTGAAATGAAGTAATTAGTAATGGTAACTAGTTACTGGTTTTCAGTAACTAGCACAACACTGTTAATATCTAATAATAAAAATAATACAATTCAATAACGTGCTTTAACAACTAGGTGTCACTTTCTATCAGCTGTTCACCGTTATGGTGTAAATATAGCCTATCTACCAATTGGATCAAATATAAAAGTCAGCCGAATTAGTGTTGATACTGCAAGGAGACGTATTGTGTGAAAAGAAATGTAAGATGTTGTTTAATTGCTGATATATTTATGATCCACGTCACGTTTTCAGTTTTGGCGGCAGTTCTTCCTGTTTGTCTAGAACAAAAACCTGATGTTTCTCATCAGGGCTCTATAAATAGAGAACTACGGCAGATATGTAATATTTAATGCAGCCGAACCGTGTATTACAATGCCGTTATGTGATGACTTTCAAAGAGAAAACAAGCACACTCGGAATAAAGTATTATTTTATTTTAAAAAAATGTTTTCGGATTTCACATCGCATAACACCATATCCCAGCGTGCATTGCGGCTAAACCATCCAATCATCGAGCTGAGGATCTTGCCTACGTCTGTTTCCGGTATTGTTCAAGGTTCAAGGGTTCAAGGTTTATGTTTATGACGGATGTATTTTGTTATTCACACATTCCTTCACATTTACATTTTAATTTACATTTATATTTCGTGAGGCCTTCTAAACTGTTTTTAAATATAACTAGGGTTCTAGTTGAAGAGTTTGTAAATTAACATGAACCGAAGCTGTTGCCTGGCAACGCAATCGCACAACGTCACGTCCGTTAATTCCACATCCACACACATGGATTAACATTGATTTAATACATTAATGTAGCCTTTGTTTCTGCTAACAGAGATGTCGACCAGCTGGGGCAACAAGAAAATCGGCGAAATCGAGTGTGACTATTAAAAAATAAATCATTATTATATTAATATTGACAATAACAACCGACCGTCGTGGTAGAGCATTTGCTTGGCATTTCCGGGTATTTCTCCACTGGTTGGGCCATGTTAACAATACCGTGTAACTGTCACGTTTGAAGGGACGAAATCGTGACATCTTCACGTCTCCCAGCATGGTAAATAGTCACATGTTCACGTCTTGCCGTGATACCGGGTTGGTGACCGGATAAAGTTTTTTCGGCTTGAACGTGCGTCTCTTCCTTGGAGGAGCAGGGACTCCGCTGCTCCTCCGCGGCTCCTCCATGCAGAGAGATGGCAGCGGTGTGTGTGAGCGACGTGCAGTCAGGGGAGGCACGGATTGGCAATCGGGAGAGTCGGGACTTATCCCGGTGGGCCGCTGCCTTTGTGGGCCAGCTGTGTGTTCTGGAGAATCACAGAACGGCCGGACGTCAACGGCCCGGTTTGCTGACGGCCGCACCCCGCCCCCCATTGCCAATACACGAGCGTTCCCCCCCCCGTCGCACCTTCAGACAGAGTCCCCCAACATATCAAATCCCAATTTTATCCCTGGTTACACAACTTTAAAAGTCAGTTTTGTGTTAGCCATTTTAATGACCAGAAGTGAATATGATTGTGTGTTAGGGAATTTAAAAAAGGAATTTCAAATACCTCAAATGTATCAAGATTACATTGTTTTATTTTACAACTTGTTTTATTGTCTTTTTTCTTTAATCCTGTACCTTAGATTGAAATCAAGCTTTAATAATAATAATAATAATAAATGGAATTTATAAAGCGCCTTTCAAGGAACCCAAGGTCGCTGTACAAGGTGGACAGACAAACAAAACAGACAATGAGGAGCAAACAAAACAAAAACAAAAAATAAAATAAAATAAAGGAAGCTGGGGCACCAGGAAAGGACTAGGGTCCGAAGGCCGTGGTGAACAGGTGTGTTTTCAGAGAGGATTTGAAGATGTCCAGTGAGGCAGCGTTCCGGATCACGGCAGGAAGTGCATTCCAGAGGTCGGGGGCCGCAACACTGAACGCCCTGTCACCCACAGTACGAAGGCGAGAGCGGGGGATGGAGAGCAGGCCCGTGTCTGAGGACCGCAGACTCCGAGAGGGGGTGTAGGGATGCAGGAGGTCTGTTAAGTACTGGGGGGCGAGGGTATGGAGGGACTTGTACGTGAGGAGGAGTGTTTTGTAATGAATCCGGGACTTGACCGGCAGCCAGTGGAGGTGGATGAGGGTGGGGGTGATATGTTGCCATGGCTTAGTGCGGGTGAGAAGCCTGGCGGCAGAGTTCTGGACATATTGGAGCCTGGCCAGGGTTTTGCTGGGAACCCCGGACAGGACTCCATTGCAGTAGTCCAGACGAGATGTGATGAAGGCGTGTATGAGAGTTTCTGCCACAGAGTCAGAGAGTGAGGGGCGGAGTCTGGCAATGTTTTTGAGATGGTAGAAGGCGGATTTTGTCATGGATTTGATATGCGCCTGGAAAGAGAGGGTGGAGTCCAGGATGACTCCCAGGTTGCGGACTTCGGTGGACGGGGAGATGGAGCAGCCGTCAATGGTGAGAAGCAGGTCACCAACCTTCTGGAGCTGCGCCTTGGGAGCCACAATGATGAGCTCAGTTTTGTTGCTGTTTATTTTTAGCAGGTTTGATGACATCCAGTTTTTGATGTCCTGGAGGCAGTTGACAAGGGAAAGAGGTGGGAGCTGTGTGGGCGGTTTGGTGCAGAAATAGAGCTGTGTGTCATTACTTTACTTTTTGTTCCCCTCAGTGTAAGTGGTTAAACTTGCCTATCATAATGTGTTATGAAAAGTTATATTGCCAGCAAGCTTACTGCTAGCATGCTAAGTAGCTTGCAAGCTCTCGACAACTTTGGTAGCTTGCAAAGATAGCAGGTTTGCAGTGTTGGGAAAGTTCACTTTCTACATGAACTAGTTCAGTTCACAGTTCACAATTTTAAAATGAACTAGTTCAGTTCATAGTTCATAATTCAAAATTTTGAACTAAAGTTCATGGTTTCAAAAATGAACTAATTTATAGTTTATAGTTATTTTTTCAATACGTTGCTGCGAGCTATTATTTGTCAAAATGATTGCCATAACCCATATAGAACCACAGACAGCAATCAGAATACTGTATCTGCAGTACGTAGGTGGAGCTCAGCAGCAGAGAAAGACCGAGGGTGAATAAAACAAGAAAATGAGAGCAGTGCTCAGCCATTTTACCCTCATGTTGATTTGTATTCCTTTCTTAGACCATGAAAATGTGTTGTTGTCTCTCAAGCACCAACAGAAACACTGCAATTTTATTCCATTTGTGTCCTGCCTCCCATCCTCTGTAGCGATGGCTCTTCAGAGATCTGCGTCTGGCTGCTGAAAGCTTCTTCTTCTTTCATGGAACAATGCCGATACCTTTTCATTCTTTGTACAATAATAAGTCGACTTAAAAGAGACGCATGACAATTTAAAAAAAATGCAGCCTTGAGAAAACAACATGTGAACACCATGAAACCTATTACTTGTGCGTTTACTGCACATTGCCAGCAGCATAATGCTTCCTGTGGGCTCTGTTATTGTATGACCATTGATAATGCAGATCAGAGCTGACACATGACACAATACATAGTTCTAGGAAAAGTCTAAATGAGTTGGGATAATGAAAAAGAGAAAAACATTCTTGTATTCCTGCTTTTCCTCATTTAACAAAAAGTAGATATTGTACTACAGTTGTAGTAATAATATAGTAATTAAAAAGGTAAAGCGTGTATTAACCCACCCTCAAATAATATGCCCCTGCACCGCTGACCTAAACTGTAACTTTTTGGAGACAGCATTAATTGGGGGTGTCGCTACAGGCACAAGCAGTATATCTTTCTGTATTGTCGCATTCATTTCAAAATAAGTGAACTGTTAACTTAACTGTTCCTTAAATGGCCAATGCTCAATGGTCAATTTAAAATGTGATTGGATAACAGTAACACTAACAGCTAACACTAAGAAAGAAAGGTTATATTATAAAACCCTAGAAACAAGTGTCTCAAATAGATTCAAAAATAATAATATTTGCGTATATCGCTTATGTATCTCAAAAGTAGTGGTTGCTCACAAGTGACTAAATGAGACTACGAGACGTCATGAGCTGTGCTGAACAGGCTGCCTTTAGCTTAGCGGTGGTGATGCGCAGCCATGTGACTTTGATGTAGTTTGTTTATAGCCTAATGTTATCTTTTTACTTTTGAAGGTTGCAATTATGCTACGCAAAATAATAAAAGTTGATTATATGTGGAAAAATCTGTTAGTATCATAAACGTTGGTTTGCCACAGATCTTATTTCCTGCAATATTAAGGAAAATCGTGTTGCCGTTTCATTGAAGGAGCCCTTGTGATGATAACGTCATCACTGCAAACACTTAGTTTTTTAAAGGGTGTGTTAAAAATAACGTATTCAAGTTATTCTAAATTTAAAAAAACAATGCAATCCCACACTGTAAAAACTGTTGCTTTGCAATTTTAAGAGTTTAGTCAACTTTTGCATTTTTTGAGTTGGTGAAACGTACTTTTTTTGTTTTCCTCTACTCAAGAACGTGTTACTTTGCTAAAACTTTTTAAAATGTGTCAAGCGGTTCCAAGCAATTATAGGAGTTGGGTAAACTCACTAATGTGATTTTTTCTGCAGGTGAAAAGATGAGTTAAGCCTACAATTAAAAGCCAAGATATTAAGTGTAACCAATGTGAATAACAATCTGCTAAGAACCACATAAGACAAGAATAAATAAAGTAAATGATAAAACACAATTGAGTTGCCGGAACCTATATACGACAAACTCATCCTGATTTCAATCCAACCCTTTAAATATTTGATAGCATTGAAACATTGCAGATTAAACAAATACATTTAAAAAAGGGAACGTTATGGACATGTTAATACATTTTATTAAAATGTGATTATTTCAAAACAGTTTTCATAAAACATTAACAAGTTTGTTTAAAAGCACAACACATTAACATACATGGAGACACATGGTTATTACTTGATGGTTATTCCAACTGCAGGAATTCATATCAAACAGGCGCATTAGTAGATTACTCTTACATAACCGCTGGGTTATAAAGTAGTAGGGAATAGTTTTAGCTGAGGTATTTTACCGCACAACATGCTCGGCAGCAGAGCCTCTGAGCCCCACAGCCGCATCACGGTGCCCGGCCAACGCTTAGAGCGGCACAGGGGAACAGTTTGTGGAGTTGATTCTTAATACGTACTCTTAACTTAACCACTTTTAACAGAATTGTGTCGGTAAACACTTGATACAAACTTTGACCAACACCATTTGTGCGAAATAATAGACTACATGAGCGTGACAGGGCTGAGTCTAACTTTAACAGCAGTATTGGCCGCTGGCATGCATTAAAATGTCGACGTTCCGTTCGAAACAGTGAATACAAGAAAAGTAAATAACACTTGCTAGTTAAAAAGCAGTAATTAATAACTCAAGTGGTATGCTTACTTGTTTTACGATGATTTGAAGTAGTTCAGAAGCAAGCACATGTACAGCTGCCGATGAATCGTTGTAAAGAGGAACAGGCAGTCTCACACCGCAGTATTCTCGTTTGAGGGCGTGTCATGACCGTGGCGTTGACAAAAGCATTTTTATGAAGTTTTCATTTCATTTATAAGAAAGTTCAGAAAATGTGACTATTCATTTATAAATTAATGAGTTCTTAAAACATGTTCTCATTGTTCCTTAAAGGTGGGGTAGGTAATTTTGGAGAAACCAGCTCGAGTGCGCTAGAATTTGAAAATACACAGCCGGAAAAAATCTGCCACTTCCTTACAGAGCCCCTCCTCCAACACACACGAACGCGCACATGACCAATGAGGGCACGAGAGAAGTTTGTGCACAGATGGAAGGCTGACAGGCAGGTAGGCCATCCAGTTATTTTAGCCGGGCCGGCTAAAATGATTGGTCGTGCTTTTTACAGTACTACGGCTTCCACAGATGACATTTTTTTATGGATTTTTTGTCAAAGCACTTAAGATATTCATTGCTATCGGGATGTTAAGAGCATTCCATGGAATACAACAAAAAGTGTAAGTGCTTTGACAAAAAATCCATAAAAACATTTCATCTGCCCTCATTGGTCATGTGCGCGTTCGTGTGTGTTGGAGGAGGGGCTCTGTAAGGAAGTGGCAGATTTGTTCCGGCTGTGTATTTTCAAATTCTAGCGCACTCGAGCTGGTTTCTCCAAAATTACCTACCTCACCTTTAAGTGTTACTTATTTAAACGCACATTGAAAAAAAATCAATTTAGGGCAAATAAATTACATTAGAAAATAGAGTTTTATTGACTTCACCATCGGAACCCTTTTTACAGTGCATGAGCTTAAAATGTAAGTCTCACTATGCACATGAGACCACATGTGGTAAGTTTTAGCTGCATGTTAATCATTTAAAGTGAACATAACTTTGCGTGAGTTCCTGCTGCGTCTTGTGAATGTGTGTCCATCTCCAGCACTGACCGTCCTCCATTCACAGTGCCTCCGTCTCTGAACAGAGGGTTGGAAACAAACACAGCATTACTCCTCCTCCTCCACTGCTAACGTCTGGATCAGAGCCAGGCTCTCCATCCAACCCCCTCATCCTCCTCCCCCCTTTCTTTCCTCCTCTCATCTCAGGGTCCTTGCCTGGAGGCTGGAAGCGCTCCAAGTAGCGGTGGGAGGGAGATGAAGAGGGGGCGGTGACTTGTGACAAAGAAGAGCAGAAGCTCTGAGCATTGCAGGGCAGAATGAATGACCCTCAGCCGCCCCAAAGCCTGAGGGACTGTTGGCTCACTGATGGCTCTGTTCATGACATCTAGACGCAGATGCTGCAAAAGTTTGCAGGGAAAAGACAGTGCTTCCAGGGCAGCCCCCAGAACACCCCAAGGGGGGAGAGAGGAAATGTGTAGGCCATCTCTTCATGCACTGTAAAAAATGCAAATGACTTAACCTTTCTTCTGGATGTATGTGGAGAGAATCCTATTGCACTGGCAGATCATGTTGTACTTTTCTATAGATCTTGCTTAGTTTATGTTAATATGACCTCTTTTTACAAATCTTTATGAGACAAGGAAATACATAGCCAAATGGAAAACATGCCTTGAAGCAGCACCAGGCCACTGTGTGTCAGGAAGTGGAAACATGTAAACTTACTCTTACAGAAAACATTGACTGTATTTTGTCAAACATTGACTGTATTGTGTTTTTTGTATGTTGCAAAAAACACAATGATCTCCTCAATAAAGACTTCAATTATGAGTTTTCTTGTTTATATGATGACAGCATTGACTTTTACATCACTGGTTTCTAGATTTAAGACCAGTAAGTATAATGGATCCAAAATTGTCTGGAGCCGGCTACAAGTTATTGGAAGTGCAGTGCAAATTCTTGAAATTGCAGAGAATTCTGTACCAAAAATCTCTTCAACATTTGCGCATTGTGAGTAGAGTCATCACAGAGTCTATGCACTCCTGTAGATAACCTGTGATGATTTAAGGTGGTCAAAAGTGTACATTTTATGTTAATCTGAGCACAAAATAAAATCACTTGTTTGCAATCTTTTTGCAGTGTGTCCATCTGGCCCCACCGAGCACTGCGACAGAAACTGACTGTCGAGCCATCTGATGGCACTGCGCCTTGCCCAGCGGGTCTTTGCAACAGAAGTGGCCCAGTCCTGTTTTGTCTGACCCACAATTCATGAGGACAGCCTCAGAGACAGAGAATATCCCTGCCAGAAAGCATAGCAAAAGAACCACCAGGCTAAACCAAGTGTACCACATAAAGGAGACAAGGAACTGTATCGAGAGAACAAACAACCATGCAAGAAAAAAACTAAAACCACACAAATGCATCCTGAAATAGTTGTCTTTAAAGAACCACACATCCAAACCAATTCCACACAAAGGCACCAGTGAAGGCCTCTCACCCATCCTGAATACACTACAAACACTGCCAGCTCCCAGAGGAAAGAACATCATTCAGTTTTCAACAGTATGCAGATAGATGGAGGATAGATGTATGTCTGTTAGTAACAACGTTCCGAATCAATGTGTCAATATTTGGTAGAGTTGACTTAAAGATAATACACCAGTGTGGCTCATTACTGGTGTAAAATCAGATTTTGTATTTTGATCATCCTTATTAGAATGGTTCCAGACTTGTGAATCACTGCACATATATCTGAGTTGTTCAGTGATTCACACAGGACTGCTGTTATGCACACAGTTTCAGCTGGTTGGTGGTAGAACTGTGTTCAGTAGAAGCTTTGTATATGTTCTTTGTAGATAATTGGCAACAATTGACAGTGTGTAGGTCTTTTACTGTAATGGTGTACTTTGGCTAGCAAAAATGAGAACTCTTGAATTCTTTCAACGTCCGGGTTGATCTAAAATCACGCAAGCAGGACAAACATGACATTCACTACCAATAGTTTGAGAGAAATAATAATTAAAGTTGATGCTTTTAACAGTCCAAATACTTAACATGGCAGTGCTATGATTAGGCTAACAGAAGGAAATGTTGTACTTATTGTAAATAAACTATGGCTATGCTTGTACACCTACAGCACTTACTTACTCTACAGCTGTCAGACTGAGCAGTGAAGCTCATTTAGATAAAGTGTGAGAGCCAGCATCTTCCGGTTGGTGCTCATAGTAAAAAAAACATGCTATATAGCACAAACAGAGGATGGAATCCAAGGGGGCCCTGCTAGCCTTTCTTACAACCGAGGTGATGCGGAGTTGAGCTATTGTTGTCATAAAAACAATAAGAAAGCGCTGGGAGCATTTTGTGATGAAACACTGGGAGGAGGCTCTGCCCTGTTTATACTTTTAGAAATGGAAATATTGGTTTGCTTGAAAGACTTAAGTTTGGCATTTTAGCTGTCGCCATCATGGTTCTTTTTGCAACGAGACGTGACACAAGAGGGTAAATCACAGTAAAACTGCACTCTGCATTTTTAGGTGATATAACCAACCCACTCTCTTCAGTCTGCGTACAAATGACACGACTTTACACATTGGAAATACGTGCAATAGATACGCAGAATTCCGATTTTGCGTACATATGATACGCTAACCATTCCCATTGAGATCTGAGGCCGAGTTTTGCGTGCATATTATACGCCACGTTTCTTGCCTGCACCTCTCTTGTTTTTGTCCGGTCGGGTCTTGGTAGACCGGAAGCTGTGTGGTTCATAAAAACATGTTCTTACTCAATACCAAGCAACGATTATTGTTTTTATTTTAAATCGTATAATGTCTGACTTTTTTTGCCGTCTGCGAGGAAAAGAAATAGGGCTCAGAGCTTCAGAATAATGAAATCTGTATTTTTTTAATCTTTTTTTCCTTCTAATTTGTTATTCTTTTCTAAATAACACACTGTTATTTACTCAACAATAACACACAATTATCCTTGTTTTTATTTATTCTTTTAATTCTATAATCTTGGGCTTTTTAGCATGCTTTTTAGCCGTAAATAAAGTCACCGGAAACAGACGTAGGCCTATAAGGGACATTTCGAGAATCATTGCGATACACACGACAACCACAACCCACTGAACTGATTACCCAAGATCCTTAGCCGCAATGCACTTTGGGATATGGTGTTAATGCGATATGATATCCGAAAAACATTTCAGAGTTTAGGATGGCCGAAGACACTACACTACCCATAATCCTCAGATATCGTTTGGGACTACAGTCCGTTGCTTGACAAACCCGTGATTCATCTTCAAGCTCTGGGATTGGATGTTGGAGTGGCAGTGCGCCAAGGTTACGCCGAGCGTCAAACAGCTCTTTGAAATGGAACTAAACCACGGCAGACTATCGAAAACTGGACTCGAACGCCCCCCAGAACTACACATGCTGGCTATTGTGTTTCGCACATGGGTTTCGCAACATGTTCTATAGCGGTCTCTACTGGGAATTGTAGTTTTAAAAGACGTTTTCGTTTTTCCCACAATTAGAAGTTGCCAGTATTAAACTGTGTACATCCCTGGAGGTTTAGGCGATAGGAAACACATTGGTGTGTACAAATTTAAAACATGTAATTAATAAATGGGTGAAAATCGCTTGTATCCATAATGGGCAGCATTAATATATACCCACATGACAGCTCATTGTTACTTTGTAATTCTACTCCACTACAATTCAGAGGTTAACCTGGTATTTTTACTCCACTACATTTATTTTAGTTACTTTGCAGATTCTGATTAATGATGTGAAATATAAACAACCCTTAAAGCAGACTTTAGTTACACCTGAACTATGTTGAAGTTATGCAATGAATGAAAAACTTGGGTCACAGCTTCCTCAACAGTGCATTACAAGACATCTATCAATATGTGTGTATACCTCCACCATTAAACTGTCAAATTCTGCACATTTCTTATACTATCTACATACATAAGAGTATAATTAATGTGTATAATATCAGTTAAAATAAGTGCTTCAACATAGGCAGGAAAGCAATATATTAGACGTTAAGTACTTTGTCAGGCTTAATATTTATGTGTAGATATCCCAAAAGCTTTTTTCTTATTTAAAAGAAGACCTTAACCTAAAGTATTCTTTAATGTTTAAATAAAGGTTAATTAGTTTGTCTGTTTTGCACATCCTCCTATTAATATCTTTGTACATCCGGCACTAAACTGTTTTATTGTAGAGATCACTTACAGTATCTTCTTGATTTTTTATATTCTATATTTCTATCATTGACCTTCTACTTTCCCCCTATGAAAGTATGTACTCTTAATATTTTTTTCATCAAATAACATTATTCAACAAAAATAACATTATTCAACAAAAATAATTCAATAACGTGCTTTAACCACTAGGCGGTGCACACAAGGTACACACAGCATACTAATAATAACTTTGTATTATTAGTGTAGGACACTTATGTATGTATAACATCTGAAGATATGTAGTTTTATTCATGTTTTCACATAATTTTACAGGTTATTGCTATATTATTTCTCATGTTTTACTTCTACACATTAATATCTGATTTGTAAAACATCACAGACAGAAAGGTATATCTGTCATTTAATGGTAAGCTATTGAAATTGTGATTCCATAGATGTGTCTACCATCACCCAAAAACCCCTGACTATTCTCTCAACTCAGTATTTACATTCTTATATTCAAAGAAAATCAGTAATATCTTTAAAAACTACAAGTCCTTTTATATCAGCTGTGCACCGTTAAATATAATCTATTTACCAATTGGATCAAATATAAAAGTCAGCCGAATTAGTGTTGATACTGCAAGGAGACGTATTGTGTGAAGAGAAATGGAAGATGTTGTTTAATTGCTGATATATTTATGATCCACGTCACATATTCAGTTTCGGCGGCAGTTCTTCCAGTTTGTCTAGAAGTCTTCTAATCAGGGCTCTATAAATAAAGAACTACGGCAGATGTGTAATATTTAATGCAGCCGAACCGTGTATTACAATGCCGTTATGTGATGACTTCCAAAGAGAAAAGCAAGCACACTCGGAATAAAGTATTATTTTCTTTTTTTAAATGTTTTTCGGATTTCATATCGCATTAACACCATATCCCAAACGTGCATTGCGGCTAAACAATCCAATCACCGAGCTTCTAGCTGAGGATCTTGGGTAATCAGTTCAGTGGGTGGTGTGTATCGCAATGATGCTCGAAATGTCCCTTATAGGCCTACGTCTGTTTCCGGTGACTTTATTTTGAAATTCAGTTCCTGAGGAACGGCTAAAAAGCCCGAGATTATAGAATTAAACGAATAAATAAAAACAAGGATAATTGTGTGTTATTGTTGAGTAAATAACAGTGTGTTATTTAGAAAAGAATAACAAATTAGAAGGAAAAAAAGATTTAAAAAATACAGCTTTCATTATTCTGAAGCTCTGAGCCCTATTTCTTTTCCTCACAGACGGGCAAAACGTGGCGTATTATAATAATATGCAACCAAAACTCGGCCTCAGAACTCAATGGGAATGGTTAGCGTATCATATGCACGCAAAATCGGACTTCTGCGTATCTATTGCACGCATTTCCAATGTGTAAAGTCGTGTCATTTGTATGCAGACTGAAGAGAGTGGGTTGGATATAACACACCATGGAAAGGTCCTACTCCTAATGGTGCGTTCACACCGGACACAATGCGATTTTTGGGCGCGTCAATGCAAAGACGCAAAAAGACGCAAATTTCTTCCGGCGACGCAAATGACACGATTGAAAGGGGCCACGTTAATTCAATTTTTTCAACTCGAGCGTCAAATTTGCGTGGCCTGTTCTCGCGTTAGCCAATCAGCGTTCAGGATCCCAGCCTGCCGTCTTTGACGTTGGGTCAGAAAACCAAAACATCAGCCGTTAGCTGTTAGCACACAGAGCTCACAGCTCCTCATATATGTTACAAAGTAGAAAGTTATACATTTACAAACCACAGACTGTCTATGGAATGGCGAATACAGTGGCTGCTTTATTTATGTCTGTAGGACGTCGTTGTGAGTGTGGACGGAGCAGCTACAACGTTAGCTTAGCCTGATCGATCCGATCTCCTTTCAGGAAACACACATTTAAAAGGGTTTCGTCTGCCGCCTTGTGTACCAACCCAGTCTCACGGCATTTAATAATAATAATATATTTTATTTATAAGCGCACTTTTCATTTGCGTAAACAAAACTCAAAGTGCTACAAAATTAAAAAGGGTGAAACAAAACAATAAAAACAATTTAAAAACAATTAAAACAACAGAATAAAAGCCGTGACATTATGCCGGCATGGCATAATGTGGGGGATTTAAAAATCTAGTTAAAGGCTATTCTAAAAAGATGCGTTTTTAGGCCTTTTTTAAAAGCATCCACAGTCTGTGGTTTCCTCAGCTGGTTTGAGAGGGCATTCCACAGTCTCGGAGCAGCGGAGCAGATGGCTCGGTCTCCCATGGTCTTCAGTTTTGTCCTTGGTGGGATCAGGAGGTTTGCCTTTACTGAACGTAGGTTCCTCGTGGAGGTTTGTGGGGTGAGCAATTCCTTGATGTAGGAGGGAGCATTTCCATATATGCACTGATGAGTGAAGAGGGTGATTTTGTAGTCAATCCTGAGTGAGACCGGGAGCCAGTGCAGTGATTTGAGGATGGGTGTGATGTGTTCGTACTTCCGCACTCTCATCAGGATCCTAGCAGCGCTGTTTTGGATGTATTGCAGCTTCTGGATGTTCTTGCTAGGAATCCCAATGAGAAGTGCGTTACAGTAGTCCAGCCTGGAGGAGACAAAGGCGTGGACAAGTTTTTCAGCATCTGGTAGACTGAATGTGGGGCGGAGTTTTGCAATATTTCTCAGGTGGTAGAAAGAGGTCTTGCATATTTGCTTGATGTGGGCCTCAAACTTCAGGTGAGGATCCATTTTAACTCCCAGATTGGTAACCGTTGATGAGAGTGGAATGTTCTGACCAGAGAAGGTGATGCTGGTGATGGCAGATGAACGAACCTGATGTGGAGTGCCAATAAGAATGGCTTCAGTCTTGGAGCTGTTTAGCTGGAGGAAGTTGTGCTTCATCCACACCTTTATCTCCTCCAGGCATGTGGTTATTGTGGATGATGGCAGAGGTGCGGAGGGGGTTGGGTTTGCTCTGATGTAGAGCTGTGTGTCATCAGCATAGCAATGGAAAGATATTCCATGCCGGCTGATGACACGACCAAGGGGGGACATGTATATGGTGAAAAGGGTGGGGCCGAGGACTGATCCTTGGGGGACACCGCAAGTCACAGAGTGTGTTCTTGATTTAGCCGCTCCCAAGGTGCTCAGTCCTCCCGGTGAGATAGGAGGTGAACCAGTTTAAGGCAGAGTCAGAGAGTCCAATTGTAGTGTGAAGACGGTGGAGTAGGATGTCATGGTCGACGGTATCAAATGCTGCAGTTAGATCCAGGAGGATGAGGAGAGATGGAGATCCGGTGTCAGCTGTCATCAGCAGGTCATTGGTCACCCTGACTAAGGCAGTTTCTGTACTGTGGCCCTGGCGGAAACCAGACTGGAATTTTTCAAAGAGTTTATTCAGTGTTAGATGTTCCTGGATCTGAATGGCAACTACTTTCTCCAGTACCTTGGATAGGAATGGCAGGTTGGAGATGGGTCTGTAATTGGCTAGGACTTCAGGGTCTAAAGTGGGTTTTTTGAGGAGTGGTTTGATGACAGCAGCTTTTAATGGTGGTGGAACATGACCAGACTGGATGGACTAGTTTATCACTGAAGTGATCAGCGGACTTATGGCACCAATGTTCGATTTGACCAAAGTTGTGGGAAAGGGGTCCAGGGCACAGGTGGAGGGTTTCATCTTTTTGATGATGGTCTCATGCTGCGAGATGTTAGTGAAGCAGCAAAGAGGCTGGGTCGGTCCAGGCTGGGGGTTGACGGTCAGGACTGGCAGAGCAGCGGAGTTTGAGAGGAGAGAGCAGATGGTCTCTACTTTTTTCCTGAAAAATGTGATGAAATTATCACACTGTGGTTCACTCTGTGGTGTCTTTGTGTAGCGGAGTCTGAAGTTTGAGGAGATGGTTTATGGTGGAAAAAAGTAGCTTGGAGTTGCCAGGGCTATTGTTGATGATGGTGGAGTAGAATTTTGACCGTGCGTCTCTGAGGGACTTTGCGTAGGCATTTTGGTGGTCCCGGTATGCCTGTCTGTGAACAGAGAGGCCTGAGGCCTTGAAGCGCTGCTCGAGGACACGCCCCGCTGTCTTCATTTCCTGTTATAGTCACGACATTTAATCTATTGATTCGTGTTAACCAACACGATTTTCCCCTTTTTATCGTGTCACACAGAACGATTTTAAAAGCAATGCATACCTGCCAACCCTACCGATTTGGGCGGTAGTCTACCGCTTTTGACATGTTTCTACCGCCTACCGATTTAGCTGGCTTTCCCTACCGAATTTTGTTCTTCCCAAATTATAAAAAATAAAAATGAAACTCCAGACACTGGACTCGACTTTTAGAGGAAACCGATTGCAGCGTGTCTGTGATCCCATCATACAAACAGTCCTCTGTGTTTCTGAAAGAGAAACAACGTGCAGAGGAAGGGCAGCGTTACCCCCGGGACTGCGGTCAAGCCAGCCTCCACTTCGGAAAACACAGTCAAGCCAGCCTGCCGCAGTCCCCCGGGACTGATAATAATCAGTCATCACTCCCAAATGAGTTAGGGGAACAGAGACGAGGCATTTGAGTCCTGCAGGGTTTCCCCGTTAATATCAGTGTCTCGAAAACACATGTTGGCGACTGAAAGACATCCAGTGTTTGGTCTTTTCCGGAAGCATCCTTCACCTACAGTGTCTCAACTGAAAGAGGACCACAAACACACAAAAAATAAGCACCATTTTGAGATTTGGGGATATTTATCTCCCATTCTTTCACTTTTTCTGACATTTTCAACACCAAACATGTCGTTAATGTCTCTGTTTAGTGAACTACAGCAATCTGAAAGCTTGTACATTATTTATATCACACTGCAAAAACATGCAGGAAATGACTTTTTTAATGCAGTATTTTCTGATTTATGGCGCAACACAAAGATATTTCGCTCTGTGCAAACCTTTGATTCTAATATGTCAACAACATGAAACAAGAATATGAACCTGGCTTTATCCAATGTTCACACAAGAGTTCTGGCTTTCCTACATCCTTACACATCCTTCATCTACTGTCTCAACTGAAAGAGGACCAGAAACACATTAAAATATAATAAAATGTGGAGACTTTGGGATATTTATCTCCCATTATTTTACTTTTGGACATTTTACAGACCAAACATGTCGTTGATGTCACTGTTTACCAAACTACCACTTTTTCTGAAAAATGCATAAAATGATGCAATATATGTTAAATATATGGTTTATACATGTAATTACTGGGGTTCCATTTCTTCTGATTACCTAGTTTGGCCGTGCACATTTGCCACGCGCAAACCTACCTCTTTTGGATTTGGAAAGGTTGGCATGTATGGCAATGTATTTCTATTGGTAGTATGTTTCGGGCCTGCACCACATCTTTTTGTCCGGTCGGGTCTTGGAAGACCGGAAGCTGTGTGGTTCATAAAAACATTTTCTTACTCAATATCAAAGCCACGATTATTGTTTTTATTTTAAATCGTATAATGTCGGACTTTTCTTGCCGTCCATGAGGAAAAGAAATGGGCTCTGAGCCTCAGAATACTGAAATATGTATTTTTTAAATCTTTTTTTCCTTCTAATTTGTTATTCTTTTCTAAATAACACACTGTTATTTACTCAACAATAACACACAATTATCCTTGTTTTTATTTATTTGTTTAATTCTATAATATCGGGCTTCTTTGCCGTCCGTCAGGAACTGAATTTCAAAATAAAGTCTAGCTATCTCTTATATTTAGTGGAGAAAAACAATTATGACAGCAGTTATGACATCACTTACGCGACTCTGGGATTTGTAGTCTTTCTAGTTGCGTATTTTTCATAGTCTTATGTTTCAACAGTATTACGACAAACTGTGACTTTTTTGAAATGGAAATTATTTTTTAAGATTGACAAACATCATATGTGTAATTCATGGCACAATTCAAACAGGATCGAAAGATACGTTTTCTCTCGCCATTGACTTCAATACATAATTTTTCCGAAATAAGGTCCCATGAGGTCCACCGAAAAGGGAGGGACTTCGCCTCTCTATACATAATTTTTCCGAAATAAGGTCCCATGAGGTCCACCGAAAGGGAGGGACTTCGCCTCTCTATAAGAAGCAAGCCCCCAGGAAGTGCGCCGGACTCTGATGAAAATATTCGTTGTGTCCAAACGGCGGTACTACAATTTCCGTATCAATCCGTGACGTCACTGGGCCCAGAAAGACTTTTCCCCATTGACTAACATTGGGAAAGAGACGTCTGTAAATCAGCGGATACTTTTTTGAGTGACGTAAGTTTTTTTTTTAAACTAAATAAACTACCCAGTATGAACTATTTTATAGCCCTTATTATAATCATTAGGTCCTTAAAGTTGTAAAATGCACTATAAGCCGAATCTAGATTTATTTTCTGTCGTTTTCACGTTTCGCTCTCTCAAAAGTTGGGCCATTTTGTCCTCATGCGCCAATGAGCAGCTCTCATAGCCTCCTGAGACCCAGAAAGAAAAAGGTTTCAAATTTCCTTTTTCAAGTCTTTAGGGTGGTATAAACATAATGACTAACAAAAACTAAAAAAATATATTTTTATTTCTGTTTTATTGTGTGTCCTTTGTAGAGGACATCAGGTGTTATTTATGCGAAGCATAGTATACAAACAGCATTAACATACAAGTACATTTAGACAACATTAGAGCACAACAACTCAATGCAACTAATATTGAGCCTTCATTTGTAGTACTCCATCCTTTTTTGAAATGCAGAGATACATCTGACACTTGAGGCACTTGATGTATGTTTTCCCACTGCATCCGTCTGCCATGAACCCTACAGAAACCTAAGTGTTAGTTTTGGCCCATAGTGGACTCCATTTGTGTTGTGTAAAATGGGGGAAATAAAAAGTTAGTAAATCCCCATGTCCTCCTCAGAGGACATTCATAAAAACATTTAGTTTTAGGTCAAATAAGTATTACACTGCTCTGAAAACTCACTAACTCCTAAGATGTTCCCTTACTATAATTAATTAAAATATTGAACTCACAACACTGGTAATTACAAAATTACAAACTTACCATTTCTCTTTCTATAAATAGTGCTTGTGTTGATGGACGGCATTTTGAAATACAATGAAATTATCTTTTTCAAAGCCACACCCCCACACATGTCATATGTTTGAAAAGCCCAGGATGTCCTCTGTGGAGTACAATTGGACTTAATGCTGTGGCATGTATAACCTCAAAGTAATGGACCAAAACCCAATGTGCTGAGGATAGGAAAGAACGAGACCCCGCCTCCGACGCTGTATCCAGTTCTTATTATACATCCATGATAAGAAGGACAGAACGAACAAGTGATGGAAATTGAAGCCGGAGGAAAGAAAGTTGATTGAAGTGGACAAAGTCGATATATAAGAAGGTACGTTTTGTTTTGTTTTGATACAAAAGAGCGTCATATTTACGCAGCTAGCGTTAGCTTTTTTGGTAAAAGAGCTTGCAAGAGACAGCATTGTGCACCTAAATGTAACTCTTGATATCATATAGATATAGTATAGGTGCTACGAGAGGAGTTGGTTTATTGTGCCCCAATGTAAATCCTAATGTGAGAGTTAAAAGGACGGTCAACAATATAATGTACATCTCACACAAATGTTGTGTTTCGATGTAATCCTTTCTGATTTATGTCAATGTAATAATTCAGGATTCAAACCAACATTTGATGATAGGTACAGACGGAGGGGAATAATTATTTTAAATGTTATACTTGTATCAATCATGACACTTTTTTTTCTTCTTAGGAACATCTTCAAGTGAAGAGGACAGTGTGGTCCATGTCAATTTGCCATCTGCAGACAGTCCTCTTTCTGACACCTTGGTCAGTTTGGATTTATCGTGGCATTTATTCTTAATTAAAGTGAATTTATTTTTATTTCAGTCAGTCATTTGTGTGTATGCAGGTGTGGGACATTCCAAATGTTCCTAAAGTGAGCACTCCAAGAATCGACAACAGTTTGCCAGGGTAAAATAAAACATTGTCAACATATTATTTGTGCCACAAGAAGCAGAATGTTTTAACAGTACAGTAGTTTGAATATATTTTTTGTTTACCTTTATCAGACCTCTCAGGCACCCACAACCAGCGTCTGATCGGATAAGACGAATTAAAAATGTGATTATACCATGTAGGTTTGAATTTGTGAACATGAAATCAATAAATACCTTTGTGTGCTAATGACACTGTCAATAGATCAACTGCACTTATTTCTTGGGTAAAAATAGGATGGAGCACCAACCCCAATCCAGGAAGAGGTCCAATCTGCCCTGGGTCAGAACCACTTCTATAGGTAAACGATGTTGACAGTTGCATCGTGACACAGTTGTTTGGTGTGTATCTTTATTTGTACATTTGTTTGTTTGTATAGCCTCCGATCACAGTGGGTAACATTGCCAGGAAGCAGAACAATTATAATTTTATTCATTTCCAAATGACACCCACAACATCTTATATCTTAGTGAAGACGATACAAAAAACACCCACAAATATTTTTCAAAGATCAGATATTGTTTCTTGCATCCATTTCAAATGTTTACAAGGATTGTGCAAAAAGTATGACAAAAGTGCTGTTAATTTAGAACCCAATGTATTAAAAAAACAGGAAGAGGATCCTTTTGTAAATATGACTGTCATGCATATATTATGTATTTGAAAGTAATTATTCAACTGTCTTCTCACTGCAGCAACTACACAAATGTGTATGCACCTATCATTATTGACAGCCAGTCTGAGCCAGAAGACAAAATGGAGCAAACTGCAGAGGAAAGGTATTAATTGTTACTATTACCACTTGATTTTTCTATTCTATACTGTAAATCTTATTACTAGCTTCATCATTTAATATTACAATACATCACTTTGTCTTTCCCAGCACAGAATACCTGACTGCGGCAGACATTGTTGCAGAACTCTCTGCAAAAATAACAAATACATCTTGGAGCAGGTTCAATATTAATAGAGCCAATGTATGGGATGGGAGCAATCCGCGGCTTCAAAGGTGCCTCATTCGACCCCTCTCATGAGATGTCAGTTAAGTTCACTGAGGATGAGGGACAAACTGAGGATGGAGTGGACACTGGTGGTCCCAAGCGTGAGTTCCTGACCCTCCTTATGGAATGCCTGAGAATGCGAAGAAAACATCATGTCATAGTAACTGTTTGTGCCCCATGGCGATGTGACTTTCCCAGCCGCTCACTCTCAAAATCTGATTCTAAATGTATAATGTTCTCTATAAAGATAGAACTAATACACAATTATTAATGTATAATATAAGCTGTTTTGTGTATTTAATGCATTGGTCTACAATTTAATGATGGCTTCTACATATTTCACATAAACAGACAATAAATGTGTCCTTCATTCTGATAACTAGTGTATGCATCTGCCAATTAGTATTCTAAACAGAGTAGTGTGTTGAATCCTTATTTCTTGCATTTGAAACAGATACAATAAAAAAAAGTGAACTTACTGTTGTGTTCAACTTCTGCCACAAACTGTACATTTTTGCCACAGGGCCACAGGACACTTGAACTGTCCCCAGATGTTGGCCACAGAAAGCACGAAACATGGCAGCCTGAAAAGACATACATTGATGTAGTAAATCCATTGAATCAAGTCAATCAAAAACACATAGTCTAAATAGGGGTTAGCTAAATAAATAGAAAGATACATCATGTTTACCGTTTAATCTGTGTTTTGTCTCTCTCTCCTTGAATGTCTTCTCTATATTTGTTCTTGAGCATGTCTAATGCAAACTACTCTCCTGTCATTACTTTGTCCCTCTTCACATGTTGTCACTTCTCTTTCTGTCTCTCTCTCTCTCTTTCTCTCTCTCTCAATTCAATAGCTTTATTAGCATGACCATAGTTACATATAGTATTGCTAAAGCGCTGTATAGTTGCAACATCTATACACAAATACATACATATAAACAAACTGCTAAGAATTTCTCTCTCTCTCTCTTCAAATGTCCTTTTTCCTCACGTGTTATTTACCTGCACTTGATTTGTCATCTCTTTTAACAATGTTCTTCCCTCACTTTATCTTCTCTTCACGTGAAGCTCTCCTCTCTTCAGCTGGTGTAGTAGTTACTGTAGGGACGCAGGGGCGCCGTAAGGGGGTGAAAAGTTAGGACGATTCTAAGGGCCCGTGACTGACAGGGGCCCAAACAATCTTAGAACATTAAGAAAAAAATGTTTAAGTAACCAATGTGATTATCTTTTCATGGGGCCCAAAATCCCTGGCGGCGCCCCTGTAGGGACGCTAACGCTAGCTGCGTAAATATGACGCTCTTTATATCAAAACAAAACAAAACGTACCTTCTTATATAGAGTGCCACAGTGACGCGTCCTAAAACCCGGAAGTAAGCTGCGCATGGGTTCCTTCGACAAAAAAGCAATGGAATTTCACCATAGGATTTTGGAAAATAGCTCGAAATAAGGTCCTTGGTTGACACACATTTTAGCGACGGATCACGTTTTGTTCAGTCGGATAATCTCCACATGTCTACCCTACTTTTATAATTTTCGAATCATAAATCTAATCGATAGATTTATGATCGACTTTGTCCACTTCAATCAACTTTCTTTCTTCCGGCTTCAATTTCCATTACTTGTTCGTTCTCTCTATGTCTGGTCAGACATCAATCTGTTCAACGTAGTGCGCCCCCTAGAGGCCTGGAGGCGGAGCACTTCCGGTATGTTTTTTTTTGTATATTTTTTTGGGTTTGTATGTGTTTTTGACTTTGCATATCGTTTTTGTATATGCAGCGTTTTTCTGTTGCGTTTGTTTTCGGGGTTTGTGTGTTGTATTTAGTTTGCATCATTTCTGTAAATGCAGCGTTTTCTTGTTGTATTTCTTTTCAGGGTTTGTTTGTTTTTCATTTAATTATTTGCAGGTGTTTCCTGCTTATGTATGCGTTTTGGGCCGTTGTTCAGCGTTTGCACCTGCCGGCCACCGTATATAAACCTCCAGGGGTGTACACAGTTTAATACTGGCAACTTCTAATTGTGGGAAAAACGAAAACGTCTTTTAAAACTACAATTCCCAGTAGAGACGTGCCATAGAACATGTTACGAAACACAATAGCCAGCATGTGTAGTTCAGACTATCAGTCTGCCGTGGTTTCATTTCATTTCATAGAGCTGTTTGACGCTTGGCGTAACCTTGGCACACTGCCACTCCAACATCCAATCACAGAGCTTGAAGATTAATCCCGGGGTTTGTCAAGCAAAGGGACTGTAGTCCCAAACGTTATCTGAGGATTATGGGTAGTGTAGTGTCTTCAGCCATCCTAAACTCAGAAAAAACTATTTGTTTCTCCGAATCGAAGGGGGAAAACACAAAAGCATTGTACACAATTTAGTGTAATTATAAGGATAAACTGATGTGTTTAGTTGATGAGTACTGCAGATTACTATGCAAACTTCGAGACCGGAAATACTGTTTTCACCCCAAGCTGTTGCCTGGCAACGCAATTCTGTTGTCGCATTAACACCATATCCCAACGCGCATAACGGCTAAAACATCCAATCACCGAGCTTCAACCATAGCTAAGGATCTTGGGTATTAATCAGTATTATCACACGTCTGTTTCCGGTGACTTTATTTTGAAATTCAGTTCCTGACGGACGGCAAAAAAACCCGATATTATAGAATTAAACAAATAAATAAAAACAAGGATAATTGTGTGTTATTGTTGAGTAAATAACAGTGTGTTATTTAGAAAAGAATAACAAATTATTTAAAAATACAGATTTCAGTATTCTGAGGCTCTGAGCCCCATTTCTTTTCCTCACGGACAGCAAAAAAAGTCCGACATTATATGATTTAAAATAAAAACAATAATCGTGGCTTGATATTGAGTAAGAACATGTTTTTATGAACCACACAGCTTCCGGTCTTCCAAGACCCGACCGGCAAAAAGACGTGGTGCAAGCACGAAACATACTACCAATAGAAATACATTGCTTTTAAAATCGTTCTGTGTGACACGAAAGAAAAGGGGAAAATCGTGTTGGTGAACACGAATCAATAAATTAAATGTCGTGACTATAACACGAAATGCCGTGAGACTGGGTTGTGTGTACACACGCATTCATTAATTTTACAATTCATGGTACATTCATTTACAAACCGGTATCAGTCTAGTTTTGTAATGTGTATTGACAATTCAATCACGGTAAAATACAAACAAATAGTTTTGTTGTAGTTGGTATCTACCATAGTATCTACATGGAGATAAGCCCCGCCCCCTTGCCAGCACGGCTTGCGAGTAAACACAGCTGACAGCCGCGGTGAAACTCGAGCCATTAGAGCGATGCCATATTCGCATCGCGTCCGGTGTGATCACAGCATAACACTAAAACACGGAAAACAGCCAAACTGAACAACACAGTGGTAGCTATCTGTTAATCACAAGGAAGCTGTTTCTGACGCTTCACCATGAACAGTGCTTTTGCCTAGTTTGAGATCATTAACTTGTCAGGGAAATGTTTACTAAGGTAATAAATGAAGTAAGAAAAGGCTTTGTTCTCGTAGACACATCAATCAGACTTCTTATGCAACCAGTGGAGTCGCCCCCTGCTGGGCATTAAGATGTAATGGCTTCACTTTTCAGACATGGAGGTTGCCCCTTTGAATACAAGAAGGACACTGGCACTTCCTCTCCAGTCCCCCATGGATCTGAATGACTTACCATCTTGGAGACAAACAGGCAGTTCCGTCTGATTATCAGGCTACATCAGTTGGAGCTCTTTTTACAAACAGTCATTTAGGCTTGGAAGTCAGTCTGTCTCACACCCTCCCATCTGTTTCTGGTTCCCTGTCTGTCTGCACATCACTCCGTGTGTTTATGTCCTCTTATCTGTTCTTCACAGAGCGCCTGCCTCTCATCTTATGGATGGTTCTCTTGTGGTGAGCACATGCTGCAGCTTGTACAGCTGGGAATCCTAGTATGTATCAGGATTAATCATAGCAAGCGGCTTGTTTACATTTTAAATGAGAAGAAACATATCTCAGTGTGTAATTGGTGTGAGTGTTTAATTGAAAGTTACAGTTGAAATTGTATCGCTACATACAACCATCCACCCCTTTCCCTCTTTAATCTACTCTCGTCCTTAATCCAGCTCCTCTGGCTCTCGATGGGAAATCCACTACGGCTCAGAGCCAGGTCTACACACACAACCCAGTCTCTCTCTCTCTCTCACTCTCACTCTCACTCTCACTCTCACTCTCACTCTCACTCTCACTCTCACTCTCACTCTCACTCACACACACACACACACACACACACACACACACACACACACACAGCAGGCTATTTGGTCATGGGAAATGCCTACCACCCCTCAAGTAATCTTTTATGCTAACGATTGATTACAATGTAACATTTCAACAAATTCTTTACATTTTCAAAGTTTATTTATCATATACTGTATGTTACATACTTTCCACAATATCATACTTTTTGTATCTTTTGTGTGTAGGTTAAGAGCTCTTTTTGCAGCCTCTGCAACTTGATGCGTTTCCTGCAAACTAAATGATTGTTTTGTGTTCTTGCAGATCATGTGAAAGGGTCAGGGTTCAAATTCATTTTAACAATGTTAAATGTGCTACTGTTAGTCAGTCATAGATTTGTCCCGCACAGACTCCCTGTATCATATGTTTGTGTGTAAAAGGTGTAACAAATTGTTTGACCATCAGCAGCTTTGTTAGACAATACATAACATTGGAAAGTTATGCAATGTCACATTTGTCAAGCCAGCAATGACTGACTGACATCGGCATCATTATTCCCCGCTTCATAAAGCATAAAGGAAACGGCCTTAATGAGCAGCAGGGTTGGGAGTGCCACTTTAAAATATATTCCGTTCCAATAGTTACATCTGATAAAATGTAATCAGTAATCTTATCAAAGTATCACAATATGAAAGAAATGTAACCTGATTAATTTCCATTACTTTTGGTTCATCTCAATATCAAATGCAATGCGATTAAAGACAAGATCAACAAATTAACAATAATGTTTTGAATTACTGAAGTTTATCCTGATTACGTAATCCCATGAAAGTACTCAGTATATTCAATGGGTGTTTGTGTGTGTGGGGGGAGGGATACTGCACAGCTGGTTGTAATGTCCCTTTACCCACTGTTATCTACGCCTGTTATGCTTGTGTGACGTAGTCGTAGACATTACTGTGTTTTCCTCCACATGATATTTACTCTTTCCAGGGACGCGCTCCCGTTTCTTGCTTGTCCCCATTTTTTTTTGTCCTTGCCGTTTCTTCTTGTTTCATTTCTGATAAATTATTTTTCTGTTCCCTAGTCAGAGTTAGGTAGCGAAGGGTTGTATCCTTACTATTTAACTCTTCGGTACAAATATGTCACGATCATTCTTCCTCAAACTCTGTGAGTGACCCTCAGTGCTGTCATGTTTCAGTTCAGTGTGCTGCGTTTCACATCCAGAGGCTGAAACTCTGCAGTCAGTCACCTCACCTTCACAAAGCGACTCCCCTCCCAGGGAAGTCAGAGCAGAGTCACATCAATTAGACAGCTCTGCTTGTTAATTAGCTGGTTAATGCGTCACAGCGTGTAGGAGGAAACAGATTTCCACTGGCCTGTATTTTCCTCTCCTTCATCTGAATGTGCTGTGGTTGGCCAAGGCTTTTAGTCTTTACGGGAACACTTTTCATATCTGGAATTCCCAAATGGAAGACCAGGAATAGGTCGGATGTATTCTCAACAACTCATATTGACAGAGTTTAGCTGCTGTTTAATAAGTGCATGTTTACTTACTTACTGCATCTCCTGGTTTTCAGCAGATGGAGCTTTCACAGGCCTGACCGACCTCAGTTAGATGGTCCATGACTTTCCAGCTCTTCTCAGAGGATGTTTTGGTCTAGTGTTTCAATAATTGCAGTCTGACCAGCAGAGACGCTGAGGTGTTAAATGTTTTTTGGTAAGTGCTGACTCAATGCAACAGTGACATGTTCTGATCGTCCATCCAGTTAAAGGCACTTTAGAACAGCAAAAAGTTGCCACAGCAGCGAAGAGTGAGAAGTATGTTCCCCTTTAACATGCACAAACTGCTGTTGCATTCAAATTGTATGAAGGTTCCACTTTTGTAACTGTCTGCCAAGGCTGTGTTACAATGGCATCCAGAGAAACTACAGTAAGGGAAATGTGAAAGAGCTGATATTTTTGGAGTTCCTTAAATGATTGACGTCTTCACAGTGGCGGTTCTAGAACATTTTACATGGGGTGGCAAAGGTCATGCCAGGTTGGCATGGGAGGGCAAACAGTACATGGTATTTTATACTGTATATATAACCTATTTATTGTTAAATCATGCCCTAACACAAGTGTTCTTAATTCACAAGAGAAACAAGGTGTTCAGACAAACAAACTAAAATATAGTATAAAACAGCAGAAAATACTCATGATACCCTAGAATTCTGTTTACTGTAAGTACATAAGAGTACTTAGTTATAATTAAGTACACAAATAACATCACCCATCTCTTAAGAGAGCTAAAGGTGACCGTGCAGCAGCACATTTCAATAAATATTTGTCAATACTGAGAGCCGCTAGATTGTGCTGCTGTGATGGAATATGTATGCAAGGAGAATAAAAACATACGATGTGGTGGAGTTTCATCTGCCTCCTGCCTCTGTCCCTCTTTCTGACACTTCATCTTTATTCCTCACATACATTTCTTCTTCTTCACTAATGTCTTCATCTCCTCCCGGCTTTCTCCTGCTCTGACCCTCCTAGTCTCTTCAGTGAACTCTCTTTTCCTTTTCCTCTTTCTGTTCTTCCTGATCACTTCTAAGATATGTCTTTGTGTTGTTGTTGAATCACTCCAGCTACTCTGGCCTGCAAGAGTCTACTTGTGAAAAGCACTGGTACAAATGCTTGTATAACTTTAGACGTTAGGGCCAGCTAATAAGTACATATAATAAATATAAAATCTGAAAGTATTTATCAAACGCACACAGGCAGCTGCGTTTAGATCCAGTTTGACGGTAAAGGATGTATGGTTTAATTTATCTGGCCTCATTGCTGTGATGTGTAATTTACGTGGATTTAATATTACCGCATAGTTTAGCAAATAAAGTGATCGATCTCCCAGCTAGCGCTGTCTGTGTAGTATTTTGTAACGTAACGTCCCAAACAGCGACTGTCTGTTAAACGCTATCGATTCAAACGGCAGCGTTTTATTAATATTTTGTTTCAAGCTCTCGTCCTTAGTAAAAACAAAAGTAGTGGAAGGGGGAATGCTCCCAGGGGAAGCTGATCCACCCTCAGGTGCTGGGACAGCTCGGTCTCTCTGCAGCGGTGTGAGCCGTGGTCTGTGTGAACGCCGCTCCGCAGTTTAATGCAGGGCCGTAGCTACGTTTTTAACGGGCCTAAGATGATATTTTAAATGATTCACTTTTAATTAAGGAACTGCTTGTTTCGTTGCTTGAGAAGCTTGTGGACATAGTGTAGGTTTGTTTCTACAAGTACAGTTTTAGGGACACAAAAGTTAGGGGGGCAGCTGGGGGGGCAAGGCTCTACAGTGGGGGAGCAATTGCCCCCCCTTGCCCCCCCGTAGATCCACCCCTGCGTCTTCACCTGCGTAGAGATAGCAGACAGTTCAATAGAGAGAAACTGTATAGAAGCAAAACCAGATTCCATCGTCCCGTCGCCTCCCAGTGACCATTTTTCAAACTGAGATTAGGGTCAGGATTCACAAATTACTAGAGACTACAATCTATCATCAATGCATTCAGACTGTTCCTTTAAGTCAGCGGTTTTCAAAGTGTGAGGCGCGCCTCCCCGGGGGGGCGCCAGAGAGTTTCAGGGGAGGCGCAGCGTGAGAAAAAAATAACGAGAAACAGTTAAATCTAGCTAGTTAACTTCAGCTAAGTTTATGCGAGCGGCAACATGGATCAATTTTTAGTGAAGTTACCTAAAGTGAGAGAGGAGACAGCGTCTGGCAGAAAACGTCACTTGCACACTTTTGGCTGTCTGTGGAGACCGAGTTCCCCCACCTCGCCAAAAAGGATGTAAAAGTGCTCATTCCCTTCACCTCCGGTTTTCCGCATTGACTTTGATCAAAAGCAAGTACCGGTCAAGCAGGGGCGGATCTACCGGGCCTGGCATGGGGGGCAACTGCCACCCTAAAAATTGCCTTGCCACCCCAGCTGCCACCGCAGTTGGCAGCTTTGTTTTGAAATAAAAGTTGTGGCTCATCGGACATTTAGCTGTAATAGGCATGCCAACTTGATGCTCTGCTCACGGATAACTCGATGAGCATATAAAACTGTTAAGATGATGACCTTACGTGTGTAAATATTTTTTTTTCTTTGTGGGGGTCTGCCCCCAAAAAACAGTTTTAAGTCCTGAGAAAGTCAAATAAGAAGGTGTGTAAAACTACACTGCCCAGCCAAAAAAAAGTAACCACTTTGATTTAACTAGGCCAGTAGGTAAGGGCATTCCACTGGATAATAATACCCCTGCATTATAGCAACAACAACAATAATAATAATAATAATAATAATAGCAATAATAATTGGGAGGGGGGGCGCGGCTGTTCTTATGTTCTCTGAGGAGGCTCACCTTCCCACACTTTGAAAACCCCTGCTACGGGCGATTTTGTAATACATTTGATTGGAACAGGTTTTTTTAGTCCAAATAGAATTTGTATGAGAATAAATATTTGATTTTGAGCTATCAAATTAAACCGACACATTTTCATGACATTTTTTTATATGTCTTGTGAACCGACGCAACGCTGGCATAATATGATGTGGCCTGCTGGCCTCTAATAAACACACAGGACTCAAATAATACGTGTTTAATTCAGCCCAGATGCAGTGACTGCAGGCCAAATCCATGAATATTGAAGGTGTCCAAAATAAAGTTGCACCGGTATGCAGGGGCGCCGCCAGGGATTTTGGGCCCCATGAAAAGGTGTCACATTGGTTACTTAAACATTTTTTTCTTAATGTTCTAAAATTGTTTGGGCCCTTGCAGTCACGGGCCCTTAGAATCGTCCTAACTTTTCACCCCCTACGGCGCCCCTGCCGGTATGAGGCGCAGTGAGAACCACGCACCTTCAGACTAGCGAATGGGCACATTTACATTTCAGGATAATAATGAAGATGTGATTGGTTGTTCCACTCTCCGTTTCTCACGAGACCAGCGCGCTGCCGTTTACATTAGTGTGGACTGGACCGACTGAAACTGACGGCAACGTTAATTATTGTGGAAGGATGGACCCCCATCCTGCAAAAAAAAAGGAGGAAAGGTGGTGCAGAGAGGGAAAGGGAGAAAAAGAACGCGAGGAGGAGGCAGCGAAATGTGCTAAAATCACAGATTTATTCAGAACCCCCCGTATGGTACAAAATGACGAAGCAGGAAGTAAGTTAGCGAACATTATGAGCCACATTTCTTTCTATATTGTAGCCTGATGTGCACATCGACTGACTGTCAACAAAACAGTTTCTCAGTCCAATGTTACGTTTGTGGTAGGCCCTGTGTGACTGGAGACTGTAAGGCTACAAAAAACCCAAACATGTCCTTAATGTTACTCAAGGCAAATATATTTAATATAACCGTTAGACTGCAGCTAACTGTGGGGCTACAAATCCCTCATACTGTGAGTGAATAACTTGAGATGTTGTCTGTGCAACAAAGGGGAGACAATAATTATGGTATTAGGCCATGCAAATACAGGGTCAACTAAGTGATAAAATAAGTGTTGTATAATATATGTTCTTGAATAATGTTATTTCATAAATAGTTGTTAATATAATGATTACATTTTCTCCTTATTCAGTTCCACTATCAGATGATGCTGATGGTGATGACCCTGAGGGAGAGATGCAGGCAGAGCTCAGTGCTAGGACAGAACTGGCAGGTACAGAGGAATGTTTCAATAGGCTATGACTATGTAGTTATTGATAAGAGTTTAATCCTTATGCTGGTTCTTATTCAGACCAGCAGATGCTGAGGAGGTTGAAAAGACAAGTCAATAATCAGGGTCCAGCACAAGGGAAATTGCAACTGCAGAGAAAGACAGCGAAAGAGACGCACAGGAAGTTGACACAGAGAGGCCTTTTCATTATTTTGCTCGCCCTCAGCCAACCACCCACAACAAACTTCCAAGAAAGCCATTCCCAAAGTATTCCACAGCAAGGATGGGACAAATAGAAAATGGTTAACTTTCTGTGAATCATCGCACTCTCTATATTGCTCGCTGTGTCTCATGTTTGCCAAGCCTGCCAGTGACAATGCTTTTGTTAAAGGAGGCATGCAGGCATGGAAGCATGTTCACCAAAGAATTGAAGAGCATGAAAGAAGCGGGTTGCATCGAGATAGTGCAGATGCATATTTCCTGAGAGCAAGCAGAGCTGATATCAGTAGCCTACTCAAAGTGCGCCAGATTGATGCATTTAACTCCAAAATAAAAAAACAAATCTTCCCGGGGAGCATCCCCCCGGACCCCCCAATAGGATTTGAGGTCCACCCCCAAATAAAACATGTTCACATGGATAGGTTCCCAAATACATATGCACACTTTTTTTAACAATATCCTATGTCCATATGTTTCTATTTGGGTAGTATTTAAACTGTAGGGCTATCACTAAGGGCAGCAACGTTTTAAATATTGACGATACATCCAGCAAAACGCCCCAAAAAAAACTGGTAGTGGCCTGGCTGGGTGTATAATTCCCGGCCTGACCTATGGTCCCAGTCCAGCCCTGCTGAACACCTTCATGCTCCTGAGAGGATTTAAACTTTATTTTCTTCTGTGAAGTGGAGGCAGATCTTTCATAACAGCTAATTCAACAACTAAAGGTACACCGGTCTGAATGGTTGCCCAATCCTTTATCTTAATGGTAATCTGTGATATTTCAGACATTCTCGTAGTGTGTATTTATTTTATATTGCATGAAAAATGTAATTGTCTCTATGCAGCACATAATTCTCTAATTAGCTTAGTGTTTTCTGGCCATGAGCTCTCATATCGCCTTCTTCTGCTCCATCTTTTCCCAATCCACCCTTTCTCAGGAGACCGTGGAGCTTCGACTGTGGCTCAACCCAGATCCACTGAGAGATGTCTTTGTTCACAAAAAGGATATCCTCTAAAATTAGACCCGGGAGTGATTACACCGCTGTGGTTTTTTGTGGTTAACATATTTTCTTTTGTCGTCCTTTTCATCAAAGGGGACAGCTATAGTGTTTTAATGTGTCCACACTTCAACAAGCAATTTGTTTGCGTTTAGCAGCCAAATCCATAATGATGATGTGAATGTTTGACGAACAGGAAATCTTTTCTGGCTGCAGTAATCTAACTGCACAATTGGCTTTATATCACAGCCTCTTTCATTGCCAAAGGCAGGTAAAGCAGCACAAACAATACATGTCTATGCTGCTGCCCGCTATCTGACAGCTGTGTAAACTCACGTGCATGAATACACATGCCTTACTACACACACACACACAGACATGCGGGCAAATGCATACACAATGATAATTTGTTCCATCGCCCACACACAATAACACAATCTATTTTATATCACAAAAGCATTTCATCCATGAGAGCCTTCTATAAACAATCTCAGTGCGGCTTTTGTCAGGGCATGACTGCTGGTTTCAAAATATGCACAATGAGATGTGCATACTGCGCCGTTCTTTATCTACTGCAAACAATGATGGAGAGATGGTTTTCCATTTCAGATCGCAGGACCTTCGTTTTAGTCTATTTATGTCTCTGCTAGTGGCTCTATTGGTGAAATATAACATGGTATCTCAATAGCTGAGATCTTTGAACGTTTCTTTCATCGTTTGAAGAAGGTAAAATGATGAACAAAACTCAAACAGCTCTGTCATATTTCAAGTGTACAAGGCTGAATTTGAAGTCTATCCAATTAAATCTGTAGGAGATTTCATTAAAATACAAAACCCAGAAATGGTAAAAAAAAACAGCATAAAATTAAAACTAGCCGACTTCCTCTTGGTTTTATGTGTTTTGGTTATCTCATGTGTTACATATAACCACCGCATTTCATACCTGTAGAATATTGAAATATATAGGGGCTGCGTTCTAGGCGGTGCTGTTGAGCCATTTTGCCACACAAATATGCACAAACCCTATTTTACATACATTTAAACCAGGTTTGCATTTTTTTGAATTCAACGTTTTTGAACATATTTAGGCCCTCAAACCTGCAATTCATTGGGGAATTTTTTCTTTTTTATTATTTTGAGCTTCACAGTGGTACCAAGGTGAAAGGTCAGTGGTCAACAGTAATCATCAGGCTTAGATATTGTTCAAACTACAGTAATGTTTCTAGGTATCATAGTCTGGGGACCACCATGAGGAATCATGGAACATTTCATGGAAGGTTTTTCAGCGATGTAAACAACTACAGATCATTTCCTAGAAATCTCTACAGACATTTTTGATGTGTTGTAAAATGCTCTGCACCAACTGACATAACCATCTTTAGTAACAGAGCAGCAGTGACTAAAGGACTGCCACACTACAGTATGTGGGTGAAGGTATGATGTTAAGTACCACTGGTGTAAAAGATCATTTGTATCACACATTAATCATAGCTATAAGTCCCTGCTTCACATGTGCTGAATGAATTACACATGAAACTGAGTTTTTATTGTTTGACATTTTTTTTTATACAAAATGAAATGATCCAATTGGTGTTTAAATATTATCATTTTGGTTAAATGGTCCTTGTGTTTACTTTCATTATCTCTTACCGCATATAAGCCTTCCCAAGACCCTTTACCTGTATGTTGGTGTGTGTAATACTGTGTGTGTGTGTGTGTGTGTGTGTGTGTGTGTGTGTGTGTGTGTGTGTGTGTGTGTGTGTGTGTGTGTGTGTGTGTGTTTATGAAGAAGGGGCTTAGGTCACACTGAGAGCTCAAGGTCTGTATGAAGCCACAGGAGGTTTTTTTTCAAACGTCTCTATTTCCTGTTTACAGACAACTCACACTGACAAAAAGCCTTGTGTGTGTTTCAATTCATACCAGACATAATCATGAATGTACGTTTTCATTTTTCTATTTTGTGATGATGAAACCCCTTTATTATTTTAGTTTTAATGTTTTTGGGAGAAAACAATAATTAATTCAGAGACAATATCACAGAGACAAAGGAGTAAATATAATACAAATATTCTGCAGCATTAACCACAGGCTGATAGATCACCTTGACAACAGGACAAAAGAATTCATGTTTCAATCTGTTGTTTTTTTATACAAAATCTGCTCCTGATCTGATTGGTTTTAATGTAACTTTAGTCTCACAGTCTATCTGGTATCTGGTCTAACTATGTTGATATTGTAAGTGATAACATTTCAGAAAGATAAAGGGGACATGTTATAGTGGATTATAACCATGTTAACATCATGAAACGTCATCAGGGTTATAGAGGATGGGAATGTGATGTCATCGCTTTTATAAATTCCTTCCAACATGGAAAGGTAGTGTAGAGGACATTAGATTTAAAACATGAAATGTAGGCGTATACATGAATGTACTGGTAGTTTCATTGTGCATGTTAAGCCAACACTTTTTTAGCTTATTCAGTTAGCATAACATTAGCTATCTTACCTCTCCGGATGATTCTATAGTTACCATTGGGCCAGTAGATCTGAAGATCCTGTACCTCCTGTTGTAAAGTTGACATGGGCCTCCAAATATTTCATATTTTAAATTGCCGACTAGTGTAGGCACTCACTCCAAACACCAGAGAGGCATCGACATCAGTAGCAGTGATCGGTTTATTCTTCTCTTAAAGGTGGGGTATTTAATTTATTTCAGAAACATTTGTTATATTCCATGGAATGCTCTTAACATCCCGATAGCAATGAATATATGAAATGCTTTAACAATAAATACATTAAAAAAATTCATCTGTGGAAGCCGTAGCGCTGTAAAAAGCACGACCAATCATTTTAGCCGGCCCGGCTAAAGTAACTGGATGGCCTACCTGCCTGTCAGCCTTCCATCTGTGCACAAACTTATCTCGTGCTCTCATTGGTCATGTGCGCTCGTGTGTGTTGGAGGAGGGGCTCTGTAAGGAAGTGGCAGATTTTTTCCGGTTGTGTATTTTCAAATTCTAGCGCACTCGAGCTGGTTTCTCCAAAATTACCTGCCCCACCTTTAATTGATAAGAACCAATGTAATTTATTAACGATCTTTGCATAGAGCTACCGTTGTTAAAGGCAATTATATTTCCCAGACCTTATTTATTTCTGATGCGAAACAGCTGAAAGGTGACCGCTGACAGCTGAAAGTTATTGGTATTGATATGTGCACTGTTGCTATAACATCCCAGAATGCACCGCAGTTCCCATCCTCTACAGCAGGGCTATTCAATTGGCGGCCCGCGGGCCAAATCCGGACCCCGGGTGATATTTACTGGCCCTTTGAGTATAATGTTAAAAAGTTTAATTTAAAAAAAAAAGTTTAATTTTTAAAAAAAAAAAAATTTAATTTTTTTTTGGGCCAGAGTGCCTTTATTCCAGAGAGGGTGTTACATTGAGAGATAGAGGGGAAGACATTGCCTGAAAACTTTGGCGGGCTCGGGTTTCAAACCCACCTACTAGCTACTGTAGTGACAACTCCTGTCATTTATTGCGTCTCTGCGCGCGTCCTCGCGGCTCGCGCTGCCCTTCACTACAAGCTCGCGCACCTTCGACGGTTTCGCGCCAATGGTACGATTCATCAAACCTGGTCAGCATAGTTGGATATCAAAATGTCTCTTTCTACGTTAAAAAAACGAAAGGTTGACACCGAAAACCGGCAATTCAACAGCGAGTGGAAAGAGAAGTACTTGTTTGTAAATGTCAGTGGGAGGCCCGTGTGTTTAATCTGCAATGAGTGTTTATCGGTGTGTAAAGAGTACAACTTGAGAAGGCATTTTAAGACAGCTCACGCCAACTTTGACGTCACTTTTCCAGCGGGCTCTGATGCTCGCCGCCAGAAGATTTTGGGGCTAACTTCGTGCTATGACCAAAGACGTAGCTCCCTGTTTCGGGCTTGCACTGACCAAGAGAGAGCTACCGCAGCATCCCTACGAGTGGCCTGGATATTAGGCAAAAATAAAAGGCCTTTTACGGACGCAGAGACAGTCAAAGAGTGTATGCTTGCATCAATTGAGGAAGTGGTTGCAGATGAGAAAATCCGAAAAAGCGTTATTGACTCAATTAAGAACATTCCGATTTCTGACACGTCAACATCAAGGAGAGTGGAGACCCTTGCATCGGACGTTTGGAGATTCTCCTGGACAAACTGAGAAAGGCGGAGGTTATGTCGCTAGCTATTGATGAATCCACTGACAGCAGCGATGTTGCACAGCTGTGCCTCTATGTTAGATTTTTTGATGGTGAGTGCTTTCGGGAGGATCTACTTGGATGAATTCCTTTGGATGGACACACGACCGGTGAGGTGATGTTCCACAAAGTGGTTTCGTTTTTCAAGGAGCACAAGTTGGGATTGGATCGTATTAACATGCTTGTAACGGATGGGGCACCTGCGATGTCGGGCCGAACACAGGGACTGTCCGCTAGGCTGGCAGATGTGGCTCCACAGCTGAGATCGCTTCATTGCCTCATCCACCAAAGCCTCCTGTGCGCAAAACTAAGTGGTGAGTTAAAAAACACAATGGACTCTGTCATGGCGATTATTAACTTTATTCGTTGTAACTCCAGTTTACAGCACCGCCTTTTCCGCCAGATGTTGTCAGACATGTCAGCTCAATATAATGATTTGCTCATGCACAGTGACATTAGATGGCTAAGCAAAGGAAACGTCTTGAAACGATTTTGTGAACTTAAGGAGGAGATCATGGCGTTTCTCCGCAATTCAAAACATAAAAAAGCCAACGCCTTTCTGTGTCTGATAGAGAATGATGAGTTTTACGCTGCCGTTTGCTTTTTGAGCGACATTTTCCAACATCTGAACCAACTCAATTTGGAGCTGCAGGGCAGAGATAAGATGGTCACACAACTTGTGGAGAGACTCCAGGCAAAATGCTCCATTTTCCAACACTGCGCACTGCAGGTTTACAAATCACCGAGGTGATGACTGGATTTATGGACGCATTGAAAACCAACTTTGCCGCGAGGTTTGAACATTTCAGTCTCCCGACTGAAGTGATGAGATTTGTGAAGGACCCTTTCTCTGTGAATGTAGAGGGGGAGTTTGCACTGAAAGCAAAGGAGCTGATTGTGACATTAAATGAGGCGTCTTTACAACTCGAACTCATTGACATTCAGTCATCAGATGACCTGCGACAGTCATTTCAGCTGGCAGGTTCTGAAAAGTTCTGGACTCATGAAGTCAGCCACGAGAAATTCCCTCATTCAAGGGGTCTTGCACTTTTTGTCCTCACAATGTTTGGCTCGACTTACACGTGCGAATCGGCATTCTCACACATGAATGCCATAAAAACTAATAATCGCGCATCCCTCACTGACCAGCATCTGCATCACTGTATGCGTATTGCCATGACAACGTATACTCCCGACTTCCCTGCCCTTGCTAAATCGAAAAAATGCCATTTCTCTCATTAGATGGCACATATCTGCCAAGTTGGTTGCATACTGTATGTCAGTTATCACTATGTTAATCAAAAAAGGTTTGAGTTTTAAAAGGCTGTGTGTTGTGGTTTGGTAATTAATACAAGTCTTTTGATAATTGTTTTTGATTTTAATTAAGCAATTGATGTGGTATGGCTCACATGTCTTTATTGTTATTATACCATAATATGCACTGTTGTTTGTGTATGGCCCTAAATTGCTATTTTGTGTGAATTATTAGATCATTTAATCTAAATCTAATGATGTTGATGGTTATATTAGCTTCACATGTACTGAGTTCTGAACTTGCCATTTATAAAGGCCTTGGGGCTATGTTTGATTTAATTAAACAAAATATATGCACTCCACTATGCTGTTGTAGTATTTACTGTATCTGAAGCTCTTAATATGATTGCTCATATTTCAAGCAATTCTTTTCCCGGCCCCTTGCTTTGGATAATTTTCATCAACCGGCCCCCATTCCAAACTAATTGAATAGCCCTGCTCTACAGCCACAGAAAACACAACTTCCCCATACAAGTTTCCCCAAGTGGCATATTCAATTCAATTCAAAATACTTTATGCATCCCTGAAGAAGCTATCGAATGTATATGGCAAATACATTATTTTAACAAAGAAATGTAACATGTGTCTTCCATTGTTCTTACCTTCATATACCTACCCCCTCCTCTCTACCTTCTTCCTCTCTCTATGTTTCCCTATCTCCTCCACCTCTGACACAGACTGACCCTGGTCCAGCCGGCCTTGTGGAGGCTCAGATAACACAGAGATGTCCTCTCAGTGTTTTCAGTGTTTATCTGCTTCAGCGCAGGCTAAGGACAAAGGGATGCTTATCTCCACCTCAGTGTTAACCTGAAGGACTCTGCTAGCCGGACACAAACTGTACAGTGTTAAACGCTGCTGAATTGTCTGTATTTTTTCACAGCCACAACACAAGTTAACAATAGACATGGTTTTATTTTATTTTCCTAACATAATCATTATGGGTCTTTCTTTTTCTTGACCCTGTATGCATTTACAGTTATTTCAATCCAAATGTTCATATTAATAATGGGCCAAAAAGCCTTAAAGAATGTGAAAACTGTCATGCTATACCTCTTTAAACAACACTGCAGTTCCCCTCCAGAGCTTTTTATTCTGTTTTGGCTGATTGTTTTGGATTTGCTACCCACGTAATAACTATTTTGTTTATCTCTGCTCTCAACACTACTGTGCCCAAAGGACAGAGTCAGGGACTAGAGGGTGAATTTAGTGGAGCATTTAGCAGTTGAAGAGAATACAAAAATCCCTCGAGAGTTGTTTGAGAACCTTCTATAAACAATTTCAGTGCGGCTTTTGTCAGGGCATAACTGCTGGTTTCTTTATATGCACAATGATACATGCATACTGTGTCATCTTTATCTTCTGCAAGCAGTGATGGAGGAATGGTTTTCCATTTCCGATCTCAGGATCTTCATTTTAGTCTTCTAACGTCTCTGCAAAATGAGTTCTATTTTTGAAAAATAACATGGCACAAAAATCATAGCTGAGATGTTGGAACATGTCTTTCATCGTTTGAACTAGGTGCAAGAAGCGTATTTGGGCGTCATGGTGAAACCAAGGGGAAAGTTCAGTGGTCACCAGTAATCATAAGGCTAAGAGATTGGGCAAAATATCCTCTGCTTTTGAACAATAGTAACTTCAAATGTTGATCAGGATGGACCACGATGAGGCATGGTCAATTTCGTGAGAGATGTCACATTAGAGAATTTTTACTTCATTCGAGAGTTGTTTGAGACCAAGTGAGAGATGAAAATCTCCATCAACTGCCAACAGGGGGAGGGGGAGGGGGGGGGACAAAAACACCACTCCAGTAATGTAATACATCTACTCTGTGTATGCTACACTCGAAGAATTGAAATATGGATGTTGTTTGCATTAATTGTCTATGGTGAAATTATTAACTTAATCATGGCAAAGAAAACAAGTTGTCACACAATAGTGTGAGCTTCTTTCTTTTATACCATCAATGAATTACCACTGTAAAGAATAGAGGACCACAAGACAGATTTTAAGTAATGTATTATGATAAATAATTTACAGTTTAAAAATATAAAATAAATCTATTTATAAAAAAACAGGTTATAACAAAGTAACAATAAAATGTAATAAAAGACTATTTAAAATGACAAAAATACTTATTCAAAGTAAAAGCACTTGGGATTAAGACAAAGCAGAATATTTTGGTGGAACATTACGGGACATCATTCACTGTGGTATTAGTGTGTTGCACTACAGACCAGTTAGTGGGTGGTACCTGGTTGTTGTTAGCATTCCAGCTTGACAGTTGCAGGTAGCAAGTTATTATTTTCTCTGTAACCTAATGGAAAATAAAGTGTGGAGTTCCCTACTTAATACATCGACTCCGCCTCCCATTCATCGGCTCTACACTGGTGACCCCGACGTTTTCGAGATAGATTCCGAAGACTAATGGCGCATTTCCACTACAGCGCGGTTTAAGCGTGCCGTGCCGTGCCCGGCCCGTTTTTGGTTGCGTTTCCACTTGGCGTAGTACCGGCTAGCGGGTACTATTTCACAGTTTTTCTGGCCCCATAAAATCGAGGTTCTTAGAGGGCCAACAACCAGGCTGAGTCGGGCTGAGTATGCTAAACTAGAGAGAGAGAATCGCTGGCAAGGGGGCTACAACTACAACAAGATGAACATATTTGACCGTGATTTAATTGTAATACACGTTTCAAAATGATGCCGAAGTAACAACATACTGAATTAATGCTTTGACAAGTCTGCAGACAGACGGCAGGCGAAACACCTTTTAAAATGCGTGTTTTCTAAATGGAGATCGGCTAAGCTAACGCAGTATATGCTCAGACCGTCCACACTCACAACAACGGCCTACAGACATAAATAAACCAGCGACTGTATTCGCCATGACACAGACAGTCTGTGGTTTGTACTTGTTTAACTTTTGTCTAGTTTCTGAACAGATATGAGGAGCTGTGAGCTTGAGTGCTAACAGATGACGTCACGGCTCCGCCTACACTGCGTTACTATAGTTACTGCCCCAGCTACTAAACTGTAATGGAAACGCAGCATAAAGTGATCCAGTCCTAACAAGGCCTAACAAGGCCTAACTATACCGTACTAAGCCGAGCGAGGCCCTGCAATGGAAATGCGCCATTAGTGAACATGGCTGATCGCGAGTTTATATAAAACTGCCGGAGTTTTGGGAGCATGCCGCTATGGCGTTGTTTGCACACCTGGAGGCACACTTTGCCTGCCGTCAGGTCCGTGACGAGGACCTGAAGTATTTTCACGTGGTGGCGGCACTGGGGAGCTCCATGTCGTCCAGGTTGGTCGGATTTATCACAGATCCCCCACGCCAGGGCAAATATGAGGCGATTAAAGCCCTTCTCCTTAAGACATTTAGCTTATCTGCTAAGGAGAGGGCTCGCCAGATTTTTGAGATTCAGGGTTTGGGGGACAGCAAGCCGTCCCAGCTCATGGAGAAGATGCTGAATCTGCTGGGGGGGGAAGATCCCCGGAGACATTCCTGCGCCACTTGCCGCCCCGGGTTCAGACGGCGCTGGCCAACACGACCATTACTGAACCCCGCACCCTGGCTGAGGAGGCTGACCGTTTCTTCCTGGCAACCCAGCAGTCCGGTGCAGATGTGTTGGCTCCAACGCTCAGTGCCACCTCACCGGTTAGGAGGGCTTGGGGGGAGCAGACCGCTGCGGCTCCAGTCCCGCGTGGGGACACGGGGGAGTGTTTTTACCACGCGCGGTTCGGTGCCAAGGCGAAGAAGTGCATCACTCCCTGCAGCTACAAGCCTCCGGGAAACAAGAGGGCAGGCGCTCGGTAGTGGCCCTGAGCGTTGGCAGCACGAGCAGGCTTCTCTTTGTTAGCGACAGTGTCTCAGGTAGCTGGTTTCTCTGTGACACGGGCGCTCAACGGAGCGTGGTTCCTGCATCGAGGGAGGACGTCGCTTGGGGGGGGCACGGACCGCAGTTGACGACAGCTAATGGCAGCCCCATCCGCACTTATGGCGTGAGGCCTATGTGTTTATGTGTTGGGGGGCAGCGGTTCAACTGGGAATTCGTTACAGCAGACATTTCTTTTTTGTGTGCTCACAGGCTCCTGGTGGACGTTAGAAACAAACGCTTGGTTGATGCCTTGACGTTTTTCTCCCTTGTGTGTACGCTTGGCAAGGCGGCGTACAACGGGCTGTCGGGCTCACTGTCAGGTGCGGACAAGTACCTCGTGGTGTTGGCCGAGTTCCCGGACCTGACGCTGCCCACCTTCTCTGCGCCCACCACCAAGCATGGGGTGGAGCACCATGTCACCACTGAAGGACCCCCAGTCTACGCCAGGGCCCGACGGTTGAAACCTTCCAAACTCGCAGTAGCGAAGGCTATGGAACGCCTGGGTATCATCCGACAGTCCTTGGGCGTCTCCTCTACACATCGTCCCCAAGCCTAATGGTGGTTGGCGCCCGTGTAGGGACTACCGCCGCCTCAACGACGCCACGACACCCGACCGCTACCCGATGCCGCACATTCAGGACTTTTTGGCGCACCTGGCGGGTAAGCTCGTGTTTGCTAAGGTAGACCTGGTGCGTGGATACTTTCGGACTCTAGAACGCCGCTCAAACATTCCAGCGCCTGATGGATTCGGGACTTGCCGTTTGTGTTCATCTACCTGGACGACATACTCGTCGCCAGCGCTTCGGAAGATGAACACCTGTCCCACCTCCGGGCCCTTTTCACGAGGCTCAGCCAACACGGGTTGATTATCAACCCTGCAAAGTGTCTGTTCGGGCTGTCCGACATTGACTTCCTTGGGCACCGTGTCACCAAGGACGGGGCAGCGCCCCTGCCGGCGAAGGTCGCGGCTGTCGCGGCGTTTCCTTGCCCGCACACGGTCCGGTCGCTCCGTGAGTTCCTTGGGATGTTGACCTTTTATCACTGTTTCATCGCCCGGGCTCCCCACATTATGCGGCTGCTGTACGAGGCATTGAAGGGTAAGGCCCCCATCCAGGAGATCAGCTGGACGGCGGAGTCTGAGGTTGCCTTTAAGGAGGTCAAGACCTCGCTGGCTCAGGCATAGCCGCGGGAAGTAGGGGTGCTGGAGGTGTTGCAGCACCCCCTGTTGGCGAATGGTGTAAATTTGAAAAACTGATTTTTCTTTATAAATATGTACATTTAGTCTACCAATTGAAATGCCACTGTCAATGTGGTTTGGAGAATCGGGACTTATCCCGGTGTGCACTTGTGTGTATTCTTGAGAATCACAGAACGGCCGGATGTCAGCGGGCCGGCTCGTATCGCTGACGGCCGGCACCGCCCCCCCCCGTTGACAATTCACGAGCATCGAGCGCCTGCCAAAAATTGGCTATTTTGCCAATCCCAGGTAAAAACAAGGTACACAGATAAAACCATGCAAAAACAATGTCATTAAAACCACACAACACAATTAAAAACCATGCAATAATAATCATCAAATCACATATAAAAGTCAATAAAAGTAACTATGCAACCTGCAACAGTATTAAGATACAAACAACTGTGAATTATTATTTTTATTATCACCCAGAAATATAATATGTATTTCCAGTGAAGGTTAATATCTAGCTTTTATTTATTCCATTATTTGCACAAAAAAAGGCTACTTAAAATGTCGCCTTGCCTTTTTGCCAGTTAGAAAAGCCTGTGAAGGCTGCAAGTGTCACACATGAATTTCCCCCGTGGAGTATCGAGAAAAAGTCACCCTGCAGGGGGGGGCTCCATTCACAGGAGAGGAGGAGTGCAAGGCTCAACACAAGCTCAACACAAGCTGGAGGAAATCTGAGATTCAGAGATGTAGACACACAGAAGTTACATGAGACGTATTTGAATCTGTATGTTGTATGTTGAACAAAACATGGAGAAGCAGGGTTCAGTTATTATGCTCCAAATATCTGGTACACACTCCCAGAATCCTGCAGGTCTGCTGCAACTCTTACTACTTTTAAATCCAGGCTGAAGACTTTTCTTTTTGCCGCTGCTTTTAATGGAACTATTCATATCTCACACTGCACTTTAACTTTCATTCATGTCATTTAAACCAGTATTATTCTACATTGCTTGTTTTATGTTTTATTTGTATTGTCTTGCCTGTTTTTAGATGCCATTTTGTAATGTGTTTCTGCTGCACTATTTCTTAATGCTCTTAATGTCTTTCATTTTTGTAAAGCACTTTGAATTGCCTTGTGTTGAAAGGTGCTATATAAATAAACTTGCCTTGCCATGTGTTTCCATACTAAATAAAGGGGCCTCTCTTTCATGTGATTAAAAAAAACATAGCTTTTGTGACTTCGTATCACTGGAATTCTTTGTATTCTCACCTTTTTTGTATAACAAAAAACTACGGTAACCATTTGAACAAAAAGCAAATAATGCAGTTGTTTCTCAGAGGACCGTGATTGTTCCACAACAATCGGTGATGGCGTTCTTCACGTTACTGTCAGCCTGCTCGGCTCTCATCTCCTTCCCATGCTCCTTTGACTGTTTACTGCCTCACTGACCTTTTTTACAGGTGAGTCCCTTTTCCTCTCTATCAGTGCTGCTCCGCCACACACTCAATAATCTCTCTCTCTTTACTAGCCCTCGTGAAGGTGGCCCTCTTTGAAGAGACTCGCTATTAACACATCTATTCCATCTACATGCAGCCTACAAGCACCACAGTGGCCTCTCTTTGAGACAGATGGGGAGGCCAGCTCCTATAAATCAGCATAGCTGAGATATTTGTGGCCAACTTGGGGGGAGATTTATGCCGGCTGCCTATCAGAGAGCGTCTATCAGGCTCTCACAGAAGGGCTGGGGCCGGCGGGGAGGCAGACAGGAGGAGGGTCATGGATGGAAGAAGGATCTTTTTCATCAAAGAAAGAAAAGGATTCTAAAGGAAGGAATACATACAATAAAAGAGAGAGGAAGACTTATAAAATGTAGTTTCTGATTTCTGATAGGGTAGTCAGTTGAGATGTGAAGTGCCAGGGAGGAGAGATGGATGGGGGGAAGATGCAGAAGGGTAAAAAGGCGGTGCCAGGTTGTTACAGAGCCCTGAATTTACTGAGGCTGTCATATACAGATAACCTGAGAACGACCCCACATACATTATATTAGCTCATCCCAGAGATCTACAAGACATCACCAAACCTGGCTGCGCAGAAAATAAGTGCTTGCAGGTGGTGTCAAGACCGTAAACAAAGGCGAGGGAAGATAATACAGCTAACTCCTAAAAGACAATCACTACACAGCATTTGTATCACCTTGACCATTACCCCGACCCCGAAGTTAGTATTAAAATGGGATGTTTCCATTTGGTTTCAGTACAATGCAAAAAAAAATCTGTGTGGCCAACACACGTTTATGATACTTCACGTTTTGTTCAGCAGGATAATCTCCACATATTCACACCACTGTGATTTTTGAAGGGTAAATGCAATCGGTAGAAATTAAATGTAATGCCATAAACAAACTACATCACGTCTGCTTGGCTGTGCTGTGCATCACCACTGATACGGTGGACTCCTGTCGGCGTGTTGAGGTTTAGTAGTTTATTAAGTCACTTATTAGCAACCACTGTTTTTATGACAGAAGCTTTGGAGATTCATGAGTGGGGTAATAACGAGGGGTTACGTATGGTAACCCTTGTTATATAAGCACAGGCGGAGCCCTCTACTGGACTCTATGGGTACTACCTTATCATGCAAGCGTTCACCTACTGGTCTTCTATAGACGTAGCCGGCCCCGGGGCGGGCCTACCTGAATGCGTGCGCATCTCACCGTATAAAAGGAGGCCTCGCCTCCTGACCGTCATCCTACACCTCTCTTCAGCGAATGGTATAGGACAGACAGTGCCCCGAGTAGAGGGCTCCGCCTGTGCTTATATAACAAGGGTTACCATACGTAACCCCTCGTTATATCTCTCACAGGCTCCGCCCTCTACTGGACTCTATGGGTACAGTGGGCGGAGCCCCGATGTATACACGCACTGTCGTCCAACACACCGTTCCACCTCACTGTCCCTGACCAGCTTTAGCAGCCGCTGCGCCTCACTCACCTCTCCCTCGGTTGTAACCGTGGAGAAGTCCGGGCTGCGGCTGACAGAGCACACCCTGACGCGCTTACCTCGCAAAAATTGTGCTCGGAAAACAGTGCTGAGGGCTCCCCCCCGTCCGGCCATACGGACGGACAGAGAGAGTCCCCAGCCCTGTATGGGCTCTCTATGCACCACCTCTCCCGAGTCCCTAAGGAGCACGGGGAGAGCGCAAGTGCCCCATGTCCCTCGAAATAAGCAATGGTCCTTAGCTAGAAAGTCTAACACTAGTGATGACTGGCTTCTTTTTCGTGTCCTCAGAAATAAATGTTCAGCCCTTATTAAAAAAGCTAAAGCTGATTACTATCTGAGCTTAACCACTGATTGTTTTAATGGCCATTCTAAATTCTGGAAAACAATTAAATCACTTCAGAACAAGAAGGTTTCTAGTTTCCCACAAAAACTGAAGGTCAGTGATTCTTTTATTTCAGATTCAGATGGTATGTCTAATGCTTTTAATGCTCACTTCAAAAAGGCTGGTCACATTTTTGATGAGCAAAGTCATGACTCTCTAAATGGTCGTACTCACAGCCCTAGTCAAGAGATGAACTCCCCTGTTTTTGATTTCGCTTATTTCTCGGTCTCTGAAGTCTTACAGGGTTTGCACTTGATCCTAAAAAGTCTGCCGGGCCTGACGGCCTAGATCTTTTCTTTTTAAAAATTGCAGCTCAGATTATAGCACAACCAGTTACTGATATTTGTAATCTGTCCCTGTCCACTCACACACTGCCAGCTGTGTGGAAGCAAGCTCTGGTATCGCCCCTCTTGAAAGCTGGTGATCCCACTGAGTTGAATAACTATCGTCCTATCTCAAATCTTTCTGTGTTATCAAAGATTCTTGAGTCCCTAGTTTCTACTCAACTAAAACTTTTTTTAAATTCACACAACATCCTTAACCCTATGCAATCTGGATTCAGATCAAAGCACAGTACTGTGACTGCCAGTCTGAAAGTCTTGGACGATATTACAGTAAGGCTGCTTTGGATAAAAAATCTGTTTGTGTTGCATTGTTTATTGACGTAGCCAAAGCATTTGACACTGTAGATCACCACATTATGTCTAATGTTATGTTGGTGTCTCGTTTCGGTCATAATGCCATTTGCTGGTTTCAGAGTTATCTAACCGACCATACTCAATGCGTCAGGTTGGGTAGTACTGTCTCTGACCCTGTCACCTTGGAGAAAGGAGTTCCACAGGGCTCTATTTTGGGGCCCTTGCTCTTTTTATTATATGTAAACAATATTTGTAATCAGATGCAATTTTCTACCTATCATATGTATGCTGATGACACTATTGTATATTCATGTGCTCCTTCTCTGGATATGGCCGTTTCCAATTTAAAATCTGATTTTATCACGCTGCTGCATGCACTTCTTGATTCCAAACTGCTATTGAACAGTAAGAAAACCAAAGCAATGCTTTTTGCTCCCAAGTCAGCGTCCTCTTGCCTCTCCATTGACACCCTTGATGGCGTCTCTGTGGAGTTTGTCGATACCTATAAATATCTGGGCTTTTGGTTGGACAGTAATCTGAACTTCAAACACCATATTGAAGTTCTAACAAATTCACTCTTGGCTTCCTTTTCAGACTTAAATGTTGTTTTTCAACTTCATCGCGTAAAAGGTTGGTCTCTGGCTTATTCCTGTCCCAGCTGGACTACGGTGATACCATTTATAGATTTGCCTGTCCCACTGTTTTGGCCAAACTTGACCCACTCTACCATGCTGCACTGCGTTATATATCAAATGCACCCTATAGGACTCATCATTGCAAACTGTATAGCCTAACTGGATGGTCCTCACTTACTATGCGTAGGATGCAGCATTGGTTTTTATTAATGTATAAAGCCATTTTAGGTAAGCTTCCACTGTATATTTGTGCCAGATTTGCTCCAGTTTGTGACTCTTACAACCTCAGATCCAGTGCCTGGATACGGTTCCAGGTACCTGCTGTGCGGACTGAGGCTGGAAAAAGGAGTCTTTTTTATTATGGTCCTTGGTCTTGGAATGACCTTCAATCAAGCCTAAAACTGAGGGCACTTGTCTCAATAGCATGTTTTAAATTGAAGTTGTCTGAAGTCCTTACCACCAGCTGCTCTTGCAGTAATAAGTAGTGTACCTTTCTTACTGTCCTAATTTACGAATTTTTGGTCTTTTGTTTTCTTAGTTATGTTCTCTGTATTTTATATGTTTGTGTTATGTGTTATGTGTAACGTTGCTGCCTTCTTGGCCAGGTCAGCATTGTAAATTAGATTTTATTTCAATGCTTTTTATCTGGTTAAATAAAGGTTAAATAAAAAAACAAAAAAAAAAACTGACCCTGTTATGGTTTAGGTGTTTTGCCTTCTCCTCCTCCCCTCTGTCTTCTCTCTCTCTCTCTCTCTCTCTCTCTCTCTCTCTCTCTCTCCTCTCTCTCTCTCTCTCTCCTCTCTCTCTCTCTCTCTCTCTCTCTCTCTCTCTCTCTCTCACTCACTCTCTCTCTCTCTCTCTCTCTCTCTCTCCTGTGCCATGTGGTGATCGTTAGAAGGCGCAGCTGGTTCACAATGAGGAGCACCTGTACTCATCTAATCAACTCCTCCATAAAACCCTGGTCATGTTCACACTCCAGTGCCAGATAATTCCGTCTCACTCGTGTCTGCTCGAGCCAGCCTGAGTCCTGCCGCCGCCACCAGCGGGAACTAGATCCACCTTCTTGGCTGTTGCGCCGACTGGCGAACAGGTCCACCTCTGCTCTCCCGAACTGGGCCCAGACCTGCTTCACCACCTCCGGGTGAAGCACCCACTCGTCTGACAGGGGGCTGCCCCTCGACATGAGGTCGCCCCCCCTGTTCTCCAGTCCCGGGATGTGGAGGGCTCTCAGAGATAACACCACCTCTGAAGCCCATAACTACAGTTTCTCCGCTGTGGTCAACAAGGCGGCGGAGCGGACTCCGCCCTGCCTGTTGATGTATGCCACTGTGGTGCTGTTGTCGCTCCTGACCAGTATATGTCTCCCCTGAATTAGGGGCTTGAAATGCTGGAGAACCAGCACTACTGCCCGTAGCTCTAGGAGGTTGCTGTGCCGTGTTTCTGTTATGCCCCTTTCACACCAAGGATTTTCCCGTTCTAGCTCCATGCTAGAGCTTTTCTGGTTCGGAACCGGTTCTTCGGTTCAGCTCCGCTCTGTTCACACCGCTCAGAGCCCGACTGGTGCTGCGTCATTGCGTCATCGTTTGCGTCATGACGTAACCATTTGCGTGCCTGCTTCATAAAGCCAAACCGTGCGGAAACCCCTCACATCGACAACAACAACAATGGCCGATTGTATTGAAGCGCTACTCGTTTTGGTTTTGCTCTGTCGAAACGAAATGGAAGAAATGGGACGACTTTACTACCAACTTTACAGTCGTTACATGCTACATTCAAAAGTTCTTTACAATCATCATCATCAACTTCAACGACGATTCCGTAGGAGAAAGAAGGTAAATATACGTCCTATTCGATGGCGTTAGAGCTAGCTGTTGTTAGCCTCTGCATGCGCCAAGCTCAAAATACCCAGCTTTGCAGCATTAATTACTATGGTATAACATTAAAACTGATTCTCAATGTTATTTCCACAGATCATGTTGAAGCTGGCGGAAAGGCGGATGTTGCGTGTTATTTGGACACAGCCCAGATCTTCTGATTGGTGGGACACCATTGCTTCAGACTTCTCCCCTCAGCAATTCATGCAGAATTTCCGCGTTTCCAGGGAGTCCTTTGACTACATCTGCAACCAGGTCAGCGGCGTTTTGGGGAGAAGAGACACAAATTACCGTCTGTGTATACCCAATAGAAAACGGGTTGCAATTGCCCTCTGGAAGCTGGCCACTGGAGGTGAATACAGGACCATCAGCCATCTTTTCGGGGTAGGCCTAAGCACTGTTTGCCTCTGTGTTCAGGATTTCTGCAGGGCAACCATGGAAATGCTGCTTCCACTACATATCAAATTTCCTGATGTGGAGAAGTTGGTGGAAATGGCCACTTTTTTCAACAACCGTTGGAGAGTACCACAGTGTGTTGGTGCAATATATGGAAGCCACATCCCTATTTTAGCACCACAAAATTATCCCAAGGACTATTATAACAGAAAAGGATAGCATTCTGTTGTTCTACAGGCTGTTGTTGATGGCAGGGGGATGTTCTGGGATGTGTGTGATGGCGACCCAGGTAGTGTACATGATGCTAGAGTGCTAAAACAATCCAATCGTTGGTTGGCTATCAGTGATGGAGTGTTGCTAGGCCAAAACAAAATGACCATCTCTGGCTTTGATGTGGGAAATTACCTGATTGGTGACCCAGCCTATCCAATGCAAATATGGCTAATGAAACCATTTTCGGACACTGGGAGACTGACCCATGAACAGCACACCTACAATTACAGGCTGAGCAGTGCACGGTCGGTTGTTGAGATGGCTTTTGGAAGGCTAAAAGGAAGATGTAGGTGCCTCCTAAAAAGGAACGACTGCGAGCTGGAGCTCAGCAAAATAATGACAGTGACTTGCTGTGTACTACACAACATATGTGAGGAACATAGCGACAACTTCACTGAAGAATGCCATGAACTTGTGTACGACCAACCCCCTTTACACCCCTTTCCAGATAATGGTAGACAAGAAGGAGCTGACGTTAGATCCGCATTGGACTATTTCAACATGGGGGACCACTAATATTACTGCAGTTAAACCTGATCTATTTTGTATCATGCCTCTTTTTTTTACAATAAAATCACTGGATCAGACTTGAATTGTGTTTATTTTGTAAACAAATCACAGAATCTAGATACAAACAGGTATGAACAATATTCTTATAAAAAAAATGCATACCCAAACGGTTTAGACTATATTCTTATAAAAAAAGTGCATACCCAAACGGTTTAGACTATATTCTTAACTCAAATAGACAGAGGGCCAAATTAAAAAATGGGTACTAGTCGAGGGCCGGACTGGTTCAATGTTTATTGCAAAACGTATTGAAATGATTTTATTGCACATATTAAACCTGGAACTAACAAAGCTTAAATGATTGCCTATAAAAACAACATTAAACATTAAATAATCAGTTGCAGTCATTTCTTATGGCTCTATCTGCAGAGTCATTTCTTATGATTACATTTTTCCACAGGCCAACAACAGCTTCAAAAAAACTATTTCCCTCATAGAAAAAACAAACATGCCCTGTTGTCGTGAGAGAAAAAGTGTAGAAGGAAACATCCATTGAAACTCAGTTTGCTGCTCTGTGATGCTAGTTTAAGCCAGATACTTGGCATCTCATCTTGGGTGCAAGTTCATCAATGTTTGGGGTCAGGCTCTGAGCTGAGGAAATCCTCAGGGTTGAGTGAAGGTGTGCGTGCAATATACCGGCGGGCCAGATCTAATAGTAATTAGAAATTATCCTGCGGGCCGAAATTAAATCCACCAAGGGCCTGATTTGGCCCCCGGGCCTTGAGTTTGACACATGTGGTTTAGACTATATTCTTATAAAAAAAAGTGTATACAAAAATAAGCTGCAACATAACCACAACATGGTCACCCCTACCAGCCAAGCAAGCCGTGGTTGTCCAGCTGGAGTCTGTCGAATACGCTGGAAATTGGGGACTACTAATATTTCTGCAGTTAAATTTGATCTAATTGTATCATGCCTATCCTTTTTTTCAATAAAATCAAGGGATCAGACATATGACTTTTGAATTTTGTTTATTTTATATACAAATCAAAGACAAGTATGGACAATATTCGTATATAAACAAGATTTATTCACAAACAAGTGTGGAGAATATACTTTATATACAATAATAATGTGTATACAAAAAAAGAATGTGTATACAAAAAAGGTATGAACAATTTACATACAAAAATAAGGTCAACCTTTGGTGTTGGTCTCCATCACCTTCACAATCCTGTCTACCAAGCCAAGCATTGAGTGGCTGTTCTGCTCGATTCTGCTGAACACCTGTAGGAACTCAGTATTGGCCCCATGCACCTCCTGAACGATCGCCTGGCTGGGCTCCAGCAGCCTCTCATCCCTCACGTCACTTTTCTCCATATACATCAGAAGGCCAGATGACGAATCCCGCTTCCTTTTAACTACTGTACAATGGGAAAAATAATAAAGTCAACAGTATTCATGACATTTTATGAGATGTATATTATATACTGTGTAATGAAATGTTGTATTGTTATTATGGCTGCAGTTGCATGACTTGAACAACTACTACAATGACTATGCCATAATAAATGCACATGGCAACAGGGAACAGTATTACTATTATGACCACTGTAAACCTTACCCTGTTTGTGTCGGCCCACTGGCTGGATTAGGTTCACCAGAGATTCCTGGGAAGAGCTGCTTGTGGCAAGAGGAGACCCTTCCATCCGCACTGGCGAGCTACACGCCGACGGTAGTGGTGATTCCGACACAGTACGCTCCAAACCAGATATTTCTGTAAACACGATATAAACACAATGAACAAAAGTAGCCCTTCAACAAATCATAAATCGTTAGTGAGAAGAAAGAAGATACATTGGAGGCGTTAGCTGTCTTTGCCATGGGGATACCTTTGTTTATTATTGGCAGCATTAGCATGCTAGCGCTATTATAGGTTTGGATGCACATCCGGTAGCTGTAGTAGGTCAACTTTAGCTTTATTGCCAGGTCTGTCGATAGCTACATGGTTTAGGATCAATTGCGCTGTGCAAAGCATTGCCTGTTCCCTGGACATGGCCATGACTATGAGGTCGTCTAGGTAAAATAAAACTCTCATGTCATGGATGTGCAGCGGCTGGAGCGCAGTGGCCACACATTTGCTGAACGTGCGTGGGGTAAGGAAGTAGCCGAACGGTAATCTGTTGTACTCGTAGGCTATCCCCTGGAAGGCAAAACGCAGATACTTTCTGTGCTCTGGAGCAATTTCCACATGAAAGTACGCGTCTTTCAGGTCGATGGTGGTGAACCAATCGCCCGGTTGCACCAGCCCCATTAACTGTTTTATAGTTAACATGCAGAATTTCCTGCAGGAAATGTGGCGATTCAGGCTGTGGAGATCTAGAATAGGTCTGAATTCCCCTGTCTTCTTGAGAACCAGGAAGTACATGGAATAAAGACCCTTTTCTCTGTGCTGAGGGTGCACAACAGACACCGCCTGTTTTTGCACCAGGGCCTGAATCTCTGCTGAGAGGAAACCCATCTCCTCCTGGGATGATAGATTTACCTCTCGTATGCCCTTGAATGGAGGTGGGATGCTGAAAAACTGGAGTGAATAACCCCGTTTCAGCTTCCTGTCCATCCACTTTGTTAACACAGCGCTGAGTTTCCATTCCCCATAACATTGTGTTAGGGGACAAGCTCTCAGCTGCGGGGCCCCAGCTATGAAGCTGTGATACTCCCTGGATACCTGTTCCGCCGCAAAACTCCCCGTGAAGGGAAGTTTTGCCCATGGAGGGTCGACACAGAGAGGGCCGATTTTTTACTGAGGTCCCTGAACGCACCGCCCCGCGCTCTTGTGTGAGCACACGCTCCACCATAATGTCCCCTTTACCACCACGGTAAAGCGCATTACTCGGAGTATTTACTAGGCGTAGTGTGTTCCCTGACAGTAATACACCGGCCATAATGCCCCTGTACCCGCATAGCGCTCTGATAGCACTTCCTGCGGTTTATCACTCTCATCTGCGCATGCCCACTAGCTACCTCCTTTACAGGAGCTACAACCGGGGCAGCGAGTGGGGAATTTGTACGGTCAACATTGTGTGTGAGTGTAGAATTGTGGAAACAAATGACACTCAGACTTGGATACAGATCAACCTCATGTTTATTAGATAACGTAGGGATCTGTGCATTATACAGGGAGGCGGGATTCGCCCTGGCGTCCCGGATGGAGAGATTTTCTCCCCCCGTCGAGACGCTTCCTCCCCCCGCCAGTCAGCTCCGCGAAGACGGAGCACCCCACCCGGCCGTTCTCTGCTGCTGCGGAGCCTGCCGAGGTCGGGCATTCCGCCCCCGTGAGTGCCGGTGGTGGGCGCCCGCGGGCACGGGAGCTCCATGCCGGCGCCTCTCCCTACGTCTCACCGTCGCGCTGCGCTCCCTCACCTGCAGGGAAGCCCGTGGAGGAGCGCGCTGCGCGCTGCCTCTGGGTGGGTGGCCGCTGGGTGGCCGCGTTCGCGAAGGGGGAGGACGACGAGGACGCCTCTTTGTCTGACACCTTCGGCTCCGGCGGCCAGGAGGGTCCAGCACACTGTGCTTTCAGTGCCTCGGGAGGCCCCAGGCACTGGAAGCACAGGCGGTGTGGGTCAGCCCCCGCGATCAGGCCAGGGCATGTCGGGCAGGTTCAGTGTTCGAGGAGTGGTTCCATGCTGCTGTCAATCTCTTTCTCTTTCACGTCTTGCTCAGTGTTCACTTCCGCTCGCTGAAGAGAAAGGGATGCGGTCAGGAGGCGAGGCCTCCTTTTATACGGTGAGATGCGCGCGCATTCAGGTAGGCCCGCCCCGGGGCCGGCTACGTCTATAGAAGTCTCAGTAGGTGAATGCTTGCATGATAAGGTAGTACCCATAGAGTCCAGTAGAGGGCGGAGCCTGTGAGAGATATAACTGATGTATTTTATGTCGTAGAACCAAACGTGAAAATCTCCTAAACTTGTGGGGAGCTGTGCTATTCTTTCAACAGAGCATTGTGCACATACACTGCTACAACAGAAGAGATATTGCTCTGCTTGCCTGGAATATCTGAAGGTGAAGCTAGGAGACAGTTGTTCTCTTTGAGTGTGTCATTAGCAGTAGCCTGATACTGAAGATGTGAGGATCTTGTCATGCTGAATAATGTATTTTAAATAAGTAAATTTGACAGGCAGAGGTGCGCTTCAGCATTGATTGCATGAATACCAGGAAGTATTTTGTATTGGCAAGCAGCCACACAGCTGCAACACTCACAGGGAGTGTACTAAGTGGCACACATTAGGACAATTTACTTACACTCTGGTTCTGGGAAGATAGTCTGTGGATCAGGCTCTGAGGCATTGTTCCTGCAGTGCAGACATGGTACCTATCTTAGTTTTGTGAAATAAAATGCTACACCTGTCCTGTGGGCATTATGTCTGAGATAAGGTTTCAGGTGTCCAACAAAAATAAACGCAATGCTGTGGAACAACTTTTATTCATCATGGTTTCAATCAAACAGCCAGAATAATATGTGTCACTTTCATCTAAGGGAAAGGGAGTGCAGCATTGCATACTAAATAATAAGAAGTGATTAATGGAGAACACAAACTGCATGAGCAATAATATAGAAACTCTCTGCACGAGGACTCTTTATTCCAATCCACAAACATTTAGCGTGGAAGAAGTGTGTGATACGTGTGACAGCTTGAGGAGGCAGCGAGGAACAGAAGAGGCCCCAAAATAATTATATTTTGGAATATCGAATTAAACTCCTTCTTTTAGCTGACCCCATATGTTTGACTTAATCTTTTTTGGAAGGAAATGAAAGTAAACAGCATTCACTGGAGAGCACACTCATCACTAGAGAACTAGTGTTTCCATATGCTGCTGCGCTTCATCTAATTACACTGCTGTGCCGAGGCACGCTTAAATTCAATCCTATACGAGGCGTGAATAAATGCAATGAGGTCGTATGACAATGTGATGAATTTTGGAAAGAAGCACAACGCAACAGTACACATTGTGCTGCCTAAAAAGACTGATACTGGTAGTTAGAAGCAAACAACGCCTGTACTGCTTGTCAGATTTAAAAAAGAATGTGACAAAAGTACACATAGAAGTTGTCTGATCATATTCTTGCATCCGTAAAATTGTATGGAATTTGAAGCTCTTTAGGGCAGGAGAAAAGACTGCTGGTGTGTTTTGGTAAACTGACGAACGTATTAAATTATGTTTTTTATATTTTAAATGATTAACTGTATAGTTGTAGTATAACACTGATATATTTGCTTTGTTTTACTATTGTATGTGAGACCAGTAAATGAAGCCCGACTCCATAAAATAACTGATTCACAACAGAACAACAGCAATGATGAACTCGTCTTTGCTCTACATTGATCTCAGCCTTTAATAAAGTTATTGACAGTAAATGGCAACACCAATGTAGGACCTCAATAATCAATCAATCAAAAATACTTTATCAGTCTCAAGGGGATTCATAAATGATAAGGTTAAATCATATTTATATAAAGTTGAAGTAAAAATGTGCTATAAAAGTCCTTGTAGCCACTGGGACACAGTGTCTAAGGAACAGTACGGAGGCAGGACGTCCTCCACAGCACAGACACCCTCTGAAGACTCATGGTGAAGACATGATGAAGACTCAGACTCATGGTGAAGACATGATGAAGACTCAGGCTCATGATGAAGACATGAAGACTCAGGCTCATGGTGAAGACATGATGAAGACTCAGGCTCATGGTGAAGACATGATGAAGACTCAGGCTCATGATGAAGACATGAAGACTCAGGCTCATGGTGAAGACATGATGAAGACTCAGGCTCATGGTGAAGACATGATGAAGACTCAGACTCATGGTAAAGACATGATGAAGACTCAGGCTCATGATGAAGACATGAAGACTCAGGCTCATGGTGAAGACATGATGAAGACTCAGGCTCATGGTGAAGACAGGATGAAGACTCAGGCTCATGATGAAGACATGAAGACTCAGGCTCATGGTGAAGACATGATGAAGACTCAGGCTCATGATGAAGACATGAAGACTCAGGCTCATGGTGAAGACATGATGAAGACTCAGACTCATGGTGAAGACATGATGAAGACTCAGGCTCATGGTGAAGACATGATGAAGACTCCGGCTCATGGTGAATACATGATGAAGACTCAGACTCATGGTGAAGATATGATGAAGACTCAGGCTCATGGTGAAGACATGATGAAGACTCAGGCTCATGGTGAAGACATGATGAAGACTCAGACTCATGGTGAAGACATGATGAAGACTCAGACTCATGGTGAATACATGATGAAGACTCAGACTCATGGTGAAGACATGATGAAGACTAAGGCTCATGGTGAAGACATGATGAAGACTCAGGCTCATGGTGAAGACATGATGAAGACTCCGGCTCATGGTGAATATATGATGAAGACTCAGGCTCATGGTGAAGACATGATGAAGACTCAAGCTCATGATGAAGCACTTGCCCAATCCTTGTCGGCCCGAACAGTCCGGTAGCCATTCGATGGATATCTCCTGGTGCATCCATGTTTTCAGAAAAAACATTAAATTACACTCCAGATATTCTGTCTGACTCCTAGCTAACATCGTTAGCTTGTCCATTCCATTAGCCAGTGATCTTACGTTGCCCAGAATCTCTCTCTACAAGAAAAGCACACAGCTTAATGAGTTACTAATATAAGTTATTAACAGAAAAAGTAAAGTAAAATCAAATAAGAAAGCTCAAAGTCCTAACAGTACAAATCTAGCAGGAGCACGGTTGGCCCATACACAACATTGCTTTCCTGTCAGGCAAAAGATCATGTTTTTTGCTCTTTTATAATATTCGTGTACTCAGAGCCTCAGGATTATCTCTGTCAGACCGGTTGTATTTACACAGTAAACTCCTCCCCATATAGTTGCTGTATGAATAGCAAAGAGCCTACTATGTAACAGGGTTTGAGATTCTTAGCCTCCAGTGCTGTTGAGCAAGTTAACCTGGAACCGACCTGTAGCATTGAGCAAGACAGACAAAAGGAACAAGACAAATTGTCAGTGAGGGCTGTTGTGAAGGACGAGACAGGAAGAGAGGGTGCTTGGAGAAGGAATGGGGAAATTGGGTGAAAGATAAGGGGAGGTTGACAGGCAGAGGAAGAAAAAGCAGATGGGGGTGGACAGAGAGCGAAACTCTCTCTTTGAACTTTTCAAGGTCAACTCCTTTCATCTCTGAATGGAGCCACGGCAGTAGGTTTGCACAGGTTCCAAACACTCACAACTCCTCCGGTCAAGCATGCAGTGAGGGGCCCAGTCCCAGTTTGGAAAGCGGGTCTGTTGATGCCTCCAGGCATAGAGTCTCCTTCACCAACGCTTCTAGCAGACAAGGGCCCTGCATTAATCATGTGCAATGTGATAGTCCCGCCCCTGCATGTTGGCCCCAAACAGACTGTGACAGCAGCTCAGCACACCTGTACTGCTGTGGGAGGAGAAGGGTTCAAACTGTGCATGTCCAACTGAAATACACACTAACATGCCAACACAGACTGAAAAAATGGAGAGCACAATGTTGTCTAGCCAATGGCTAGTCTTCTTGTTAATTTAACTGACCTTCCAAGTTCAGACCAACCATACTAGCCTGCAGCTATGCTAGCCTGATGACCTTCCAAGATCATGAATGAATAAGGGAAAAGCCTGTGGCCCTCACATGGTGCTCACAACCCAATGGGCCCTGTCTGCTGGAATCCTTTCTTAAAGGAATACTTCACTTACAAAATCCTCATTTGTACCAATTACTCACCCCTTGAATTTGTGAAGACATTTTTATTTCGCATGTCTCTACACTTAAAGAATCGAAAGCGGAGGAAGTTATTCATAAATTGTATTTAGATGTATGAGGTCCGTGTTTAACACCATGCAGCAAAACTTTATTATAATATTTGTTAAAAAAATGTTTAACAACTCTTGCAGTATAATCCTAGTTATCTCATTTATCCAGTTGCTCACTACATGTTACTTTTCATTAAAACGTATTATTTCTTAGACTTTCACATAAACAGTCTCACCTTTGTGCAGGCCTGCTACTCGTACGACACACATTTTTGATTGTGTGCTCACCTCAGAGGCTTCACAAATTCAGGATAACACAGAGTCAGTCATTGTTATACAAATGCTCATTATGGGGGGAAAGATTCATTTTAATCTTTAATGTACCTACTGACGAAGCAAATGTATGTTTAAAATAACTTGTGGTTTGTCATAATGAAGTTATTATTCCTTATTCTTTCCTTTTTTACTATATGAGAAAAATAATTGACTTAGTGTCAAATGTCTCTAGCTACTGTATCTCTTAGAGAGGCTGTCTTCCCAGGGACATTAAGGACAAACATTGTAACAATGCTGTCTAGATGGAACAAAGACAGAAGTCAGGTGAAGTTCTTATAGAGCCACAAAGAGTGGGAGGAAGTTGGCAGAATGTGGGACTGTAACACCAGAGCATTAGTTTTAACGCGCCATTCACCGTTGGTTTAAACCATGACCGCGTCCCTCTAAAACATTAACAATATATCTATGAGAACAAAGTCCCCTAAACATGGTCGTTCCCTGCCACAACTAAGTAGCTAACCCCAACCAAACAAAGTAAGATTGTGCATCTACATGAGTTTATCAAAACACATAGTGGTTATTGGAGCCGCTTTTTGATTTCTGATTAAAATATTTAACAGATATATTTGAGTTAGAGCGTTATTTATGAAGTATTATTTTAGAACTGTTGAGATATTTATGTCATCTAATATTTATATAATTCTGTTTTGATTACGGGCACCTTTTTTGTGAATGAACGAGGTCAGCCTCCACCTGTGATGGCACAGGCATTTAAATGGACGAGAAAATTGTGAGATGTTGGAAGGCCTACAGTTTTCCGACCACATTACTAAGCGCATTATTCTATAGTAGATCTAATTATTTGGCAAATGATGTTACGTATTTTTGGCACATTATTAAGCACATTATTTTGACTCCATATTTGCGACGATTGCCTGATCCCAATACTGACATTTTTTATTTATTTATTTTTTCTGGAAAGTCAACCAGAGTTAATGTTTATTGTTTAATAAATCATGATTTTTCAAGTAGAATCTGCGTTTTGGGAAATGTTGTTGGACACCATCACATGACCTCATGTGGCTTCAAAAAGTTAAGAACCAGGATTAGCTCTTCCGTGGTAGAAAGGCACTATCTGACCACTAATAGTGTGTCATATCTGAACAAATACATCAAGTTGAGTCATCACAGTGAAATGTATTTTGATAAAGCTACTGCTCCTCCCCTGATGAACCTGTACGAGCTGTGATGTTCTCCCCACAGTGTGTGGATGAGCCTCAGTGTGGGAGTATGAGACTGTCCTCCTGCCCGTAACTTTAACTCATGACACACTCGGTGTGTGTTGAGCGGCTTCAGAGGAGGTGAGTGGGTGAGCCGACACGTGTCCACTGTTAGAGCCGCTCGACTCACCACAGACACTCTCCAACCCTCTTACTGCTCACTCTCCACCACCGATACTGCAGTGCCTACACACAGGTACTGACACACAGCCTGCTCCCTTAACAAACAGCACCTTAACACACACACACACACACACACACACACACACACATATGGATCAGATTTGTGTCATTTGACTTCTTCAGTATCAAGCAAAAATAAGAGTTTGAGAGAAAATAAAACTCAATGACTCAAAACGAATCAGAATCACAGTTGAGTTTATTACCTTTACACAAAACAATATAACCTAAGAAGCTTACAAACTAAAAAACGTTGAATATATGACAAAATGTAATCTAAAAAATAAAACATATGACTTGCCAACTTATCATTTATGTCCTCATGTAAGTCTAATCAAAAGTCTGATCAGTGAAAAAGAAGCAAAGGGAACTGCAAACTTAGAGATATGTTATAAAAAAAATGAAAAGACTCATTGTTTACATGATTAGACAAATGATTTGTTGTTTTAATTTTGAGATTACTCTTATTTTTGATTGATATTGAAGATGTTTTGACCGATCTTAATGGCACAAACCTGACACTCACAGCATCCATGGATGAACAGCACAGCTTACTAATGAGTAGACAAGGAGACCATACAAGTTTGCACATTAATAATTCTCCACACATCAGAGCCAGAGGGCCCCCTATAACCCACCCCAAGGTCAGAGTCCAGTCTGTGTGTGTGTGTGTGTGTGTGTGTTTGCTACAGTATATATGACTGTGTGTTCTCCTTCTGTACATCCATGCAGGATGTGTATCTGCAGCACACACACACACACACACACACACACACACACACACACACACACACACACACACATACACACACACTTTGTCCAAGACATGTGAGCTACTTATCAATGAGGTTGTCAGTGTAACCGGCCTTCTGAACCACATTATTGATCATAAAGTGAACAAAACAAGTCATATGTGTGGTGTAGTATTGCATGCAGTCATGTGTTTCACTGGGTGATACGGTGACCGAGCAATCTGAAGAACAAATGGCTCGTGTGTGCAACCTCCATCGAGGGTCAACACAGTATAAACAACAGTTTTTTCTGTCTTGCCAATGATAATAATGACACTAATTCTAATTGGCATTTGATTTTCACGTTAATTTTGGAAGTTTGAGTCTCATTGCCCGTCAGACCGTTAGCTGCTAGGTTCCATATTGACATTATATTTTAAAAAGATAATTCTTTGCAGTCATCTGCTCTTGTGACTAAGTTAAAGCAACCCTAATCAATAGTTTCTGTGTGAGAGAAGAGTCACTTGTAATGACATCATCAGTCTCCGCACCATGGAGCTTTACTGCCTCTTATTGTTTTGGTTATTTATTTCCACAAACATAATTCATCAGATCAGAATCAGAAATCCTTTATTTGTCCCGCAATGGGGAAATATACGGCATTACAACAGTAAAGGAAGAGTGCAGATTAAAGTAAAAAGAGTAAACTTACATATTATATAAAAAGGCAGGCACCCTTTAATAATAATAAAAACACAGTAAGTAATAACAGTTAACAACAATAGGTTACAAAAATAAGTAGCAGTAATTTTTTTTTAGTAGCTGGAAATGTTTAGTAATTGTTAATACATTGAAAGAAATGTTTAAATTGCACATGAGTTTATTTTGCACATGAGCTGTGGTATTACACAAGGTTTTATAAATACAGTCATTGTTATTATACATCAGAGGTATTGCAGTCTTTCTGTGTGAGGGTCTACTGGGGGCCGTGGTGGTCCGACAGTCTGACCGCTGCATGAAGACCCTGCGGTATCTCTCTGTGAATTGTAATTTTTTTCACATTGCAACTTTGTCCGTCTAAATGAAGCAGTTCATCAGCATAGAGGATGATCCGTACAGTTTAAGGTAAGCTGAATCTAGGGACAATTTTTAAAATCACTTAATAGAAGATAAATCATTTGTAAAATGTATAAATCCAGATGAAAAGCCCACAAGATATGTCTCACAGCATTATAGGTGTATATTTTTTTAATTGGAATACTGAATCTAAACTATGGTATTTGCAGAACCAAAGTAATTGTAATTGTTTTTGGTACACACTGCATCAATCAGTCTGTGTGTGTGTGTGTGTGTGTGTGTGTGTGTGTGTGTGTGTGTGTGTGTGTGTGTGTGTGTGTGTGTGTGTGTGTGTGTGTGTGTGTGTGTGTGTGCTTGCAAGCGTGTGTGTGTCCTCATGATAATCACAGTATAAGGCTGCATGAAACTGGAAGGAATTGACGCAGATTGTGAAAAGCTGATAACCTGTAAACGCTGCAATGTCACATGGAAGCTCCTTCGGCAGTTTGTAAGTAAATAAGCACTAAAATCAATGTCCCCACTGAGACATTACACAGGACAATGGCTGTCAGCTGTCCATTCACGCCACGTATTTACTGAGCTGTCAATATATTGTATCTGGAACTGATCACACAGTTGCACAAAAACAGAAACAGAAGACAAAACCAATGCTATCATAAAGTGAGCTCCATCCTGTCTGCCTTACAGCAGTCATGGATATAATGAGAGTCCTCTGAGCGGAGCTAAAGTGGGAAGACGACGCAAATCTATGAATTGAATTTAATCCTATTTATTTCAGTGTGAATCATCAGTGCAAACATACAGAAGGAATGTGAAAATATGAGCCATCCTTCTCATATTTAGGTCACTTTAGCTCTATGGACTGGGTCTGCCTATAGCTTTACATGAAGTCCCATTATGAGAGAGGAGATTGCCTGACAGCCCATGTATCTCTCAATTATCAAATCAATTAGGCAGTGAGGTGTGTGACCTGTTAATGTTCCTGAGAGGACTTACTTAATGGCTCGGAACACACTGTGAGGAAATTAGTGTAACGATTGAAATGAAGCAGGTAATTATTCATGAAACGAGGGGTTACATATTGTAACCCTAGTTATATAAGCACAGGCGGAGCCCTCTACTGGACTCTATGGGTACTACCTCTCAACCATACCATGCAAGCATTCACCTACTGAGATATCTATAAACGTAGCCGGCCCCCGGGGCGGGCCTACCTGAATGCGCGCGCAAGCTCACCGTATAAAAGGCGGCCTCGCCTCCTGACTGTCATCCTACACTCTCTTCAGCGAGCGGCATAGGACAGACAGGGCCCCGAGTAGAGGGCTCCGCCTGTGCTTATATAACTAGGGTTACAATACGTAACCCCTCGTTATATCTTACACAGGCTCCGCCCTCTACTGGACTCTATGGGTACAGTGGGCGGAGCCCTGATGCATAAACGCCCTGTCATCCAACCACATCGACCCATCACACTGCCCTTGCCCGGCTTTTGGTGAACAGCCACTGCGGCGCAACTCCTTCTCCTCCGGTTGTGACCGTGGAGAAGTCGGGGCGCAGCTTACTTGGCTGGTAGAGCACACTCAGACATGCTTACCTCATGAGGAGTGTGCATAAAAAATAGTGAGGAAGGCTCTCGGGGAGAGTCTCGGGGAGAGTCTTCCAGCCCTGCATGGGCCTCACTGCGCACCATGTTCCCCGGGTCCCTAAGGATCATGGGAAAAACATAAGTGCATTATGTCCAGGGGGGGGGGGGGTCAGATACCTACTGACCCATAGCCCCCCCCCCTTACCAGTCCTGTGTTGCCCCAGCAAGCACAGACGATGAGAAGGAGCCAGACATGTCCAAGAGATAAAACCTTATGAAGGGGCCTGGCGTAGACCAAGACGCCGCCGTGCATATGTCCTCCACACTCACGCCGTTGAATAAGGCTGTTGGCACTTTCTGGGTGTATTTCTGGTGACCCAAGTGATGCAGTTTGGACCTACGACATGTTTAATATTAGTAATAATTGAATAGAGAATAGTAAAGCAATTGTTGCTCCTGCTTTGCAGCAGCATAGTTACTGCACTAGTTGTCAAAAAGGTATTGTAAGCATATGTATGTACAGTATATACCGTATGTAAGTATTGTTTGCGGGGGAGCTGCACTGTTTTTTGTCTGAAAAAAGTGACTCCGATGGTTGAAAGTATATTGTTAATATTATTATCTGTTATAACATAAAAAGCAGGAAAGCCCCCCCCCACACTCTGTGACAGGATCAGGCTGGACTCTGTCCCAGCAGTAGCTAATGTTCGGCTAACACAGACTCATTGATTTCTGCTGCAGGGCTCAGAGGAGGCTCCTGTCCTTCAGATGCACAGTGATAGTCCGGGGCCACTCAGGGGCCCCCGCTGCCACAGCCAACACTCAGGACCATCTGACCAAGTCTCCTGTCGCTTTAATTATGCAACCATTCACTCAGCCACTCACTCAGTGTGTCCATGGTTTACAGTTAGAGACCTGCACTGAGAGAACCTGAACACAACACCACAAAGGAAATGTAATCAGTCATGGTTATGCTTAGTTAAATATGTTGGCTCCTACGCACAACACTGATATTGGCACATATTGGTGTGTCCTCGGGCAAGATACTTAACACCAAGCTGCTAGCCAACGGTGTGTGAGCGTGTGAGTCTTCGGAGCAGGTGCACCTTGTATGGCAGGCTCTGGAGGAATGTGTGTGAATGTGTACCTGAATAAAAGAGCTTTCAGGGGTCGCATAGATTCAAAAAAGTGATACATAAATGCAGTCCATTTACCATTTGTTTATTAGTATTGTTAGGGTGTTGCAGAGGTGGGAGGAGTACTCATATATTGTACTAAGTAGAAGTACCACAGTATAGGAATACTCTGCAAGTAAAAGTCCTGCATTCAAAATGTTACTCAAGTAAAAGTAGAAAAGTATTATCATCAAAATATATTTAAAGTACCAAAAGTAAAAGTAGTCATTGTGCAGATTGGTCCATTTCAGAATAATATATATGATATGTTTTATAATGATTGATCATTAAAGTGTTCTCAAAGCTGGTAAAGGTGCAGCTAGTTTGAATGACTTTGTATACTGCAGGGTAGCTTGTGAATTTACTCCAGGTGGAACTAAAGTCTGATTTAACACTTGATTAGATTTCACATCATTCATCAACATCTGTAAAGTAACTAAAGCTATATATATATTATATATATATATATATATATTATAATTATATATATTATGTATAAATACATGTAATGGAGTAAAAGTACACCATTTACCTCTGAATTGTAGTGGGGTAGAAGTACAAAGTAGCACAAATGTAAATATTCAATCAATAGTACTAGTATCTCGAACAGAACAGTACTTAAGTAAATGTACTAACTTTATACCACTGGGGTGTTGTACCTGAATGTGAACATTAGCTCCTCCAGAGGGGGGGTTTATGTTTACAACTGAGTTAGTCTCAGGGTTAGGGTTAGGTTAGGTTATCGGGTGTCTGTCAAAACCCGATACATTTGGAACTGATCCGAATCACAAGGCTAAGACACAAATTGTCTTGAACCCTCCCTCACATTGTAGGACAGGGCATTAACCGCTGCATGAATGTGTTGGAATGTCAGAAAATGGCCCGACACAGAGAAACAGGTTTGTGTTGTGAGTACTAGCAATACATTCATTATATGTTGTATCCACTTTATGGATGAAAGCTCATAATAATCACACGAAAAATGGTGGAACGACTTCTCAACTCATGAAATGGACCATCCGGGTCTGTGTCTCAGTGCCATATTGGTTAGTGCTGAGTAGCCGAGCTGAGGATCTGGGCTATCTGCCCCACATGTGTCTTCACCTGTCGAATAGGAAAGATTAAACCAACCTTTTATCACCTACTGTCCCACACGTTGGATGCTCAGAATCAGAATTCAGCATTAGGATTTCTCTATTCGTCATGCAGGGGAGAAATTAAATTGTTACAGCAAAGAGTGTACTGACAAAGATACAAATAAAACACTATTAAGTAAAGTGACAAGCGCAAATTCATAAATAAAGGAAAAAATCAGTACACATTGAAAGAACAAATAACGTAGCAGCATCATTAAAATTAAGGCGAACAAATGGAAACTAATGAAGTATAAACATATACTATATTGCATGTTTTGTTTTTTTAAACAGTGCTGTTACAGTATTGGTAGTGCAGAAAAAAGGAAAAAGAAGAAGTAGCTGTCAGTAAAGAAGTAGCAACTGAACTTCCACAGACAACTATGACTATTAAAATAAACATGAATAATGTGATTTAAGAATTGGTAGTTTAGAATTCAAAATCAAGCAGTATGAATCTCCAACAATGAAAACAAATAAAAAAATTCACATTCACTGCAATGATGTGAACAAGTCCGTGTTATCTTCATTTGCGCTGACCCCCACCACAAGTGCAAAGCAAAAAAACAATAGAGTTTTAAAGATAAAAAAGTAAATATTCTGCATAAAATAAAGCATTAGCATTCCTGTTGGAATCCTTTTTCTTTGATAGAAATTGAAGGTACTACAGTATATACCTGTGTATATAAAAACATAAGGGTGCACACAAACCATTACCATGATTCAAAGTGCATTTCACTTAAAAAGATCCAATTGAAGAAACGTTGTCTTTTCAGAGCAATTCATTTCTGATGTTTGATTCTCATGATGACTCACTGACGTCTGAATCATAGCTGAAGCACATTTTGGAATGCATCTCCCAAAAGTTTCATTGTGTTTTGGAACAATTTGGCAGCCTTAAACACTACTAACTGTTCAAAAAGCAGCAATATTGAATAGAGGTTTAATAATTATGGCAGTGCTGTCTTAACCAAAGATCATGCACCTCAAAAACACTGCAGTACACATAAATACTTTGCTTATGTCATTGTCTGATACAAATGTAGAAATCTTCAGAAAACCTGACCCTCACATCATTGTGATTCTAGCTGTAATTATGTGAATACACCCACACTGTGTATTCCTCTGGACCTATAATGTATACTAAAGTACTTCACTTGTATGCCTGTCAGTAAAACTGGCTGGTGTTTCGCAGGGCAGAAGTTAAATTGTTGAGTTTTATTTTTCGTTTGAGAAGAATGTACATTTTAACCAAATGTTCTGATACAATTTAATCTTCAGTGCCGTATTTCACATGTCACATTATTATGTATGATTCCACCTGGCAAGACAAAATAAAGAGTTGTGTTCGCTGTGTGTGTTGTGTGTGTGTGTGTGTGTGTGTGTGGGTGTGTGTGTGCGTGTGTGTGTGTGTGTATGTGTGTGTGTGTGTGTGTGTGTGTGTGTGTGTGTGTGTGTGTGTGTGTGTGTGTGTGTGTGTGTGTGTGTGTGTGGGCTGATGGGAGCCTGATCCTGGATGTTGGCAGCGCTCCAGGTGGATGGAGGCTGAGCGACGCCTCAGCAGCTGAAATATTGATTCAGAAAGCTGAAGCACCGCGGGCCATCAGCCTGGACATGCAGCAGAAAAACTACAATCTGTGTGCAGTCTTACACAGTGTTACATCTGACTGTGGAAAAGATTGGTCTTACTACTTTAAGACTGCTCTTACATAGCCGCTGCACATTGGCCTTTGACAAGACGTTATGCTAGGCTAGGCTACGTCCTGATTCAAGCTTTTAACTACAGACATGAGAGTCCTACCAGTCCTCTCATCTTACTCTTAGGAAAACAAAAAAAAACTGAGATGTTGACTTTAATTAAATGTTTTATGTCAACAGATTTCACATAACTGTATTAGGTTAGTTGAAAGCAATAATATTAAGTTGAACTAAACATGTTTTATTTAAACTTGATATTATGGCTTTCAACTAACCTAATACAGTTATGTGATATTACATTTTTTTTTTTTAAATCAACGTTTCCGTTTTTTTGGTGAATAAAGGATAATACTTATAATAATAATACCACAATGCTATTGTTTAAAGGGCCGGTTCCCCCACATGCAATGAGTCTATGGCATGTAGATAGAGTTATCGCTGACAATTTCCTCTCTTCGCTAATGGAGCTGTTTACTCCATGGCTCAAAAATGCTAAATATCTATCCTTGCTTAACTTTGATTTCGCCCTCTCTATTCAAATCTCTTAAATGTGTCCACAATAAAAAGAAAAAAGCTGAATTGTATTGAATTTTTTTCTGGGAGTTCATATTGAGAGCTTTACCAGAGAGAAATCTGCTTTGGGCAGATCAGGAGATAAGGGGACACCCAAACTTCTTCAAGAATCTACTAACAGTGAAACAACAGACTCATCGTTTAATCAGTTAATCGATTATTAAATAAAATAACATTAACCACTTCAGACTGATGTCTTATCGTTGCTGTGTTCAGAACTCTTGAGTGAAAAATAGGTGTGTGTGTGTGTGTGTGTGTGTGTGTGTGTGTGTGTGTGTGTGTGTGTGTGTGTGTGTGTGTGTGTGTGTGTGTGTGTGTGTGATGTACATGCATTTGAGTGGGGCCCAGTGATTGACACGCTCCCACAAGGAGGGCTGTGAGCCGGGCTCTCTGTGTCTTTCAGCGGGTAAACCAGCCCCCCCCCCCCTCAGCTCCAGCACCATGTTTCTCTGCCTGTTTTTTTTGCCTCTCTCGTTCTCCATTGTGCCTGCCCCCTTCAAAGTCAATACATTTACCACTCTCCTCCTCCTCCTCCTCCTCCTCCTCCTCTCCTCCTCCTCCTCCTCCTCCTCCTCCTCCTCCTCCTCCTTGTTTCTGCATGGTGTACTCTGTGGTCCTACAGGAGGTACTTTGCGCCCCATGTGAGATGCGTTTCAAACTGAATAGTGAGGTCCTCCAAGTGCTGCTCCTGAGCGCTGGTGCCTATTCCCCCCCCGCAGGAGACACACTATGTAAATGACAAGTCCTCAGTGAAATATGGCAGCAGAGCCACAACAGCTTCATCTGAAGGCAAGACTGAGACGGCGAACCTTGTTCCTCCATCTCCTCTGAGACCAGGAGGGAGGAGGAGGAGGAGGGAGGGAGGCAGCCAATTGGGTCCCACTCGGCCTACTTCTTCTTCTGCATGGATCTGTTGACTCGGAGTGTCGTGGTGGTTTTTAGTTTTTTTTCAGTTTGTGGTACATATATGATGATTACATCATATTACATTTAGCTGACGCTTTTATTCAAGGCAACTTACATTAAGTGCTTTCAACCATGAAGAAACACACTCAAAAGCAAGAATCCTGCAGGTACAGTTCCTGTCTATAAACCCAACCATGATTAAGTGCTACTGCATTAGCTTCACTTAAAGGTGGGGTAGGTAATTCACTTCAGAAACACTTTTTGTTATATTCCATGGAATGCTCTTAACATCCCGATAGCAATGAATAAATGAAATGCTTTGACAATAAATACATAAAGAAATGTCATCTGTGGAAGCCGTGGCGCTGTAAAAAGCTCGACCAATCATCTGAGCCGGGCCGGCTAAAATAACTGGATGGCCTACCTGCCTGTCAGCCTTCCATCTTGTGCACAAACTTATCTTGTGCCCTCATTGATCATGTGCGCGTTCGTGTGTGTTGGAGGAGGGGCTCTGTAAGGAAGGAAGTCTGAAGGAAGGGGCAGATTTTTTTCGGCTGCGTACTTTCAAATTCTAGCGCACTCGAGCTGGTTTCTCCATTCTTACCTACCCTACCTTTAAGCCAAATCCTTTGTGGATGCTACGTACAGAAGATTACAAAAAAAAAGTTTTTATCCAAGATGCAGTTGAAACCGGTGAGTTTTCAGTCTGAATGTGTCGACTCTCTGATGTCCTGGTTTACGTAAACTGGGAGCTCATTCAACCATTTTGGAGCCAGGATAGCGAACAGGTGTTTCTGAGGGGTACCGTGGTCCCATTCGCGGTGAAGGGGTAGCATCAGCATTTCTCTATTGGTCATACAGAGGGGAAAATTACATTGACAACTATGAAACTAAACATGAATGAACATGTTATTTAAGTATTGGTAATTTAGCATTCAAAATCAAGAAGTATGTATCTCCAACAATTAACATATTCACATCTGCTGATTGTAAATGACAAGAGCTCAAGTATGGCAGCAGAGCCACAACAGCTTCATCTGAAGAAAAGACTCAGAAGGCGAGCCATGTTCTTCCATCTCCTCTGAGACGAGGAGGGAGGAGGAAGGAGGAGGAGGAGGAGGAGGAGGCAGCCAGCCCATCGCGTCCCGCTCGGCCTACTTCTTCTTGAGTCGTCCCACCTCTCATCCAGGCCCGTGCACATATAGACCTCAAAGGGGGCTCGAGCTCCAGCCCTTTTGCCCTCCTATTAGAAAGGGCCCTCTTACAATTTATTTTTTACAAATCATTACCATTATCTAACATAAAACAAAACAAAAAAAATAAACCTGTGCCTCATACACCTTATCTAAAGTGTATGTGTTTTTTTTTGTTATAGTTGTCTGCCTTAGTGTTATATGATATGTGAATTATATTAAACAAATTATTTGGCACATAGTAGTAGTATCTTAGCCGTCTTCTTGTTGCCCAGCATTATTGAAGCTTTGTGCCTTTATTGAGAAGGTGGTTAGAGAAATATGGAGGCGAGACAGGAAGTGCATCTTTGTAAGGAGCACAGAGCTTCTGTCAGTCAGAGGGCTAGGTAAGAACAGGGCTAGTTAACATGTGAGGAGAATGTTGTGGAATATACCTACTATCTTTGCATGTAGCATTAATGAACTGTCGTGTAGCAGTGTGGAACCAACCCCATGGGTTTGTTTCAAATACATACATTTTAATATCCCTTAAAACTGTCACTAAAGTAGTTATCCCAGTTATATTTATTTAAAAGTCACCAGCTTGCCCTTGTATTAGTTTGGGCCCTGCTCCTCTAACATCCTCTGCAGGTGCCTGCTCTCATCCTTCTGTTTTCTGTTTGTTCCTCCCACTGTCTCACGCCTACACCGGTAGCATGCTGTCTCTCTCTGCTGTCTCTCTGTGCTGTCTCTCTCTGCTGTCTCTCTGTGCTGTCTCTCTCTTTGCTGTCTCTCTCTGTGCTGTCTCTCTCTGTGTTGTCTCTCTGTGCTGTTTCTCAGTGCTCTCTCTCTGTGCTGTCTCTCTGTGCTGTCTCTTTCTCTGTGCTCTCTCTCTCTGTGCTGTCTCTCTGTGCTGTCTCTCTGTGCTGTCTCTCTCTGTGCTGTCTCTCTCTGCTGTCTATCTCTGCTGTCTCTCTCTGCTGTCTCTCTGTGCTGTCCCTCTGTGCTGTCTCTCTCTCTGCTGTCTCTCTGTGCTGTCTCTCTCTGCTCTCTCTCTGTGCTGTCTCTCTCTGCTGTCTCTCTGTGTTGTCTCTCTGTGCTGTCTCTCTGTGCTGTCTCACTGTGCTGTCTCTCTGAGCTCTCTCTCTCTCTGCTGTCTCTCTGTGCTGTCTCTCTCTCTGCTGTCTCTCTCTGTGCTGTCTCTCTCTGTGCTGTCTCTCTGTGCTGTCTCTCTCTCTCTCTGTGCTGTCTCTCTCTGTGCTCTCTCTCTCTCTCTCTGTGCTGTCTCTCTGTGCTGTCTCTCTCTGCTGTCTCTCTCTGTGCTGTCTCTCTCTGTGCTGTCTCTCTCTCTCTCTCTGTGCTGTCTCTCTCTGTGCTGTCTCTCTGTGCTGTCTCTCTCTCTCTGTGCTGTCTCTCTCTCTGTGCTGTCTCTCTCTGTGCTGTCTCTCTCTGCTGTCTCTCTGTGCTGCCTCTCTCTGCTGTCTCTCTCTGTGCTGTCTCTCTCTGCTGTCTCTCTGTGCTGTCTCTCTGTTCTGTCTCTCTGTGCTGTCTCTCTGTTCTGTCTCTCTGTGCTGTCTCTCTCTGCTGTCTCTCTCTGCTGTCTCTCTGTGCTGCCTCTCTCTGCTGTCTCTCTGTGCTGTCTCTCTGTTCTGTCTCTCTGTGCTGTCTCTCTCTGCTGTCTCTCTCTGCTGTCTCTCTGTGCTGCCTCTCTCTGCTGTCTCTCTCTGCTGTCTCTCTCTGTGCTGTCTCTCTCTGCTGTCTCTCTCTGTTCTGTCTCTCTGTGCTGTCTCTCTCTCTCTGCTGTCTCTCTCTGTGCTGTCTCTCTCTGCTGCCTCTCTCTGTGCTGTCTCTCTCTCTCTGTGCTGTCTCTCTCTCTCTGTGCTGTCTCTCTGTGTGCTGTCTCTCTCTCTCTGCCTGTCTCTCTCTCTCTGTTCTGTCTCTCTGTGTGCTGTCTCTCTCTCTCTCTGCGCTGTCTCTCTCTCTCTGTTCTGTCTCTCTGTGTGCTGTCTCTCTCTCTCTCTGCTGTCTCTCTCTGTGCAGTCTCTCTGCATGTAAACAAACAGAAACATCCAGAGCCCCTCTCAGAGCGTCCTGTGTCCCCGCTGAGCAGCCGCCGCTGACGGGCCCGTCACGCCAGCTCGGCCTCATCACAGTGACACTGACGTCCCAGACCCTCCCTCATCTACTGTCAATTACAACCCCCACCCTGCACCTTCTGGAGGCTATGTGGCACCCAGCAGGCCTGCCCCCCCCCTCCCCCTGCCTGGCTGGCTGGTGTGTTGCATGGGCGCCACTTTGTTAGAGAAAGTGGTGGGGACAGTTTTTTCCCGATTAAAAAAACACTAATGCATTAAGCTCCCCCGCAAACAATACTTCCATATATACTGTACATATGCTTACAATACTGTTTTGAGAACTAGTGCAGTAACTACACTGCTGCAAAGCAAGAGCAACTGTCACGGTCTGCTTTCTCACTCACCTATTTTCTGCATTAACATTCCTTAGTCACCTGGTAGTCACACCCTGTCTCTCTCTCACTCTGTTACACCCATCAGCTCCATTAGTATATAGGCCCACTTCACTTTCACCTCAATGCCAGATCGTACTTTGCAGCCTGCCAGTCTTTCCCGCATTACCTTCCAGATTGCTCTCCCGGTTTCGACCCTGCCTCTCCCTGACCAGCCTGCCTCGCCTGTTTCCTGACCCTGCCTGTACCCGGACTATTCTGCCTCGCCTGTTCCCTGACCCGGTCTGTACCTGCGACTCCCGTCTTGCTTACTCCTGGAACCCTCGCCTGTCCCCGACCAGCCCATTGCCTACTATCTGCCGTTTTGTTTCTTACCCGCCAATTGCCTTTAATAAAGCTGCTTACCGACTATCCCTGGTTTCCCGTGTGTTGCATTTTGGTTCTCAGCTCGTTTGTGACAGCAACAACTGCTTTACTATTCTCCATTAAATTATTACTAATATGAAACGTGTCGCAGGTCCACACTGCATCACTTGGGTTAACAGAAATATACCCAGGAAGTGTGAACAGTCCTCAGGATTGGACATGTGCAAATAAACCAAAGTATACAATTATTTGTGCACGCTATTTTCAGATCATTTTAACAAATGATCCTGATGCAAATTGGTGGGGACAAAAATGACCATTTCCAAACGTGGAGGAGACAGGTCCCCAGCGTCCCCAGTATAAAAGAAACATTATGGTGTGTAGTCATATTGCCTTTGAGACTGGAGACACTCCAACACTCGTTTAGGAATTACGTTATGAACTCTTTTCGCTGAAAGACTTTTTTCAGTTTTTGGTCCTTTTGACAGGGTAACCGGATAACTGGAATGGCCTTCAGATTATAACAAACAACTGTGCTTCACTGCATTGCTTTAAAAAATACCCAAAAAATTATTTGACTAATTTATGATGCCTGGTTTTCATATTCACATTAGTGTTATTTTATTTACATTGTAAGTATGGCAGACTTGGAGTACTTGAGTCCTGGAATCGGACTCGAGTGCAGATTTTCGGGACTTGTGACTCGACTCGGTCTCGCGCAGTGATGGACTCGAAATCGGACTCGTGAATTATCGCGCATGACTTGGACTCGGACTCAAACAAGTTTTGTCTAAAGTCTGGATGTACTCAGATGTGCCCCAGGGTTGTGCAGCTTCCAGGCGAGTTCCGTACCGCGCGCGTGGGGCATCATTAATATTTAGAGTCATTGCACGCCTATTTCAACCTAATGTCATAACGAAAACACGATCAGTGTATGTAAGACAATGACAGTATTACAATTTGAAATAGAAGTTCTTTGATGTTCTATTAATAAAGTGAGGTCCAGCTGAATCTTTTAAACAGTTGGTAGATATTGCTACTTTTTACTTATTTACTTTTCAAAGACCATACTTCTTTACTTTTACTTGAGTAAAGAAGTTTAGTCAGTACTTACATTTTTACCAGAGTATTTATAAACACAAGTATCTGTACTTCTACTTGAGTGAAGGATGTGTGTACTTTTGCCATCCCTGCATGTATGCTAACCAGAGTTAAGGTAACGCGTCACTGTTGAACAGCAGTAATCATATTACAGTTACTCAGCACGAAATGATCACCTTACTTGTGTTACCATAAGGTTTTTAGACCATCTGCATAACGGGAGGACAGAAAAAAAAAACAAAGTTCAAACGTCCCTTTTCTCTTACGTTACACTGCCAAGTTGATGGATGAAGAGACGGAGCAGAAATGTCAGAGTTGCAGCAGAGATAAACAGGCTTTTAGCAGCAAACATCGTGAGCAAATGCTGCCCGTTTCCACAGTGGAATCGCCATCTTTTCCAAACATATTTCATAAAACATATTTCCAAACTTTATATTGTTATTGGTCATTTGATTTATGGTGCATCTCAGGTGATGTTACAGAGTAATCCAAAAGTAATGTAACTAGTAGTGTAACTAATTACTTTCAGCAGCAAACATTTTATTAAAGTAATGCATTACTTTTTTTGAGTAACTACCCGAACACTGAGAAGAAGGGTGCTCTTGGAGTGGTCTGCTTGTACGTTGACTAACCGCAGTGAGAAACATTTACACTTCTCTGCCTCAGACCAGCAGAAAGGCCTGCATGAGTCACCCACAGGTACCCACAGTCTTTATGAAATCATGCCCTTACAGGCCTTGATGAAAGCTGCCCACACAGGCCTTGATGAAAGCTGCCCACTCCCGGAGGCTTCCTATTCACTGTGTCATGTTCTGTGTTGTGTCAAACACAGACCTTATTTCCAGCTATTTTCCACATTCCTATGGAGAAATCCCATTGACTCTGAGACGAGGGAACCCGTAGTGGTAAAATGCTAACTCACTTCCGGGTTTTAGGACTCGTCACTGCACCACTCTATAAGCTAAAGTTGCGAGTAGTCACATCATGCTAAAAGAACAATTATGTATAGAAAATCTACATTTTAATTATTTTATAATCCTATTGGCCCTCGGAATCGTATTTGATTGTGAGTGCCCTTTCTATATATACGGTCAATGGAACAAAGTTGAAGCTCACTGATAGACATGTTGTAACTTGTTTTTATCAGTATAATATATCAAGTGCTTCTATGCTGGGTTCCTGGCTATGCCGTATGTTCTCCAAATTACTTTTTTAAGCAACCTATGGCACGAGCACAGGTTTTGGTTCAAGTGTCTGTAGACACTGAATGGAACTTTACAACCTCACTGTAGGACAACAGACTACAGGAAGCTGAATAGTTATCTGCACCCAAAATAATTCCAGCACATACTTTCCCCACAAAAACCGAATTTGTTGGTTTTACATTTCTGTTTTTTGTAGTTTTCAAACAACCACAATGGTATCTTCAATCCAGGAATTACACTGTTGACAAAGTAAGGTGGCCTTGCACTGATTTATTGGCCAACCTTGAAATACTGTTTTCTTATCACTCCCTGTTATCACATCCTATACCAATGCAGTGGGTGTGCAGCACGTTTTGTCTGAGGTGGAGCTGTCTGCAGTCCAACAGCATTCGGTTTAACTCGAAAAACCCAATGATAACATCAAATTGTGATATGATTGCTATAAATCCAAACGCACTACTGTAAAGAGTTGATTTCTGCCACCAGACAGTGAAGTGCCATTGACAACAGCGTTGAGTTTGAGCTAAGCAGAGCACACTTTCTTTTGTCCATATGAATAACATATTATGTCCATTCATCTGAGAAGGTGCCATCAAGGCTATACTCAAGTACTTGAATATGGACAACACTTCTGTGGCAATATTTTCGCACAGACACTGTGTGGGGCTGGGGGGTGGGCTTACACTGAATCACCAATTTTCACTTGACCTTGCGAGCTAACTGCCAATGCCACCCATGAGTAAATGTGTGAGTCACTTTCATGAAGCGTGCTTTCAGCGGACAGCCGAGAGAGTTGTTCCCTCCGTGTTAAACTGACAGCTGCATGTCAGCAGCGCCGCTCACCTGCAAGAACACAGTAGCAGCGATGGTTAAAGTACACATATCCTTCACTCAAGAAGAAGTACAGATACCTGTGTTTAAAAATATTCCAGTAAAAGTTAAAGAACTGAATAAACTCTTTACTCAAGTAAAAGTAAAGAAGTATGGACTTTGAAATGTGATTGGCGGCGATTTCATTTGAACGGGACGGCGCAAAACGAGAAGCATTCGGACCCAAGTAGACGGAAGGAATGAGGTATTTGCGTTCTACAATGACAGAGAAGAGACTGTCAGGTTTGGCTGCACTCAGCATTGAATCAAAACGCACTAAAGCTTTAGATCTTAATAAGTTTGTGAGGCGTTTTGCTGAACAAGATGGTAATCGCCGCATTCAGCTGTTATAGGCATGCCAACTTGATGCTCTGCTCACAGATAACTCGATGAGCATATAAAACTGTTAAGATGATGACCTTACGTGTGTAAATATTCTTTTTTCTTTGTGGGGGTCTGCCCCCAAAAAACAGTTTTAAGTCCTGAGAAAGTCAAATAAGACGGTGTGTAAAACTACACTGCCCAGCCAAAAGAAAGTAACCACTTTGATTCAACTAGGCCAGTAGGTAAGAGCTTTCCACTGGATAATAATACCCCTGCATTATAGCAACAACAACAATAATAATAATGATAATAGCAATAATAATTGGGAGTGGGGGCGCAGCTGTTCTTATATTCTCTGAGGGGAGGCTCACCTTCCCACACTTTGAAAACCCCTGGTCTAAACTAAATACTGCCGTGGTGAAACGCCATATCACACACATGCTCTCCAGTACAGGTTAGCTCTGAGTGTTAGCGATGCTAATGTAAACACTGACCATATTATGTCCAAAACAGTCAGGCATTGTTTCTGATAGCAACTTTCTGATAGTGCCGTGGGTCCACATTTCCGATATGACGTCATATCAGACACAAATCTGGATCAGCTCCGTTGTACCCCCGTTTTTAGAGATTTGGGTATGGAGGAAAAGAGAGAGGGTTTTATTTTCTGACGCTGCTTGAGTTCCCCGACACACCGGGGACACATATTTATGTATAAAAGACATCAAAAGTGCATTTTGCATGATAGGTCCCCTTTAAGTAAAAAGTAACACTATCTACAAACTGTTTTAAAGAGTCAAGCTGGACCTCACTTAAATGGGGAAAAACTAAATATTTGCCATCGCCTAGGCTACAGTCACCCTGCAATCTACATTGTAGATTGCAGGGTGACTCTACCTCTTCCTTGGAACAACACAACAAATATTATGGTGGTTTAAAAACACAGAAATTAGGAGAGTTATACGATAACTTGACCTGTCTCTGCGTCTTCCTCTTCCCTAACATGAGCCTGTTTTGAAAATGTAAGATGTAGAAGGTACAGTTATTTATGTTAAAAGTGTTAGGAGTAAAAGTAAAAAGTTGTCAGAAAAATAACAGTGGAGTAAAGTACTGATACCAGAAAAATCTACTTAAGTACAGTCACAAAGTATTTGTACTTCAGTACTACCCACCTCTGTAGAAGACACACCACAGGTTTACTATGGCCCTATGTCTGAAATCAGAAATGATCCAGCCATTGGTTGGCAGTTTGTGAGCTTGTACTGAAATTGGGATTTGTCCAATACCAGTGAGTGAATTACCTTCATATCCAAACAGAGACTTTAATAAGAGCTGCCATGTGTACTCCTGTATAAAGCAAATATTGTTACTGAGATATTTGCTTAATCAGATGTGTTATTGACGATCCAAGTCTCGCTCAAGAATAAGTATTAAAATATCGTGGGAGGGTTAGGCCTCGTAAGTGGTGGAATGTAACTGAGTACATTTACTCAAGCAATGTACTTAGTATTATTTTGGGCTCCTTTAACTTTATTTGAGTATTTCCATTTTCTGCTACTTTGTACTGTACTTCTACGTCAGTACATTTCAGAGGGAAATGTTGTACTTTTACTGCACTACATGTATTTGACACTTGTAGTTTCTTTTCACATAACTATGTGTTTATATGATATATATTTACTTAGTGCATTATCTCTTTTACTCAGTATTTTCCAAAATGTGCTCCATATTGACGAATTACAACATAAAACACTTTTATAAGTATTTCCTAATGATAAAAACTGAATAATATAATATTCTATAATAATTAAACGCATTTATAAGAGACATTCTGCTAAATTAGTACTTTTACATTTGATACTTGAATACTTCTGTACTTTGACTTAAGTGACATTTTCAACTCAGGACTTTACTTGTAATGGAGTATGTTTAGACTGTGGTATTAGTACTTTTACTTAACACTCTGCTTTTACTATCACTCATATTTCCACTGCAACAAGTCACATGACAGAATAACAAACAGGGCAAGCAAAAGATAAACATTTAAAATGTTTCATTTCTCTGTGGGGTCCTCCTCTTTATGTCCTCAGACTCATATATAACAGTCTGATTGTGCCAGAGGTAACAACAAGCCCTTTAGTGGACTGATGTGGTGCAGCCCAAGCAATGACCGTGTTTTGTTGCTCTTCTTCAAAGCTGACATTTGTTGTCACTATAAGATTGGAACATAGGGTCCAATGTTATCTCATTGGTTGCGCTTTGAGCAGCAACTGAGGTCTAAGTTGAAAAAAGCGCTACCAACTCTGTTCTTCCCATCTGAAAATGAGGCAAAGCCAGAGAAGAGTGGTAGCTTTAGTGAATATACATTATCTTTATGCCTTCCTTCTTCAGCTCATTCTGTTAAATGTCCGAAATGGCTGATGATACAGCTCGCTTTAAAAAAACAAATAAATAACAGCTCAATAGATCCCATAAAGAGTGACGCAGTCATGACGTATTTTTGTTGTTAGCATCGGGGCTCCCTCGACAAAAGGCGGCTAATATTTGGCGTGATAGCGTTTAGTAGTCTTATTTATACACTTGCTAGCAACTGCTGTTATGGAAGATTCAGACATTCGAGGTATTTGCTGACTTGAATCTTATGTTGTAGAAATAAATGCTAAAATCTTAAACTTATGTTAACCACAGATTATGTTTCAGGTATCTAATCAATAACAAATTTAAAAATCATTGACTTCAAGATGAGGGAACAGGAAGTGATCAAATACTAACAGTTTTAGGACTCATTCCTGCGCCACTAATCAGACTGTCAGGGTTTTTCAATGAAATATTCAACTTGTGGTCAAACTAGCAAAGACTGTAATAGAGCTTTACATTGGTTCTATTTATCCCCCTGCTGATGTCAGGCTGGAGCAGATTTGGTTCTGGATCTAGACTGATTTACCCTTGGCTGGGGAAGCGCAGTTTATTGGCCCTCTCTCAGTGACACCCTGGTGGCTCATCACAGTGACATCCTGCCAGGCGGACTGACAGCGGATAAATGACAGGAAGAGTGCCTGAGATGCTGATCATTTTTGTCAAGCTGAGACAGTAAAATGCTGCAGCGACCCATAAATATTGAACCTGCCCAGAGGCCAATGACCTGTACCGGCTGAGAGTGCATGGCCTTTCTGGCAAGGTGGAAGGATGTGTGTGTGTGTATGTGTGTGTGTGTGTGTGTGTGTGTGTGTGTGTGTGTGTGTGTGTGTGTGTGTGTGTGTGTGTGTGTGTGTGTGTGTGTGTGTGTGTGTGTGTGTGTGAATGTTAAAGAGGGAGTCCATTAGGCTGCAGGGAAGTGTCCATCTAGAGGAGAAAGGGGGCAAAGTTCAAGTGTGTTGTGTTTGTTTTCTAGGTGGAAATATGTAATGGTAAACAGCATTGCTTCACATTGCCATAACAGAAAGCATTACAAAAAAGGTGCAAAACTACTTACAGCCACTTAATCGTAAGTGTGTATCATGGAGTGTATCATGGAGTTTGAATTTTAATTACAGTTTAAACATTTCATTTTTAATAGTTCAAAGATTCTAGGTGCTAGCTGCCAATACAATCTATTCATAGGATGAAAGCCTATAGATTATCTATGGAGACCCTCCCCAGGGAGTAATAGAATGGGCTTTTCACTGCTGATGGTTTGATGGTGAAGGGGTGAAGTGGCTTTTACTGCAACGGTGGCATATACACAAAAGGTGTAAGTTATTTTAGGATACGTTAATATACATTCACTAGAATTGTCTCCCTGAGTACATATTACCTGCAACAGAGACCAGCTTGGAGTGTTTCCTGAAGTGTCTGTAATACGCGCATAATAGCTTTACGTGGCTGTGTGAATAAACATTGTGTATGTGTCATGACAGAGTGAAGACTGACAGCTCCTCCTCCCCAGTTGTTACATTAGCTAACGGGTTTATTGGCGCCTGAGTGACAATTAAACAAATATAAATCTCGTTTTAGGCAGATTTACCGTCACTTTTTCAAGAACTCACTGTTTCAGCTTCAGTAAAAAGTTGATATAAAATTATTCAGGGATTAGATTATAATATAACTGTTGGTCCCTTTTGGACCTCTTGTTTTTCCCACTCTGTTAAATGTACCACGTTGTCTTTAAAGAGATTGTTTGAAGTGGGGGTTTATACTAAGTTAGTTTATCAAGTATGTTCGATGGCCATCACACACCCACCAGTTTGGAGAAACAGAATGCTAAAAAGGTGACATATTTTAGCAGCGGATCCCTTGACAAAAAGCAGATTGTATTTTTCCATTGGATTTCAGAATATTGCACAAAATAAGCTCTGTGGCCAACACACGTTTATAATACTTCACATATTCTGTGCAGCAGGATAATCTCCACATATTAACACCACTATATGACTTTTGAAGCACCAATGTAATCGCCAAGACGTAAAGGTGTACCAGCAGGATGCTAAGTGATGTACAGCTATAGACAGGGGCAGCAGCAACACCTATTTGAGATATCTAAAAAACAACCAATATTTGGTAAAGTGTCAGCAAAATGTCACCACTTTCCCTTTCCGTCAGAGGGTGCTTTCCTTTTAGTGAAGTAAGATAGTTTGATAGTAATAGATCAATGCAATTTTGGTTTAGCCTATGTATTTAATGGTGGAGATTCAGCTCCATTGTAAACATTGCAGCCATTTGTTATGTTGTTGTTTGATCACATTATACTGAGGGCATCTTCTTTTTTGTCCATCTGTCACACATAATTAACATGTATATTTCTAGCTTCCAAACATGCTGGTCTGAACGACATGCCAGCGTATGAATACCCCTTCCCACCGTTCATAAACAATTTTCTGGAAAATGTTCAAAATGAATTAAACATGACTTGGTAATTGACTGTACATTATGAAACAGCAGGAGACAGGAGGCAGAGTGAGACTGAGAGAGCAGCAGAGAGACTCCAGAGACTAATGAGCTAACTGTGGGGTGTTATTCCTCATGTGACTGCTGTAATTGGGTCAGTCAATAGCCCTGCGTGGTGCTGCTGCTGGTGGAGAGGAGCCCAGAGCCATCATCTGACATCACGGCCCACACAGCGCTGCCGATGTGGGCCACAGCAGCAGCCAGAGAGCCGCCTCAACCAGCCACTGTCTGCTGTACCAGACAGTTACCACCCATAATAACACTACATCTCATGTGTTCTTGGCACTGTTTAGTTGTACATTTTTGGGTCATGTTTGCCTTTACATCTGCACAAGATCAGTACATGAAATGCTCGTGGTAGCACTTATTTTAAACATTTTGTTGGCAAAGCTATCTAATCTGTCTCTATGATGTATTCGGGGACTTTATTTGACACAGTTATCTTTTAATGAAGTTACCAAAAACAATCTTTCAATCGTCTCTGCCTGCAGAACGGAAATTATGAAGGCTGTGTTGGTGGGTACTTTGCTAGCTAGCTAGCAGCTACATACTGTAGCAGTCTGCCAACCAGCCCCGTCAATTCGATGCAAAAAGCGTATAGTTCTGGTCAAGGCTCTAACCAGGTGTCATCCCTCAACTTAACCGGTACCACTTTACAATAAGACTACCCTTATAAAGGGTTTACGAATAGTTTGTAATTAATTTATTAATTAGGTTGTGAACACTTTATAAATCCTTAATAAGCTTTTATAAGACATGAGATAAAGAGGGCAACTGTGACCGGTTGCTTGCCAAATAGTGAGTCCACATTTATCTGTACTGCTAAGCCTTATTAGAAATGGTAGTAACTCATTAATAAATGGGAATGTTTTTTACACTTTACAATAAGGCTCCCTTTTGGCAACTATAAATGTTAGTATCTCGTAAATAAATGGTCATAAAGAGATGCCAAGAATGAAACATCAAGATGGAAGGGGGGGAATCAACTCAGTGAACAACAGATACCAAGGATGTTGGCTGATGAAGAAGACGAAGTAAGCTACGTAGCCAATATAAGGCTTAGTCATCTTGCCAAATAGTGAGCCTGTGTTGATGTATGAAAACTATGTTAGAACTGGTTTATAAATGGTTCTTAATGATTAATAAAGTGTTTACAACCTAATTAATAACCTAATTATAAGCCCCTTATGGATCCTTTATAAGGGTAGTCTTATTGTAAAGTGGTACCACTTCACCAAACTGAATATTTCCTGTTAGCTGGAAAATTACGTCAAGACATAACTTTAAATTGTTGCATAATTCGGTTCATGACCAAAAACGTGCTAAACTAATCTCCATCAGCCTCGCCTGTAGCCTAGTCTGTGTTTATTGCTAAATAGCAAATGCTAAACATGCTAAATTAAGATGGGGAACAAGTCAGGTCTGGTAAACATCACATGATAGAATTTTTATTGTGAGCATGTTAGGATTTAGCTCGTAGCACCACAGTGTTTTCTGAAGGTAGGTAAGCCTAAGACTGGTGTATAACAGACAATAGTTTTATTTATTTATAGTTTACAAATCCTTAAAAGCACAGTCCATGTCAGCTTATAACACCAAATGTCACTAACCACACCAAAAAACAACTTAACTTGTTTCTCTCCCTGCACTGGATCTGAGGAGCTAACAGCTAAGCTAATGTGCATTCACAACTGTGTAACCTGACTGTTTGTGCACGCTAATGAATGTTTTCATCAGATTCTGTCTCTGAGTGGGCGTTTACCTGCTGCACATTCCTCTCTAGTTAAGTGTTTGCAGCTCGTCTTTTCCTTTTAAAGGTTTTCACAGTAATTATGGAGGTTTCTCCAGCGGCTGCCGTCAAACCATATCTGTGTACATAAAGTGGATGAGAGGGTGGAACAAGAAGAATGTTTAGTGTTGTTTTGGTATGCTGAAAAGTGGCCTCTGCACAGAAACAACTCCACTTTATTTCAGCTGAAAGGGGTCGTAAATCTTTCTGTTATGATCTTTATGTTCACATGTAATGTATCTTTTCATCCTGTTTTCCTTTCTGTGTTCAGCTGCCTTTAATGCTGTTTTTCTTCTCTCAGATTTGTGATTAGAGATTCCATCCTGTGAGGTGGAAAACAACTTGTTTGAGATGTGTTTCTGTTGTCTTTTCAGCCATGAATACTCATATTTGTATTTTCAAAATCCCCTCAAATAAAATTAGAGTGTTACTTGTTGTAATAATACATCCTGAATTGTCTGATCATGAATATTTTATTATCTTAAGAGTTCCTGGCTCTAAGGGAATCCACACCAAACACCAACACTTGCTCTTTTTGAAAGAAAATAACCCGGGTGATGATAATGTCTTACATATTGAAGGCATTTAGGAGTTTAAAAAAGGGTTTGATATGGGTTAAGTTGCATTAGATAGAATAAAGTCAATTTTTTGAAGGTCTAAATTGTGTTCCTCTGCTACTAAATTCATCAGTGAAATTAATTAAAATGAAAAAAAGCACAGATAAAATAGGCTTTACATTGTTTATGCAACATGCAGCAAAAAAATATGAAAACTGGGTCATTCAATCTGGACAAACAACTTTATTTCTGGTAATGCATCTATACACTGTACATTCAGTCACTGTAGTATATAAGCATAGCTATTTTCAAACATAATCTCATAAAGTCCTTTACTTTACAATATAGTCCGTGTCGTGAGAGAAGGGAAGGGTCGTTGGAGGAGGAATGAGGAAAAAGGCGTGAAAAAATTAGGGAAACAAGGAAGATAGATGAATAAGCCAAGCTTTTTTTCACACTGTATATGTGGCATTAATGATGGGAAAGCTTACATTTACCTCTTACATAAAAATATTTCTAGAATTGTAAGGTTTATATAGAATTAGCAGCAGCACAGGGCTAAAAGGATACATGAGGATGAGGGGAAACAATCTGCAAGGTGGCGTAGTTATGTGCATGTGTGTGTGTGTGTGTCACCCATACGCTAGGTCTGCTATCTGATACTGAACATACTGTTAAAAATATATATGAACTGGTGAAAAAAGTCATTCAATATAAAGACTCTACAGTAAAAAAAAATGAGAAGAAATTGATTAAATGTTTATGTAGGGAATATTCTCTTACGCACTGCTTTTTTTGAAACATTTCAGTTAAAACACAAATTCAAAAAAAAGACAGCTATTGTAAGAAAAGATTTCTTTTTGAAAAAGGAAACACCATGTACATATATTATACAATATCGTAAATGAAAAAAATATTTACATTTGTAAATTCTTATTCAAATCCTCACACTGGCTAGTATTTGTCTATTAATATGGACTGTTATTGCTGCGTTACTGTCCATTATTTAGCAAAATGATTCTCCTTTAGAAAACAATACGCTGTTGAACGGCTTTTTCTTTTTGCGCGGGAACGTGAAGAACCAATGTCGTTATTTTCTCCCTTCTTTTGTAGAAAACCATGAGTAAAGTAAACTACGCATAGGCTATCAACTCTTTGAGTGTAAAAACAACTACAAAATGTACCAATTTTAGGTCTGCCAAAGTAGCAGACGCCGCGATGTTCTCTGAGCAACATCAGTAATGTTAGATAAGAAAAGGGCTTCTAACATAATGCCCTCTGTGTTATCCTCAACAAGCTGGGAATAAACAGTCTTTATATACAACCCAAAGTAAAATTTCATCGAAGCAAGTGGCTTTTCAAGATCTTCTATAAAAATTGTTTGAACATGCATATCATTGATTTCAAAAGAAGGAAAAAGCACTCATTCAGAATAAAAGCCTGAAGCGTCTAGCATTTGTTCAATTACTCTCAGCACTGAAAAAGGAACAAAGTTTGTAAACTGGTTGGTCTTAAGAATACTGTTAAGAAGAGCTGCTGAACGAGGGAGGGGCTTTTGATTTGAAACCTGCAAACAGGAAGGTGATGAGAGGCCACGCCCCCAGCAGCGTCATCATCAGTTTTCCTTCTCTGGAAACCCTTCGCCCGCGTCCAGGCACTTGAGGTTGTCCAGCATTGCATTTTTTTTTTCTTGTCTTTAGTTTTTTTTTGCAAGAGTGGAGTTTTGTTTCCTTAAGAACAATATTCTGTGTTGTTTTTGTATTACTTTTTCCTCTTCTAAATAAGACAATTTGCTTTATATTGCATAACACAATAAAACCTTTACATGTACAGTATCAATGCCCAATAACTGACTATATGTATGGCAAACTCAAATTTCATGCATAAAGAAAATATGAGTTTTCAATTGAAAAAAGTGAACATAACAGACAAGCAATAATAAAATATCTCCACATTTAAAACAACAACAACCAAAGGAAAAATAGCATTAACACAATGTACATTCTGATTGCATTGTACCCACTGTGTGACGGATGCTGCCTTTTGAATAAAATTACATTTTATTCCACCAACATGAGAATTTAGTTCAGGCTCCAATAACAATCACCTCATGCTGTTAATGATTTTTGTCGGAGTTGTAACCGGGTGCGATATTTGTGTCAATTATTTTACAAAAGCGGGAGAGTGCTTAGCCCAAAATTGTCCAACAATCCCAGACTGCATCAGCAAGCAAGAGGTTCTTTCTTTCCATTTATTTACAAGACTTTGCCTTTAGAAAACAGAACAACAGTATTTATTGGAGATGCATATAATCAACATAATGCTTACTGGATTTATATGGTAGCAGTCATGTATACGATGGTGTTTTTCAAAGTAAGATTGAAGACAATAGTGGGAGTACAATGCATTATAACAGTATTTTGTTATGACAAAGTGCGATTCATTATTGTAAAGTCAAAAAAAACAAAAACATACATTTATATTTACATACCTTAATTTAATTAAAATGAACATTTTGTGGTTCTTGTCACCATATCCAGCCCACCATGATGTCATAGGTGATGCTTCTGATGTCATTTGGAGTAAAAACATACCGGCTCTCATCACTCGAGTGTTACAAGACAATAAAACCACCCTCACATCTGGAGGATTTATCTTTACAAGATACACACTTCAGGGTTTTGTTAAAATAACAGAAGGCGACAGAGTGTGGCTTATTGGCAGCAACACTGAGATGTTGGATGTTGGTATTGACCATCCAGAAAGTGCTCACTAAAAGGTGCCTTTAACACACCATGTTTTTATTCCCAACTCCCAATCCAGGGTGTGATCCACAGAGAGGAGGATCTACCCAAATGCAAGCCCACTCACCACTTGGAGAAATTAGAAATACATGATTTTATAAAGCAACAATGGGAGGAAAAGAACTTTGAACTGGATGCTTTTCCCCTCAGTGGACTGCGATGGCTTCCTGAAAAACCGACAAAACCCCGGTGGCACTGTGGGAAGTTCATTTGCTTGTTATGTTCATCTTCTGATTTATTTGTATCTTTTTTATATTTTTAAACTTCAATAGCACAGACAGAAACAGAAACCGTCTCGTGTTTTCTTTACATTTTGCTATGTAGTCTCTTAAATAGCTCAGAATGCCCTCCATCTTCGTCATGGCGAGGGGACGTTTGGAGGAGATTATTCCGGTCTGTTAAGTGTGACCCCCCTCCTCTCCACAGCTGCATTACTCTAATATAACATGATCGTCTCTCAGCACTAGCATCACAGACGCCTGTCCCTGGATCTCCCCTCAAATCTGCTTTTTATTCTTGTGATCCTGGTTTTTAGTTCTGTGAGTTTGGAAGTCAGTGTTTGATTTAGTAACACCTGTTTCCATGTTGCAGTGTTTCCAGTCTTTCTCCATGAAAGCACTCACTTGATTTTTTCATGGGTGTTTCTTCTCTCTGTGTCTGCTCGGAGAGTCTTTCATTTGTGAGTGGTGGGGGGCAGAAGATGGGGATCATGGCGGGCGATTGGGGGGTGGGGGGGGGGTTGGCTGCTGGGTTAGTTTTCAGCGAGTGTGTCCTGAGGCGCCCCCTCCTTGTCGCTGGGCCAGAGTTGCTGCTGCAGCTCCTTCACCACCCTCTCCAGGTGCTCCCGGGCCTCCCGCTCCAGCAGCAGGTCGGCTCGGAGCTGCTCGCGGTCGGCCTCGGCGTGCTGCAGCTTCATCTGGAGGTCCTCGATCTGCGGAACACATGGCAGGAAGCAGATGTGACTAAAGGACGACTGAGCTGTGTACACGGAGTTATTCATATTCATGTTAACTCAAAGGATATTTTCATACAGTCTTGCTTGACTGGCAGATTGGCTTCATAATTTCAACAACTTGTGATTTACATAACTGATTTATGTCAATATAAGTTCTTAGAGAAACAAGGTCATAGAAAAGTTTCTAGATTTGAGCATATATTTGAAGAGACAGTCTCAATGCAATGTGGGAGTTTTAGTAAAAAGTTCCCTATGTTGTGTGTTCCACTATCGGTTCATAGATCTCTGTTAATGACAGCCTTCTAGAGCGGCTGCAGTCTCTGAGGGGGGGTTCACAGACCCAGCTTGAGAGCATAACCTCCCTCTTGTTTTGTCTAATCTGCATTTCCCATGGTGCCTGAAGGAAGCCAACATCTCTTCCTGTTTCCCTTCGGAGCGGGAATTATCCCACGTCTGTGCACTCGGGGCTACACCCATTTATTTTTGACTGTGGAAGAGGAAATGTGGCTTTTTTTACTTGCCTTCTCCTCTGCTGACCTTGAGTGTATTTGAGACAGTGAAACTCTGCAATTACTGAGAGGGTGTTGACATTATGGTCTAGACTCTCTAGCATCACATTTGTACACATTGCACTGTTAGTGTCTGTCTGCATGCCGGGCCACGCTTGGCTTAATTTGAACGCTCCCCATGTTACTCAAGTATCACTGAGAGATTAAGAAACGTTTCATGGACACAACCAACCTTTATAGTCTACTTGCCAGCAATGGGAAACCGGAAAGGTTGTGTACCCCAACCCCAATGTTGAATACATTTCTGACATTTTAAGGGGGGAAAAAAATGTTTTGAGTCCCCTTAAACAAAAAAGTTGAACCAAAATTTATCAAAATCAGCCAGACATGAGAACAAATTAACAAAAGTTACTCTTTCTGGTTAAAAATGCAATAATTCCTCTTGTAAATATCAGGAATGTATTTAACATCCTCATTAACCTCCAAAACCACACCAAAATGTTCCAAGTCGGCCCTGCCTTTTTTCAGCTATTGTCTGCATATTTAATGCTTAATAATGCAACTTATGCCAATTGTGCCAATTGCCCAACATATGCAAGTTAGCATCCAGCAGTTTCTATGAGCTGGAGACCCGTACTATACATTTATAACATACAACTTTGGGGTACTCAACATTTGCAGGCAAACAATGAGAGCTGGCACACACTATAACCCTAACCGAGGGGTCGGCAACCCGCGGCTCTCGAGCCGCATGCGGCTCTTTAAGCCCTCGGCTCTGGCTCCCTTGAGCTTAGACAAAAATAAGAAGGAAATAAAATTAAAATATTTGTAGGACTATTTATATTTTGTTGCAATGTTGAAAATGTTTCGTATCTTGTATTTTGAGGTGATACTGTGACACAATTTTTAAAAAAAAATGGTTTTAATTAGGTCAACTAAAATATGCGTCACATCCTGCTACAGTCCCGCGCCAGCGCCTTTTCTTGCAGGCGAATAACCTGACCCCCGGCTCGATGAGCGAACTATGGATACATCAAAGAAAAGAAAAGTATCGGAGGAACACAGAGGGTTTAATTCTGCGTGAACAGAGTTATCTGCTTTCACAGCAAACGATGCTGGCTTACTGGTATGTTTGATTTGTGGAGAGAAGTTGTCAAAGGTGCTGCAGCCTTTACGTATTGGAGGAAAAACACGGAAGAGGAAGACAGCTGACGATCTTCAGTCATAATTCAATCAGTTAACTCTTTTTAGGGTGCAGCTATAGGTTTTATTTATTTCAAAGTGGGCCCATTTGAATTATATTCATTTTCTTCAAATGTGCAGAGGACTCCCCAAGTGCTGTGTTGATTTATTTTAAAGTAGGCCTGTGTATTCTTTTTAATTCTCCTTATAAGAGTTCTTTGTTTCTTATTAGAGGTAAACAGTTTTCTATAATGTAATAAATAATAAATGCAAAAGAACTAGTTTTTGTCTATGATGTAACAATATATACAACTTTATAAGCTATCAGCTATCAAATATGTTTTGCGGCTCCAGACAAAAAAAATGTGTGGAAAAGGGGGCAAAATGGCTCTTTTGGTCAAAAAGGTTGCAGACCCCTGCCCTAACCCTAAGCGATTGAAAGCTACGTTAGCGTGCAGGCTAACTCACCTGTGCAGAGTACTTGGCGCGGAGCCTCCCGGCCTCGCAGCCTTTGTCACACACTCTCAGCTGCCGCGCCTGCTCCAGCTCCCGCTTCAGACGGATCCGCGACTCGTTGGCTTCCTTCATCTTCTTCTCGCTCTCGGCTCGCAGGCGCTCGATTTCCTTCCTCAGGTTTCGCTTCGCCTCGGTCGCCTCCCGCAGCTTTTCCTTTTTCGCCACCCGCAAGAACTCCAACTCCTGGAAAAAAGACATGTAGAACTTAGTCAAAAAGAGGGAGTTTCTCATAGAAGGATTGTGTGTCTCGAGGTGCTTATGTAACTTTTGTTAATGTCGGGGATGTCACATGGCTGTTTTGCTATGTTTCTGAGGCGTTGACACCTGAGAGCAGAGCCTGTTACCGTGTCCATGTTAGTGTTTACATCCAGCCCCATCAGGGTTAGGGCAAAGGGTGGGCTCACAGCATTTAGCTTTCCTTCCTCTCAATTACTGGAAGCGTGTGTGTGTGTGTGTGTGTGTGTGTGTGTGTGTGTGTGTGTGTGTTGTGTGTGTGCAGCAGTTAAGACAAACATGTCAAGCTTTGTTGGCTCCTACAGAACAGTGAAATCCCCATCACACCCCATTTACTCCTCAGATAGAACTCCTCAGATAGAACTCTTTCCCCACCGTCACTAATTACAGCAGGAATGAACCGGCGGCTGTTTTTAAGTCAGGCCACATTTCATTAAGTTGTCGGTTGGTTGGATTTATGTTGCCTTCCACAGCTCTTGTGAACTCTGATGGAGAGTGAAAGTGGAATGCTGTCAGGCTGGACTAGCTTTTCTCACTCAGGATGTGTTCAGTGCTGCTCTCCCACTCAGACTCCTTCGTCGGCATTTTCTTGTTCTCAGTCCAAAAATAAAGATGGAAGTCTGGCCTTTCCCTTCGCTGCAATATCCGCTCTCATTGTTATTACTTGCCAACTCATGCTAAGCTTTGCTGACAGTCATCATGGATTCTAATCCACTTCTACATTTTGATGCCTGAGCTCAAGTCATTTCCTCAGTGAGCCAACTTTGATAACTTTCTGTCTGCTCTGATTTCAAGAACATACAGAGAGGCTTAATGTGAGCCGCTAGGGCTTGGAAATGGCATTCTGTCAGCCAACAGTCGAACACACCATGCTGCAATCACTACATGACTTCATATTCCTTGTATATATAGCATATCCGTGTTAGAATAGACACTTAATAAACAGGGTTGCACATTTCAATAATTACGGCTGATCTTGTTATGCAGGCCGTTTGTCATGGTGTGTAGGTTTCTCCATATTTGATTGCGTAACAGTGACTTATTTGACTGGTTGGTGGCCCTGAATGGCACAGAGGTTAGTTTAGGTAAAGCCCTTTGCTCATACGTGTGGTATGGAGATTAATATACATTGCAAACAACTTTGGCAGAGCTGTATTAAAAACATCTGCGGCAAGTTCAAGTTGAAGCAGGAAGGGTTGAAGCTAGTCTTGAATCCAAGCAAAGTCTCATTCAATGAAGAAGTCCAGGTAAAGTCACACATTTATGAGTTGAAATGTAGGTACTATTAAGTGACATACTTTTACATTTTGATCAATGAAAACTGAATAAATATAGTTTTTCTTATTTTTGTTGATGCACGGATGTCTCTCAATACAATAACAAGTAAGAAATGTTTTCATTCAAATCTCAAGTAGGGCCATGTTGTAACATAGTCAAGTCTCTCAGAGTTTGTGATGTGTGTATATAAGTCACTCTGAATGGAGATGGGCTCACAGTTTCCCTCTGCCTCCTTTCTGTGTGCTAACTGCTAACTGCTAACTGCTATCCTAAACACACCTCGGACCTAATCGTGTAAACAACGCACATATATGCAACATGTATCAATGTTCTCATCGGGAAGGGAAAGTACATTACAAATGGGTTACTGTTGATAACACAAACGGCCCCCACCTGCTGGAGGCTGCGTTTGGCCTGCAGGGCGGACCCCAGCTTCTCCTCCTGCTTCACCCTCATCTTCACGATCTCGTGCAGGAACTTCTCCTTGGACTCTTTGGAGTCCAGTCCGCTGTCCAGCGCCTGCCTCAGACTCTCCAGCTCCGACTCTAGCCCCCCCTCTGAGGGGGCCACGGGGGCTGCAGCGGGTGTGGGTGTGGGAGGGGGGCCCTCAGCCGACGTGACGGTGCAGACGGGCCCCTGGGCCCCCGGCGAGCTCAGGTCCTTGGCTGAGCTGCTGGACGAGGTGAATGATGGCGACGACAGGGAGGACAGGGAGGATGTGACTGTGGGGGGAGACCAGGACACGGGGGTGAGGTTTGTGTAAGATACTCTGGTGGAAACTAAGTTTACAGGTTTATCAACACATTCTACCTCTGCGCCTTCATACTTCATATCATTCATCTGTTTGCATCTCACGTATTTATCTATTATAACAATAAGCAGTATTATTTCACCGTACAGCATTACAGTTTACATTCTATTTAAAGCTCATCTTATTTTACTTGTATGTAGTTAAATTCTCCTGCATTACTTGGTAATTAGTCTTGCAACATTCTCTTGCACTATTTTATTTCTCTTCAGTTTCTTCTTGCACTATTTGTATTGGTTTATGTCTTATACAGTATATTTATGTTGCATTGTTGCAGGATCCTGGGATGGTCATTGCATATTTACACTGCAGCTGTGCATATGACAGTCAATTATTTGAACCTGAACATTTCTAGTTTCTTAAGTTTTTTGCTTACATTCATCGCGGCTCTCCACTTCGATCTCCACCTCAGATTCCTTGTCGTCCTGAGGGGGGGGCAGCGGTGGCTTGCTGGCGGCTGCGGGCGGGGGGCAGGGGGGCTCCGGCTCTGGGGGCTGGAGCTCCGCTGTGGCTCTTCTCTTGCGGGGCCTGGAGCTGGCGCCCTCGCCCGGGGGCTCACCTCCGCTCGGGTGGGAGGTGCTGGGTACCGACAGGGACATTGGACCTACCTTCCCCAGGGGCAGCGGTGTGAGGGCCACATTGGGGGCCACCGCTTTCTCTATACTCTTGTAGTTGTAGAAGCTTTGAGAAAAGAAAAATAAGACAATTTAGATTTAATTTAGGGCTGCACCATTAGGAAAAAGTAAACAATTGCAATATTTAGAAATTGTGATATGATTGGAGGTTTTGAAAATGATTGAATCATAAATTTCATTACCATTGAAAAATATAGTAAATGATCAGAGTGTGATTATATAAGAGGATCTGTATTCAACAAATATGTTCTATTAAGTATTCATTTGAAGGCTGGGATATCTCTGCAAATCAACAATATTTATTTAAAAATGATATTTTAACACATATTTAGTCTTCTCCAACTATTGTGCCTCCTGAGATTTGAATATTGCACAAGTCCAAAATGCAATTTCAATAAAATTGTGATTAATTGTGCAGCTCAAATGTATGTACAAAACTTTAAAGGTTACTTCATAACCAGGAGCTGAGTTTTGCATGCATGCAAACACAGTAGCATACTGTATGGTCAGATTGAAGCGTTCAGCTAAGTGCCTGCAGCTCTCTCCTCCCACAGAAAATTGGGCACTGTGATATGGTGAAGCCTGCTCTGGCAGCGCCATGCCAAGTGGGTGCCCACAGTGTGAGTGTGTGTCAAATGTGTGTAAGTGGAGGAGTGTGGGAGGCTGTGGTGGAGTCAGACTTGACCCTCTGACACCAGCCCACCCAGACAAGCGAGAGCAGCTCATCAGATCCAACCCAACAAAATGGCCGAAATCTGCTGCAGTAAGAGCTCCTTAAAGTCTAGATATTAGTTCTGCAGGGATGAGTTTTAATGGATTATATTTCTAAAGGTCTGTGGTAAACAGATTGTGTTCTGCCACATAAAGTCCAGTGGTGATGACGTTACAGTAAACAATGGTTTAGTTTGTTTTAGCCAAAAGTTAGCCTCTGATTCTGGCGCTTGTGTCCACGGTGTGTATCTTCTGCAGGAATCCAGAATCCAATAAGAAAAACACATTGGCTTCTTGTCGAGGGAACCAGCGCAATGCTAACTTCAAAAGTATTTCCTCTCTGAAGCACCCTATTGCTGTCATGTTCTTCTGTCATGTGAGTGAGGTGTGTTGGTGCTGTGCTGCCTCACCTGTCTCTCAGCAGGGCCAGGGGGTGACTGGAGGGCTCCTTCTCTCCAGCAGAGATGTGGGGGGACCAGGGTCTGAAAGCTGAGGGTCTCTGCCTGGGCTGGATGCAGTTAAGCCCCTGAAAAAAGACAAACATAAACCTGTTATTCTACAAGTAACAAAAGTGACTACCAAAAAATACTGTTGCATTTGGAGGACATTTTTTCAATGCTGACGAGCAGTGCTAGACATTTTGATATGCTAAGGACACACTTACGGAAACATAGCATTTATGTTTGATACACAGGCTTATTGTAGCTGGCCTGACAACAAGTTTGAGGACGGAATACACTGGTTCTAGGACTCCAATTCTCTGCAACTTTAGACTGTATTATTTCTCTGTGTGATATATTTATCAGTGTAACAGTGCTATAGCTTGCAGTCAATGTGATCAGCTGTACTGTCCTTTGAATGTGAATGTTTAATTGTAAGAAATTGTGCAACCAAAGAATTGTTGAAGACATTCTAACCGTATCCTCATAGTGGATTTTTTGGGAATATTGATCTTCACAGGGGACATTCATCATTATTTTGTGGTTATATTGTGTTACACTGCGCTGCCTCTCAGTAAGTGAATCTGGGGGGCTCATGGCGGCTACAGTTACCCCCTCTGTGAGCACCGCGTGCCAAATCTAAATTTAAGCGCTACCCTCATCCGAAAACTTCTGTAGCCTATAATATTACACCACATCTCATCTCATGCGTCACCACCAACATCTCCCCCTTGAGCTCAGCAACACGGACCTTATTGGCGGCGGACAGGGACTGGAGCCAGTCGTGCTGCTTCTCTTTATCCGACTGCAGGGCCGGCGAGGGGAAGTCTTCATGTTTGGACCGTTTGATAGGGACGGGGTCAGATGCCTGGAGGAACAGAAAGACATTTGATTTAAGTTTTAAATAATTTGATCTAGCTGTATTTCACTTGGGCAGTATTTTTTACAAAGACATAATGGGCTCATTTAATATGGAAGAGGATTAGGGGCTACATGAGGAAAGATCTTTGGGACGTGACCAAAAGTACAAACAAAATTGGAGTTGTCACTTTTCTGAGATTAAAGTCAGAATTCTGAGATTTTCAACAAAAAAGAGAAAGAGAGAAACATTATTTTCTTATCATAATAAAAATAAATCTGATATAACATTTTGAATTCTGAGAATAAAAAGAAAAAACTTTTGGTCACATAAAAAAATACTGTTTCCCACAATCCCGAATACAATAACAAAGATATATAAAAATATGTAAATACCTATGAACAGACACATTTATAGATATAAACACAAAGTGAAAACAGTATCCGTGCTGCTTGAAAAGGGCTCACACATGTGCGCTGGGTGAATTACTTCTCCCTCGTGATGTGACTGCACAGGTTGGCAGCTGGCTAAGAGCTGTCACACTATAATGTCAGTGAACTGAGAGTGCACCCAATAGTGTCAGACAGACAAATAAGTGTGTGTGTGTGGGTGTGTATGCGCGAGAGCCAGCAGAGGTGTCTGATAGCTGGAAGTGTGTTTAAATGTAGGTGTGGTGTTGACTCTGTCACACACAATCCAATACAGCTCGGTGTGTTTGCTCATGGGCAGCCAAGAGAGGAGGCTAGAGGTGACTGGGGCAGTGTGTGTCTGTAAGTGTGTGTGTGTGTGTGTGTGTGTGTGTGTGTGTGTGTGTCTGTCTGTCACACACAGATACACCCATACAGAAAAAAACAAGCAGGGGTTTGTTTCTCTTCCTCTGTTAGGCTTCGTGGCTATGACCTCAGTCTCTCCAAGCTGTGGCTGTCACTAGCTGCCACACAGGCGCACACACACACACACACACACACACACACACACACACACACACACACACACACACACACACACACACTCACACACTAACAGCAATGCATAATTGATTGAACACAGTGTGTGCTGCAGGAAATGAATAATCCAAATCCCTAAAAAAAATTGTGAGTGTTATGTAATACAAATAATATGAAATACCTTAAGAAATGTACCACTTATGTAGTTTTAAAACAATTAAGTGGATTCAAACATTATGATCGACCTATTCCACAAATGTGAAATATTGTGAAGTGTATTATAATAGCATTGAACTTGCATGCAAAAACAAATCTTTTTTAGACTGTTAAATCTCCATGATTCTTCCTGACAGCTGAAATGAAAGTCTTTCAGCAGTCAGTGTGTAGTTGTGGAATTACCTTCGACAAGCGTTTTGTTCTGACTCAGTGTTTAAAGGTTGTGTGTTAAAGTGGAGGTCACACATGTAATGCTGGCTCTGTCAAACCAACAATATTTATAGAGGGGATGTTTTCCCTCATCATACACTCTCTCTGGTGCTCTCACTCTTATTTTGAGGAGTGCGGCCAACATCAGTGTGCACACACACACACACCCCTCCTGCGTGGTGTCAACAGGTGGTCATTTGTAATGGGGTTAGATACTCTCTCTCTCTCTGGCAGTGTGTCATGCTGTGCCACATGTCTGTGTAATCAGAGCTGCTCTCACAGGAAAGTAGCGTGGCTAGACGAGGTCTGCCGATGTGACAGCTGCCCTCTGTCCACTGACGTGCAGCTCCATGACTTTCAATGACTTTCCATAACGCCATCGGTTTCCCTGACCAACAACGCTCTTTTCTGTCTGCAGTACATATTTGTTAAAGAGGGCATAGTGTGCTTATTTTCAGGTGTATATTAGTATTTAGTCCCTCTACTGTGACATGTCTCCATGCTGTTCAGAAAGCTCTTTATTTCTCTCATACTGCCTGTGCTGCAGCACCTCTTTTCACCCTCTGTCTGAAACCAGAGCCCAGTCTGCTCTGATTGCTTAGCTGGTCTGCTCTGTTGTAATTGGTCAACCACTTAGAGATGTCCCGCCCCTTAGCCTATCATGTTCAATGTGTTGGAGTGCTAGCCAATAGGAGGGCGAGTTTCACATAGTGATGTCATTATGTTACTGAAGTAAACAAAGGAATCCAATGGAGGCGGTTCTTCATTCATTGTAATAGTATGTTATATGTTTGTTTTCTTGTATCTTTCTTGTCCTCCTTTTTGATGTTGTAAATAGAGCTGCTGGTTTGCGAGAAAAACTATGCAGACTTGATCCTAAAATAAAGTATCATCGTATAGTGTAGTATTTACCGGGTCAAAAGCCTTTCTTGATCTAAAGAAGATTTGTTTCTAGTAAAAACATACTACATAATACAGAGGAGTCCTTACTGAGGTTTGTGTGTTATCAAGATATGAAGAGATATGTCGTATAAATCATGGCGGAAAATCAAGGCAAGAGGCTAGTGCCTGCAGTTCATTGGACTCTCACACTCACACTCGCACGCGCGCGCGCGCGCACGCGCGCACGCACGCACGCACGCACGCACGCACGCACGCACTCACGCACGCACGCACGCACGCACGCACACTCACACACACACAGCCTCTGGGCAAAGTCTCTGTGCCACGTGCCAGTCCTCGTCTCGTGGATTACCGGTTGCCAACAGCTTTCCATCAGGGCGAGATCCGGCCCGGTAATCTTGGACGGAGGAGAGCGTCGGGGGTCAACAATTGGCAGCGGAGCTTATGGGGCCGCCGGTGGGGGGGCAGAGGGAGAAATCTGCATGTCTAGATTACTGAACAGTGGGACTGTGCGACACGGAGCACAGACAGCCGGGTGGGAATTCCTGTTTCAGAAGGCGGCTTGGTGATGTCAGAGGCTTTGGGCTGTTTCCAGAGCAAAAGTGAGGAGTCATTTTCATTTAATTTGATTCATGTGAAATGATACCATTAGTGATATCTTCCTAAGAGGGTCCCTTGGATAAAAAATTAACAAATGGGGCTCTGTGGCGGAGGGTGTGTGAGATGAAAACATGAGAAACCCTGCGCTGATACACACACATTCAGACACACACACACTCAGACGCTGACTGGAGGTGAATGAGACCCTTTACACTGCTCTGCTGATAAGCATGCGATTTACAGCAGCAAATGATAGCGCAGGGCTAACCTTCAGAGACAAACACAATAATGTGAGTGTGTGTGTGAGTGTGTGCATATACCCGTGCACCTTGCAGCCCATCCCCTTTATGATCCGGTGTGGATTACACAGCATAGACAGGATGTCACACTTCTAAAATAAGGCTTTCAGATTAGCAGAGGTGTGTGTTAGACATGCTCAGACAGCAGCTCACACACCTCACAGTGAGAGCATGACACCTCGTAATATGGAGCATTACCCTGGTATCAGGGCGATGACGTTAGCCTTTTATTAAAAGTTAGATATCACTTCATTATCATCATTCATGATTCCAAAGGGGTCCCAGTGCTGTGTGCTCTAAAAGCTAGTTTTTTAGGAAGGATATTGGCCAAGAAATGACACAAAATATCAATATTGGATGTTTGAAGCACATATCTGTGAAATGCTAATTTACAGTCCCTTACTTTACACATGGTAGCTTGGAATAGCCCCTGCATGAGGAACTCACAAAGCCTCAAGTCATGGGGAAGCATGTGTGGAAATAGTGAGAGTAGCAGCCCCGTCTCAGCTGCCAGAGGGGGGCCACAGGGGGGGCCACAGAGGGGCTCATGTGTGAGCACGTGTCTGGGCGAGTGGATTTGGGTGTACATGTCTCTTAGTATGGCTGTGTGTGTGTGTGTGTGTGTGTGTGTGTGTGTGTGTGTGTGTGTGTGTGTGTGTGTGTGTGGCAGAGACAGGATGGGTGGGGTGATAACAGACTTCTCGGTTGAGACGCTCTTTTGAAACTCTGCTTCAGAACACTTCCTCTGTCTGCAGACTAGTGATGTTTGTCTAAACACATGAGGAGCATTTTTCGAAAATATTATAGTAAACAATCTCTTTAAAAATGTACCTAGTGAAACCATTTCTGCTCGTGTTCATATTTCTGAAAGGTTCTATGTGTGTTGTTACTCTAACGCCTCTGCAGTACACAATTATGCAGTAAATAACTTGATGTTTCAATTTTTCATTGAAACATGCGAGGGCCATTGAATGGATGCGCATCAGAGACCAAATGTAGAGATCCCATCTTGGGGGATCTGCAGATATATGCAGTTTAGAGAAATAAATACATAACAGTAGAAACACAACTGTGGAAGTGAAACTTGTTATACTTTCACTAAGCTGCAGACATCTTTATAAAGCTCTGAGAGATCCTTAAATAGATACATGAAATGTTCCTGGGACCTTTACCCTGTTGTTCCTTCTTTAATGAATCAAAATGGTTGTTTGTGTCAGCAGGTTAACTGCCAAAGTCACACTTTTGAGAGTTTTGATCAGCTGATCAGACTGTATTGAGGGAGTTGGTGGAAATAGAAATCCTAGATGTAGCTTCCTGAAAACTCCCATTAATAAGTTCTCTGACCAACGTATCCATATATCTTTTCTGTTTCAAGTTGGAATTAGAGTTAGCCGCAGTGAAGAAAGCAACACATTTGGAGGAAAGGCTATTCTTGTTGGACTGCCAGAAGGGGCCTTCAGGGGAGCTCAGAGACTTCTGTAATGACCGCCCTCTGAAAACTCCATCTCCCTGGAATCCCAGCTGATGTGAAACCTGCCCTGTGGACAGGACCACCAAATGAAAGCGCCTTGGAATAACGCCGCTCTTGAGCCACAATTATTTTTTCAGAAAGTCTGTAATTCTATCTTTACCCGCCTCCTTGTTTCATTTTTCTGCAACTCCCTCCTCTCGCTGTCCATCCCCTCAGAACCCCCACCCCGCCCTGTTCGTCTATCTGTCTGAGAGCATTTCCTGTGTCATAGATTACAGGATGTCCTCTACAAACAAGCAAGATTCCAGTCGCAGAGAAAGAAAGCAAGCTGAATAATTTGCAAAAGCACAGCTAAATGAAGTACCCGGGGCTAAAAAGCTTCCAGTGCGGTCTCGAGGACCAGATGACTGTCATAAACTAAACCCCCAACTACCCTTAATGATATAACTGCAAATCTGTCAATTGATGGTCAATACATTACTACATAAAAGAAGCTAACTATCTTTCACGTGTAGATTTGGCATACTAGAAATCCATTAAGGAGCTATCAGGTTAGTAAAATATCAACTTTTAGAATTATTTTACTAATTCCTTCAAAGAAAAAGTATATAATTGCTCAGTAATGAATGATGAATTTGAAAAAAGTCCTATCTTACTTGCTATTTGTGTAGCTTCTATTGGATTTTCATGGACTGCCTTAACAGATGCAGTTTCATAATGTGAGTCAGTGTCAGGCCTGCATAGCTGAGACAAACAGCGTGTAGTGACATGGTGCCTAACAGGTTTCCTAACCAACTTCCCGAGACTCTGCTCAGATGAAAGGCCAAACAATGTTTTCTTTGCTCTTTCTTCACTCAGAAGGGCGAGCGAGCCGCACCCTGCCTGTGACCTGACTTTGGCCTCCCTGCATGTCTCGCTGAGGGGCCCACAGTAGTGTGAAGGGAGGCCCCCCCCCCCCCGGAGGCAGAGCTTGGCTCACCTCGTACAGAACAGGCAACGCAAATCCCACATATGGCGGGTAACAAACAGGTGTTGGACAACATGTCGTTCCAGAATTTATGCAGGAAAAGGGCTGACCTGCAGCGCTCAGGTTCCAGGATGAATTCATTAACGGTTGAGGAAACAAACAAGCTGTATGCAGGACTCTTTCCAAAGAGCAATAATGTAAAAAACAAACAATAACAAAACAAACAAAGACTGTGACACCACTGTTGTGCAATAACAATTATGTGCAATGTGTACCTAGTTAAATTATTACTTCATTCCTTCATGTTACACTTAATTTATTTCATAAATGCTGCTGCTGCTTTTTTACCCGAATGTGTACTTTGTAAATTGTAATAACCTTTAATTTTTATCTTAAATATTATGTGCCTGCCCTTTATCTAATAGTGCTTAATTTTTGTGTCTCTACTGTATCTTCACTTTTTCTGTTACGATGTAACTGTCCCCTCTGTAGGACGAATAAAGGGATTGTGATTCCCCACCTCTCTATGCTAATTCCTCAGTGTGTGCAGTTCAACACCCAGAACAACATGCAGGATAAAAATACAGCGAGCGCCGTGGCTGCTCAGCCGAGTGAGATTCCTCGACTGTATGTTTGTGGGTTACACACACACGCAGAGCTCCAATTTTGGCAACTAGTTCATCCCACCGTCGTCTCCTTGGCTGAGGAGTCACAGAGAACAATAGGGTCTCTGTCTTCAGCGAAGTAAATAGCAAAAACACTTTACATAGTTACAGTCAAACTATTGCAGCGCTGCTCTGCGAAGGATCACATTAATCTCATTACCCCGGACTCTGCTGAGGCGCAGTTCCGACTTCAAGATGAACTGGTTTGCTGACTACACTTGATATTACCTCATCTATTATTCACTTTGATACAGCGCGGAGTCATTTTTCCTGCTCAGCACATATGTAACTGTGTTTATTTAAGTTATAAAGAGTGAGTTCCAACTTGTTTAGCTAGTTGGAGAACCGTGTGAGGACTTGAAAGGAAAGACACCTGCCAGGGGAACAAACACAGGGCTGTGTGCACATGCATGTGTGTGTGTACAGACAAATAGCAGATGTTCAGACTATCAGGTAGCTGTATATAGAGCGGAGGCCCCAGCAGTACCTGCCTGTACCACCGCTCCCCACATAAGCCGTCATGTATCTTATTAGCAGGGAAGCTTCTCCGGCTTTCCCCTGCTACTTGAAAGAAAAACAAAAGACACTTTGTTTCCACAGCCCTCGCCAAAAACAGCTTGTATTGATACTGCCTCCGAGTAAAATGTGCTAGCTCTCCTGTCGCCTCCCAGCGTTTTCCTGGAGGGACAGCTAGAAATCTGACATTTCAATTCCTTCTTATTGCACAATTTATATTTGAGAATCCCCCCAGAAAATGTAGTGGAATGCATTACAATGCATTCTATACTTCCAGGAAGAGTCCAGAGAGGCTCGTAGACAAAACAGATGCCCCTTTCACACCAACGCGGTTCCCGTTCTAGCTCCGTGCTGGCGCTCTTCTGGTTCGGAACCGGTTTTTATTTTCAGCCCCCGTTTTGTTCACAACGCCCAGAGCCCGACTGGTGCTGCCGTGGCTGAGTCATGACGTCGCCGTTTACGTCGCTGATTTTCTCCCCAACGGCGCCGGGTCTATGATCGTGTTGCTTTTAATCATACGAAACCAGATTAAATTAAAGAACTACTTCTCAACCCTTGTACTTTTCTCCAGAGTGCCGTGGTTCATTGTTTATTAATGTGTTTCAGCGGCATTTACCGACCGCTGCAGCGCTGCCCGCTGTTTGGCATCACAACGCTGTTATGAAAGTTTCTCTGGTATAAAATGGGTGATGTTAGCATAGCAACCGAAGCTAAACCGACTATCTTGACTACTTGTTGCTATCCTATTGTGGCATAAGCCGTTTTCTTTATCAGGCTCTAGCTCCGAACCGGCCCTGGAACCGCGTTGGTGTGAAAGGGGCAAGAGAAACCTCCCAAAGCTCCTGTTGCTAGCTAGGCCTACGGTTCAATACTTGTAGCAACCATTTAAAACAACTGCTGGATAAAGAAAGCCTTTAAATATGCAGGGAAATGAATAAAGTGTTTCTTCATCAGTTACTATTCCTAAGGGGAAAAAAAGGGCTGACATGTCCAATCACATCAGAAAAAACAGAGGAGGGAGTACAGTATGGCAAAGAATGGAAGAAACCAACAAGGGTTGGAAAAGAAAGAGAAGCGTAAACAGTTTGTGTCAAGGGATCAAGTCTGAGCAGAGAGCAACAACAGATGATTTCCAGGATAAAACTCAGCTAATCCAAAAAGCCATAAAAACAATCAGACTCATAACGTGCTAGACCACCAAAACTCTCTGTAACAGCCCACACTCCCTGAAGGACTGTGTAGAATCTCCAACTGAACCTAGAGCATGGAGGTCACCAACATTACCAGTTGCATATGACAACAGTGATATGCATGGAAAAGAACAGAGAAAGAATAATAAGAGGGAAGGCAACAGAGAGCACTCCCTCTGCTCCACGAAGGCCATGCAGGACAGCTCTGAATGAACACGGAAAAAGGGGAAGGAAAGGGAAGAGATTGGGAGGTTTGGGAAGGCAGCAGGGTCTTCATTTCCTCTTGCCAAATTTGCTTTGGCAACTCTTTCCGTGGGAATGGTTAGAGACTGGCTCTTCTCAGCCGGAGAGAGCCAGGGATCGGCCCACCGAGGAGACGGAAAGCTCAGAAGCGTAACATGGAGACGGGGGGTGGGTGGCTAAATAAATACAGCTGGACTTTTCCATGGCTTTCCTTTTCCATCCCTTGCTTGGCTGATGCTGTTTTTAAAAGGATCAAATGCTAACATTAACATGCTAGACAGATAGGCTGGATGTGTACAGTGAGTGTCATTAACCTTGTGAAGTTAGTGTTGAAGACAAATGTCATTATTCATTTTATATCTGACCTCTAATACTTGGCCACCAATGTGCAACATCGACCATTTTTTGAAGCCAATACTGGGTATTGAGGCAAATGTTTAGGGGTTGAAAATCTGATTATATTTTTTATATATTTTATAATATTATTTTGGATAATAAATCATAGTTTCTTGCACATTGTGACTAAGATGTGTACATTACATTGTAAACTGAGCAGTAAACTGTAATCACAGAAGAATATTGACCTGCCCGCTAGAAATATGATTAAATTATTCCCAACAAATATATTTATGTGTGTTTATCTATTAAGAAATAGCAGTTCAAATGCTAATATGGGCTTGTAAATGTATTGGCATTTTACATTTCCAATGTACAGTGCCAAAAAAACAGCCAGCTAAATCACAACTTTTGTTTAAGAAAAGCACCCTTTTAAAATGTTATAAAAAAAAATACTGAAAAATAAACAGTGTGCTTTCATCATTACAGTAGATTGAATATCAATCGGTCCTAATTACATTCATCATTCTGACGGTGGATGACACTGATGGGAAGACATAAACAAACCCTGGTTATGGAGTTCATGTCTGCTGCTTTGCTATTAGATAGCCGAATAAAGCCAGAACATTAATTTAATGTCCCTTTTATGATCTTAGGCAGCATACTGTTTAAGAGCCATCTAAAAGCTGGATAATTGAATTTGCTCCATTTTTAAAGTTGTTCTTATCCCTGCATGCACACTACTGGATTTACCAATTGATCTGGCTGTGTGAGTGTGAGCAACTACTTCTGATGTGTGTCATATATAAAGTGTTAATGCTTACTAGAACATAATAGTAGATGACAACCTTTAAAATGTTATACAGTATTTCTGATTAAAGGCCTGCAGTTCAGTTGAAACACTTCTTATTTTCCTAGTTCTGGTTGGAAGAAGCTTGGCGGCTTGAGTGCAGAGGAATCTGCTGATGGCTCTTTTCCTTGCACCGGTGCAAAAAGCTGCTATGTTTCAAAGGAGGCCAGATGTGAATCACGGGTGGAGAGGGGAGGAGTGTGTCTGTGTGCAGGATGGGGAAATGCAGGGCCTGGGGCATACTTCTGCTTGGCGTGTAACGTGCCCTAAGGTTGAGGTTGCTTGTGAAAGGGTTAAGTCGCATGGCTGAGCAAATACATAAATAGCACTGGGAGGAGGGGGGGGTGCTGCTGGCCTGCAGGCGCAGAGGGAGCACACACACACACACACACACACACACACACACAAACACACACACAAACACACACAAACACTGGCAGTTTGATTTCCAAGTATGACTTACGGGGCACTGCAACACAAGCAGGCATTTCGGGTACCCCAACCCCAGACTGATGCACATGAGTTAACATGTGACAACATGCCCATTAGGGCTGTGCACACACACACACACACACACACACACACACACACACACGTGTTTGCAACAGAAACATGCCATAATTGTGAATATCATCCCAACGCCTAACAAACTCTCAACCCTCCTTGTACATGACATGTCATTTAGAGACTTACAAACCCTTCAGTACTGCAGACTACAGCGGTAACTGTGGTGAAGTATCTTGCCCAAGGACACTTCAACATGTTGACAGCAGAGGCTGGGTATCAAAGCACTGACCATCTGATTGGAAGACACCCATTTACATTACATTACATGTTACTTGTTAGACGCTTTTATCCAAAGCGACTTACATACATTCAATACTGTGGACAATCCCCACAGGAGCAATTTGGGGTGAAGTGTCTTGCCCAGGGACACAACGACATGCTGACTGCAGTGGGACTCGAACTTGCTATCCCCTGATTTGAAGTCCAGCACACTATCCACCTAAGTCACAGCATCCTTCTTAACTACACTTAGATTGGCAGCATAAAATAAACCCCCTCCCTGCTTCAGACAGGAAGTTTTCACTGATCGAGTATCAGAATATGATATAGAAAATTTGAAATACAAAATGAATTGTGTTCGTAGCTATTACCCATTCTTATTTATTGCATTTAATAGGCTAAAAGGTCAGCTAGACTTTCTAAAATGGGCCCGGAGTGGTTAAAGGTTTGCCTAACTGAGAGTGTCCTTGCACTTTCAGTTTGCTGCATGGATCCTCCTGTAAGAGAGCAGGAAGAGGGGGATTTGAGTGAGGGTGGGGGCTTTCACTCAAATCCCCTCTCATCTTACAGACATCATTACGCCTGCTAAAGCCTCATCCCTGGAGCCCTCCACTACCAGGGGCAGGGATGGACCACCAATTACAGTCTTAACCTCCAATCCTGCTTCCCTGTCTCTCTCTCACTGACACCTCCAGCTGGAGCAGCTTTAGAGAGATGCCTCCTCATGAGACACTGGGAGCTGCCACCATTACAGACACTGGTGGGTTGGAGTGAGAGAATGTTTCCACTGCATAGAGCCGCCTGTGGTTCACCACCAGTTTAACTATGGCTACAATGCATCATAAATAATGCACATTCTATTATGTTGTCTTAAACTTTTAATATAAAGCTGTATTAAGTGACGCATAACTAAAGAAACAACATATATTGAACAAGATATAACAAATTTGACAAAATGATGTTGCTGTTGTATCGTCCAGGGCCTTTTGTATTATACAGTATATTATCATAATAATATTTTGTTAATAAAGCCAGAAAGTCAGATTCATTTACTGTTTTGGCCGTGAGGTTTTATTTTTCATCGTACCCGAGTGCATATTTTCAAGAATTAAACGTTTTTTGCTCTTTTAAAAGGGTGTACTTGTATTATTATGCTATTATATTATCATTTTATCAGCAGCATAAAAAGTGACAATAATACAGATTATCGCAATTATTTTTGGCACAATAAATCATGCAAGAAAAGTTGTTGTGGTGACAGGCCTTTGTAGAACTTTTTGTATTCAAACATGTCTCGGTTCAGAACAGATTGCTCTTCTTAGAATTATAATCATAAGCAAAAGATAGTACGTTAAGACTGTAACATTTAAAACTGTACTGAGTGATACATATAATATCACACTCTCACTCTGTATGAACAATAATGAAAGGGCACTGTTTTCTATTTTTAGGTCATGACTTGTTCTTAAGCTTGTTCGACCTTGTTCTTGTCCTAGAATCATCCCCCATTTGAACTAGCATGGCATAGACAATTAACAAGAGCTTAAGCAGCCGTTCAGGATGCTATTTGATCCAGAACATGTTATTCCTCAGTATTCCAAAATCCTTTATGGAATGCCTGAATACTCCACTTTAAAACCCAAAGGCACTCAATTATCAGGGGCCCACCCAAACAGGTATTCAGGGCTGTAATACAAACTGAATATTGAGTATATAAAAAAGAACCTTGTGAAGGAGAAAGCAAGAGCAATAAGCTCCCATCTAATAAACTGAATAATATGCATTGGATTTGTAAGGCTTGACTTCCAGTTCAGTTAACGTTGCAGTGTACAGAGAAAAGGCTCATGGGATGATATTTGGCAGATGGAGGGGTGAATGGTTGATAACATAAACGAGCCTGCAGCAGTGGAAGCGAAGGTGATATGACGGCTTAGAGGATAGTGGAAGGTGTGAATCTAACAATGTGTGAGACTGCAGTTTCCTCTTGTTGCCACATCCCACCCCCCTCACAGCAGCACCTGGAGGAGTAATGAGCCATAGTAAACAAGGTAGGTCATTGGCTCAGCGTGAATGAATAAATATGTGTGATTACCCAGCTCAACTATGTGCCTGTGTTAACTGTAAACAGTGAATGGGTGTAGCACAGAAGCACTGTTGCTTAAAACACCTCTGCATGACTGCTATACTGACAGTTGAGCACCAGCTACAGAAAGAAAATCCACTTCTTTCCCTTCATGTATTTGCACAGGGTGCATTATGCCCAGAGCATGATCCAGTGAGACGCGTGGGATCCAGCGGTTGGGGAAGGATGAGATGGGATTAGGACTGTTTGAGGAATTGACACCAGAGGGGGTCAGCAATGATGGTTAAATCCTCCAGCCGCTGTCTGCTCAATCCCCTTGATTCAAATCCCAGGATCCCCCCTAATAGCAGACAAGAATCTGACGCATCAGAGTGAGAAACTAGAGATCTCGATGTGTGGGGTTCAAGCTTCGGACAAATGTAATGTAGTTGGAAAACACTAGGTGAAAGTGCTTGTGAAACACTAAGAAGGGCGATTGTTTGAGCGTTGGTCTCTGCATTTGATTAGTTTGGTAACACTTTATATTAAGGTACACAAATTAACCATCAACTAGTTCTTAATTAACATGCATATTAGCAGTATATTGGCTCTTTATTAGTCATTATAAAACACTTATTAATGCCTTATTCTACATGACCATATTCTACAAGTAATAGGCCATTAGTTGAGAGTTTTTCCTCAATAACCCTCTAATTAGTGCTTATTTATTGCAAGTAAGGAAGTTGTTGTACATGAGTTTTGGTCTTAATATGCTCTGCTCAATATGGGCCTAATAAGGCAGTAGTACCACAAGAATAGTAATTCTCCCATAATAACACTTAACAAATATGATCTATTCTTATGTAACAAGACATGAAACTATAAGTGTTAATTGTGTCTAAATAACTCAAAATTAGGTATTTCTATCTAAGAACATGTTCCCTATTTTAAAGTGAAGTCTTGTTCATAACCAATAAGCTAGTAGTTTGACTCTAATTAGGTATTTCTATCTAAGAATATGTTCCCTATTTTAAAGTGAAGTCTTGTTCATAACCAATAAGCTAGTAGTTTGACTCTAATTAGGTATTTCTATCTAAGAACATGTTCCCTATTTTAAAGTGAAGTCTATTTCATAACCAATAAGCTAGTAGTTTGACTCTAATTGACCTGAACAGGTTCCCTATTCTAAAGTTGCCTCCTCTTCACACTTTGTAAATACATTATAGCACACAACTACTGAAATTAACCTCAACAGTACATGAACAAAGTAGGCACACGTTGAAATATCTGTTTTATTAATGAACCACTAAAGAGAGGTTCAGACACATACCAAAACATGTCAAGTTTCTCCAAGGCTGAGAACACATATGCAGCCTGTACTTTTTAATAAAAACAGATTTTTAACAGATTTTATGTATTTGTGATCATACTGTGACCTGCTTGTATGTACTTATACAATAGGTGTACTGTTCTCTCTATGTGTTGTACTGTCTCAGTGTGAACATAGATTAAACAGCCAGCCAAACTCTTTTGAGAGCCAGGGAATGAGCAGCCATGCTCCTTTATTGACTTATTTGCAGTCCACTGACATTCAAACGGAGTGAAACTATAAAAAGAAGTTACAAGGCACTTAATGATCTCATACATGCAAGTGTAACATACACAGATTAACACATAGGACCGCTAAGTGTAAACAAGGTAAATATAGCTAATGCTAGCTAGCTGTGCAATAAGCATGTGTAAAGGCTAGTATGGCTAACGCTAGCATGTATGCCAACGCTACCGTGTATGCTAACGCTAGCGCGAATGCTAACGCAAATGCTAGCGCGAATGCTAACGCATTTTCTCATTGTGTTTAAACATCTCCAAATGTCATCACATAAACACAATACATGTTGCTAATCCTTATAGTGTAAATGCAAGTCTTACACTTACACTTACAGTCATTGCTTTCTGACGGACTTGACCCTTTACTCTTCAGGTTGCAAAGGGAAAAATTAGTAGCAGTCTACTCATGGATGTCTACTGCCATGCTATTCAGTTCACTTTCTCCTACTTCCTGTACCCGGTTTCCTGTCTAACCATCAGCTCAAATTTTACAAATATATAAATGTGCAAATATGAAACATACAGGTCAATATCACCTTGCTATTGGTAGCTGAACTGTCAATACCCCAAAACATATTCTTAGATATAAATACCTAACTTTGAATTATTTAGACACAATTAAGACTTATAGTTTCATGTCTTGTTACATAAGAATAGATCATATTTGTTAAGTGTTCAGTGTTTCCCCTAGGATGGAGTCATAGCAGCGGTGCTAAGGCACGCGGGCCCAGCAAAATGTGAGCGGCGCGCGTGGACATTTTAAGTGTGTGCGCGTGCGAAGTGCTTCCCGCCATTATGTTTCTATGTGTCTGCCAGCACAAGAAAGACACATACATCATTAAAGGCTTCAAATGTATTCAGTATTGTATGAACATAATTGGTGGTTGGACATCACATCCTCTAGGGGGGGTCCGGGGGTATGCCCCCCCGGGAAGATTTTTTTTTACATTTTAATATAAAATGCTTCAATCTGGTGCACTTTGAGCACACAATGACTAGAGACTAGACTCTTACTCTAAACACCCATATGAAAAAGATCGTTTTACATTTTAATAATCAAATAATTGAACATACCAATAACCTACCATAGCCAATAACACATATGTAACTTATTTTAGTTGTTCATTTACATCACTTTCATCTGGCAATTTTTTAGTCTTTTTTCTTCTAATTTTTTATGTCTGCTTCAACTTGCTGTTGTCTGTCTTGTCAGGCAGTTTTCCTTCAGCTCTGAAAATGACAGCTTTCCCGCGTATCGGTGGCTCGAAAAGTTGCCGCGAGCGCTAGGGGGCAGCACTTATAATTTTTTTAATTAAAAAAAAAAAAAAAAAAATTTTTTTTTTTCAGCGCCACTGCTGAAAACATATAGGGGAAACACTGGTGTTATTATGGTAGAATTACTATTCTTGTGGTACTACTGCCTTATTAGGCCCATATTGAGCAGAGCATATTAAGACCAAAACTCATGTACAACAACTTCCTTACTTGCAATAAATAAGCACTAATTAGAGGGTTATTGAGGAAAAACTCTCAACTAATGGCTTATTACTTGTAGAATATGGTCATGCAGAATAAGGCATTAATAAGTGTTTTATAATGACTAATAAAGAGCCAATATACTGCTAATATGCATGTTAATTAACAACTAGTTGATGGTTAATTTGTGTACCTTAATATAAAGTGTTGCCATTAGTTTTTCTGAAAGGTCTACCAATGAATCAAGAGTTTAAATGTCCAAATGATAGTCTTTATCTTTATCCTGGCTTCAACCTTAAAAATCTAACATTGTGGGGGAAATTCAGGTTTCTCTTAGAAAAATAAATCTGTCCAAAATATATCTTCTAGCAAGCTTCTATTAAAAAATAACAGATACTATCAATCATATGTGAGATAAGCTTACAAGCTCCCCTTAAGCCATGCTGTTTCTGAGTAAATGTCTAACCCCTCGCTTGACACAAAACTACGAGTCGAAAGGCTGAAAAGCAGCTCACATGGCCAGAGGCTTCACTCCCTTTCCTTCCTGTCTGCGGGGCGGGATTAGGTCAGCTGTTTCAGACACCATGACCAGCCACTGCCTCTCTCCTGACCAACCCTCGTCTGGCTGCTTTTAGACAAACCACTCAACACACTGGGTCCTTATGTGCTGCATAAAAATGCAGCTGTATCTATTGATGGCCATGTTTGTTGTAGTTGGGCATTAAGTGGGCCAAGCACAGCCGCACTAATGCATTTGCAGACATGGTGGGTCAATTAGAGCTCCACGCTGAGCCCATCATCCAAAATGGAGGAACAATCTCTTACACATGAGGGCTGCTGAGATGCAAGCTGTGGTCTTCGAGAGTTTTTATGTGCGGAGAAGCACGGGAAAACAAGCGGAAGGGGGGTCAAATGAATGAGGTGTGCTGTGTAAAATGTGTTGTACTGATTTTATGGTAGCTACATATATAATGCAGGCTTCAGAAAATGTCTCCCAGGAACAGTGGAGGCTAATAATTCTGTTTGATAGAGAACCCTTAACATAGCTCTAATGTATTTCTTGCTTTTTACAACACACTGAAGTAGACCTTCCATGCCTGGTAAACAACATCTAAAAATATCAAACTCTAAAATCCACTCCAAGATAAGATACGATACAATATATTGAAAAAAAACAGGACAATTTCTGTCAAACTTTCGAAAGTTCCCCCAGACCCACAGAAGCAGTTTTGTATAATTGTACAAACTGGACAACACTTAATGACATAAAGCAGAAAAGGGATACATTAGCTTTCTTATATTCCCCATAAAATATATCACACAGAAATTCCATCCGCTGCACAAAACGCTGTGAAAGTAAAGTATATTAGGGTTGAAGACCCCTGCTGAGAGTGGCAGCAGTGATACTCCGGCACAGACAGCCTTCCACTTAACTTCACATTTAGAGCACAACACAGTCAAGCAGATGCCTGAGCAGCCAATCCCCACTACTGCCTGTGATAAGCATCTCTCCCGCAGTAAACACTGTAGTATCATCAGAGCAGGGCAGGACCTCAGAGAGCAGAAGCATCAGGATTAGCAATAGCACGTTTTTCCATCAGCTTCGCAATTACAGTAGCTATCTGTCAAGTGAACACACCTGAGCCTGCCTTTCACTCAGACAGTCTGATGGTATGGAGATGAGAGGTGTTTGGTTTTCATATTCCGGCTGGTCCACTCAAATTTGCATTTAAGCTGTGTTGTTTAAACAGCATTTCACATCTCCAAACCAATACAAAAACAGAGAGACTGAATGTGTAAATGGTAGTCTGTCCGACAGGAAGTGACCAATCCCAAATTGACAAAGAGAAATGTTCCAGCCAGAGAACATGTCAAACGTGTCTCGGTTCAATACAGATGGCTCTTCTCAGAGTTGTAATCATAAGCAAATAATAGTACGTTTAGACAACATTTAAAACTGTCGTAAGTGATGTAGCAAGTCACAGTTGACTTTCACTAGAATGAACCATATTGAATGGGCACTGTTTTGAATTTAGGTCATGACTTGTTCTCAAGCTTGTTTGAACTTTTTCTTGAGAATTAACCTCGATTTGAACTAGCGTAATGTAGAAAATTAACCAGGGCTACTAGGGCTGCATGGATGCTATGTTATCCAGAACATGTTCAGTACTCATGAAAAACAATATTAAAAAAAAGAAGAGGCTAAATGTGTAGAAGGTAGTCTGTCGGACAGGAAGTTAGCGATCCCAAATTGACAAAGAGAAGTGTTCCAGCCAGAGATGAGGTCATGTCCTCCTCAGGCTAAGTGGTGTGTCCCGGGACCTTTACGAAAAGAGACATGTTCCTGTAACGCTGCAGCTGGAAAATTACAGGTCATTAACCAGCAAACTGGAATTCAGGCTAACACTTGAAATAGGAATCCCTGGGGGGACAGAGCAGAGAGCACCCCCCTCCTCTGCTTCCATAAAGGTATTTGAAGAGAACAACTGTCCAGGCAGAGTCCCAAACTGGCACATACATTTCCTGGGGTGAGAAACTCTCCATTGAGGTGAGAGAAAATGGGTGCCACTGCACATGTTGAGCATGTACCAGAGTCACATATCAGTGTCTGCACGCCTCTGTCTGCCGGCTCCCTCTGAGTGGAGGGAATAATGGTCTGGGTTGTTAGCGAGCACTCCAGTTGCGCTGTGATGGGAATGTTTTTGACAGCTTTCAGACACTTGGCACTAATGATGTTCTGCATGACCTATGGCCAGCTGGGAGTTTTTTTCTCCATCAAATCAGTGAGTTGAACAATTTTTCTCAAAAGGTTTACAAAAAAGCGCTGTTATCAACCGGTATTGCTAAAGCTGTAAACAAGAAGAATTACTTTCATGAGGGCGTCCGTCTTTTTCTGACTTGTGCTACTGGGACGCTGTCAACTCGGATGTGACGTCACTCCCAGTTCTGACCGCCAACTACCATTGTAAATGGAACGTAGCATTACTGGTGATGGTGTTTGGGACTGTGTGGATGTTGCTTACACTGGCCATTGCTGGACATACCCAGGACTACCTTCAACGGTGCATCTTTACTGAGAAAGGCCTACCACACACAGGTATTAAATCAAAAATATATCTGTTCAGGTGGCAGTCCTTAAGCAGATGACTCCTCTAAAATCCAGCAGTAAATCAAATCCCTGTCATGTAGAAGTATAGTAGCCCGTGATAGGTGAAAGCCTATAGTTACAGCCAGTCGGACAGAGCAGAAAGAATGAACCAATCAATGAGCACCAGAGGCTCCCTAAGGGCCAGCGTGGAGCAGCGGAGGGTTATTGTAAATCAATTGTCTGCCAATTCATTTCCATTGATAGCATCAGAATAATGACATGCGTAATAAAATGGTAATCAGGGCCTTTGGCTGCCGGCGGTGAAGAGTCGTTTGGCAATCTGAGCTGCAGGGGAAGTGGCAGTGGCCCACATTCTCCACTCATGCATTGCTGAACATGTGTGCACTTATTCATGTGTGTACATCGGCAGTGTTTGCTCGATAGAACCTGCCTTTGTCGATGTGTTGTTGTTGTGGCCGGATTAGTGCGTGCGCGTCTCACTGTGTGTGTGTGTGTGTGTGTGTGTGTGTGTGTGTGTGTGTGTGTGTGTGTTTGCACGAGGAACATCTCACGTGCTACACAGTCTCTGATTTAATCCCCAAGATATGCAGCCCAACGACAGCGGCAGATGGCTCGCTGAGCAGATTAAAATCTTAACAGCTAACCTCGCTCCAACCCAAACAGACACACTTTAAGTAAGTAAGAGGAGCTGAGACAATACAGCACAATTTGCATCAGAGCCCGGGGTAAGGAGAAGAAGACAGAGATGATGTTTGGATGATTCTGTTTGGCTCTTGAGGAACCACAGACACCCTAACCCCACTCCCAATCAATGGCAGAGGGAAGCGATATTAAAACCATGGGTCACCGCTGAGGTCAAACCTCATGAATCAGCATAATTGGATAAGATATGGGTGTTATGACGGAGCCAGGGAAGACAGTAATAAGCTGGGTATCTTGTTTGCTCAGAGTGTGGGTGGCAAGGCCAACAACTGCTTTAGCTTTGCTTTATTGTCGCGGTGGTAATAAAATGTGGGGCAGATTACAGTGAAGCCAGCTGACTAATGGCTCTTTCCACTGCAGGAACTTTACAAGCCATAACCAAGACTTCCCATAAGCTCACCTGAGGCTTTTGTACTGGAGGTCCTTCCTTTCCACAGTAGTCAAAAGGTGCCGTTAAAAAGGCATAGGATGCACTAATTACAACTTTCTTCTGCCAGGTGTAGTAGGAAGGTGAAGTTAGCGACAATAACAGATGTAGTTGCTCCAATGCTGATTTTCTTTGAAAATTATCTGCAACATTTGGTGAAATCCTTGCAGTTAGGAAAGAGTTTTAGTTGCTTTCCTCCTTGGAAAACAAGCTAAGTCACTCTTACCCAATAAAAAAAAAAATACTCTTTAGGTCAGAAATGCTGTTATCTCAGTTTCAGTTTTTCACTTTGGTTTTTTCATGTGGCAGTGTATAACTCTCTTCAATCTGTTACAGTGTATAATTTCGTCTCCAACCACACATACACACCACTCAAACACACTTTGGTCTGCTTTGGAGTACTACTCTTTCCCTAACTCACAAAAAGTACTGCAAGAAGGTTTCTTTAGGAGTGAGTAATGGCAGAACCTGTAAATGGTGCAGTGGAGCAGGGCCAGGGATCCACATTGGACCATCACCATGAATCTGGAGAATTCATAATGTCGATGATTTGCATCTGCACAGACTAACTGCTGACTGAAGCACATTGAAAAGCTTGCTGTGTGTGTGTGTGTGGGCCTGGAGGGGGGGCTGGAACGTCTGACGAATGATGGGATCACCAATCAGGTACATAGTCAAAGCAGACCCAGGTGTGACTGATTCTCTGTAACAAGTCCCCTCACACACACACACACCACACACACACACACACACACACACACACACACACACACACACACACACACACACACATACGCACACACACACACACAGACACACACACACACACACACAGACACACACACACACACACACAAAGGGATCACTGTGACCTGCCAGAATCAAGCTGTACACTGTTGTTGTTTTTTTCGGTCAGAGTGACATCTGTTTGCCCGTGGATCTTGCAAGATGTACAGTGTGTGTGCATGTGTTTGTGTGAAAATGTGTGTGACTGCATGAGCAGGACACACACAAACACACACACACACACACACACACACACACACACACACACACACACACCAATAGCACGAGTAGAAGGGCAAACAGACTGCCAGTGACTCACCTCGCCTGTTTGCAGACAGACACCACTAGCCATGAGAAGCGTGAATATGTGTGTATATGTGTGTGTGTGTGTGTGTGTGTGTGTGTGTGTGTGTGTGTGAGTGAGTGAGTGGGCCAACATACAGTTCTGTCTCTATGTGCCAATATGTGCTGACTACCTTATTTCTGGACTCAGTAGCTGTGTCTCCACTGTGCCAACACACACACACACAACACACACACACACACACACGTGTTGGCACAGTTTGTGTGTGGGAGTTTTACTGCAGGTGAGCTGCATACCACAAGTTAAGCTTTAGATAGATGGACTGATAACAGACAAGCCGGTACGGGCATGACACACACACAAACACACACACACACACACACACACACACACACACACACACACACACAGATGTGGAATGATGAACAAAGAGCCATTCGATGCAGCTGCATATACAGCAGAGTGAAACAAAAAACAAGAGCGCTTTGATTTAGTCTAAACATTCGTTTTCACACACCTGCAGACCCCCCCCCCCCACACACACACACACACACACACATACACAGAAACACACACCAATCAAGGAAATGGCACACTCACAGCTGACCTTATAGCCACTTCAAACTGTTAAATAAAATGCACCCCATCAATCCGGCTTTGACACTGAGAACATACCTCATCTCTCATGCACACACACAGTCACACACACACATAGACAGACACACACTATCAATCACATGTCAGCATGTGCTAATGCACCTCATCTTTCATTCATGGGGTGGAAACGGCATGAATAAGCTACATTTGGTTCCATGCAGAAGTGTGGGATTAGCACTGTTAACTGAAGTGAACCTCGCGCTGCATCTGAATGGATTCACTCAGCGTGTGTTAACTCTCTGTGCTTCTTCTGCTACTCTTTTCCCTTGGTTCCCCAGAGTTATTGAGCTTTTAAATAAAGTCTAAACTTAGGTTGGTTAAAGATAGAGCAAGAACAATTAGAACAAAGACAGAATACTATTTTCACGATCAATATTTTGTAATCAAAAATGTCAAGTGTATGTTGTTTGAAAATGTAAAAGTTGGGTTTTGGATTCAGAATCAGGTTCATTGCCAGATAGGTTTACACAAGGAATGTGCCTTTGCGTCTCACGCTGCATACATAAACACAATTACAAAAAAGAAGAAATAATAAAAAATCGAAATATTTTAAATGCTATTTTGTGTTTATGGGAGGGGTTAGGAGTCAGTGAAGGTCCCTGACTGAAAAAGAAACAGATTTGTTTACTTTTTTAACATTTGACTTTCAATCGTTTAATCTAAATGTTGATCAGAATTATAAGCATCTAGCTTACCCACTCCATAAGGTGAATAATTATAATATAGGGATCAAACTTGAAGTGATTCTACTACTATGCTGTTTGTTCTGATACCAGATATTGGCAGCAATTTTATTTGTGGGCCTTTTGAAACGCTTCTCTGTTAAACCCTCTTTCTTTTGTTGTTTTAGAAAATGTTCAACTTGAGAGACAGGACGTTCTATCGGCTCAGTTATTTCAGTGAGTGCTGAAAGATGCTGCCCTGTCTTTGCTTCAGTGTTTCGCACTACTGCACATATTCTTCCTTTCTACCGTGTCTTGCTCTGTGATTCCACACCCTCCAAATTCTTGGAATTGAGTCTCCCTTGTTCGCCCCCCTTCCCCGTCTCTGCACATGTTTTTTTTTTTTATTCCTTGTACTAGTCAAGTCTGGCATAGTCTGTGTTATTCACCATAGAAACCGACATAACAGACCGACCCAGCCAAACTCAGGCTCAGCAAACAGAGACCAAATAAAATCCATCATTCGGTCGGTGTGTGCGAAAGCCTTTTTTCTCTTCCCCTCTCTCCTCCAGGCATTCACGCCTTATTTTAGAGTAGTTCCAGCAGGATGAGGAGGGTGGGGGGGCTCCAACAACGTTTTGAACATAGACGTCATTCAGCAAAGTGGCCTGCTGAAGGCAATAAGCATTTCAACGTGCAAGAGTAATAATCCAAAACCACAAAGAAATCATATAAATGCTTCCAAAACATTGCAAACCCTGCTAATGTAATGCCAGACAATACAATAACAGATTCTGATAATTCTGTAATAAATTTGTTTTTTAATTTTGTTATTAATGGCCAACTGGTAAGACATTAAATCGTGCAAACTCGCTTTTAATCTGCAGGGCTGCAACCCCAATGTACATAAACACAACTAAAACCTAACAATTTGATCCTATTCTATGATGTAATCCCCCAAAATGTCGGATATTTGTTTTAGTTATGTAAGCCCTCGGCCCCTCCACTGGGCCTGCCAGATGGAACAAATGACGAATCTCAGACATTTGGCGTTTCCTGGCCAGAGAAGCGGGGGGGGGGGGGGGGGGGGGGGCGGGCTTCCAAGTCGCTTCCTAAGACGCAAACTGTTCAATGAAACCCACACAAATCAGAGAGATTCTGTGGAAAACAACAGCAGATAAAAGAGGCTCTGCCTTCTCTTCCTCACTGTAAGAGGGGAAGCACATGTCATAATGGCAGTGTAACCATCAAATTACTGCAGATTATTGTAAACTGCCAGAAGCTTTGTAGCTGCAGGTTTCCCAAAGCCAACTGTAAGACTTTATAAGACCCCATTAATGCTACATGGGATAGAATTTAAGACCAATTTCAGAAATAGTTGGAAGACACAAAGCTTAAGAAATACTTTCTGGCATTGACAAATGTATTTCCAAACCAACAGAATGAGTATCTGTTGTTCACTAAGAAGTGTGTACAAAGAAACATATCATTACATGCAGAAAATAACCATTTACCAGTTTGGAACCCTGAATACTTTACAGATTTAAAGTATTTACTGCAACTTTCAGGGCTTTGGGATGCTCTGGCAATGCTGTCCATGAGTAATGTGCTTTTCTTTCTACCAAATGCACATATTCCTCAGGGGGGGGCATACATCATGTACACAGACACAGTCACTGTCAGCTGACACTGGCCAGCGCCGCCCCAATCGGCCAGCCGTCTGCTGCTTTGGACAATCAGCCCGCTACCCTTAGTCAACCCCACGGCCCTCTGGGATATCTGGACTGTGAGAGAGGGAGCTGAGAAAGGGAAAGGGAGGGAGGGCGAGCGCCGATGGTGGCTGTAGGAAAAGTGTACGTGACACACAGACAAGAGCCAGAAAGACAGACTCTGTCAAAAGAAGTCCCAGACTCTGTATCAGCTGTCTCTGGACTCTGTCAGCTGTCCGTCTTTCTCTCTGCCTTTACATATCCTTTAACCTCTGTTGCTCAAGTGCCATTTGTCCTGTCTGTCCCTGTCAATTTAAACCCCAAACTGTGACAAAGACCTTGCAGCTAATATTAGTTTTATATATTATTATTATATTCCATTTAAGCCAGAGGTATCGTTAACCGAATATTTTCCGTCTATGACGGATTTTTTTTAACAATGACGGAAAAATCTGAAAGCAGTCCGTCATTTTTGACAGATTAGAACAAACTCGGAACAGCGCCAAGTTTCCCCGCAGCGAGGCTCCGGTGTTATGCCGTGTTATGCATTCCCCCCAAAAAGGAAATGATACCGTTTCCAAACCTAACTTTGCCGAACAAATCATTGAAATGTCTGTGAGTTTTGGCTTTACGCTGTGCGCGCTCCCGCGAGGTGCAGTGGGCATGCATAACGCTAACAGTTGACGAGCGTGCATCTGTGTTTGTGTGAAGCCTCTCAGTGAGCTTGTTGTTTTCGGCTTGGGACTCGGGTGGCCTTCGGCTGTGGGTACAAGCGCTAATGCCTATGTCCGTGACACAATTCAGGACTTCGCATCATTGGATAGAAGCGCCTCACCAACCAAGATGTCACACTTGAAGACCGGGTGGATTCAATAAGATACAATACAGTTTTCTTGAGGGCCAGAATCTAAAAGCTATTGGGGGGACGGCTAGCTTAGTTTAGACTTTACATTCCATTGTGGCGCTGCGGAAAGGGTTGTTATTCATGTACATTTTTCGACACTTGCAATGTGCAGCGTTAGCGCAGGCCAATGGCATAATAGCTTGTGAGTGACCAATCATTAGTCCACTTTAGCCCCTAGGCAGTGGATTTAAGTTGGTTGGTATAGACATTACATTACAGGTCCCTTGTTAGAAGCTTTTATCCAAAGCGACTTACATACATTCAGTACTGTGGGCAATCCCAACAGGAGCAAAGTGGGGTGAAGTGTCTTGCCCAGGGACACAACGACATGCTGACTGCAGCGGGGATTGAACCGGAGATCCCCGCACTATCCCACTGTGTCACATCCTCCCAACATGTCCGATGCAGCCACTCTTGGCTCTATTACTATCACTGTACCCTCAGGCAAACTGTTTTTTAGGCCTTTCTTAAAAGCCGTTCCAAACCCCTTTTGTTTAGTTCAACATACTTTTTTTAACAGTGGCGCCAAAAATTCAAGCTAGGGGGGCTAATTCTCCAGTGGGAAATCTCGAAAGGTCCCGAAAAGAGAGGAAAGTTGGAGAGCAGAAAGACAAAACATCTGTCTTTCTCTTAGAGGACAAGGGAAATAAAAGTGTTCACAATGTACCATTTGGAACTGGCAGACCTGGAGATTTTCCACAAGCTGTGCTTCCCTGAGAGGTCTCCCTATTTCCTCTCTACCACTCTCCCAAACTCTCTTTTCTCTTCACAGTACAGTCTCATCACTGTGTCTTTCGCAAGACAACACATGAAAAAGCCTGACATATACACTGACCAAAACAAAATATTGAGAGAGGGGAAAGACAATGGGTTTTATGAAGCTGATGTGTATGATGAAACAAAAAGAAAGGAAATGGCCATTTCCTCCACTTCCCCTTTCCTTATTTATTTTCCTGTCAAGGGGACATGAGACAACAGTTCCATTAGAGAAAGTAGAAAAGTAGGAGGATAAGAAAAAACAAAGGCAGAAAATATCACAACGCAAATGAAAAAGGGCGAAGGGAAAATAAAAAATGTATCAAGAGCTGAGGCAGGAAGGAAGCAGCCTTTGGGCCTAAGAGCGGGTAAATCACAACTGTCTTCAGCTCGACTTCTACTGCCACAAACAAGGGCCAGACTCTCCCCATCTTCTCTACGACCTTTAATAATATAAATGTACATTTACATTACGGTTTGAACATCACAAAGACTACATAAATACAAGTTTACCTGCATGGAGCAGCAAAAAATGTAAGCGGTAAGCATGCTCACGACAGCAGATAAGCCCATTGGACTGCAAATAGATGTAGTGAATTAGAAGGAAGCTGAGGTGCTAATGACCCAGGACTAATAAGGGCACTTAAGTCAATTAGTGTGAGTATCATCCCTCAACTGGCTCCATCCCTCCATTTGTTTTATGTTCAGCCCATGCAAAGCCAATAGCTCTTAGTTATTTAACTAGATTAGTCATAAAAAATGCACAGTGTGTAGAACTTCGTTTCAGCGATAAAGAATAAACTGAGTGTGTGATCATATCACTAAAGCTGCCATCACAATGCAATCATTCCATATTTGTCACTGTGTTCGCATATAACCACATGCACTGAACATAGGTTTGTGCAACTACAGTAAGCTGCAAAAGAGAATTGGTGTGTGTGTGACAAAGTCCCCCAATGTGGTCTGACACAATCCCTCCCAGGCACTTGGGGGGGCTTAAGTATGCAACCCAACACTGTAGAGTCTGCACTGTCCGTAGTGAGCAGGGACTCCGATCGATTTCACTGCGTAGATTAGATTTGGGGAGTGCACTAGGATGGAGCTGATGGTGATTTGAGTGGAGGGGGGGCAATCATCAGGCGCCTAGTTGGTCTTCTGGAGTCTGCTGGAGCCAACACTAACACGCTCACACACAAAGGCCGTGGGGGGGTGATATCAAGGCTGGCTGGTGGTGCAGTTAGGCAGCTGTTAGCGTTTCAGAAAAAATTAGCACCAGGTTCAACTGTAAACAATGAGCTCATTCTCTCTGCTAGCACCGCGCAACACACCACATCTGTTTTGGAACAAGCAGTCTTATTCAAGGCCCACACTGAGGTAATACAAACCCCCTTGTAAAATCAAACTTGGTAAAGCACTGGACAGGACCTGAAACTCATGTAGTGCCCTGCAACGCTTTGAATGATGTTTTAAATCTGCTTGACTAGCATTTACACTTCTTATTATTAATAAAGAGTATGTGTGGAATGACTTCCTGTTTACGTTGAGGAGGTAGGATGATTGGACTGTAGGCTCACTCAACTTCAGAAAAACAAACCTTTCAACCTATAGATACTTTGTGTAGAAAGCTGAATTTACGTTCACTGTATGAGTATATAAAATAACCCAGCTTTCACTAGAGTACCAAGCCTGTATGACAAAGCCTTGGAGGGAGACAGTGGGTGAGTCAGAGACAACAGGCACATATAGCTAGCTACTGTATATAGGTCAACCTTTAAGTCTCCTATGGCTGTACAGAGCATGTGTGGAGCATGCAGTGAAGACAGCTGCAGCAACCACTGGGCATGAACAGGGGCTAATCCAGACAGTAGTAAAGACAGGAAATGTGGTTGTTAAATGTGTCATGTTTTGTCTTGAGTGTATAACTTTGAACTTTTAAATTAAAACAACAGAAGGAGAAAAGAGAATGAGGAGCCCGGAGATAGAAAATGAGTGTCAAATCTATTTTGTTTCTTTTTGTATACAGTTCTTAGCTATGTGGTCCTGTATGTGTGTGGCTGGCAAGAGGGTCAAACAGACAGAGTAGCAGGTGGCACTCAGGTGGGTGCTGCTGGGTTGGTGGGAGAGGGTGGGTGGGCGCTGGCCTTTTCCTGATCCACGAGCCATCTGCCTCAACCGGCAGTGACAGCGACCCAGTGACGAAGAGGAAGCAGAGAGCTGGAGGAAGAACACTGAACTGCCATGTTAGAAACCTACAGATTGTTTGCTCATTTTCACCACCATCCTCCACCTTGTTCTTACTGCACAAACCCCTCTGACAGTCTAGGCTACAGTTCCCACAGTATGGTTATATTGGTGCCAGAATGGCCTGTATCAATGGTGAAAATAACGCTTGACTTGATTTTCAACCTACACAAACCTACATCTGTATGTCCTACATCCGTGTTGCAGCATGGGGTTAAGAAGAGGGATTGGTCTCCATAGAGACTTGATGTCACACTCTGGCAATTTAATTTGGCAAACCAATTTATGGAATAGTTAATTGCAACACTGCTCTATTTAACAGTCAAATGAGCTCTGGAAGATGTCCTCGGTCTTGTGACCTTAGAAATGTCATATTTTAATCAGAGCTATAGTCTACTGTGTGCACTTTCCTGTTGGATAGAGCTGTATTTTGTGTCGAGTTTGGATAAACCAATTTTTTTCTGCGCGCCCACTTCTGCAGCTTCACAACTTCTGCATCAAACAGGATCAATAAGGGGTCAAGATGTCTACAATCTGCTGGCGGCTCATGTTTATGAGGGTCTGCTACACCTGGCTTTTTAATTATAAAAAGGGGAGACTGGCAGAAATAAAATGAGGGCTTGTTGCGGTGCTTAAATCCGTCTCAGCTTTCTCTATCTTCCTCCCATCGGAACGAGAGGGGGGAAAAAAGTCGTATGAGCTATTTACGAGGAAGGTCACACTGAGAGGGCATGGCAAGGAGCCAGCCGTCTCTCTACTTCTCCTCCTCCCTCCCATGTCTCTTTTGTATCCTCTCCACTCTGCTTCTCCTCTTGTAACTCTTGCAATGTTCAAATTGTCACTTTTATTTTGTGTTTTATTTTTATATTATGATCGAACCTGAAATAAATTGATATTGCGCAGCATAATTCATGAATTTCCAATGTGGCAATCATCATAAGTAATAAATAAAAAACGTTTTAATTGGAACAGCACAAGTTGATATTCTAGATATACCTATACTTTCGTCAACAAGGTTGCAAAGTGCGTTAAAGTAAAATACAGCAGATAAAAAAACAAAATATTACAATTAAAAAACCCAGGGGAAATAATAAAATATAATATAAAAAAATATATAGAAAATAGCAAGAGAGCATTATAAAACCCAGCAACGTATTAAATATTCATGAACACTTTCCTGTAAAGGAATGTTTAAGGGGATTTAAAGACACTAATGATGTCGGCTGTTTGATCTCAATGAGCAGGATGTGTTACAGTCTGGGGGCTCAAACAGCATTACAGGCCGGGATCAAGGAACAACCATCATTGAACTCATGTGTTCGTATTTTGAGCATCAAAACACAGATCTACAATAGTATTACACCAATATATCCAGCAACCTGCTCCTTATTTGTAATCAGGGGAACAACTCTTTGTTAGCCAAGTTGGTAGAGTTTGTTGGCTCAGAATTCATTTACGTTACATTTCTAAAGTTTAGTTACACTCTGCATTTGACATAATAGAGGACGTTAATACAGTTATCTAGGCTTCTGGAGGTACAGGACTGGAGATGAACATATAGCCGTGGGTAATATGCATTACAGTGGTGGGAGACACTATGCTTTTGAAGGATCTGGCTGATAGGAAGCATGAAGAAAACAACAATAGGCCCTTTCACACCGCAGTACTTTTCCCACTTTAGTTCCGATATAGTTCCGAAATGTTGCGTTCACACCAAAAAAATCCGGAACTAAAATTAGTTCATGAGAACCTTTTTACCCCCTTTTCAGTCCCTGCTAGAGAGCAGGTACTTTCGTGGGAGAAAAAGGTTCCTATTTCTGATTGGCTGGGCGGATTGCAAACCACGCCCCGTAAAACTCCCAAAAAGTTTTGTGAAGCCGCCATTTTATGGGAGTCCCAGCAGCTTCTACTGAAGCCAGTCCCTAACTCCGGGGACTTCCGGCCGGGGACTTCGGGTGGCAGTATACGCCGTGAAGTTGTTTGCGGCCTGCCAGTAAACCCAAAGCAGAAGAAGAAGAAGTGACGTCAGCGGCTTCATTTGCCTAATCCTCCCTCAGGGACTTAAGGTCTCTACACACCAACCTGAGACCAAAGAACGCGTACCGAAGGCGTCCCGACTTTTACGTCAGCTACGTCAGGCTTCGTTGCCTTCGTCGGATAAAGCCGCCCGCCTACGAACACACCATACTTCAGCCGACGAGTGGCAATAACTCTCCTTACCAGCAGGCGGCGGTAGTGTGTATTCGTCATTCAAAAGAGGCAACAACCGGAAGACAGACTGCGTTTTATACACCGAGAGAAGAAGAACAGACTTAGTAATATAAGCAGTTTATCAGTTGGTCTTCACTTTCTTCATTCCATGCCGTCATGATAAAAAAGAAACTCTTGCGTCCGGGTGAGATGAAAATGAGGAAGATTAGCCGTCTGTGTGTGCCTTCTTATCGTTTGTTTTGGTCCCTCACTTCCGCTTCACTTCTGATGCACTGATTCGCTAAGCTGAACAGCCAATCAGAGTGATTGATTTGTCCCGACGTTCTTTGGCCTCCCGCGGCCTCCCGCCGCCGATTCAACATGTTGAATCGGCGGCGGGAGGAGGCGGGAGGAGGCGGGAGGGTTGAAAATGTGCCGTAAAGAGACGACACACCAACCTGAGTAGTGGGACGCGAATGCCCGACTGCCTCTGACGGCTTCGGACGGCCTCTGACTCCCAAAGTCGGGCCGGTGTGTAGAGGCCTTTATTCCGGTGTGAAAACGTGATCTGAACTTAGTTCATGAGAACTAAAGAGTTCTCATGAACTAAGTTCTGATGAACCTTTGTGGGAAAAGTACTGCGGTGTGAAAGCGCCTAATGGCCCACAAATGGAGCCTTGAGGAACCGCTAGATTAGAATGAGCAACAGAAATAAGTGATTGAAGAGCTATTGGAGTGGTATGAAAAAAATTAATAAATAAGAAGCCACCACCACACATAACATCTAAACATACGATATCAAATTCACCATATAACAGGTAGAAAACCCTGACTGGATCACTTAAACTAACTGATCGTTAAAGATCAACTGGAAATCGTTTTTGGCCTTGATCCAATAGTAACCTATGGAAAGGTTGTTCAAAATCAATTGCACAAATTAATTTTCAAGCAAAACAGCCAAAAATAAATAGACGCAAGAACCTGGGGCCCCTGTCTATACACCCACTAAACCAGATCAACCTTGTTTCTGACTCTCGCTTCCAAATGAAATTAATTGTATAATCAAATCTGGACGAACAGACCATTTAAAGTTGTCACGTTGAATATTGATACAAGTATTAATCAACAGTTTAACTTAGACCCTGATGTGTTCTTTCCCTTGTACCTCCAGCCCCAGCAGCACCCATCCCTACTCGCCCCAACTTACACACTCGAAAAACTCAAGAGAGCACTCCATCAGGAGCAGGCAGCCGCAGAGCAGAAGAGGGTTAGATTAGGTGTGACAACAAGGAAAAAGCTCTGTGGCATCGCTGGCAGAGTGGGCGAGCGAGAGCACCTAGTGGAAGGCTGTCCCTTTGATGTTTAATTTAGAGAGAGGAGAGGGAGGGGGAGGCTGAAAGGATGGGGAGGGGATGGAGGGAGAGATGGTGGTAGTGTGCTGAAACTCCACTGTTTTCCATCAAAGGCTCTGGGTTTCCTCTCCTTTTCATTTATTCACCAACAATGATAAAGGAGAGTACGTGCTGGAATACAGCAGTGGAGAGAAAAGGCAAGGGGGCTGTAATGAGGAAAGAGGAGAGGAGCATGGGAGGAAGTGGGAGGAAAAGCAGGAAGAAAGTGAAAAGAGGTTCTTGAAGGAAGTTGTGGTGGAGAATTGAACCCGTTTTCTCAACCGTGTCCTCTCTTGTCCTTTCTTCCTCTGGTTTCCCCTCTATCATTTATCTGTCCTCCTTCTCCCCCATCCCTCACTCTTACTCTTTCCCTTCTCCTCCCCCACTCCATCTCTCCTTCCCCTCTCCTCTGCTTGGGAGTCCTTCCTCCTCCTTTCTGCTCACTGAGTGAAAAGTGGAGCTGTGTGCCAGGCGGAGGAAGCAATTAAAAATTTATGGAAGCTGAGTGATAGAGAAACCTGCAAGGGCGTGCCGCCCGCCACACACACACACAAGCACACACACACACACACACACACACCACACACACACACACACACACACACACACACACACAGACAAAGATTCCGTCCTCTTTTCCTGTGCTCTCAGTCTCTCTCTTCCTCAGTTTCTTTTCACCTCTCTCAGTGTGCCAGCCGTGGCGGGGTGAGATGGAAGCAGGAACACAGCTGAGGCCAAACCCGGACACACACTGTCTGACGGAGAATGCAGTATGCATTCTTTAAAGAATTTGATAAAAAGTGACAAGAAGTTTCATATAATTTCAGATTTTGTCCTGACACATGTGGCCAGCTTTTGGTTTGTGTTTTCAAAGTATTTTTGTTGCACTAATCTTAACGTGTAGACAAAACAAAATCAACTGCGCTGCTACAAACAAAATGGTGGGTTTGCAGTCAAAACATTGTGTTGCATCTGGTTTGGATCGTGGATTGCCGACTTGAACTTTGAACATTAACCGCTCCTTAAAACACAACGCTGCCCAGTTGGCCTGCAGCTGCTCCACAGTTTCTTAGGATTGGCTGCCTTTTAGCATGTCATTGGGTGTGTTTCTTACATAGTCAACAAATACTTCTGGACCCACAGCAACGTACAGGCTTCATCTGGTACCGACGCAATATTTGAAATGACAGTGAGTATGCTGGAAATTACGCACAGCACAAAATTGAAAATTGGACTTCATTTGAATATCGTCTTAACTTTACCATATGTTTCATGAGAAGGCTACAATATACTAGCCTCAGACCCAGAGAGCTGATTTGCCTATAGTTCGGTAGAAGGCATTGAGATTGCAGGTAACAAATCATGCCAACCCAAGAAGTGTAATTGAATGTTAAGGCATCATCCCTTTTCCTGCAGTAAATGCAATTTAAGTGTGTCAGTTAAGTCACTCAAATAGCAACTTAATTGATCTTAAGATATTTGTTAGGGTTTTTGTGTATGACATTATACTGTAGTCGTGTCAACTTTAGTAACTGTTTGTTACTAACCAGCCATTCCTGCTTCAGAGTTTCACTGTTCTATGATAGGGTTGCTGTTCAATACTTGTTAGTTGGGACGCTCAAAGATGACATGAACATCAATAGTGCTGAGCTGGTTGTCACTTAATTCTCAACGGAAATGGGTCCCTCTCTCTCGTCCTGTTAGGCGTCAGCGAAGGACATGACCTTTAACCTCTGTCCTGTGACACCCCACCCCCCGTCATCCAAACACACACGCTGGAAGCCCTCAGGGTGCAGCTATCAGAGCACATTTGCATAGCATTTGCAGAGGAGAATGTAGACCACACCATGCCGCACACACACATAGAGCCACCCTGACCCTTGACCTCCTCCCCTCACCCCGACGCCCCCCCTGCCCCACAGAGGAGTTGAGGCATTATTCCCCCGAGGTGGACGGCTGGGCCTTTGTTCTCAGAGGAGCTGGACATCCACCTATTTTTGGTGCAGGATTTTAGCTTAAAGAAGTCTGTACAACATTCTTGCTCTGTCAAAAATAACACACAGAGGAGGTGACTTCAGCAACCTCCTCCCACAGATCAGATAATCCATTGCAGTAGAAGAGCAGCATTAGTTTTTCCTCTCATTGTAGGTATCTGAATTTAAGTGTTTAAATGTTTAACCAAACATTAACACATCCACTGTACACGTATACAAGACACTTCACTGATTCTGAACTTCAAGATCAGTCATAAGCAGTACTAATGTCTGCTGGATTTGAATAATTGCAGTTGAGTTAACAGATTCTTAATTCATATGCATCACATGAAGACAACGGCACAAGGTTTGAGTCCGGTAAGCCTTCTGGTTTCAGTTGTTATCCAAGTAGTATTGACCAATCAGGTCTGAGCAGGCTTTAGTTTACTGCATGTAAACACTCCCTGTAAAGGGGCTGAACCAATTATTGAATATAAAAATGATTGGAAGAGAATTGCGCTTATGTATCAGCTTTAACTGAGCCTGTTAGCTGGCTACTTGTGGGATTTGAATAGTTGGAAAGCATACAGTGTTTACAGAACTCTGCAAAGCTCCGTGGCTTTGAACAGCAGGTGGATTCAAACTGAAAGTTGTAAAAAAAAGTTGCAAGACATGGGGTTTCGCTGTGCACACAGTTAAAAGCAGTAGCATGCACTGCTGCTACGTGGAAGATAGCACAAGCATGTGGTTACAACCTACTCCATCTCACTGAGGCCTGTGGTGGGCGGCCATTTTGGTTAGACCCAAGTCGGTCTGTGCTGGGGGTTTCAGTACCGCACCCTTCCTCCCCAAGCGGCAGCTCCTCCTCCCTACAACTACCAGAGAGTTTACAACGTCTGAACGCAGGGCGCATGTGGGCGAGCGTAGCTCCTGTGGCCGCCGTGAATTTACAGTTCTGCAGCTGGTGTCACATGACTAACCCGGACTGACTGTGCTTTACGGCAGCTCCAGTGCAGGATATCATGTGAAAGGCAGCAGTGTTTCTGCAGGCCTTGTGCAGTGTGTTATCAAGGTGAAAATAGACAGCCGCTGCTACATCTGACATGGTGTTGTGACTGCAGCTATGGAAAAAAAAGAGAGCAGCCCTAACAAAACGTAGGAAGAAGAACAGACACTTACCTATAGATGAAACAGGAGCAGGAGGCAACCGCAGACATGCAAGAGAAGAAAGAAAGAGAAAAGTTAGGCAAAACACCTTCAGGCATTCAGCACAAAATCATAGAAAACTAATTGCACAATAAAAGCTAGCTTCACAAATTGGTCATTAAGGGGGCTCCAGCAACATGAGGAATAGCTTCATTTTACTTTAATTGAAATGCTCCTCGTTAGAGCATGTGTAAGACGTACTGCTCATACCATTAGTTTCACTCTCATCATTTGTATTTCCCCACAGAAAGTCGAGACTCGTAACATATTGGGCCTCTTCAGGGCTGGGGCCCCAATGTGTGACTGCTAAGACATTCAGGGCATGAAAAATGTTTCTTGTAAAGCAATAAAAATACCATAATGTACTATGTTATGGGTTTTCTGTGTTCTGGTGACGGAGCTGCTTTATTTGAGTTCCTGTTGATCAGTGCACATGTGAACACACTTTCTCTCATTCCTCTCTTTTATTCCACCATCTCAAGATGGGCGGCTGCCTCTCTCAGCAGTGGTTTTATATTTGTCCTGCACTTGGCTTCAGTGACACGGCAGAGGGGGCCAGTGAAATTCCAGACAGCCTCATTAAAGCGCAGTAATTGCTTTGAGAACAGCAGCTCATAAAAAGGCCCCATTGCCCCATCTCTTCCTATAAAAGGCAAGGAGGTAGAGGGGTATAGAGGTGCAGCACAAGGGGGGACCCCAACTGTGGATGTGTTGGTGGAGGGGATGGGGGTGTTTGTTTCAGGCAATGATGCCTCAAATTACCTTCCCTCCGTCTTTTAATGCCACAACATGCTGAGGTCTGAGCCTTTCATCGTTTGATCATTATGGCCGGTCTGATCAATCATGTGTCATGTTTGGGAAGCCCTTATGTTAAAGAAATATCAGAATGGGTTTCCGTGTCACCAGGCTTGGAGAGTAACGGGTTACATGTAACGGGGTCAGGAAACCAAAAAAAGGTTACTGTATTCCGACATTTACATAAAATAAAATGTGTAATCAGATTACTGGGATATTTTCTTTAAGGGGATTACTAGCAGGATTACAATGTAACAATACATTTAAAATAAAGATAGATATAACATAGCTAAATGTAGCCTGCATATTCATTTTGGTAGCGGATTGATTAAACAAAAAGTATTTGTTGGTTTTTAATGCATGTGTTAAACTAAAACAGCAATTTCAAACTTTACTATTCTGTAGGCATGCACTATAATTTAAGAGGACACATCTTTTATCCTACATAATGTTTGTTTCGTCTTTTCTAAGGTTACATTGTTCTGTTGTCTTAAAGAATACATACTATTTATTTGCATTGCATTTCATATTGAGGTAATCCAAAGGTAAAGAAAGTAATCAGGTTACATCACTGTTAAATTGTGATACTTATATTGATGACATTTTGTTTACAGGTAACTAGTAATTTTAACGGAATACATTTTGGAAGTAACCCTCCCAACCTTTCTTAACACCCTTTTAACACACATATACCCACACTAATGATTATTCATGCATACACCATGCAGGCGTCCAAACAGATTAGCTACTCACACACACACACACACACACACACACACACACCACACACACACACACCACTAAATGTGCCATGACTTTATCTTCTCTGCAGAGAGGTGGTGACCCCCGGCGTAATATTCCCCACTCCTTTCTCTCATATTTTCTGGATTCTGTCTGGCAGAGCCCCGCTGACATCGCTCTCTCAGCACATAGCCAGAGGCCTGTAGGCAGAGAGAAGTCTTCTCCTTCATTGCACCACCTAATGAGGTAATAAGGGTGAAGCTTCACCAAATGTGTTTGTTGCTAAATGCCTCCTCCTGCAACCCCACAGTTTGCATAATGATGCTCCTCCTATGCTAACGACGAGGCCATGTCAAAGTTATGTCAGCAACTTTTAGCAAATCGTATTCTCCTCTTGAAGTTATTTAAAGTCTTGTTAAGTCGTGTGTGTGTGTGTGTGTGTGTGTGTGTGTGTGTGTGTGTGTGTGTGTATGTGTGTGTGTGTGTGTGTGTGTGGGTCAGTTCGTGAAAAGAGTTATGTGGGTAGCTGGTGGTGGGGGAGGGGGGGGTTTGTTGGCTTTTCTTATTTTGCAAGTAGGAGTGGGGATGCAATATTATTTGATGACAACCATTGTTCATCAACATAATTGTTCTTAAATTAATGTATTTATCATTTTTTCATATATATATTATGTATGTTCATTTTATTTTTATTTTATCAATTTCGAGGGAGGAAGTGAAATTTGATGACATTTGTTAAGAATGTAGTGTATTCAAACCCCTCATTCAGTAGGGGAAAAAAGTGATTTGACGTCATTATACTGAATGGAAAAAGGTTTCTCACCTTCTTTTGCTGTGAGTAAAATGCAATGACCTGAGTGTGTACCACGGTGAAGGCTGAGTGAAGACTGCAATTCATCAACTCTGATTGAATGTGTTTACAGAAACAAACAATAGCACACTGAGGGTCGCTCAAATTTTGAGGTGAAAAATATCCCACAGTAGGTTTCACTTTCACATGGTGATTAATCACTTAAGAAGATTGCCCCCCCCCCCACTCCCGTCCCCAGAGCTGATGCTCATAACAGGATTGGTCTGGCTAATGTCTCTCCACTTAACACATTTCAAGCCGCAGCTAAAAGCGCCATGTTTTCATCTGAAAAGGCAGATGACTCGCAAAGACAAAAGACAGATGATAGTTCTTGACTTTCTCCTCTCTCGATGGGGGGCTGCAGGGTTTGGCCTCCCCCTCATTTACTTAGCTTTCCTCTACACACTGGGTAGTCAGAGCGAGCTAGCAGGGGGTCCCCACTTTCTCTCCAACTAAAGGGATTAGCTGTAATTGGGACAAAAGTAGTGTCCTTAAGCTTTTTTTCTCCCCGGGCCTCCCTCTTTAGCAGCTAACTACTGTCAGCGCCTCTGCCGGCATTTATCAGTTCTGACTCGTCACATTTGTTCTGCCGGGACCACTTTTGAATTTCAGTTGCAAAACAAAAATGATCTCCAAGAAGCTCGTATTAAGAGACTGGGGTTTTGAGGTTAAGAATACATGCTGGACTGTGGAAGCATTTCAATTATCTGTAACCTTTCCACTCCCGGCTGTTTTTTTCTGCCTTGTCTAGTTCTGGTGGCGCTGAGAATGCTCACATGTTTCCTTTCTCACTCTCTTATCTGACATGTCTGCGGGGCCTCGCCGCCGAGCAGAGTGATGTCACTGAGAGTGTAGTAGAAGGCTGTGGAAGCGTCAGAAAAGCAGGAGATGCGAGTTAGCGACTGTTTCTGCATGTTATCTATTTTAAGTCCCATAAAGCTTCACTGTAGTCAGCTGTTTTGAAACTGGATGCGTATTGAATACTGCAGCAACATCCTTCATGTAACCTTCAGCAAGCTGCAAGGAATCAATAAATGATGAAGAAGTGCTGGCCATTTGGCAGGTTACTAGATTTGTCATGATGACAACCCACTGACACAGTTGTTACAGGTCTTAAAGCTCCTTGCTGCAATACCATAACCCCCATCATATGAACAGAAAGAAAAAAGTACAAACCCAACAGCAAATCTTCTGACCTTATCCTGCTCTAATGACGGATTAGAGTGCAGTCTTAAAGTGAGGAGCAGTGGGCAAAACAGAAGACCCACCTAACCTCACCCCCAGAGAGCCCCATTAAACAGTACAAAAGTCAGGCTTACTGGGCTGACTTTATGGCTACCAGATGGCATGAGAGGGGCCTGTGCTGCCGGTGAACTAGCCTCCACCCCTGTAAAACAGTGACCAGTTGACCCTGGAGCCATATAAACCTGGCGTCTAAGACAACAAGGCTCCAACCAACGAGATGCGTCCGGTCAAGTCACCTGAAGAGGCCGGATTGTTGTTTAAACTTGCCCCCCACCTCTCTACAGAGGTCATATTATGTGGGTGAAAGAGGCTGCTCATCTATTCATAAGAACAAACCAGGCTAAACATTACATTATAAATAAATAATCAGGTACTCTTAGAATTTGTTGGTGTAGCAAACATGTGAAATATTTCCAAACAGTGGACATGTTGTTGTTAGCCTCCACAGCTATGCGTTTCTTGAGGTACTGCTGGCGAAAGACACGTGAAATCAGACGTAACCATAGAATTGAATTTAATAGATCAGCCCAATTGTCACCGATACTGAATCCAGACATCAGTTTTGGCCCAATATCTGATATTAGCATCGCTGCATAACTTCCTACTCTATTGTCAAGTAGCCCATATCACCCTGTAGTTATATTGAACAATAAAGTGGGGTTTGCACCTAACTAGGGGCTCTAATCACACCAACTGATAAAAATGTGTATTTGACACAGACTTGCCTCTGAAGGCTCAGTCCGAGGTGTCACAGAAGGTTCACGACCCTTCCTGACCTCACCACGGAGCAGCCAAAGCCACCTCTTGACTGACTTTATGGTCTGGCCCACTGTAAAAATAGAACAAAAAGGAAAGGGGGTGGTGCTGGGGGTGATTGCGTCTGGCCTTTAGAAATGCAGGCTCACTCTACAAACACTATCTTGAGAAGTAATCAAGGGAGGGACACTTAAAGGCTTAATTGCGCCAAATGTCCTTTAATGACCAGAAGTCACAGCCCTTCTTTACGTCCTCACTTTTACGGCCAGAGAGCCCGGGAGAGGTCAGGGAGGGGTCAGGTTGAATAACAGGCCAACAGAAAGTTTGGGATGCATCCACAGCGACTAGCAGCGGTACTGCCCACTTGAATAGGGCTGGGAGGTGGAATCTGAGGACCTTAGAAAGAAGCTGTTGTGGCTTCTGGGAAGAGGAGGTGTGGAGGCTACAATATTCAAGGCCAAGGGTACATCAAGGGAAACAACTAATAGCAGTGTGTACAAAATGGACTCCATTGAAGAGTGAGCAAATGAGGAAATTGTGGTGAGAGGGTTGTGTCAGGCCCTGCTGTTGGGTAAGAGATGTTCTGGCTACATTGGGTTTGGATTCAAGAAGGGTGACACCTTCAATCTGGGAAAAACTACTGCCACAAACTGAAACTGGAAGCGGGACGATTCTCTAAGTCCGTTTGTGTTTGTCCCTCCTGTACTCCTCATTTCCCTCCTTTTCTCTCACATCTGGAAAGCAGGACTGGTTTCTCTGCCATTCCCCATGCATGCATGCATGCGCATGCACACACACACACACACCCCCCCCCCACTCACACACACACACCCACACACACACACACACACACACACACACACACACACACTGACGTCATGTAGATCGCTCTGCCTGATGGGAAGCATATGAGCTGAGAAAGGAACATTGGAGGTGGGGGGGGGGGGGGGTGTTGTCCCCAGAACACACAAGTTATCTGCCAGAACTCTACTGAAACTCAGTTTTTCCAAGACTTATTTCTTAATCACACAAGGCTGCTGCTTTAAGACCGCCGGACATTAGATTATTCTGTTGCTGATTGCGATGTAATTCCAGTCTCTAAACAAGGTACATGCAAGTGTTTCTACACAGCGGTAGGTGACAATAATTGTAGTTTATGGACTATAGCATTTAGGAACAAGGCTTGCTGGCTCTACATGTGGACCTTTCAGACCAGGACTGTTCTGCACTCTTGCAAAACAGTGCAGAGGGATGTTGGAGAACTCTTCTTGGCTCTGGCAGAGTAATTGTTGCCTACCTCCCCACTATTCATTGGCTAACTCTTTCCATGGCTGCACCAATCTCTGAGCCAAAACAAACCCACTTTGCTGCTCCACCCCCCCACCACCACTACCTCCACTACTTGCAACACTAAATATGGATAGAAGTAGCTGCATCAGATCTTTTATTGAATTGTTTATTATCCTGTTGCTACTAAAAACGATTTGACTTCTAAGATGTTATCTCCTATCCATCATTTCTGGAACTATCTAGATATTTAGTCAGATCCCATTGGAACTCATATATTGTTTTTGTTGATGAAAAAGACAGTATTATAGAAATGCCATGACAAAAGTGAATCTGAACACCTTTGTTGCACTATTCAGAAGTTTGCTCTGGTATGTCTAGTTGACGCTCAGCCCTGTAACACCATATTGGTGCCACCTGTCACCAGGAAAAAGCTGAGAAGGCTTGAATTGATCAGTCATGCAAACACACACTGCCTAGCACACACTCTTATATACAGCAACCATAAGCATAAGTGCTTTGCATCCAAACAAGAATGAGTGGTAAACAACAACACCTACTCGCATAATAGTGAGAACAAAACAGCGAAAACAAGAATCCGATTAAAGTCGTGAGCAGGGCGAGGTGGCGCTGGAAGTGACTTGTGCGTACTTTGCAGTTGGTATATAAGCCCTTTCGTGCTGAGGGGCGATTACCTAGTTTGCAGCGCTGGTAAGCTGAAAAGCAGCTTGGGGAGAGTTTTAAAGACGCAGCAGTGGTGGCAGCCTGTCCTCTCCCCCCCTCACCCACATGGGCCGGCCTCAAAACACTGCTTAAAACAACCACATATGAGGGGCAACACAAAATGTACAGACCCAATCGGGGGCGATACGTTTTGTCAGGGATGGATAGTACTTGTACTTAAGTACCTTTTTGACATATTTTGGCTTTTTTTAGTATTTCCATTCAAAGCTATACTTTATACTTCGCTACATTTCAGAGGTGAATATTATACTTTTTAAACCACTACATTTATTTTAACACTCACAGCTACTTAGTACACCAAAATGTGTACTAAGTATCCAAATGTGCTCCACATTGATAAGCAACAACACTACAATGCTCTTACATTTATAAAAACAGGATGAAATAATAACCATAATAATAGAATACTGAGTTCTTTCACTGTTCACTTGGAGTTGCTAATACTTCTATTATATATATATTATTTTTAAATAGGCCATTGTGCAGAACGAATACTTTTACCTTTTGTACTTGTACCTAAGTACATTTTGATCCTATTACTTTTGTACGTTTACTTAAGTCGAATTTTGAGATCACGACTTTTACTTGTAGTGGAGCATTTTAGGACCCAAGTATTTGTACTTTTACTTAAGTAAATGGCGTAATCACTAAAAGGGCATCAGTGGTATTCACTCACTCTGTAAAAAGTGAAGTAAAGGGAAACAGATCTAATATAATGATCTTGTCAGAATTCTAGTGTTGATTCTAACCGTGCAGACAGCACCAAATCACTATTCTGACTCGGAGAAAGAGCAGCGCTGCTCTATTTTGGAGGCTGCTGACCTTTGTCTTGGGTACAGACTGGAAAATGATACTGGACTCTGGTTAAGCTGCCAAGGAGAACTAACCTATCATTTGAATTTTAAAAAAAGAACTTATTTCAATCCCACGCCTTTTGGATGTCCATTTGAAGGGCCTAAACGTTTTTAAAGTAAAATATCCCTCGTATACGTCTATTTATGTTGGCTACCAAAAAACCAGCAGCATTATACTGCACACATACTGTATATGCCTTAATAATCTTACATAAGGCTCTCAGACAATGGTGTTTCTTGCCCTGACATCCTTTCGTGTACTAACTCGAAGAATAGGCAGGAAAAAAGAGAAAGAGAAAGGGGGGATTAGTAGGAGGGCTGGAGGCAGAGGCCCACATCTGGGTAATTGGGGTTGACAGGCCTTGGATCATCCCCCCCGACAACAGAACCTCTGAAACATGGAGGGGTGTGTGGGTGTGTAAGGGTTGCCCGAACCCTAAGGAATTAATAATGAGGCACAGTGTAGTGGCAGCACGGTACAATAGCAGCTACAGGACGGTTCAGATGTTTTGATGTGCTTTAAATCGTCTTGCAGGACTTGTGATATTTGGACCCTTTTGTTTTTACAAGTTACGTTATGAGCATGTGAAGATAAAATGAAATAAAGGGCCAAAAAAGAGAGGCTGGGGTTACAGGGCTCAACAAGAAGGGTTGTCTCGTAGCCAGGTGCAAGTCAAATGATGTGCTGAGCTAATAAATATAGCACTCAAAATAAAAAATTAAGTAGGTAAGGAGTGAATCATCTCACTTCTCTATTGAGAGTTGCACATGCACAGTACTAATTGGTCACTTGCAAAAAATGGCGGCAAGTAAAGACAAAATGTATGAACTAACATGGCATCGCTTCCTCATATGACACTTCTGTGGTCTTGTTGAGAGTGTATGTGTGCGCATTAACGCTGTCTTCCCACCTGCCCAGTGAAACATCAAATGTAGCAGAGACGCCCTCTGCTCTCCCTGGCACACATCCAGCAGCAGGATGGGCAGTTCAACTCTCACGACCACACTCATATGGTTTTGCATCCAGCCATGCACATTCTCCTTCCTAGAATGTTCATTTCTTAAAAAGCCAATAATATAACATCCAAAATTAAATTAAAAAATCCTAAATATTGCCCCAGATATGATAGTTTCTGTTCCTGCCTGCATGGAGGCAGACAGTTTCTGCAGTAAAGCCGCTGTGAAATTGTTCAGTTCAGCTCCACTGAGGTAAGCATTCTGGGAGCTTGTGGGACCCAGTGTGTGTATGAAAGAGTGTTCAAGTGAACTGTGCAGCATGGGCGGTGAGGCACACTGTAATGCGGGGGGGAAAGGAGAGCGAAAAAGAGAGCAAGAGAAGAATGGATGAGAGCGATAGAGAGAGAGTGGCAGTGGGTGAGGGGGCGAGCGAAGGATGGATGGATGGATGGGAAAGAGAAAGAGAACAGAGAGATGCTCTGGTCAGGCACGCGATGCTTGGCTGGAATCAGGTCAGGCCCACATGAGGCCTTCCTCGCTAACACACTCGACAGAAAGGCTTCCACACAGCAGCAGGGAACACTTGTAGTAGCTGTTCCACATTCTATTCTGCTGGATAGAAGAACAGCCCAGCATTTCAGAACATCGTCAGATAGGATGATGCTGGAATAGGGATGGAATCAGACCTAAATGACTTCAAAGATGACAGCGAAAAATTGTAAAAAAAACAGCTAATCAATATATTTCAAAAGCTGAGCATGACAAATGTTTAGCATTTTATCTTGATAAGCACTTGACAACATTACACAAAATACTTATGATTAAAATAATATTATAAGTATTTGATCTGTTCAGCACTACTTGGCTATTCCCTGATATGTCTTAAAATATGTGTCCCAAAAAATATATATTAATAAGTGACCCAATTCATCATGAACATTCTTATTTTCTATGTGTTATATTGTTATAGATCATAATACTTGGTTAAATAATAAAATTCAAGTTATTTTGCCATTTTTTAAAAATTCTAATCAAGACATTTCTTCCATTCTTTTTCTCAGTGTTGTCCACAATGTGGTGCTCCACTGTTCACTTGCCTCAAAGTTTACATATCAGCTTTATATAGAATACACACACAGATCAGCCATATCCTCCAGAACTGACTCTGTTGTGTCTAAGCTGAATAGGAAAATGGAATAAAAAGTACTTTATTGCTATTGAAAATACACATTATCCACAGTGTCCATTGTTTTGGGGTGTTTACACAGAAAGTGTGCTCCATGAATTAGAGTAAGACATACTCAGCAGTCAATGGAGTAGCTTTGACGTAAGGTGAGGAAATGTGACACTGTGAGTGTGAAGCTAAAAGTAGATGACATCCTGCTCTCTCGCACAAACCCATACACATATATAGACAGTACTACTACCCCATGATGTTTGAAAGTGGAACCCTGCGCGTACCTTGGGACGCTCCACATAACCACCTCCTGACTTCTGATCGGGCTAATTGCCGACCCCGCTCTTAGCTCGACTGACAAGAATGTGTTGTGGTGACCGCTAACCGAACTGGCTACTGCTTTAATTGAAGCCGCCTTCAAGTAGTGACCCCCACAGCCCCTCCCAGAGTAGCAGCTCCATCTCTTTCTTTGACGGATGGTTGACCCCGATCTTCCTTCTCACCTTACCGGAAACACGAGCTGTTAGCCGGCGGGCTCACAAGCAACCAGAGAGCGGTTTAGACCAGACTCCTCAGCACAACACTATCTGACTTTGTACTGTGTAGAAAATATTTTCAGAATTATAAAACACAGCTTAAACAATTAGTCAAGCAGGTTGCATATTAACAATATCTCAACTTTTTGGATTTCGTATTTTGGTTGATATTAGTTGAAATGTAGCGTAAGTAAGATTTGTTTTCTTTCCGAAGTTACACATTTCACCTGCAGTGAAATTACAAGTGGCCTGCAAGTATTGGTAAAAACAGTGAATCTATTAAATGAGTTATAGATCATTAAGTATTTTAATATCTGATTATTGATGACATCCACCATGCGCTAATGAACATGTGCTTCTTAAAGTGTTTATGACACGATTGCTGGTATTTGGCATTAATATGTTCTGAAAGGCTTAAATATTCATAAAATATAATCAATTTCCCCTAAATATAAACCAATAGTCTTTATTTCACGTTATTTTGTATATTGTCGCTAAAAACATACATCATCTGAGCAGACCATGAAAAAAACCGTTAGTGACGTCTGCGCCAGAACTTGCCTGCGCGTGAAAAAGGTGAAGGCTCTTGTGTGTATTCTGTCTCCGTTTTCGTCTTTAAATCAACATGCCTTCTCGCTGTGTTGCGGCAAATTGCTCAAATACGAACAAAGATGGAGTGAGTTTGTTTAAATTTCCGAAAGAACTTAGTTTGAGAAGCCAGTGGACCGCTCAAGTACAGCGAACTCGACAGGGCTGGAGTCCATCAACATCGTCTGTGCTGTGCAGCGCTCATTTCACCGAGTCATGTTTTGACAACAAACCGTTGTTGAAAGAGTCTTTAGGATTTAATGTTCAGCATAAAGTTATTCTGTTGCCAGACGCTATCCCTTCACTGTTCAAGAGACCCAAACAGAAATCCCCGGTCAAAAGAAAGACATTAGCTATAGCTAAAAGACAGCGGCTTGAGGTAGGTGTTTACGTTTGTCTTTTTTGTGCTATTGATTTGTTGTCAATTGTTGTTGTCCCTACTTGAATATCAGGGTTTCCGTTAGCCGGTAATTACTGATTTTTAGCTGGTAACATTTATAGAGAGAGAGAGAGAGAGAGGGAGAGAGGAAAAGAGAGGATCCGTTTCTGCCGTGTTATTATCCAAAGTTAATGTAAACTTTTTATTGCTTTTTTTATTGCTTTTTATTGTTGTATTCAATCACAGGTTTTGACAGAAGTTCTCAGTTCTGCACAGAGTCAGGTTGAAGAAGACGAAAGTTGCCCACATGATTCATGTAACGTCAGTGACTTTAGATGTCAAGCCATGTTACCACCCGAGACCAGGAGTGTGGCAGTCTCTGTAAAGATTAAAGGCAAAAGCAAAGGTACAATAATTTTTAATTCTCAGTTTAGCTGCAAACTGAAAATAACTTGTGGATAATAATCGTCAGACATTGAAAGAATGATAATTTAATATTATATCTGGTATGTCCTTGTCATACACGAATATAATTATGTTGGGGGTGGGGGGGGAAATAGCATTTGCATTATTTTTAGGTACTAAAATAGCCGTCGAAGTGGAGAAGCTACTCTGCAACACCAGGTTGTGCAATTATATAAAACGCCTGTCACCTGGTCACCAAACATCAATGGTGGAGGGTTTTCACAGCCTGGTGAATCATTTCACACCAAAGATGTTTGCCTTCTCCTATTCTGGAATGATGTGCAGGTAAAGATAATGTGTGCATTATATTAGTGCATCATACACAACTTTACACGATTTTGTTAAAGAGATGTGAAATGTTGAGTAATTGAAATCGAACATAAAGATAATGTAATGCTTTTTATTGACAGGACAATACTAGCTGCTCTGCACTTCAATGAAAACTCACAGAGAGCTCAACAGGCTACACGTGCAGGAAACCAGATGTACAGCCTTCACTATCCCAAATACAAACAAGGTGGACATATAGTAAGAAAGGTTCTGGATAATGCAACTTTTGGTAAGTAATATTTAACAAATGGAACATAATTATCCTGTCTGAACATGCACCTTTTAATTTCTTGAAATGCAAATTAATACATAATACATTTTGCTTCCTCGACCAGACCACAAGTGAAATATTTATATTTAATAATCTATGATATATTGTTTTTCAGAGTATGTCCGAGACAGTCGCCATGGTTGTTTAGCCTCTCTGTACTCTCGCGAGCCATCTGGTTCTGGCGATGACGTCACGCAAGATGGCGACGGATTAGTGGAAGAGCTGACATCAGAACCTTAAATCGGCATTTCGGGAGCCGTTTTTTTGAACTTATACACAATAAACTTATATTTTAATCAATTCATTTGTTTTAGTTCTATGTTATCTTTGTATGTTGGGACTTGTTAGCTCCATGAAAACACGTGTCATAAACACTTTAAATTGGTAAGTAGTTATGTAATCTGAAGTTTCTTTGCTTTTTTTTTTTGTAAATGGTTGTCAAGACAGTAAAGCTAGACTAATCATAATAAGTATTTACGCTGTAAATCAAAAATCGTGATACATCTTGCTTGAGTAAGATCTGTTAAAGTAACTCCCACTGCTTACTTTCGGCTACAGAAATGTCACTAGTGGCCTTCAAATACACGCACAAGTTTCTTTTGTTGCATCATGTGAAGCCCTTTGTAGTGGCCAACCACTATTCTCTGATATGTGTTACTCATAATTAGTCATCATTTTATCATCCTGAGCCACTAATACCACAGACCGTTGGAAAGTCCATCTATCACTGGGTGGAATTTCACTGACTGCTTTTTTATCAAGCGAAAAGACAAAAGCCAATGACTCAGTTTATGAGGTGTGATAAAAAATGATTACAGCTCTGAGAAATTAACAAGTAGTCGGATCATGATTTGATTTTGATCCAGAGGACAAACACAGGTGGACTAATCAAAGCTACTTTCTAAGGTGCGCCTGGTCCTGCAGTTGAACACGCTGCCATGTGCGTGTGTGTCTCTGTGCGTGAGTCATGTAGGCACAGCACCCAGGCCCGGCCCACTAGCAGCCAGCCAGGAAGCAGTCTTGCCCAGTCCGATTTAGTCCAAGAAAACTGCATTTGCTTAGCAACCACATTACCGCTCCAATCACAGCAGCAGCATTCGGGATAATGTAGAGCCAGAGCGCTGTGCTGTGTGTGTGGAGCGGCGCATTAGACACACACACACACCCTAGTCTGATGCCTCCCTCACTTAATGCTGCAGCTCTCTCCAAGCATGAAAGGGAGAGGAAGAGGAGGTTTTTTTTATCACTCAAGACCGCCTTAATGCTCGAGCGCCAGTGTAGCCCACTCTGAGAGAGAGAGAGAGAGAGAGAGAGAGAGAGAGAGAGAGAGAGAGAGAGACACTGTCTGGCACCTTGAAACACACACTAAAGTAAATCCATTATTGCTTTTCCCCTCCCTCTCTCTACTCGAAAGAGGTGTCTGACAGTCTGCGGCCCCATCGAACTAATAGACTGAAATAGACATTTCCGTGGTAGCTGGTGCTGCTGTGCCCTGCATCAGCGACCGACACACGCAACACACACACACACTGGACACATTTTAAGCCATCCACTCTAGGACTTCAGAGCTATTTCTGTAATGAACTGCGGGTCGCTGAACTGCAGGTTAGCCTAATTAACACTCTGAATGGGACTTTGTACGACGCGCCCTGCACGCAGCCAGCAGTCAACACTCACCGTGTGTGTGGCAGGTATATCTGATGCCGTAAAGCTGTGAAGGTGGAATACTCAGGTCCCCGCAGTGGTTGGCCGCATTATCAAGGGCAGAAAACAACATTCATGCGGCTGCCGGCTGGGTTTCTACTATCAGGCTCAAAGGTCATTAGCACTACTGTATGGAAACACACTCACGCTGCGCAAATAATGCCCCGTCAAAGCGGGGTTAATGGAGATGTAGCAGCCTGCAGATTGCGTCTGGCTATCTGTTTATGGCTGTCAGAGCCGCTGATAGTCATGAGTTTGTTATTTATTTTTAAATGCTATCCCTGTTTGTCACCGTCTGGTCTTTAAACCTTATTTGCTCTTGAGCACAATTACCCCATCTGACAGAGGAATTTCACTACACACTCTCAGAATAGAAACAAAATCTCTGTTTCAAACCAAATCCCGTTACTTGTGGCTTGATACTCTTACTCACAAAGAGGAACATTTGTACAGCCAAGATGTCTTAGCACATGAGGAATCTGAACTGGCGGAGCATTTTCAGCTTCAAAGGAAAACTTCCTTCCTCTGATTCCCTGTCTTTTCCACCAGGTTTTATTTGAAACCTCCGATTTTGGCAGCTCCTCCACTTGGACCCTGCGTCGGGCTGCAGGCCGGCCCCCCTGGCCGGGACACTGCTGTTGGTTTTTGTTTTAGGGCGTGGTTTTTTGCTGCTCGGGGTACATCTTTGTGAGCGCAGAGCACAAAGAGGCCCTTTGGTTCACTGCAGGGTGCTGGGCAGCCTCAAAGTTGAGCCGGCTGGCCAGCACATACTGGCACTTTCCACTCAGGAGCCGGACATTTTGTTCCACTGTTGGATTCTGGGAGAGGCTGAACCAGTGAAAGAGAGAAGTAGGGAGAAAGAGAGAGTGAGAGGCTTCACTCTGGAGCCAAAACACATGCGTTCCAGCGGTAAGGGGGGAGGGTCTGAAGTTTGGTTTGACACATTTAGGTTTTGGAAGGCAGAAGATTCCTTTGGCCAGTATTATATAATATGTAATATATTTCTATTTAGACTTGGGTTTGGTTTTGTAGTTGTTTCCCATGGTTGTCAGTTATGCTAACAATGTACTCCACGTACTGTTGGCCTTTGTTTCCTTTAAATAAGTTGAACTAATCTAATTGTAGCCCATCTGGCCTTTTGTAGCAGTCTAGAGACTCCACAATAGGAATGATTGCCAAAGCTTGGACAAGTTGTATGAAACTAGATCTATCCTTTAAAAGCAAACAAGTAACGTCTGACTGTCCTTTAAGCTTTCCCAGAGCAATTACAAGTTTGAGGACGAATGTCAACCAAATAGTCTGAGGTCTTAGTAGACACAGACTGACATTGTGAAAGACTGTCTTGGTCAAGAAAATGTAGACAATTGGGACGGTTGCGTAATGAGCGCTGAAGACACTTCCGACTGCAGGGCGGAGGCGCCACAGGAAGTTGGTGTGGTGTCAAAACCAGAAGTCTAAGTCGCTGCTCTGCGGTGCGGGTTCAGACTGAGTCAGTCTGCAGGGTTGTTGTGGCTGACAGCCGACACGTTGCGATACTCAGAAAAAGGGAAGTGGGAGGGATGCAGTGCAGCAGGTTACCATGTGACACTGGACGGGTTCACTTGTTCAGTTTTGTCCATATATGCTGTGTTTTCATTTTGTACAAAAAGGCCCATCCCTATACTTCTGGCTGTTGTCCACTGACAGTCACCCCATACAGGTCAGATGATGATGGGGGAGGGGGCTTCCATTGGAGTAAGCTCTGGTATCAGTGACCTCCCTGATCCCAGGGATGAACTGTGGGCCAGGCAGGGCACAACCGGATCCCCTCAGTGAAAAACATTTACACCTCTACAGAGATCAGCCCTTACAGAGGGAGATGATTCTGCAAGAGTTTGACCAATATATGAGTGGAGGGTTTTATTAAAGGGGACCTATCATGCAAAATGCACTTTTTTATGTCTTTTATACATCAACATGTGTCCCCTCTGTGTAAAAAGATTCTGAAAGTTTTAGGAAAAAAGATTCTCTCTCTTTTTGTCCTGATCCATTTATATCTGAAAATGAGCTGATCAGATTTTGGCCACTTTATGATGAAATAACGATTCTTTGGCTTGTGTAACCATTAGCCAATCACCAACCAAGGTAACCCCCCCCCCCCCCCCACCTTATCACCTGAATCTCCTCCTAGAGCACCATTGTGTTCTTTTTAACCAAATATCTCTCAGAGGGGCGTGGGGAGTGGCTCCTTATTTTCATCTAAAGTAACAGACAGAGAATCAGCACTTTGGAAACAGGGCTGAAACAGAGGGGATTATGGGATGCTGCAATGCATGATCTGTTTGGTATTTGGAGCCAAACACTTCAGGGACATTTTTTGTATATATCTGAGACCTATAATATATTGATGAAAAACAGTATGATAGGGGACCTTTAAATCATTCTATAAGAAGGGCTTTGAATTCAAAAGCTGTCACAAAGCTGTTATGTTGTTTTCAGACTGTAACAACCACAGCCCCTGGTAGACCACCACATAGACTTTAACACCACACATGTGCAATAACTATGCCTGTAAATATATAACCTTCAGCAATATACCCTCGTGAAAGTTACGTTTTATTTTCTTTGAATTTACAATCTGAAAACAGTAACAGTCACTTTTTGATATGAGTATATTCTGCTGGTGTACTTATCTGTTATTTGTTTTTACCTTATATATATTATTAATGACGTGTGCCTACTATTTTATTTAATGTCTGAGTCGATTCGTTTTTACTTTATCCACACTATACTTCTGCTGTTCCCCTTTGCTGGGAATTCTGATTCAGATTATCTTCCAGGTCATTCCTAATGTATTATGTTTTGGATTCAAGTTTATATCAAAAAAGCAATTTAATATCAGATTCACATCATCAATTTGTAAAATGGCAAGCTTTATCAAAAATAGTCTTTTGCTTACAAAAAATATATATAATTTTCTCAAAAATTAAGATCATAAAAGAAGGTGATCTCAGACACAATGACCATTAAATGGAGTTGTGTCAGAGCAGTTGGTCGAGAGGAGAAAGGGTAGAACTTGTGTCATTTCCTGTCCTCCATCTCATCCCTCTCCCAGCCATGCAGGCTGGTTCCTCTTCTGGCGGACGGGAAGACTAATGGACACATTACCCGCCGGCTTGTCCCTCCGCGGCGATTATGTGGCTGTGAGGTCATCCCTTCACTTCTACTCCCATCCACATCAGGGATCTATCATTTCATTACTGCAGTTGGGGAGGAGGAGGAGGAGGAATGGCTGAGGCATCCGTCCATCTATACATCTCCGTGTTCCCTGTACTCTGCAACTCAGAGGCGACTGGTCCTGCCGCCACTCAATCCAAACCGTTTCCTGTGCGCTTCCTCGCTCGTAGAATGAGTTAGGTATGTTTGACTGCTTATTAAGTAGCTTAATATTTTACCACATTGATGGTTCCACAATGTAAGCATTTAATATTGTGGCTAACTGACTCATTCATTTGATTATTGGGGAAACGACAGCTCCTAACTAGATCCTTTGAAGAACATCCAGTTTCCTTCTTTTAAACTTAGAATATAATGTTCTTGTTGTATGTTGTGAATAAAAGCCCTTTTTACATGCACACAGTGCAACATCACACCAGGTGTTTGTGTGCGTGCGTGCGTGCGTGCGTGCGTGCGTGCGTGCGTGCGTGCGTGCGTGCGTGCGTGCGTGCGTGCGTGCGTGCGTGCGTGCGTGCGTGCGTGCGTGTCTGTGTTAAAGTACATTTTTGTCTGCATTCTTAGCCCTGGGTATGTGTCTGCAGGACCTGAGATGTATCGATTGCTGCAGGAAGTGGAATCTGATGTTTCACAGCACTTCCCGAGCTCGATGGCTTCACCACGGACGGTGAGAGTGTGGGGGGAAGGGGGGTTCTGGCAGGATGGAGGAAGGGGTTTGACACAGGGGAAGTTACCAGTTCAAGAAACATGGTGAGAGAGAAAATAACACCTCTGGCTCTGTCCTTTGGCCGAGACTAAACACTGCCTCCTGTCTCGGCTTCTTCTCAGAGCAAAAACTGACTCTGGAAAATCAAGCAAAGCCTCTGCGTTTCCTCTGTCTCAGGCCTGGTGTCTTGTATCAGGATACGTCCAGATAGTGTCTAGATCTAGATAAGAGGAACCGCAGTACACACCTCAACCTGGCTTTAGAACAACAAATGCATCTGGGCCAACCACTTGTGATCGGATCTAACCTCCTTGCTTGCATTTGATTATATCTATGAGAAATGAAACCACTTCTGAAGGGCGGAAATACAGTTTTACCCGTGGCCATGCTGTGTGAACAAACATTATTTTCAGTTCAATGTTATGGAGCTGAGTACAGTAGCTGTTTTGGTCCTGACAGTGCAGTACAATTGAATGAAATGGTTTAATAAACAAACATTAGGTGTGCACTATACTTAGAAACATACAATAGTGAAAGTCCATTGTTGCATGGAGCTTTCCAAAATGTTTTAGTGCTTTTGCATTGTTCATGGGAAAACATGGGAAGCTTTTTGGTTTTTGCCATAATGCCAAAGCTCAGAATGTCCTTTATGTGTATGCTGCAATGTTGAATATCATTGCAATGAGGATGCATTTGTGTTTGACTAGGTGCAACACTCAGTAATAACAACTGTCTTGTTGTTAATCATAATCAAATGTATATTATTGGAGACGTCTTATGGTTTATACCTTGAGGCAGCCTCGGCCCCAGAAAGTGGGAGACGTGCATCGTTGTTGCGATAGCGCTGGTGAGACAAGTGTGACAGCTTTGCAAACCACAAGAGCTGTCACACACAGACGCACACACAGCGCAGACGTATATAAATGGCAGTGGGTTTTATATAAACAGATGTCCTGCCGCTCAAGATAGCCTTGGCGCTGTTTCTCTAAAGGTACACTGTCTGAATAATGTCTTTGAGCTCACTGTGGTCCAGAGGCGGTTACACGCACCATACATTACATTCCTAGAGATCTACAATTACATTCATTATAAGCCAAGGCCTTCAAGAGGTCTATTGTCTGCTCTGTGCCAGTGTAATAAGTGTGTGTGTGCATGTGTGTGTGTAGAGATGCCTGGAAAGCCAAGTGTATGTGCAGGTGTTTGTTTAGATATTTTCTATGTCTGCACGTGTGCTTAACAATAAGAAATGAATGGTGTGGGCGAGGGGGGAAGGGCGTGGGACGTGAAATCAATGGTTTGAGTTGAATGGAGGGGGGGGGGGGGAGGTTAAAGCAGAGGAGCGAGTCTGGGCCTGGTGGAGGCTTCCTGAACCTGAGAAGCAGGCATCCATGCCAGGAGGAGGGATCTCCTTTCAGCATATTGTTTTATTTAGCATCTGCATGGTCGCCTCATTTGCCAGAGTGCGGCTGGGATGGATTAATTCAAGACGTTGATGGTGACTTGCAGGGGAGGAATGGTTGGCCAGTCTGGGGGAAGGATGTTAACCACATCATACGCCTTTGTTTGCAACACTTTAATCCAGAGGAGTAAACTGAGCCTACTGAACGCTTCAACCAAGAGGCCCTAGCTTGCTCAAACCCACACACACACACCTTCCACCTTGATTTCCTGACAAGCTGCAGCTGAGGTGTGGCTACGACTTTGTTTCTGTTTCTGCCCAGACAGCCTAAATGAAAGCTCTGCCAGTCTAAACTGTTCTCCCCTGGCCGGGTTTAACCCTCAGCGACAGGAACCAGTCTAAACCTGTCCTTCACTGCTTCTCTTCAAACCTGGTGATCTCACTCGCTCAAAGTCTCTTGTGTTACACTGCTCTAACATCTACTTTCAGTTGTGTCTTTTCGTCGTGGCAATGCTGGCCTTAAAGAAACTGTTGTGAGAAAGGCTGTAATGGTCTGTCAAAGACAAATGAGCTTTGTTGGAACAATGGGGCAGGTTGGTCCACTCCCTGATTAATCCTGTATAAGATGAACCCATACGGCCGCCTCAACGTAACCAAGAGCGGCTAGACGTGACTGTGAGTCAGAGCAGACTAAACAAAGGTAGAGATCAGAGGTGTGTCCACTGTACTGCCAGGAGCGTGCACTTTTTTTAACACAACTTCCAATCCGTTTCAAATGGCCATTCTCAAATAGGAAGCGGCATTTTCTTTGTAGAAAATGGAAAATAGCAGATCAATCTCAGACAATGTATCTAATAGAGAATTGATAGTTAAACAAAAGATAGCCCAAGAAGCTGTTTGAGGATGAAGAACTACAGCTTTGGGGAGAAATACGATTGTTGGCTCATTTCTCATCTTCACACACCAATCCATTAAGTCTGGATTCTGATGGTTTGATTAAAAAAGTTATCTTGATAGTAAGTGTTGTATGATTAATACCATAAGAGATGGTTAATACACGTAAATAAAATGGAGACTTGTGCTACATGTCCACCTCACCTCTTTGTTTGTTTGTGCTGGACAGCAGCAGCCATGATGCTTTCAGTAAAGATGAGCAAACAGACGCAAGGGGGGAGGATGGAGGAGGGGGAGGCAAACAATGAGCACTGGTCCATGACTCAGGCGCTTTGGGAGCACTGATCATCCAATAGAGGAGGGAGTGGGGGTGGGTTATCACCTCTATCAGTCCCACAATCAAAGATCCACAGCTGAAACCAACCACAAAGGAGGTGACAATGGCTAGCCAGCGCACAGCGACCCCCCACCCCCACCCCCTCCTCTTACAATTTCACCTTACAGAGCTCCTGGGAGCTGCCCTTCCACATGGCTAAGGCCAAGCCATCGTGACCCCCCCACCCCCCACCCCCACCTTGCAGTGTCAAAGCAAAAACAGAAAAGCACAACAAAGAGGTTTCACAGGACATATACCTAGAGTCCTTTCAGGCTCCTCTCAGGGTCTGCCTTTGGACTGGCCGCCAAATGTTTGTTCCTGGAGCTGACGCACCATTTTTTCAAAAGGGGGTGTGGAAAATTCAAAGCCCCCCTCGCCACAACATTCAGGCTCAGAAGAAAAAGATCTGTGATCATGTTTTGTGCTCACTTCAATGTGGATGGTCATGCACAGAGAAATAAACCTGCATGCACCCGAGAACTTGCTCAATATTGTGGTGAAGCAAAAAGGAGTTGATCCAGATGTGGAGTGTAAAGTTGGTCACTGAATTCCCTTGATTTCTGCTGTACCATGACGGCAAAGGCAAGCCAGATGGTAAAACCACTGTAGGACAATGTTGGCTAAAGTGAATCCTCTTTCTTTTTAGCCTTGTAGATGAAACACTACATAGCTGTTACTGTGCTGAATTGTAGTGTACACACTGGGAATAACATTGAATGGTCTGTGCTCTACATTCTTGACAAAACCCCTATTACTGTGAGCAGAATGGACAGATCATAAATTCCAATGTTTCCCCGCCATGGGTTTCCCAAAGCAGAATTCCAATGGGATTGTTGGGGTGATTAGCAAAAGGATATATAACGAGAAAAGCTTTTTGTATTCAGCACCGGCAGATCAAATGCTGCTCTGCTTCTTTAAAATAAAAAAAGATTTCCCTAGTATCGCCAGCCTATCCACTTGACAGAGATCTTTCAAGGCTGCTGAGTTGACTTTGCAGCTTCCTCCTCAGAGGAATCGTGCCAGTTTAATCAGAAGCAAGATTAGCACCGCTTATTATTAGCCTGAAAATCTCCCTGTATCCGTCTACTCTGTCTCTACCTGTCCTCTCCAGACTTTGAGACGATTAGGGAGAAGCTTTGCAGAGAGAACAGGCCGACCGTCAATTGTTGACCCAACAATATAAGACAGGCCACTGGCTTCTGACATGACACTATGAGAGGATATTCTAGGCCATGCCTGGTGGATTTACACACTGCCAGTGCAGCTAACAAGTGTGTGTGTGTGTGTGTGTGTGTGTGTGTGTGTGTGTGTGTGTGTGTGTGTGTGTGTGTGTGTGAGTGTGTGTGTGTGTGTGAATGTGAGTGTGTGTGTGATAATGTGAGTGTGTGTGTATGTGTGTGTGTGTGTGTGTGTGTGTGTGTGTGTGTGTGTGTGTGTGTGTGTGTGTGTGTGTGTGTGTGTGTGTGTGCCTGCACGTGATTCTGTCTGCTTCTGTATTCATTATAAGACTAGGGAGGCATTGCGGGGGTGGGATCTGGATGATGTGTGGATGTCTGTGCTCATGTGTGTGTGTGTGTGTGTGTGTGTGTGTGTGTGTGTGTGTGTGTGTGTGTGTGTATGTGTGTGTGTGTCAGTGTGGTTGGGGGTGAGGGGAAGCATCACTGTGGGAGACAGGCAGATGGGGATGGAAATGAGTAGGCAGTGAGCTCATGCTAATCTCCTCCTACAGCTGATGCAGGCACACACACACACACACACACACACACACAAACACACACACACGAACTATTGCAAATCCTGTTCTCAACCAGCCCCATGCACGATCACACACCAAATGAGGCAGAGGATGCCTTTGCTATTCGAATGTTAACATGTTTTGTGCAAGCCCAACATCTTTTAAGGAGATCTGAAACACATTTGAGTGCACCTCTCATCACGCAAACATGCATTTCATTACATCCCGGTACCGGTGAGTGTTCATTTGTTGGATAGTCGTGTGTGTGTGAGTCTAGCTGCTTCCATCAGACAACCATCTGCCCCGTGGGAGTTTCTCAGCAGCACGCAATTGGCCGGTTGCGTTCCAAGCAGGCGAGGGGTGAGGTGGGTCACCTCTTTATTTGGGGAGGGAAAGGTCGCGTGGTGCTGGCTGCTCCTCCAAACATATGGGTGCACAGGGGGGAATGGATGGGGGGTGGTGCGACTCCAGAGGCCAGCACTGCTGTCACATACAAAGAGTGCTCCTAGGCTGACGCAGCACAAAGTAAACCCCCACCCCACCATTCTTTCACGCAATGAAAGCTGCCCCAGCGGTGTTTGAATCCTCACATCCTTCTGCTGTCCCCAAACCTGCATGCCTTTTTAATGATAAGGTGTTGATGGTAGATTTAAAAGAAATACAGTTAGATGATAGGAAGACTTTCCTAAGCAAAGCATGTCCTGTATGGATATCAGATGTGATGCCTCTCAAGCATCACCACAGCTGGACGCTGTAGCCCACACATAAGGCGTGGGAAAAACATCTGGAATCACACTTTTAGCGCCTTGAGGCAGGCAATACTATCAACACAAACACTAATCCTAACTCAGATATGACTTGTTTATCATGTGTGGGAGCCATATACAAGAGGTGGAGGAGCAGCCCACCCAGAACCTCACGGCTTGCAGGTGAAAAGACATGAATTGGTTTAGGAGTTTTATACCCAAAACCTTGTATGAGTAGCATTTTTGAATAAAACTGCAAATGAAATTGCCTTAACATTTCATTTTTTCAACCTGTAACCTGTGAGAACTTTGTTGTGTCTGACAGGGAAAGTGTGTGTAGCTTGAAGCTTTTTGCCACTTGGCAGACGCAGAAATGCTAATGCTGCCTGCCTGATGCTCCCCGCTGCAGCAGCCCGGGGCAGGTAAGGAGGCGAAAGGTTAGCCGATGGTGCTTAGGGATGTGTAGTCAGGACAATAGTTGGGCTTACAGTGCCATGTATGTTGATGAATATTTCAAAGACCCTCACATTAAATAAACATGCAGGACCTCGCCACCTACGGAAACCCACCATCAATATTGAATGCCCACAAAAAATTGACACAATTCTGTTCACAAGCCAACGCTCAGGTCACACATCGCATAGCACCATCTGACTGAGGAGGAGCTTCTTTACCACGCAACACCTAGAGGAGGTCACCAGGTTCTTTCTTCAGTGCCACACTTAAGATAATGAGACACTCTTAAGGTTCTTCGGAGAATTAAGCATAGCCACTGCAAGCTGAGTGTTAGTTTCCCGCTTTATCAGAGGGCTATGAACATTCTGAGAAGGGGTGTTACTAAGTGGGAGGAAATATTACTATAATATAATATCTACGCGTGATCATGGCTTCTCGTTTGCTCTGAGTTTTGAATGCACAACTTTTTTTAGTAACACTTCTTTGGAAGTCCTAGTTCCCTCCATGTCTTTTGGATGAAGACAGGGAGGTGGGAGGTGGGAGGTGGGAGGTGGAAGGTGGCGCCTTGTTTGGCTTACCCCTGCCCTGATGTACTCCTCCGCACAAAGACTGAATAAGCCAGCCAGTTCTTCATAAAGTCATTGGCTGGCCGCTCTGTCCGTTTGTCACATGGAGACGATTCGGATGTAGGACTCGGTGGGCCAGCATGGGAGTGCAGCAGAGGGGGTGAAGGGCAATGGGGGCTTCAACTTCTCCTTTTCTTAGTCACTGTCTCTTTCTGAACAACTTTTGCTATTTGTCAAAGATAGCTACAATATCAAGGTTTTTGAACTAACTTAGCAAACTGAAAAATGTTCATATATGTAGTGGGTGACTCGAGAGCACTACGTAAATGTAATACCACCTAAATAATGCTTTGGAAGTAGAATTTGTTCTACATGCTTTCAACATACAAGATGGTTCTGTGCAACTTCAAAATAGAATCAGGTGATCAAACTCTTTGTATCGCTAGGCATTGTGCCAATATGATACCTGAGATTTGGTAACACAAGAATGATTGATTTCTTAATTTCAGAAATACCCAATCATTTTTTTTCTTTAAAAAAGTCATGAAAGATTGAAACGAACACGCAGAACTAGAAATGGTGCTCAAACGTCTTAAAAGGAGAACCAGCTTTACATAATAAGGACGTATCTTATAAGAATGCCAACACTTATGCTATAATTACATTTCTTACTAAAGAAGTAATTGTTAACCAAAGGTTTGATACTGAGCCCTAATTACAGGGCCCAACCATTCATCTCTTTGCATTGTTTAAAAAGTCTGGCGTCATTGGTTGGAATAGAAAAATCAGAGTTATCATGGGAACTTTTGAATGCTAAGATAAACACACACAAGGTGGTCATGTAAGTCAAGTGACAGTAGTCTGAATCCTACAACAACCCCCCCCCCCCCCCCCAACACATACTGTTTAAGATACTTGTGCACAATCGAGCAGCTACTGGGAAATTCCCCTTTTGTTGGCAGAAATCGAACCACTTTGAAAGAAACAGCGTCTGGCAGGGAGACATGGCATATGAAAAGAATCCCTGCATAGCTCATTTTCCACTCCTACTCCTATGGCAGCCTTTTGACAATGTTTCCAGACAACACAACATGCTATATAACCTGTGATGCTCTGCCACCCTCTCCCACTTCCTCACCCATCTGGAAACACTGACCGAACGTTTGAATGCACATCAAAATCATCGTGCAGACCTGTCATCTCTCGACATACATTGTACTTAAAGTTTGTGTCGAGGAGTCTAAATAAGCACAATAAGTGTGCTTTAGATATGTTACTGTGTAAATGGAAAGGCTTTGAGAAAGCCACGGCATATGTGGAAATGAATACAACAAAAAAACGAGCACACAAACTAAATGACTAATTAAACACCCTCTTTTTAATTGACTTCATTTGCATAACATTCAGGCAATGAGCAATTGCAGTCCAAATCATTTAAAAGAAGCCTGTTTTTGATCTCACCAGTGAACTCTCCTTCTGTGTTGGTTTGGTTTCATTGAGCTGGAGAAGTGATGGAGTTTTCAATCACACTTGACACGAAGACACTTGAATGTCAATTTGGCATTGATCTCTGTGATCCTCAGTCATGCCTCACAGCATGGACTGACTGTCTCCCATTAGAAACCCAGCCTGGCAGCCTGGCCCGGCAACAGAACTCATTTTACAGGCCTAATTGAATTGGTGGTTTCCTCCTTTTCCAAGCACAGAGCACCCATTTTAAATGATGCTATTTAACAGGCAAAAAAAGAGAACAAAATAACAGAAAATGCAGCATTGAATATCTTAAAAACACTTTTCCCCACAAACACAACGACCACGACAAATTGTCTTTAGACTTTTGCAACTGCCACGTTTTGCCAAACAGCCATAAAATAAGAATGGAAATGTTCCCTGAGCAGCCATTGAAATGCGCAGCTCCCAGCTGTTGTCCTGTCCACCGTGTGGACATGGCTGGCTGTCAGCAGGCTAAGCCAACACTGCGCCTTGCATATGAAACAGGACATGGGCCTATATCCCCTTGGGGAGTTCACTTCCTCTGGGCCCCCACCACCACCACCGCCCAACCTCCCTCCTGAAACAAGTGGCCCCTTCAGCTGGAGGCCAGATATCCCAAGCAGCAGTGGGGGCTTCTCAGGGTTGGGGGTTGTTGGAAGTAAAAGGGGAAGTTTTAGGTCCTGCACATTAGAGAATGGCAGCCAGATATCGGAATGCAATGCCTTAGAGGCAAATATTCAAAGCTCACAAATAACAAACGTTTTGTTTCCTTTTGCCGTTTTCAGGCCTTTATAGCTCTGTGCTACAGAACAGTTGGTTCAGTTAGCTTTGATTACAATGAGCCACAGGATAAAGCTTGAAAACAGCCTGCAGGTATGAGTTCGGTGTCATTACAGTTACTTAATGGAGCAGCACAGAATCATTGGACAGATTCTGACTACTCCTTTGTCTCTAAACACATTGCTACAGAATCAAAATGAGTCGCTGGATTAGGAGGACATCTGGATTTAAGCATCCAGGTCAGGGTTAATATGTTTAATGAAAGCCAAGTAAAGAGTGTTTTCAGATAACATCAGGTAACATGCGTCACCTCACAGAAGGAGTAGCCGGTCTGGAATTATACGCACTGACTGCCGGAACAGGATCCTCACAAAAATTGAATCTCTGACATATACTTGCTGGTTTTGAACCAAGCATGAGTCAAGCTTGAGCTGGCTCGACAGCAAACAACCCCCCAGCCCCTCAATTCTCTTGCTCATATCTCGCTTAAACAGACGGGTTTTGTAGAAATCACATCATCTTGAGGGCAAATTATAAAGTTCACAACATACTAAATCTGAAGCCGCAACCCTTATCTAAACATCCGGATGCGGAAAGCCACTGATTATGTGTGCCACCCACATGTGTACCAGCCAGAAACCAAAGGACTCGCAGCCAGGGGCTGGCATCAACCACCCGGAGAACGGCTCCACACCCAGCTTATAAACTCATTTCAACAATTCAATAGTCCGCTGCATTAGTTGTTTACAATCAGAGTCGCGGTTCATATCCTCTAAGACTGGAACAGAGAATGCACTCTTAATGCAAACCCAAGCTCCTTCCTTCACTTCCACAAATGCAAGTACGTTGCAAAAAGTGAAAAGCTGTTTACACTCAAACGGTGTGATTCAGAGATATGCATGTCTCAGAAGGAATCTCTGAAAAGAGCATCTGCAAGGAGGGAAGTGCGACAATATAACTTCCTGTGTCTGTCTGCATGCGAGACTGCTGCTAACACTTTTGAAACAGCCTCATTAATATTCACAGAGCTGCCCGGTTACTCCGCTGACAGCACGCAGATGATGGCATTTTCTCGTGCGCTAGGTAGCAGGCAGCACGACACAGTCTAGCACTCTGCCTCACATCCTGCAAGAGCGTTTTCAAAGTGCCTTGGCTCTGCTGAAATGTGCTGACAAAGGGGAGCTCTGTAGTCATAAGTTAAGCAATATTCCTCAACTCCTACCCAGCATGTATTCCCTCATTAGCATTTCTTAAAGCAAGGTACTTGCGAGAGAAGTAGGAGGCTACAAATTAAAAAGCGGGGTAGAGGCTCAAATGAGCCTTGGGCTTAACACTTGGGTGCCCCGTCGGCACTTATAAAAATAGAAGAGGCCCCTAAAAGTGGGGCTCCTTGAGGTGTGCCCACTTGAGTCTGAATGAAAGTGTGTGCCAAGAGTGGGTATTCACCATGCATGGCAGGGCTTTGGCACTCTCTAGGACTTCAATGGTCTCCCTGATTTCTCTTTCTTTGGCAGATTCCTCTGAAAGAAGCCTCAGTGGAGAACTGGATGGGAGCTTCTTGTAAACACTTTTGCTTTCTGTGCCTCATCAACAAGTCTGCAGCACAGAAGTCCACTCTGGTTTCAATCAGATTGAAGTAAAAAGTAGGTAAGAGGGGGAGGGGAGTATGGGTGCGTGTATGTCAGAGGTGGGTGGCTGGCCTGGGGTAGGTGGATGTTTGGGAGGAGGGTCCGATGTTTGCTGAATGCTCTCCTTTGTTGGGATCATATTATGTTTCCACCACAATACTTCTAAACCCTGCTCCATCAACTCCATTCATGTGTAACAGCTCATGCAAATGGCTGCACTAGCCTTTTTTCTAGGGGTGGGTTGGGGGTGGGATTCCTTTTATCAGTCTACCACCCAACTACTCTCTCTCTCTCTCTCTGAAAACTCCTGCCGGCACACCAAAACACAGATTATAATCCCTTCACACACCTCTACAGTCAGTCAGCCCAAAGAGCAGAGCAGCAGGAACATGGAAAAAAGATTCAGATGTCTCTTCATTGGTCGGAAGCCTCGTATCTGATCACCTAGACCACAGGAAACATGCAGAGCCAAAAACCTGCATATATGCGCTAATTTAGATGATTCAAACATTTTAGAACTATCTCATGATATCGCTGATTATACCCACAGGAAGCCAGGCACATGACAACCAGACATATAGTACATTTCATGTGACACATAAGGCTCTCGCACACACACACCTTGTTGTAAGAAGAGTAATCCCAATGCTTTGGCAGTGTATCCCTCCCCATGGGAACACACGTGCAGTGAAAGAAATCTACACTGTGGAAGGATATCCCACTGGATAAAGGAATAATTATTTCCTCCCTTGGATCCATGTTTAATCGACACACTCCCCCTAACTTTTGTTTACCATTTCCCATTGAGCCATTTGTTAGTAAATGAGATTGTATTTACAGTACAGGCCAATAAAAGTGATCCTGAGAGGTGTTTCACAGGCAAATAATGGCTTTATTGCCACCAGAGGCGTGTTGTTGTCATTGCTGGATGAGGCCCAATTAGTCACAATATGTCAAAGATGGCCAAATAGGTTGACACATATTACACAGCAGGACATCAATACGATCCCAGGTTATTTTTGTAGGTGTGTAAGTGGCTCAGAATAACTGTGTTCATGCATTATTTGAGAGGGACAAGTTTCAAGGGAACCCTCTCAAGGGATTCCCACGAGCACAATTATGAACCAATACAGCTTTGTCCAATGGGGTGCAGGGACATTTGAGGGGACCCTCCATCCCGTTATTAAAAGTCACAAGTTACCAAGCAGTTAGATATTAATGCATTGTAAGGTGTATATCAAACGTTAAACTCAGTACTGTGCATGAACATTTAAGAAAAAACAACTACTGCATAAACTCGGATCAGAAAGAGCAAACCAAAACCCGCAGAGCAACATAGAAAACACAGAATTTAGAGCCCGTGGGGGAGTAGTGTGGTATGAGGACCAACTCACCCTGGACGATGCTTTCCTCTTGTACTTGTTGGCGAAGTCAAATTTCTCCTTGATCTCGTCCAGAAGCTGCTCCATACGGGCCTTCTCCTCTTTCCCCGAGTAATCCTGGCCCAGGAGAATGTACGCCCTCCAGTTGGCCGAGTCGAAGCCCCAGTGGCAAGTCCTGTTCTCCTGTGCCTTGTGACTGTGCACCACGAACTTATGGGTAGGGTACATGAGTCTGCAGTCCATGCACTGGATGCACGCTGCGTTGGGGTTGGTGTACAGCTCCGGCACGAACAACCCCTTGCACTTGCCGAAACACTCGTGGTAGACTTTGAAGCTCCTCTCGGTGAGCTCCAGCTCCAGGGAGCCTCCGCTCAGCTCCTTCTTGCAGCGCGGAGGGTAGGCGCCTCCGTAGATCAGGGCGTTGCAGAGCCGCTCGGAGTCCGTCTTGGTGATGAGACCGCAGGACGGTGCAGAGAAGGGCAGGATCCCCATGACTTTGAGGATCTCCAGCTGGTCCGCCGTGCACCGGGAGCAGTAGATGTGCAGATCATCGCAAACTGAGTTGATCTGCTGCAGGGTGAAGTCCCGCAGCACCGTGTTGAGGATCTGCGGCAGACACAGTCGCTTCTCCCCGCCGACCACGAAGCAGGAGATGGTCTCGCTCTCCAGCACAGTCTCGCACCTCTCAGTGGAGCGGTCCGACGGAATAAACAGCGGGCCCGGCATCACCGGGGGCGGCAGATGCTGCAGAGCCGGCTCGGGCTCCTTTCCGTCCTTCTTGAACAGGAGCTCATGTTGCCACCGGTTAGAGAAAGCCGCCGGTCCGCCCAGAGAGATCATAGAGCTGAGGTGAAACTGCTTGAGAGTTTGTTGCAGTCCTGGGTGAGGCTGGAAGCTCTGCCGATTTACAGTCTCCATGTTTTTCCTTCAACTTTAGAAGCGTAAATCCTTCTGGTCGTCGACAGTGAGTCACGAGTATCTATCCGTCTCCGAACCTGGTAAATCCACGGTGTCCCAGAACTGACCAAAAATGCGAAGCGCTTCATGAAACATCCAGTAAAAAAAACCCAGAAGGCGAGTTCACAGTTTTATTCCCAAGTCTACTGAGGGTACACCGGCCAGTCGCTCCCTGCAGCGGGTCGCCGACTGTCCATATCTGAAAAAAGGCTCTCCAAACTCAAGAGAAGTTCCGTTTGTCGAGTTCCAAAACAAACAGGCGAAAATAACACAAAAGCGGGGCTGTGAGTCGAAACAGCTCAATAAAAAAAAATCCTTATTTGAGGCTCTTTCCGCTGTCGGTGACTGCAGAAATCCACTCCGCGTGCCCCCGCAGTTCACTCTGACTGTATTGAGAGAAGTCTGCGAGGCAGGCTGCTCGCGCTCCCTCGTTCCATCGCTCGCTCGCTCTCTCTCTCTCTCTCTCTCTCTCTCGCTCTCTCTCTCTCGCTCTCTCGCTCTCTCTCTCTCTCCCAGTCTATGGCTCTCTCTCTCTCTCACTCGCACTCTCTCACGCGCGCCCCCTCCCTCTGTGTTTGTGTGTCTGGCTCAGTCATTGAATCCCAGCCAGGAATGTGAGTGACTCTGCAGGCAGGCTCGGCTCTTCCAGGAACTAGCAGTCACCCCCCCACTGCCCTGCAGAGTGGATGAGAGGAGGAAGAAGCGAAGGGAGAGAAGGGAAGACAGTGCTGCGTTCATGTAATGTGGGAAAAGTAGAAAACTTTAAACTACGGTAAAAGTAAGCCAGCACTTAATGTTTCTTAGTATACAATTTCACCCTACTTCTTCTCCTATATAAGGATACTTTTATTATATTATGTTTACTTTGACAACTAGTTGCAGATTTAAATTGTGCATAAAACCAAGATGCTACACTTAATGTTAATGCATTAATGTTAATAACACAATATGCTACTTTTGCACATATTGCACAGTAATAATAATAAACCTATTGCCAATAATTAAAGTAGACAAATATTTCTGTAGGCTGGATGTTAAGTGATCCATTTTCTATACCTTATTCGACCATGTTTCAGATGGATACAGTGTACGCTGCTTTTATCTACCATGTTTAATTTGACAGCTAGTGGCAGATAAAAAATGGGCCAACAACCAAGGTGCTACACTTAAACGTTAATGCATCAATAATAATAACACAGTAGGCGACTTAATCATATAATAATAATAATAATAACAATGGCATACAAGAAGACAGTTTAACTATTTTAAATAAATTAGCCTAGAGTTCTGAAGGCTGTGTCTACATAAAATGTATTACTGTCGGGTTTTTTTCTCAAAAAGCCCTACATGACTTTGATTTGCACTCTCATTAAAAATGTTTTACATTCTAGTTGTTCTATTTGCTCTTTTACTACATGAATAGATCATTTTGTAGTTTTTCCATCACTGAGGTCTTGAGAAAGTGAGTGTCCGGTGCTGAAACAGAAGACTATCTCAATTAAAATCAATAAAGCTTTGACTAATGCTGCGTTCATATCATATGTTGGTTTAAGTCATGTCTTGCAGTCTTGTAATAGCCTACTATTTTACCAGTTGTTGACTGTGTTTGGATTTAACATGCCGTTTTATGACTGCCGACTTTTTGGCCTCAACGTCAGTGTGGCCATAGAGTGGTGCAGGAATGAGTCCTTAAACGTGGGAATGAGTTTGTTTGTTTGTTTGTAGCCTTTATTTAACCAGGTAAAATCCCATTGAGATCAACGATCTCTTTTTCAAGGGTGACCTGCAGCACATTGGTTACACATAAAAACAACAGAAAACAAAAAGGACACATACAACATAATTACAGGGGTACAAATTACAACCTATTCACAATGACAGGTATCACATAACATTTAATCTATCTGAGCTTTAAAATGATGCAGGGGAACCAAAATGCTCAGTTTAAAAAAAAAATTGCATAGTGTTCCAAGCTAGAGGAGCAGCGCACATAAAAGCTTTCGTCCCTAAGTCAGTCCTTGCACTTGGCACATGTAATAAAAACACATCCTGGGATCTCAGGCAATAGCTACTTGCCACTCTCTGTGAGATCAGAGAGCAGATATAAGTTGGTAGTTTACTCAGCATGGCTTTATATATGAACATGTACCAATGACTGGGCCTCCGTACAGTTAGTGAAGGCAGACCTGCCCTGGCATACAGGGTACAGTGATGAGTAAGTACTTTACAGTTAGTAACAAATCTCAGCGCACTGTGATAGGCGGCATCTAACTTGATCAGGTAATGGGCAGGTGCATCATAGATCAAATCACCATAGTCCAGCACAGGTAAAAAGGTCACAGAGACTAGCATTTTCCTGGCCTCAAGTGAGAAACAGGACTTGTTTCTGAAAAAGAAACCTAGCTTCAGTTCCTCAGTGAGTTAGCATTTCACCAATTCCGGTTCCCTCGTCTTGAAGTCAAACACTTTATAGATGCCTGTTTAACACAAGCTGAAGAGATGTTCACGTTTTGGCCTACGACATAAAATACGTAATTAAATACACCACTGGTGAATGTCTGAAGGTTCAATGCGTCATAAAAAGTGAATAAATGAGACTATACTGAACATCAAACTGCCTTCACTGAAAAAAATGAAACGTTGGCTTTAATTAAATGTATTATGTCGAAAGATTTCACATAACTGTATTGTTGCTTTCAACTAACCTAATAAAGTTATGTGAAATTTGCGGAAATAATACATTTAATTTAAGTCAACGCTTCAGTTTTTTCAGTGTTTAGTGATGTCCTTTGTTTATTTCATGGATGTTTACTTCATCGACGTGGCTTTAATAAATAGAGATTATCCTGCTGAACAAAACGTGAAAGTAACATAAACATTAGTTTGCCAAATATCTTATTGTCTGCACATTTAAATACATTTTGTTGAGGGAGCCCTTGAGATGCTTACTTTAGGGTCCACCTAAAAAAAACTGCACCACTCCATTCACCAGCTCAAATAATCCTGAGGTGAGCAGGATTTGCAAACAAGAAGCTCATATTTACAATTTTTCCCATGGGCCCTGAATGTAGCAGAAGAATAGAGTGTTTCTGTGAATCAGTCGGTTGAGGGCTGCAGAGAGGAGCCTGCAGAGGATGGGGAGGGGTGGGGGGGGGGCTGCTCTGTGAGACAGGACACTTTTAGCTTTGGAAGGGGAAATACAAACTGCACCACTTCTTCCTGAATGTGTGAGAACCGTTTGGCAAGAAACGTAAAATAAACACTTTTCATGTGTTGGCAACTGTGAGAGACCATCTTTTGAATGAAGGGAAGATTTTTTATATTTTTCACAGATTAGCTAATAGAAACCGTTCAGTGGCAGTCAAAACATAACCACAGTCAAACTATTCTTTCCATTCCATTTATTTGTACTTTTACCCTTAGAAATGACATTCTCTTCTCGTTTAATCACAATATTTAACATAGTTTCACATCTATGCAACACATTTTCAGTTAGCATTGGATTAGATTTATTTAAACACCAATATGCTTCTTGAGTATTCATTTGCAAGGATAAGTAGGTGATTTGGGTTTTGGAGGGCACATTATGTATAAAATAACATCTCACTTTATTTTTAAATTATCCTGAGGACTTGTTTCTTTCTTACATTGTGTGTTAGAGCACCATACCTCTAAAGCATGTTACAGGAAGTGGAGGAGGTACAGTGAATGAGAAGTAATGTATTAAGAATGAATGCTTAGAACATCAGGAGGTCATGTGTCATCCCCAGTTGTTTATCTCCAGCCCTGATGGAGCACTTTGGTGTTCCTGTGGCATCCCCTAGCCAAACATCGCTGATACTGCAACATGATGTGGGGGGGAGGTAACATCAGCACTGCAGCACAGCAGCTTCTGAGGTGGATTCTATATTTAAACATTTTGAAGTACATTTGGAATTTGTTGTACTCCTTATAACATTTTGCACATTTCTGCACAGGCCTCCACCATAACACACTGCAGTTTGTCATATCTTAAAGTTTTGTGGGTAACACTGATGTAACACTGTCACCAGTAACTGGTTTGTGGCGGTCCCTGATGTGCTTTTTTTATAAGGGGGGAATTTTAACCATGTCACCAGGTCGTTGTCCTGTAGGGGGCGTATGAGAGTCAATGGTGCCATAGTTTGCCACAGTTGCTTCTTGAATTTTAGAGTTATAGAGGATTAGTCCTTGAATGTCAGTGTCTGAGTGTGTTTTATTATTTTGTTGCCAGGAAGAGATGGTTGCAAGCCATGCAATAATACCAAGTCAAGTACATTTTATCTATATTGCCCAATGGGATAAATGTGGAGGCTTTACAATCTGTACAGGGAAAAAGTTCAGGGAAACCTCAATAAGACAACCAGAAAGGGATCCCTTTCCCAGGTTGGATATACATGCAAGTATGTTGTACCATGATAATACAAAATACAACATAAAAAAGTCATATGACTAATTCAGAAGTGAACATATAAACAGCTATAAGACGTTTAGCAGCTTCCTTCTGTCGCCAAACAACCTCCTCTCCACCATGTGACCTTGAAGAGGACAGGCAACACATTCCCACACGAAGCAAAACTGAAGCACATCATGGAGACAGGAGAATGACATAAAAATAGTTTGAGTGATTAATTATTTTCATTGTTAGGACCAGGTTTAAATCATTTAGACCAGTGGTTCTCAACTGGTGGGTCGCGGACCCGTTTCGAGTGGGTCGCAGATGTGTGAGTGAATAAAAGTCAAACTTTTATTTTGAAGGCCCGATTTTCTAACGCTGTGTGAGTTGGACTGGAGACCATAAACGGTTCATAAAAATGAACACGTAATGAAATATGACCCCCGGTTTGATGATTGACAGGTCACAGAACTATCTGTCCTAACCCACAAAGTAATTCACACAGACTCTCCTCTTTGCTCTTCTCTCTGTGAGGAGCAGCAAGTTCAGCTGTCAGAACAAAGTGAAAAACAAACAATGGCATCAAATATTATTAATATGTCGGGTAGTAATAGATTTATTTATTTTCTTCTCGAGTGTACCAGAATGCGTAGTTTATATGTTAGTATTTCTAAAAATCTCCTGGGGGACAATCCCCCCAGACCCCCTGCTGGGGTTGGGTTTTCACATGTCACATTTTTCACGTGTGGTGAGTTTGCAGGATTGGCTCCAAGTCTGCCTTTTTATTCAGTACAATACAAGTGTGCCTTTTTATGTTATAGAGTTCAGCTTTCATTCTAGAAACTTGATGACCATCATCTCATTAAACCTTTTTTAAAAGCATTCTTTAGTTCTGTGAAGGGATATGAGGGATATATGCACTGTACTTCACTTTAATTAATATTGTGTGCTGAAAAGCGTATATATTACAGCACGATTTTTTGTTGAATAGATTTGAGTGGTTCAAAATTTCGGGTCGCGATTTATTGAAAAAGGAGAAAAGTGAGTCCCGAGGCCTGACCAGTTGAGAACCACTGATTTAGACCACATAGGGCCTACCAACTACATGAAAGTGAAGTCTATTTATGAAGTAATTAAAAAATATACTTTTTTTTAACACTTAAAGACTTCTAAAGAATCACAAATGTTCATTTTCTAGCTACAGCTGCAATTAGTTGTTCATTTAGGAGTGTAATGCTCTTTTCAATGATTTTAAATCATTTCTTAAAGTATTTTGTTGCCATGGCAGCACTCTGGGAATGTCACACTCCTGCCCTTGGACTCAACAAGATTTACTTTAGTTTACAATATAATTATAACCACATTCACCAAAGGTCTAAGCCTTATTGTTCTAACCAAATAAATGTATTCCCAATAAAAATGCTAGCGTCTGGATGTGGTTAGCCTAATTTTAGCTTTTCACATTTGATCTAATGTGTGTAACAGTGACAGTTTGTGGGTTTGGGGAGTAACATGCTGGAAGTTGTTGGTGAACAACAGTCAGGTGCTGTGACTGTGTGCAGCCGCCTGAAGTGTCACAGTGAGGTCATCATGATACCTTGGTGTCTAAAAAGACACTAAAACTGAGCTCAATGTCACACTCTGACCATTAAGCCGTGGAAGATGCATAGAAGTATTTGGCACTGACTGCAGATGGATAAACTATTAAAACAAAAAAACACCTTACTCCTTTTTTCCCCACAAATGTAATAAAACAAGATTTAAGAGATTAGAGATGGTAGCAGCTTTAGGAAACAAACAAAACAAAGTCACTACCCACAAATATGTTTGAAAATTTAAATACTTTGACACACATATCCAATACAGAAATATAAACGTATTAATATAACTTCAAAGTTATTTCATGGCTCCAGAGATGTAAACTAGGTTTATTTATTTTTTATTTTGACAGGGCCAGGCTAACCACATCCTGCTCCCACCATGTACACAGTGATCTGAAACTGACATTAATCTTCTCAACTCACTGTCAGAAATGTTGAACTATTCAGCATCGGAGTCCCTCAGGGCAGAGTGCTCAGCCCTCTCCTGTTCCATGTTCCCACACGTCCTCGGACCACCCACGGTACAACCCCAAAATAAAGTGATTAGAGATTAGATAAATGTGTTTTAGATGTGGTGTAAAAGAGGGATTACTTATGCATTGCACCTGACCATTTACATAACTAATCCACCAGCATGGCAGTGACATCATGACAAGACTCACATGATTTTGCTTCCCCACATAATGAGGTAATCATTAATACATCTTTAAGAAATTAAAATGTATATATTTTAAGAAATAGCTAATTTTTCTACTGTGGTGTCTATTTTTAAACTAACCCTAACCCTTATTGTCTGTTAGTATGGTACGCACCTCAGCACATTGAATTACATTTGGCAGCAAAGATCATCTATAACTAATAGTTGTATCCCACTCTTAAAGATTTCAAATACTGTCAGATCAATGAATAATACAACCTTTTCTTTTAAATCCTTTCCTATGCGTATATCTGATGTGATATACAAATGTTTTCCAGATTTGATACACCATTAGTGTTTTAAATAAACTGCATTGCCTCATGATACTTACTGTTGTGTGTATTTATTTGATGTTTATGTGAGTGTATGTGTGGGTTCTTATTGTTAAATTAAGCATTTTAAAATCACACCTCAATGTCTGGACAACATACTCCTTCTCAATGACAGCAAAACTAAGTTAGCCATAGGATGAAAAGTATAGAGAACAACATGTATTGGAGAACTAAATAGTTATTTACCACCTAAAAATGCCCACATTTTTTCCTCACTCATGTTCATTACTTGCTTTAAAAAAAACAAGTAAATACTGATTTGTCATTATAAGATAGTATTAATTGACATCAACCACTGAAATAAAGAAAACATTTTAGAAATGATATGAACAGCCCATGATGGACTATTCTAATCAAATCCTAGAAATGATGGAATATTGGCCCCATACAGGGCCTGACTACAGCAGAACAAATGCTTTGTTGACAGTCAATTATGAATAATAGTTGTTGACATATAACGTCTGCTCTAAATTATACAGTCAATGCACTATACCCATTATGCTGGGCAAATTACAGTAACTATCTGTAAAGATGTTTGTAGTGGGTTTTTTGTGCATTTTGTGGTATTTAAATAAAAAAAAGACTGCTAACTAACAGTGTAGCCTGCTAAATAAGCTGCATCACATTACATTTCATTTCCTGAAAGCTGATGCTTTTATCCAAAGTGACTCATTCAACCAAGAAGATACAAACTCAGAACAGCAAGTACATTTGCTTCAAATAAAACAAACCAGTGACCCGAATGTTTTAATAACTACAATTTTAGGTTAGGTTTATTGGCCAAGGTGCAGCAGAATCAGCTGGGTTTTCAGTCTGCGACGGAAAGTGTGTAGACTTTCATTAGTCCTGATATCAGCCAACAATTTTGGAGCCAGCATAGCCAACAGTCGTGTTTATGTTAGGTGAAAGACACATAAAAGATGAGATTTCTCTGATATCTGTGCAGCATATTACCCACAGTGCACTGATAGTGACTCAGTAAGCAGTGTGCTGTCAGGGGTCAGATGGCTGCAGGTCTCAGGACAGGCTGATCAGTGCAGGCATGAAGCCATTCCTCCAGCAGTACTGCATCACTCTATGTGTGTGTACATTAAGTGGTAATGGATACAAAGCTTGTGCTTCCATCAGCCTTCTCACTCTATCGAGGTCAGAGCTGCTAGACAGTATCGAGTGTGAGCCAAGCCGTTTTCAATCATTCATAACGCTGCCAGCATGCAGTGCTTGTCCTCTTGCTCTCCTTTTTTCATCTGTGCACCTCATTTACCCGCACACTTTTACCTGCTGCCCTTCCCTCTCCTTGCACATTATCTGCGAACATGAGGGTCTTGCTGGATGTGATGGCCATGACTCCAGGTCTTCTCTTGTTTTTCATCCAAGCAAAAGCTGCGTTGCATAATGTTTTTAGCAGAGTTACTTTGTTATTGCATAGCAATGGATTTGCAAGTATGAATTGTTTGGCAAACTCCTGTTGCTGTTTTCGGGGACGCTCTGACAACAGTCACAGTCACATGGGCTGTTATTCAGGCCTGCTGCCTGCTTCCACACCTCCACACACCCGGCTCATCGCTGTTTAAAGTGGGCGGGATTGTCAACATTTCTGTTTTGGAGAGTTACTCAAATTCTGGGATGCCTTTATGCTAAACTAAACTAACCACATCTTGACTCATACAGACTTGAGATCCTGGCATCTCACAGTGAAGAAACTTCTAAAGTTGTGAGTCATTTGTCTTCCCTAATTTAATTACAGCCATAACTAAGTATTCAAATAAGAATTATTTTTTCTTTTTACATAACTAATGCCTCTTACCTAATGTCCTCTTGGTTCGGCTAAAGCCCTGCGACCCTTAAAAAGGAGAAGTGGCCAGCTGATGGATGGATGTCAAATGGGCAGAATCCTATGGTTCTATGGATAAGAAAGGACATTGGGACACAGATGACACAAAGTACAGAATATAATTTTAAAGTCTTCTTCTTGCCATTAAAACCCTTAATGGTTAGACAGCATCCTATCTTAAAGAGCTCAGGGCATTGTGTTTTCAGAATGCTGTTATTAGTGAAAGCCTATCCAGCTCCTCTTCTGTGCAGTGGCAACTCGTCATTAGGGTCAGGTACAGCCCCACCTAGTGTCAGCAGAAAGTAATGCAAATAATAATTCCAAAAATATGCAAAAAGAATATATGTTAAAATATATTTTAAGATCATGTTTAGTCATCTGAATCATCTGTACATTGCTGTTTTAGTCTGCGTTCTTCCAATTAGTGTCCACAGTGTGCCTATTGAGCCGTGTTGAGCGATGTGGTGCAAGCCCCTCTCTCTGTCTGCTGTCAAAATGAATGGGTGCTGTAAAAACTACACTGCGCATGCTCAGAGTATTTTTCTATTCAATGTGTGCGGCAAAAAAATAAGCGTTGAAAAAAAATTGAGCGTGTATGCTAGTGGAGCACGCTCGTGAACTGTTATTTGCGCATAAGATGAGGCCCCCTCCGCAAGAGTTGAGGCCCCACGCAGTCTGCGTGATCTGCGTGTAAGGAGGGGAGGCCCTGGGCTTAATCATTTCCTTTTTGATAAATCTTATAGTTAAGGCTGGCTCGGGCTCACCTTGAACCAGCCCTTAGTTATGCTGCTATAGGCTTAGGTTGCAGTCGAATTGTCCAAAAATCAGCTCCTATCGTCTATTCCTTGACCTCTGTGTGAAACGTCACAGGGTTAAGGGATAGTGGGTAGGAGAATTCAAAAGGACTTAGGAGAAGAGACTGCGGTGCTTTGAGAATCCGACTGCACTTTCACTATCCGTCGTATTTATGATGCGCCAGCAGACGTCATAAATACGCGTCTGCTGGGGAAACTACAGATCTCTATACAGCGGACTACAACATGGATGTATAATAAGAACGGCAGACTACTGTAAACTCATCTAGAGACTCTGCACCGTGCTCTGATGCTGTTGTTTTATGCTTTATGAACGTGCAGGACAGAGAAACATGTATTCTTCATGACCAAAGTTGGAATTTAAATAAAAAAGTGAAGTGAAACTTATGCTTGTCACCCTCTCCCTCCGGTCAACACGTATTAATCCACATGAATCCCAATACGTATGATTGTATGAAAAGATCTTAAAATAAATACAAATGTATTTATTATAAACGTGTTAGTCCTTAAAGACCCAGTGAAGTGTGCGCCGGTGCATGATCTGTTATGCTAATACGTATAGTAATGACCAAAATTGTCCATTGGAACCCATATCAAAGATGTTGGAATAGCAACGAATTTGACGAGTTGGAATTTTCCGCTGGGAAATCCGCAGTCGACCTCCGCCTTCGTGGGTGTGGCTTGCGATCTACTGCGTGACGTCAGAAGATGGGCTCAGCCGAAGTGTTTACATTCACCACCGTTCATTTTGTCTCTGTTTCAAAGTGGAATTTACCAACGTTTTTGAGCGAGTATTTTATTGGAAAGTGTTTCGCAGTCGACTGGAAGTGATTGCCAATCGAGGAAACCTGACAATGGAGGCGACAGTGAAGAAAAAGGGAGGAAAAACACACGGGAAGCGATGCATTGCCGCTGGCTGTGGTAATGTCAATTCTGCCGAAGTGGCGATGTTTCTGTTCCCAAAAGATGAAGGTGAGTGGCTGGTGTCATTGTTTCGTAGATTCGTAGATTGTTTATGAAAAATAAAGGCCACTGTGTTTGTGTTTACTAACAAGACTATCATGGCGGCGGCAGAGCTCAAGTCGAGTTTCTCCGCCTGGAGATATTCTCACTATTTCACTTTTGTCGAGCACAAAGAAAAGAACGTTTTAGTTAAATGTAAGTTGTGTCTTGGCGGGTCAAAGATCCTATCGACTGCCCAAAACAGCAATTAAAATCTGTTGAAACATCTGCAGAAACAACATGCTGGGACGAAGCTAGTAGCTAAGACCACAGACCCAGACTCATCCGACGCCACTCCACCTCCACCTAAGCAACAGCGGCTGGATTGGCACTTTGAAACATATCTTTGTGTTTGTGTTTGTATAGACCACATTGCTTAGCAGAGTTCAGTGATGCAAATGCATGTCAAGTTGATCAACAGGTTGTATTATTCTCCGATGCAATAACAGTACTGAAATGAAGGCTACAGTATAAGGGCATTAATGGGTGCCCTTTTTTAAGTAACTAAAAAGTTACTTTTCACAGTAACGCATTACTTTTTGGTGTAAGTAGTGAAGTAACTAGTAATTGTAACTAGTTACTGGTTTTCAGTAACTAGCACAACACTGCATGTGAACATGAATGTTGCATCATGCTATGAACAGATGAATGTATGATCAGGTGATGGCCAATCCTGTGTGTAGATCTACTCTAGATCTATGACAAAATATTGTCCTCAACTAAATTGACTTCCATGGCCACTTTCCTCATCTATCCTGTCCGAAAAGCTGTCAAAATCACTCATTTCTCTCGCACCAGTATCACTTTCCGAAGTCTCCGCCATGTTTACAATCACAACTGGGCCCATCTTGTGACGTCACAGCCGCTATCGTCTGCAGCAGCGGTAGGCTCAGACGGCCGTTCACGGGATGAAAAATTTGCGATGTTTATCTCGTCCCTCGCACTTCCTAAAAAATTATTTTAGCCATGAACAGGTACAATTATATGTAAGAAATGAAACTGCCATTTCATTTTGGCGCAAAAAAATGCACTTCACTGGCACTTTAACCTATCACTGTGTATATCACCATTCAAACATCTTTTAAAAGTTTAAGAAACCCCACACAGCTGACTGAGCTGAGTAAACCCTATGAAATGTTGACTTTATTTGATCATTTCAGTAAAAAAGTCACGTTAATATTTCGCCTTTTGATTATTATGGTGTTGAACGTTCAAAACAAAGCACTTTGGCAACTTACCACATATGTTTTAAAAAGCTTAATAAGCACCGTAACTTTCATGATACTAATTTCTCGGTCATAATCAGTTGTTTCCGTGAACGGCCGAATGTTGTGTGATGGTAAATGCTGCGGCCGCAAGGCATTGTGGGGCAGCATTTTCTCCTTTCTTTTCGTAAAGGAAGATCCAGTGTTTCCTAAGCTAAAGGAAGGAAGTTTCAAACCTCCTTTCCTATCATCTAGAGAATTCGAACGGCTCTTATCATGGCTGATACCGGGTCATTTCACTCCGTTAGCTAAACTGACTATTCGACTGCAGCCATAGATTGTCCTCATCTCCCAAAACCCAGGGGGTGTTTCCCTAACTCCGAGTCTGCACTACATCCTCCAAACATATAACAGCAACATCAAGCCTAAAGCCTAAAGGAAGCCAAAGCTGAAATGAAAGGATTGAGGCATACCACAATGGACGACTGAAAGGCTATTTGAAATCGTTTAAAGATTGGGGTTTTATTTTCTCAAGCGTAAAAAAAACAAAAAAATAAGTCATCAGTGAAAGAAGGCAGAGGTGACTGCTATTGCTGGGCCATTTGCTTTAAAATGAGGCGCATTTCATCTCAAAGGTGGCTCTCCACCTAGAAGCAAGAAGACATAAATTGACCAGGGACAGAACTAAGAAGATCAACTTAACTTGGAAGGAGGCTCAGGACAGGGAACGATGGAGGGAATTAATTGGGGTCTTATGTCCCAAAAGGGGCAGAGAAAATAAAGTAAATAAATAAATAACTAGTTTGAGTCATATATAGCAATATTTCAATATGTTGCTTATGCACGTGCATGGTTTTGTGTTCTTCTTATTCCATGGAGAAGTTGCTGTTGTTGTAACCTCCCAAACACTCACACGTGTATTTCTTTAACTTAAACAGTCAAGGCTGCTGCCTCACTTTTATTCCCCTCATCATTTTCGCTGTCACCATGGCAGCGGAGCACAACACAGCATCACGTGAAACGGATGACATAAGGTTTCTTTCCAGGCGCCGGACTGCTTTTTCCCAGAGTAGCACTGTGTACCACAGGCCTGGCCCGCTGCTCTGCTTTTGTGTTTCTTCCCCTCTGTGGTTGAGGTAAAAAAAACCTGATTTGCCGATGTCAGCAGTTCAGCAGCACTCCTTCTGGAATACTCATCTTGTGGCACTGCTTCCAGAAAATGCGCTCACCTTATTTCAAAGTGGCAGGTTTTCCCATAGTGGTGTTTTCCATTCTTTTAAATAATGCCCGCCTCTCCGCTTTCCTTCCGCTCAGTCCAGCTTTCCCTTGTCTTTTTCCATTGCATAATTGTAGCCACTCTCCGTTGGTCCCTCTCTTCTGGCCAAAAGCTTTAAAGGCTCAGAAAATCCCAACATTACTATGACTTCACTTTCCACTTTATGTGCGTCCTTGCAGAGAAAGTATGATCGTTACAGTTAGTGTGCTTGTATGATCCTCCTTCAGTGTGCAATGAGTATAAATCTCTGTGCAAGAGTGACATATATTTTTGCATCTTGTATTATTGGCTCTTCATCATGTTGTTTCATCCTGAATGTCATACATCATACACATTGATGAGCTCTTTCCATTTTGCACCGCTTGTTCAGGACTGGGTGGAGGAGGCAGCAGGGTTAGCAAGATAATCCAGATGTTTGTTTCCACAGCAACGTCTTTAAAACAATACATTTAATTCAAGATTTAAGATGTCTTTCTTCTTCTTTCTTGTGTATTTTTTGGGGGTTTTAGGCTAATCTAAATTGCCACTTTAACAGCAACTCAATCTATAATAAAAATACTTTGAAATGGTTCTATACGATAACATGATATTATGCAATAATATAAAACACTTTAACAACATATCACTTCAGCTGTGCAGATAGGGCTATGGTTAATGTATTGTTTTTCTTTGCAGTGATTTTATTTAATGACTTGAAATTAGGGATGCTCCAATCGATAGGCCGCCGATCGATATCGGCCAATACTCACTCTCTGCCGATCGATCGGTGCTGTCTAAAAATGCCGATCGCGAGAGCCGATCGCATGACGTAAAATGATGACGTAAAATACATGACACTTTTCTCTGTGCGCAGCAAAACAAGCTCGCCAAAATGGCTTCACCAGTCTGGCAGTATTTTAAGGTGTCCGAAAATGACAATAAAATAGCGGTATGCAACGTGTGAGAAGCAGAAATCCTGCAGCTCCACCCGCTGTGACGGACCGGTGAGCGGAGCGAAACACACACTAATGCCTCATTCACACCAACGGTGTTTCAGGGCCGGTTCGGAGCTGGAGCTTGAAAAGCAGCGGGTTTTCCTGTTCACACCGCAGCGGAGCAGCCTCTTAGCTCCGGAATCCGGTTCGTTTCAAGGACCAAAAAATTGTCCGGCTAGAGCAAAAGCACCGCATACGTCACGCTTACGTCGAGGCGGGGGCAGGGGCCTACGGAATCGGAATCGTCGTTGAAGTTGATGATTATGATTGTAAAGCAGTTTTGAATGTAGGGGGGGTTTCCGCGCGGTTTGGCTTTATGAAGCAGGCACGCAAACAGTTACGTCATGACGCAAACGATGACGCAATGACGCAGCAACAGTCGGGCTCTGAGCGGTGTGAAAAGAGCCGGAGCTAAACCGAAGAACCGGTTCTGAACCTGAAAAGCTCTAGCACGGAGCTTGAACCGGAGTTGCGTTGGTGTGAATGAGGTATAAGTGAGACCTAACACACTTAGCCATTGTATCTACCTCTGGAACAAGCTAAACTAGTTATAAATATATTTATTCTTCACTGTCGGGTCACTCATTACTGGATCAGCAAGCTGCATGAGATACTGACAGGCTGTCAGGAGAGAGAGGGTGCGTTTCACTTCGGTTAAATGGATTCCTTGCGTCCCTCACTTGCGTCGTTTCCCTGCGACTAGTCCCTCCCACCAGGGAAGCATGGAGAGACGCAAGGAAACCACGAGAAGCAGGGAAATGAGTTTTAAGAGCAATGGGACATAGTTTCCTCCGGAGCGTCACGTGAAGCGACGTCCATTTGTGATGACGCCACACATCGTCTGACAGCAGCCAGATCAGTGCATGTACTGCATCGTCCAATCAGTGAACGATAAACAGTAAGGGGGGCGGGGCGAGTGTATGAGGATTTCACCGGAGGATGGTCTGGTAGTTCCTCGATTATCGCTCCTCCGTTATCGCTCCTCGATCCTCCGGCACAAATAAGGCCACTGGGACGCTACTCAAGATGGCGCAGACAAATCAACTTCCGGTGATACCGAGACCGAGGAGCGAGGAAATGAAAAATAAGAGAAGTGAAACGCACCCAGAGAGAGGGGGAGAGAGGAAAAGAGAGAGCTTCCGCTAATTTCTCCCGTGTTATTATCCAAAGTTAAAGGTGGGGTAGGTAAGTTTGAGAAACCGGCTCGAGATACACTTTTTGTTATATTCCATGGAATGCTCTTAACATCCCGATAGCAATGAATATCTTAAAGTGGTTGTGACACCATCCCACCTACTGTTGTGCAATGCAATGTTGGGCTACTAGTCATCTCGAACCATCAGTTTAAAAATGAATTTGCGATACCGTATTGATAAATATCAATAATTTGGAATATCGCGGGAAAAGTCCATCACTCAGTTTCCTTTTTCGGGACGAAGGCGGAAGTGCGTCACAAAGGGCCATATTTATTCTGCTCCCATTGAGCCAGACAGGGACAGAAGGGATTTGTCACGCGTAGAGATGGTTCGACGATGCGTTGTGTCTGGCTGTTCCAATACAGCAAATGAGGAACTTAACATCAGCATACATAGCTTTCCAACGGATGTCAAGCGTCAGCGCACATGGGAGAAAAACGTGCCGAACACAAGGGCTGGCTGGTCTGTGATGAACCCCACACCGACCTACATATGCAGCGCCCACTTTCTGGCCGAGAATTTCGAGGAAAGGCCTTTGTTGATGGCTGAAACTGGGATTGATTTTTCGCGAAGACGGATTCTGAAGCCGTCAGCAGTGCCTACTCTCTTTCCCACGCCTTCCCAAATCCGTAAAGGCCGCAAAGACTTCGCTAACCCCCCAGCTAAACGCCCCCGAAGTGTCTACTTCGAGCAACAAGAGAAAACTCAGGTAAGAACAACAACCTTTAAACGTGATGTGTTTTTTAGGATACTGTGTGTGTGTGTGTGTGTGTGTGTGTGTGTGTGTGTGTGTGTGTGTGTGTGTGTGTGTGTGTGTGTGTGTGTGTGTGTGTGTGTGTGTGTGTGTGTGTGTGTGTGTGTGTGTGTGTGTGTGCGCGCGCGAGGGAGGGAAAGAGTCGGGGGGGTTGTCGTCTCCACTGTCCGACTCGGAGTTCATTTCATCCGATTCAGAGGCATATGGTTCGAATCTGTAGGGCATATAGTCAATATCGTCTACGAGGCTATCACTGTCAGATGCTTCATCCTCATATGAGCTCTCAGACACATTCAAAATTAAACTACAATCGCAGTCGGAGCTTGCTGCTGTGTGCGCCATCGTTTGTTTGCATACAGATACTGGACTCCGGAAGCATTCGCCTTCCCTCTGTGACGCGGCACACCTTTTCGCGGGAGTTTAAGAATCCCAGAGCAGACCCAGAGAAGATCCAGAATATGGTCACATTGAAGGGCAGATTAACGGTTATCAAAGTACAAATTTTCAAAAATCACTTCAGTAACGGTTTCAAGGGGACATTATTTACTGAAATTAATGGTTTGGATGATGGGGGAAAACCGTGTCACAAGCACTTTAAGTGCTTTGACAAAAAATCCATAAAAAAATGTCATCTGTGCAAGCCGTGGTGCTGTAAAAAGCACGACCAATCATTTAGCCGGCCCGGCTAAAATAACTGGATGGCCTACCTGCCTGTCAGCCTTCCATCTGTGCACAAACTTATCTCGTGCCCTCATTGGTCATGTGCGCGTTCGTGTGTGTTGGAGGAGGGGCTCTGTAAGGAAGTGGTAGATTTTTGTGTATTTTCAAAATCTAGCACACTCGAGCTGGTTTCTCCAAAATTACATACCCCACCTTTAATGTAGACTTGAATAATGTACTTAATTTGAATGTAATAATTATGTTGGTTGTTGTTTGTGGAAGCGCCAGTGAATGAGTAGCATGAAGCTGCAGCGTCGGAGACTGCAGTTTCAGGACCGCAGTCCTGGGACCGCACTCCTAGGACCCTAGTGTTTCGTGACACTGCCACCTAGCGAGTAGGAGACATGAATATGAACGACAAGGCACAGAGTGTGAGTAATGTGAAGTTTTTTTAAAGTTTTATTTGTTTAACATTAATAACAATTCCGGTGTCTTGAAATGAAGTGTGATTAGCTAACGTTAACTATGATAGTCTTAAGGCAACACAAACAATCATCTGTTAGCTTATGATAGCTGGCACAGGCTACCGGGGAAGTGGACGGCGAGGAATGTTGGAGGGTTTTTACTCCGAAGAGGGCTTCCCGGGGTACTGCAGCTGGAGCTGTTTTCTGGTGGCTGAGGGAACAACAGACCCCGCCTCACCCCAGTGAAGAATCCTCTCCACTTTCAGAGGAAGGGTCAGAGGCTGGACTCCAGAGGTCATTCTGTGTCCGTGTTAAGGAAATTGTGCCCGTCTTCCAAATAAATTAAAATGGATTCTGCACTGAAATGCCTCTCGGTCAAACTGCTTGTTTATCTTTGGCAGCCAGGGGCATAAACACACTAACAGTTGTTTTTGAGTAATCAAGCACCTCTTCAAAGACACATTTCATTTGATTTATTTCGAACGTGTAATACAATAAAAAAAAAATTATTATAATAATGAAATGAAACAAGAGAATTATGATACTGTAGAAACGTAAGCAGTATCAAATTGATAAACTAAATATTATTGACTTACAAATTATATATAAACAAATGATCTACCTAATTACACATCCGAAAAGGCGTGGGAAGGAGTTTACACGTATTTAACCCCACCCCTTCTCCCAAAAACTAAATTAACATTTTAGTTTTCTTTTAACAAAATATACTTTTAAAGTTATGTCTACATACAATATACATTTACAATTATAAATAGATTATATAATTCTTACTACAATATATATATATATATATATATTTACGTTATATGTCTCAAATTTGATAAGACAAACAAATTGTTGTTAATAATAATTTAATTTCTGTAAGAAAAACATATTTTCATGCATTTTTAGATCGTTAATAACAAGCATTACAATGTCTAAAGAGACTCTCTGTGTATGAGACTCAATACTCGCTGGTTGTACTTTTGCGGGCATCCAATTAACTAGGCGGCAATGTTGCAAAACAACTAGGGTCCTAGGAGTGCGGTCCAAGGACTGCTGTCCTGAAACTGCAGTCTCCGACGCTGCAGCTACATACTATTGCAGTGAATGAGCCCCATTAACTGAGTTGTAAACATCACTTTAAATGGAAGATCCCCATAGGCCCCGCCCACTCGATCGGATCGGTATCGGCCGATACTGATTCCGGCGATCGGCCCCAAAATTGGCGATCGGAGCATCCCTACTTGAAATGTTCTGCACATTATGAAGTTAATTCTGCATGTTTACTAATCTGCACGACTGTAATCTGAGCCTGCTAGGTTTTTAGAACAACTTGGTTCCAAACTCTGCTTAAGGCCACACAAACACTTGCAGAATCGTCATAAAAAGGCAGGAAAGAGAAAGCATGCATGGTGAAGTGAGAGGCTGATATTATGGGATGTTCCGCCCTCCTGACAGCAGGAAGCAATAAGGCTCGTTTGAGATGAGCGAGACCGAGGGTGTTTCTCAATGTCAAGGAAGGATGCTCCAGAGCCACTATTTCAAGGATGCTACGTCATCGAGTCCCGCCGAAAGACTGTTCCAATGTCCAGGCTCCTTGGAATTCTACCGAGCCCGGCGTCCTTCGTAGCGAGAAATTCGAGGCTGCACATGTGTATCCTCCGCGGTCTTAAAATCCCCACAATGCTTTGCGCACGGACCAATTTCCCAAAATCTGTGCCGGAAAATGTAAGGCGGGGCCTCTCATATGGTGCACATCTGCACACTTGCTCGCCTGTTCCACTCTTCGTTTTCCGAATGCCAGGAAGGATTCTTGCCTAGCTTCTGAAGGAAGTGACTCGGAAGACATGTCCTACCAAGGAAGCATCCTCAACATTGAGAAACGCCCCGACGCAGACCTGCGCAATTGCGACCGCCGTCTTGCTAGTGCGTTGCATGATGGTTAGTCATTTTGTCCGACTTGCTCTGGAGGCTCGACTGCATGAGACGTTGAAATCTCGCGGGACAAAGACGCCGGCTGCCTTGAGAGCGAGACTGAGCAGTTTCTCTCCACGAGCTGCTGAAGCGAAATGCTTGATGGGAAACGACTCGCTGGTATATCAAGCCGAGCGCTCATTGGTGGTTTTTACCCCGTGCTGGTGATGAAACTCTCCAATTGGTTCCGCAAAAGTTTGTTGTTGTTTTGTGTCAGTTTTACGTCGCCACTTCCATTCACATTTTTCATCATTGTTCCACAATGTTTATCATCATGAAATTAATATCTATATATTTTATACTATACTTGCACTGCTTACCGTTTTCATACTTTATATATCTTAGCATATTCATACACACTGTTAATACTGTTCATACTGCTCATAGGCTGCTGTGTATATCTAGTGTATTCATACCCCTCACTGTTTATTCATCATTCAATTCATTCTATATTTTATTCTGTAGATTGTGTACATTACTTTTCACCTTACTGCTTTTTGCACTCCTGGTTAGAAGCTAAACTGCATTTCGTTGTCTCAGTACCTGTAATCTGTGCAATAACAATAAAGTTGAAGGAACAAATGTATTTACTTAGTACATATCTGCCATTAACGATTAAACACATTTGTGCATTCTTTATAAATGCAAACCGAGTCAAGCCGACTCCGAGCTGTCCGACTTCAGGCGAGCCTTTTGAGACCGCCCCCAGCTGCAATCGGCTATTCTCGTCTACTTTCGAGGCGAGCCGCAGCTCATCTCAAACAAGCCTAAGAAGGTTTCTCATTTCTCGAATTCCCCTCCTTGACTCCTATCCTCGTGTCTTAGTCCCGCCCACAGGAGATGCGAGCGGAGGAGTCGAGGAGGGGAACCGAGGAGAGAGGAGGGGAAGCAGCAGGCGGTTAGAGAAATGAGAAATCCTCTCTGAGGGGTCATTTTAAAGAGACGTCCATTAATGATGACAGGAGGCACAGCAGCCCTCTGTCTGATGGACAGAACTGTGTTCACGACGACGTATATATTTACTTTTAATTCATTCACAGTGCGGTATAATGAGACAATAACATGCTACAGATGTGGACATATACACACACATATATTTATATAAATATATACAATTTCAGAATCAAACAAGTATGAGAGCACTCTCATAATAACGTGTAACACAATCAGAGACTGGATATATCCCCCCCCCTCTCTGGTCACTGAAATGAGGAATTGAAATTACGGGCCAAAAGTTTTATTTACAAGTATTAGTGTGTATTTTATTATGTGAAGCACTAAATGGTCTTAGAAACCTTTTAAAATGCGTGTTTTCTGAATGGAATCGGATCGATCAGGCTAAACTAACCTGTAGCTGCTCCGTCCACACTCACAACAACGTCCTAAAGACAGAAATAAAGCTGCGACTGTATTGCCATGACACAGACAGTCTGTGTTTTGTTCTTGTTTAACTTTGGTCCAGTTTCTGAACAGATATGAGGAGCTGTGAGCTCTGTGTGCTAACAGCTAACGGCTGATGTTTTGGGACATGTTGAGCTGTCGGGTGCTGACCAATCACGAAGCGTCATTTCTTGACTGGCAGCAAAAACAACCAATCACAAACAAGAAGACTTCTCCCTAAAGGAATGCCCTTTCCTTAAAAGTTGAAATGCTGTAGTGTTTTCTGAAATGCTGTAGTGTTTTCTGAAATGCTGTAGTGTTTTCTGAAATGTTGAAGTGTTTTCTGAAATGCTGTAGCGTTTTCTGAAATGTTGTTTTGACTTGCACTTCAGGGCCACCGTATGTATGCTAACTGAACATGCTCAGATAGCATACATATATATATATATATATATATATATATGTATATATATATATATATATATATATGTATGTGTATTCCATTCCTTTCCATTGCATATTTAAAATACAAATTAGCAAAATAAACACAATTACACTGCGCTAAACAGCCAAATCGACAAACAGCCGAGAACCTAAATAGTATGTAAATATATCTAAAACCACAAGACTTTAATTACCTGTAGGCTACTCGGTGCGCCATATTGTCTGTTCTCTGTAAACCTCCATGTCTCTTTAAATATCCTTGCGTCAGCGTCTCACGTTTTGGGCGCGCTCTCTTCTGACCATATTTGGAAGTACAACTTCCTACAGGTTCAACCTCCACCGTCTTGCTGCGGCTGCAGCAGCAGCAGCTGGACCCTTCTCGCAGGAAGCAGTGTTCAAATCCAAGCTGCTCAACGAAGAGAAGAAGAGGAAGTTCCATCTGCATCCGGGTTCCTCACACTCGCGCGATATGTTCGAACATGTTGTTAAAAATAACTCAAAGAAATGGCTGAAAAAGATTCGAAGTCTAAACTTAAACGGAATAAAGTGTCAGTCAAAGAGCTACAGCCGGAAATAAGTTCCGGTTGGACCGCGCGGAGGAGTCCTGCCTTCCCCAGAGACAGCACTGCGCCGACGGGAAGGTGGGTGTTTAGCGTCATGTTCATCACATTAAAAAAGTGCAGAAGTTTAGAATATATATTGTTTTCATACATGTTCCACAGTTTGGTCTAGGGACTTAAATAACGTATTTGTCTGAGGGGAAAGTGAAACGCCAAAATAGAGAACGAACCTCCATTCTAACATAACAGTGTTATTTTGTATTGGTTATTAGCGGAAGAACATGACAACAGACAGAGGTGAAAGAAGTACTCAGATCTTGTACTTGAGTAAAAGTACCAGTGTAGGAATAATCTGTTACTCCTACACTGGTAAATTAAAGTCCTGCAATGAAAATGTCAACTAAATGTAGAAAAATATAAGCATCAAATATATTTAAAGTACCAAAAGTAAAAGTAGTCATTGTGCAGATTGGTCAATTTCAGAATAACATATATGATATGTTTTATAATTATTGATCATTACAGTGTTATCAAAGCTGGTAAAGGTGCAGCTAGTTTGAATGACTTTGTATACTGCAGGGTAGCTTGTGAATTTACTCCAGGTGGAACTAAAGTCTGATTTAACACTTGATTATATTTCACATCATTAATCCAAATCTGTAAAGTAACTAAAGGGATTAAATACATGTAGTGGAGTAAAAGTACACCATTTACCTCTGAATTGTAGTGGAGTAGAAGTACAAAGGAGCATAAAATGTAAATACTCAAGTAAAGTATAGACCACTGCATACAGGACCTAACTGAAGACCTTCTACATACAAGCCTGAATAATGTGGCATGTTGGTCGTCAAACAACAACAATAACAACAACAACCAACTTTGGTTTTAAAAATACTCTTTATTTCCCCTCTCAAAACGTCAAGGAAAGCTGAGACCATATTTTTGGTTATAGGAAAGATAGGAAAAGGTGGGAGGAAACTTATCAAATGAGTTCTGAAATCAGCCCCCCAAGGAGACAATAATACAATGACTACATAGTTAGTTACTTAAATTGTGCTGGAAATAGTATTTATTAATTATAATAATAGCTCTAGTCATAGAAATGATTTTCTTCTATGAGACTTTGCCAACAATAAAGGAACATAAAGCGTATCAAAGAAGGTGCAGTTTTATTTAGTTATTATATTGCAAAGGTGCAACTAAAAGTCCTACATTCGTTTAAGGCTTGATCCAAGATGCAAGGAATTCCTTGACAGCTTTTAGGATAATTTTGTCCCAAATGCAAACAACCAAACAGGAATGCACATATAGATTTCAAATAACTGAGAGGTCAGATGTGGAGCCCAGAATCTGCACTAAAGGAGAAAACACAGATTCATCAACCCATCACATTTGTATTTATAGACCCAATTTTAAAACGATCAAATTGGCCGCAGGGGGATTTACAATCTGTACTTTATACAACACACTCTGACCTAAGACCCTCGCAGTGTAAAAGGTAGAACTCTCAAAGTAACCCACAATTAACAGGGAAACATTTACTGAGTGAACACATGAAAAAGATGAAGCCAGGAGGATTCAAAGCAGCTTTCAGTAATATCTATTATGGCTGCACGATTTGGAAAAAATAACTAATAGCAATTATTTTGACTGATATTGCAATAGGATTTACAATGTTGGAGGAATTGATCATTTTTGCATCATAATTTTCATTATCATTGTAAAATAGATTAAGTGATTACAGTGTGACGTTTGAAGAGGATATGTACCAAGAAAATATATTTACCGAAGTCTCTAGAAAATGATTTGTAAAACAGGTTATCTCTGCAGCTCCACAATTCAAAATAATATATGTACACATTTTTTGCCTTTAACAAATATTGTGTTCCTGCAATTGGGATAATTTAATAAACATTTTGAGGAAATGTTTGATTAATTGTGCAGCCCTTTCAACAATAATGACACGACAACAGGCACGGCAACCAATCCTGATTCAGATGTCACCACAGTAAACCTGCCATTCAGTGGTCATTATGCACCTGTATGGCTCAACATGTTATGCAGTTTTCTTTCTAAAAATAACATTTTAACTTTTTCAATCACACAGATTGGATTTACATCTTCCTCTCTCTTACTTTGTGATTTACACAAGCAGACACTGTGCACCAGATCAAAGAGCACTTTCATAAATAATATATTTACAGATTTAAAATACATAGAAGAGACTTGGCTTTTATAATTTGGAATTGAAAATTGCACGACAGTCTTTCTTTCTTCTCTGACATCATTACCGTTGACAGACTAACAAACCCCCCAGTGCCAGTAGCATCTGAGCTTCTATCCACCAGGGCCTGCAATGACTTTGCCTTCTTCACTGACAACATTCAGAAAATCAGACAAGCAGTCAGTGCCTCTGTATCAGGTACAGCAAATGTGTTGTCCCTGTGTCCACTTAAAATCACCATGACACAATTCCATCAGATTAATGATAAAAACCTAGAGGACATTATTCAACATCTGAAATCCTCCTCCTGCTGCCTTGATATTATTCCAACAGGATTTTTCATAAATGTTTTTCCTTGCATGGCCTCAGATCTACTTTTTTCCACAGGCCCTGAAAACTGCAGTCATTAAACCGCTCTTAAAAAAGCATAATCTAGACGCTTCAGTAATGAACAATTACAGGCCCATATCAAACCTGCCATTTCTAGGTAAAATCATTGAAAAAGTAGTTTTTCAACAGTTGAGTAATTTCTTGCATTTAAATAACTGTTTCGATGTGTTCCAGTCAGGCTTTCGTCCAAACCACAGCACCGAGACTGCTCTTGTAAAGGTCTTCAATGACATCCACTTAAACACAGACAGTGGCAGCACTTCAGTGTTAGTATTATTAGATCTCAGCGCTGCGTTTGACACTGTTGACCACAACATATTACTAGACCGACTGGAAAACTGGGTGGGACTTTCGGAAACAGTTCTAAACTGGTCTGAATCCTACTTAAAGGACAGAAACAACTTTGTTTCTATAGGTAAATACTAGGGATGTAACGATACCAAAAACTCACGGTACCCCACGTACGGTATTTATCGCGATATTGAATAATAAAGAAGAAAAAAATGTACATTTATTTTGAAATTTAAAAATGTTTTACTTGGAAAAATGTTCTTTATTAAATAATAAATCTGATTTGTACAACAGACTGGAACAAGAAAACCAGTGTTTTTGTACCTACTAGTACTACCAAACAAAGTAGGCATTTTCTTTGTGCCACTGCACCTCCCAAATAAACGGAACATTTAAAAGGAAATTTAATAATCAGACCCCGCAATAAAATAAATCAAGTTTCACTTTAGTTTTTCAAGTAACTCAACTCAAACTCACTCAGCATCATCAGACAGGTTTTTAGGAATATGAGCATGTCCTCATTTCCAGGTAGAAGCTGGGATGTTTGGGCGTTTACAATTTCCCCTGCTGTGGAAAAAACTCTCTCGCTTGGTACTGATGTTGCTGGGACAGCAGTGGTCGCGTTAACCGAATATTTTTTTTAACAATGACGGAAAAATCTGAAAGCAGTCTGTCATTTTGACAGATTAGAACAAACTCAGAACAGCGCCAAAGTTTCCCCGCAGCGAGGCTCTGGTGTTATGCCGTGTTATGCATGCCCTCCAAAAGGAAATTATATGGTTTCCAAACCGTACTTTGCCGTACAGATCATTGAAATGTCTGGGAGTTTTTGCTTTACGCTGTGCGCGCTCCGAAGTGCATGCATATCTCGGTGGGCATGCATAACACGGCATAACACCGCCCCCCCCCGTGTCAGCGCGACATGTTAGTGGTGAGTTCGGACCCAACGGGTAATAATGGATTATGACGGATATTTTACGATCCTGTCTGTCAAAATGACGGACAGCGAAAAAGTCTAACGCCACCTCAGTGGGACAGAGAGATATGCTTTGGCCATGGGTGACAGCAGTGGGTCAAACTGTGCATTGTCTCTCCACCACTTCAAAAACAATACAGTTTTTGCCAAGAAGGTGAGGCTTATTGACAGGGCGAGATATAAATATACTGTTGGTACTTGTCAATGTCTCTAGGTATGTAAATGTAGCCCTGTAAATACGATGTCCTTTTGTGTTCTGTTGTTTTATGTTCATGTTGTAACCTACTTGCTGCCATGTTGGACAGGTCTCTCTTGAAAAAGAGATTGATGATCTCAATGGGACCACCTGGTTAAATAAAGGTTTAAAAAAAAAAGATTTTAGATTAGATTTTGTCAGTCTCACGACGGTATTGGGACGTTTATTTATCGCGATATTCGGTATATCGTTACATCCCTAGTAAATACACATCTGAGTTGACAAATATGACATGTGGGGTTCCTCAAGGCTCCATCTTGGGGCCTCTTCTCTTTAACATCTACATGCTACCACTGGCTCAGATAATGAAAAACAACAAAATAAGTTACCATAGGTATGCGGATGACAGACACATTTACATAACCATTTCACCAGGAGACTATGCTCCAATTCAAACACTGAGTAATACCTCATTCACACCAACGCAACTCCGGTTCAAGCTCCGTGCTAGAGCTTTTCAGGTTCAGAACCGGTTCTTCGGTTTAGCTCCGGCTCTTTTCACACCGCTCAGAGCCCGACTGGTGCTGCGTCATTGCGTCCTCGTTTGCGTCATGACGTAACCGTTTGCGTGCCTGCTTCATAAAGCCAAACCGCGCGGAAACCCCTCACAGCTCACACCGACAACAACAACAATGGCCGATTGTGTTGAAGCGCTACTCGTTTTGGTTTTGGTAAAAACCAGCGGTTGCCATCTCTTTCTGCAATTGTTGGAGAATTGCTTTGGACCGCGTGCTCCCCTCCTGCTTCCTCTGTACCTCTTCGGAAGACCAGATTCCCAGTAGGTAGCTGGTCTCTTCAGTGGACCACTGCTGCTTGTTAAGTTTCTCCATCGTTGTGTACAAACTGGATAAAACGCGGGCTTTTTGTTGTTGTTCAGGAGTTGATCCCGCCCCTGCCCCTGCCCCCGCCTCGACGTAAGCGTGACGTATGCGGTGCTTTTGCTCTAGCTGGACAATTTTTTGGTGCTTGAAACGAACCGGATTCCAGAGCTAAGAGGCTGCTCCGCTGCGGTGTGAACAGGAAAACCCGGTGCTTTTCAAGCTCCAGCTCCGAACCGGCTCTGAAACACCGTTGGTGTGAATGAGGTATAAGTGCATTGAACAAATCAATGACTGGATGTGTCAGAACTTTCTCCAATTAAACAAAGATAAAACTGAGGTAATGGTTTTTGGAGCCAAGGCAGAACGTATAAAAGTTAGCGCTGAGCTTCAGTCTGCAATGTTCAAAACAACAGATGAAGCCAGAAATCTAGGTGTAGTCATGGACTCTGACCTGAGTTTCAACAGTCACATTAAAACAGTTACTAAATCAGCCTACTATCACCTAAAGAACATATCTAGGATTAAAAGACTAATGTCACAGCAGGATTTGGAAAAACTTGTCCATGCTTTTATCTTCAGTAGACTGGACTACTGTAATGGTGTCTTTACAGGTCTCACTAAAAAATCTATCAGAAAGCTGCAGTTGATTCAGAACCCCGCTGCTCGAGTCCTCACTAACACTAAGAAAGTGGATCACATCAGTCCAGTTCTGAAGTCTTTACACTGGCTTCCTGTCTGTCAAAGAATTGATTTCAAAATACTGCTGCTGGTTTATAAAGCATTGAATGGTTTAGGCCCAAAATACATTTCTGACCTCCTGCTAAATGATGAACCATCCAGATCTCTCAGGTCTTCAGGGACTGGTCAGCTTTCTGTCCCCAGAGTCAGAACTAAACATGGAGAAGCAGCGTTCAGTGATTATGCTCCAAATATCTGGAACAAACTCCCAGAAACCTGCAGGTCCGCTGCAACTCTGACTACTTTTAAATCCAGGCTGAAGACTTTTCTTTTTGCAGCTGCTTTTAATTAACTATTCATATCTTAAACTGCACTGTAACTTTTATTATCTTTGCTTTTAAATGAGTGTTTTTAAATGTGATTTATAATATGTTTCTTAATGCTCTTAAAGGTGGGGCAGGTCATTTTGGAGAAACCAGCTCGAGTGCGCTAGAATTTGAAAATACACAGCCGGAACAAATCTGCCACTTCCTTACAGAGCCCCTCCTCCAACACACACGAACGCGCACATGACCAATGAGGGCACGAGATAAGTTTGTGCACGGATGGAAGGCTGACAGGCAGGTAGGCCATCCAGTTATTTTAGCCGGGCCGGCTCAGATGATTTGTCGTGCTTTTTACAGTACTACGGCTTCCACAGATGACATGTTTTTAATGGATTTTTTGTCAAAGCACTTCAGATATTCATTGCTATCGGGATGTTAAGAGCATTCCATGGAATATAACAAAAGTGTATCTCGAGCCGGTTTCTCAAACTTACCTACCCCACCTTTAATGTCTTTAATTTTTGTAAAGCACTTTGAATTGCCTTGTGTTGAAAGCTGCTATATAAATAAACGTGAAAAAATAAATAGAAAAAATAAAGTCAAAAGAATATATATATAATAAAACCCATCCCCGTTCACGTTGGGTATCAGAAGATTAAATCAGGATTTTATACATCTGTGTAAAGAACTCCTGTGATACACACAACATGTGGTGTGAGATTGATTCTGATTCTCATGGTCTGTAAGATAAGAGGAGAGGAGTACTGTGTGTAATATGATACATTACAGTATATGGTGATTACATGTAACAGGATAACGTAATCAGGATACAAAAAAGGTAACTGTATTCCCTTAGTTACATAACAAATACATAATCAGATTATGGTTACATTTCAAAAATCTGTAGGATAATACTTTAAGTGTGAATCTATACTTCTACTGCCTGAATCTGCTTTATGGTTTTCACTTTCTTTGCTTCATTTGTTCTGTTTTAAATTCAGCAGGTGAACCTATATGTTCATAAAAGAGTGTGTGTGAGCTTAACTGTGTGTGTTAAACTAAAACGGAGCATTTTCTGTCAGCTCAGATTTGATTTCTGCTTTTTTAAACTGTAGTTTGTACTCATGTGTTTCAGTGTTGGTGTATAGACTGCTGCCTGAATATGCTTCATGAAACGCAGCTTTTCCTATCAATAAGATCATTTCTGATCCTAAATATCTTGGTTTCTTCTTTTCTACGGTCACATTGTCCTGTTGTCTTGTATATGATTAAAAAAAACTAAAATGATCCTTTTTTTCTCTTGTATTTATTTGCATTTGAAATTGAGGTAACTGAAAGTAACAGGTTACATTACTTGTATATTGTGATACTTAGGTTACTGAATACATTAGTTTTCTGTGTAACTACGTATTGTAATAGATTCCTTTTGTACCCCTGCTGCTGCAGGGTGGAGGCTCCTCCTGGGGGGTGGTGGAGCCTCCAGCAGCTGCCTGCAGCAGAGCGGCTGTGGGCGATGGCTCTGAAGAGCGCTCTGCAGGAGGACCAGCTCTGGGACCTTCCTCCTCCTCTTCCTCCTCCGTCTGCAGCGGTACGGTTCCTCACCCCACATGATGAAACTCATACAACACTCACATTACAGAGAACACGCCACGTTCCAAATGTTCTCCAATGTTCCTGCTGTGTGCTTGCATACCCTGCAGTGGTGTGTGTCGTCATGCTCCAGGTGATCAGGATCATCTCCCACAGACACACAGAGCGCTCTGTCAGATGTGTGTGCATCTTTTAAAAAATATTAAAAACATAAAATACACATTGGTTATACATACATATGGTTAGAATCATAATCAGGATTATTTTGGTCAATATTGAAATCACGATTATTTATCACCCTAACTCATCAACTTTGGAAACATCATGCATTTATTCAAATAAAACTTGAACAGTTGAATTAAAAGAATACTTTTTTTTTTTAAACAAGAGAAATAATTATCCAATACAATGTACTTCTTTAATAAATAAATAAAGATACATGTTAAATCCAAATGAATACGATTCAAGCTGCTTAAAAAACTCCAAAACATATCTTCAATATTCATTTTTCTAAACATGTTTTAGTCAGTAACTCTGAAAACATGGAGAGCAAGGCTGTAAATGTAAGGTGGGACAAAGCGACAGCATCACAGTGACACAGAATGTATCATGTTCATAGTTAGAGGCACATCATAATTAAAGGGGCCATATTCTGCTGATGTTCAGGTTCATATCAGTATGTAGTGTCTCTACTTTAAAGAGTCCTCTCCTGCTGATGTTCAGGTGTATATCAGTATGTAGTGTCTCTACTTTAAAGAGTCCTCTCCTGCTGATGTTCAGGTGTATATCAGTATGTAATGTCTCTACTCTAAAGAGTCCTCTCCTGCTGATGTTCAGGTGTATATCAGTATGTAGTGTCTCTACTTTAAAGAGTCCTCTCCTGCTGATGTTCAGGTGTATATCAGTATGTAGTGTCTCTGCTTTAAAGAGTCCTCTCCTGCTGATGTTCAGGTGTATATCAGTATGTAGTGTCTCTACTTTAAAGAGTCCTCTCCTGCTGATGTGCAGGTGTATATCAGTATGTAGTGTCTCTACTTTAAAGAGTCCTCTCCTGCTGATGTGCAGGTGTATATCAGTATGTAGTGTCTCTACTTTAAAGAGTCCTCTCCTGCTGATGTGCAGGTGTATATCAGTATGTAGTGTCTCTACTTTAAAGAGTCCTCTCCTGCCGATGTTCAGGTGTATATCAGTATGTAGTGTCTCTACTGGGACATGTCTCCATGCTTTAATGTTCAAAAAGCTCTTTATTGTTCTCATACTGCCTGTGCTGCAGCACCTCTTTTCACCCTCTGTCTGAAACCAGAGCCCAGTCTGCTCTGATTGGTTAGCTGGCCGGCTCTGTTGTGATTGGTCAACAGCTTAGAGATGTCCCGCCCCTTAGCCTATCACGTACAATGTGTTGGAGTGCGAGCCAATAGAAGCGCAAATGTTACATAGTGATGTCATTATGTTCAGGAAGTAAGCTTTTATATTTAAAGTGCTATCCTTTATCAAACCTGTGATGATGGATTGAATGTTGACGGAGTAGAAGCAGTACAGTGAGTTTCCACTCTCTGGTCACACAGAAAGGATGAGACCCTCCTGAACACAGCGGCCTTTATTACTTTATGTTTGAGATAGAACACATAATCATCCGTCCTAAGTCTTAAAAGAGTTTCCAGTTTTTCAGTTTGAACAAGACTTTTTCTTTCAGAGACATGCAGCCGGACGGGTGGCGGAGCAGCGGTGGTGTGACCTCAGTGGAGAGGTGCCCCCCCTCCCTAGACCCTCCCCCCCCTCCCCTCTCAGGCAGCAGCAGCTCTCAGTGCTGTCCTCTCACTGCAGGCCCAGTGAACCCCCCACCCAAACAACAAGGCCCCCCCTCCACAGCTGGGAGGAGCTGCCATCACCCACCACACCCTCAGGTGATGGGGGAGACAGGTGGAGGAAAGAAGGAGAGACTGGAGCGCTCAACAGAGAGCAGGGGGGGGCCAGGAGGAAGGGTTCTCTGCAGAGGGTGGAGGAGCATAAAGAGGAGGGGGTGCAGAGGACTGTTGGAGCTGCAGCAGGAGGGGGGGGGCTGCACAGATGTCCCATGTGCCTGCTGGAGTTCACTGTGGGGTGAGTGATGCTACACAGTTATCGCTAGTTGTTCCTTAACCAGGAGTAACATCAGGATTCCTTCTCCTCCATCACCTCCGTCTCTCCTTATTTCACATGTTTGGAGAATGTAGGCTTTCTGCCAATATATATTTGTTTGTGTTAAGCCATTCAAAACGTTTTCCATTTATTTATAGGGTTATGATGGTACCACATTCAAAGCTTTTGAATAGTATAACTGAAGCTTTAAAAGTGTACAGCAGGTGTGAGCTCACGCTGGATGTGATCACTTGGAGTCTTTAGTTTGTTTTTAGCCGATGGTAAAGTGAGCACCAACAGATCTGCTTCTTCCTCTCTCAGCTCCACACAGATGGAGCGTGACGGCCACCTGGCCCGCTGTCTGTCTGAGGTCAACGTGGACATGAGCTGGTGAGAGGACAGGAAACACACACACAAACACACTGACTCAGGATCAGATGGTACACTGACGGAGCTCTCCTCCACTCTGGGTCCTGACTCAAAGTGACAGAAGCTCTTTGGAGAGAAGACATGAACACTGGAAGAAGTTTCAAAACTGAAGACACTCTGACACCAGGGCGCTTTGACTGCTCTGCTCACAAAAAACGAAATGAAACTAGGCTCAAAGCTGCTAAAGAAAAGGGCTATCCTTTGACAGACTTCTGTTGAAATGAATTGAATGTAATGTTATAGATTTGTGTCTCTTGTAATGTTTAACAGATGAATTAAAGAAATGTGTGTTAACAGAGAGCTTCAGAGACGCAGCCCGGCTTTTACTCCCGCTGGGAATATTCATGCTAAGCTAAGCTAACCACTTCATGTGTTTTTGATTTGATCTTCTCAAGCACAGAAACATTTTTTAAAACTGCTTAAAGGTATAATATTTAACATCTCTGTATTAAAATGTCTATAAACGACTGGACCTATATTTGATTTTTCATTTCTGTATGTAGGCCTAATTACGTTTAGCTTGGTTTCTTGTAATTGCATCGTATCCCTTAAAACAGATGCCAGAAGCGGTCCTAATTAAATTTCGGTCCAGTTTGAAGCAACGTATGACAAAACACTTGAAAGATCTCTGAGGTTTTTACTCTACTAACTTTAACTGCATGTCTGGACTTGAAGTTATCAGAGAAACATGCTGAGCTAACGTTAGCAGTTAGCTCACAACCTCTCCACCCTGTGTAACGCAGGAAACAGATTCTAAACTTGCAACTGCTTCATTCAGTGTGTTGACTGGAGAGTAACATGCGGTTCATTCTTTGGGTACGGAGGAAAAGAGAGAGTTTTGTTTTCTGACACTTTGTGAGTTCCCTGACACATATTTATGTGAAAAGGACATTAAAAAGCATGATAGGAGACCTTTAAACTCTACTGTGTAAAACTACTACACAGCTTCTGGTAAGATTAGCAGCACTAAACAAGATGGATGTCTCAGTTACCTCCATCTCAGTGAAAACGGATTCTGGCCAGCTCTGGCTCAATTACATTTCTAATGTAATTGCACCATCTGAAACATGTTTTAATCTTCATTTCTAACAAATATTTCAAGTGTTCAATGTTATTTTCTCCGTCTCCAATAACCACAGAACATGGTGTGAGGTGGTGAATGCTGGTTACTTGCATTTTTCAGAAGAAGGGCTGGCGTGTGTGTGTTTTTTGATTGATTACACATAGGCTAAGACATTTATTGTCGCAAAATTAGATAAGATTAGATATACTGGACACACACACACACATACACACACACACAAAGCTGTAGCATCTGCAAGAATGTTTCTGCCGTCGTGTGCAAAAAAAAGGGACTCTTCACGGAAAACCAGTATCATTTTTAATAATTACACATATTTACAAAGATGTGGTGAAGCAAATTAAGCATATCCAACCAGCAAGATTTCACACCAAGAATCATGGAGCGACTTCATTCATTTTCAGATAAAGAGTGTCTTATTTGATTTGGGCTGGCCTTCACTCCTCTGGAAAGAGCTGTCAAGGACTCCCAGTTCACCCATTGGTCCCTCAGGAAAAAACAAAACAATGCCACTAACGTTTGTGCAAATAGACCAACAAAACATGGCATTAATAAAACGCAGCAAATGAGACGGAGTTCGGGGGGTTGACGGAGGAAGCTTCCATGAATGTAAAGTGATTTTTTTCTTCTTGAAGTGTGTGTGTGTGTGTGTGTGTTGGTTGTCGCGGACTAATCGGTGACTGTGAAACGGTTTCATTATCTCTCCTCTCTCTATCTGTTTCTTCGCTGCCCGTAAAGGCCCTACAGCTAATTGAGACCATTTGACTCAGGATCAGCTAATTAATCCTATTATGTGCTTATCAAATTAGCACGGGTCAGATTTCATCAGCTAAAGCTCAGCCAATAGAGAGCTGCGCTGCTCAGACGTGGAGATGAACACAAAGCTCACTTCAGAGGCGATGACTCCTCTCTGTCGGGGCTTTAATCCCAGTTTGTAGTTGATATTCACAGATTTTTATCTCGACCTTTGAACAGCACACGTCTCCAAAATGTGGTCAGTAATGTTTCCTGCCGTGCATAAAGGAGGCAGAATGTGGAGTTAAACCTCCCTGAAACGCCACTGTATTCCAAGAAATCATGGCTTGTGCATAGCTGTGGAGATGTAAACTTGGATTTGATGCATTCTAACAGGAAGGAATGACCCAACAGCACCATGGGTAAGGCTGGCTTTACACGGGGAATCACTAACTCCTGCAGAGCACTTCTTCCTCACTGAAAACATTGAAAACAAAACAAAAAACGTCCACATTTGAAGCTCACACGAACTCAAGAATACAAATACCAATACAGTACATCTTGTCAATACTTTAGTTTGTGTGATAGAAACAATCTGTCTTTTTCATTTAACCAAACTGCTCAGTGCATCAGTGTTCATTAAAGGTCTAAATTAAAATATAGTCAAAAGAAAAAAAGAAATCATAATTTCGATTAAAACCAAATCATAAAAAAAACAAGACTAAGAATCTGAGGTGGGGGGGGGGGGCTTGTTGCTTACACAGAAGTGTTCGCGTTTCTTGGCGTCTTATTTATTATTATTTGGCAGTATTGTTAATATGAAATACAGTTATTTCCTGGCTGTTTAAGTACATATGGTTAAGTCTGGAAGCAGTTTGTGAATCCAGGCCTGGTCTGAAGAGGCTCTGCCATTCCATTGTTCCAATGTTTTTTTTATTTAGAAACCCTATAAGGGTCTTAAAAATGTCCCATTGGACTGAAAGCCCATTTGTCCAAAAACAAACAAGCATCTATCACACTTATTAAAATGCAGAATGACGGTGAAGGCATGTCCCGACCTTCTCTACCCCTGATTGGCTTGATGTGATATTTTTACCCTCGGCCTAACCAATCTTACTCCTCGTGCCTGAACCTCACCAATGAAGGCGACAGCTACTGGCCAATCAGGTCAGAGGAGGGCGCCTTGTGCCTATGCTACAGTCTCCTGTTATTCTGCATTGAGATGATATAATAATGTCCTTCTCTTTGTTGCAGGGAGACTTTCTGAAGCCATGGTTATCTGTTCGGGGATAACGGGCTTTTTGGTCCAATGGGACTTTTTTTTTGGACTTTTAGGTTTTACGAATAATGTCCAGTCAACCTTGGGCTGAGCCAAACTCTCTGGGACTTTATTCAACTGATAGCTTGTCATCCATCGCTTTTCCTGTTATTCCTCATCCTAAAAACTGTCAATTCTACACTTTAGTATTTAGTGGAATGGGTCACATTTCCCATTATGTCATGAAATGTCTAAGAGGTGACCTGGGTTGTTACTCACAAATATCATAATAAATATGATATTTGTGAGTTATTATAATGAAGTTTGTGTCCTTCAGTGTTACATTTAAAACAATCACACATGCCCAATGAGAGTGTTCTCTCCTTATGGTGACAGATATAATGAGAGGACCGTGGGGCTGTAAACTGAGATGAAACGGCCTCTGCTCTGTAATTAGTCCTATGCTTTTAAGACAAAATAACACGTTTTATTTTTGATATCTTTTGGTTTCTTGCTCAACACCACTGCTAACGAAATGCTGCACATTTACAGTCCTTAGTTTCTCTTATAAATAAAACCATGTCAAATAACAATACATTTAAATATAATGTATCATTTCACAGGATGTGTGACTGAAAGACTTGAGTTGAGTCCTTTCATTGAACTCATAAAACCAAAGGAGCAATGTAATAAGCAGCGCTGGGCTGTAGTTGCCCCGTGTGAAGCCAGCCTCAGAGCGGGGGCGGAAACACAATGAGCCCAAAATGGAAACGGAGACACTTTGCCACATAACAGGAGAACCCACCGGGCCCACGGTGTTTTCGCCGGGCTGCAGAGAGTCCCGCTGGGCATCTGGTGAGGAAGAGGAAGAGTCTGAAGAGTCTGAGCCGGGCCCAGCATCTCTGTGGAGGCTGTTTCTGAAGAGGAACCACATCAGAGAGCTAACTGCTGCCTCGAAGAGCTGCTGGACTGAGAGTGGCTGCGGCCTGTACACAACTTTACATTGGACTGTAAAGGTGTGTCCCCCCCCCCCATCTGTGACATTTCATCATGTCTCTTACTGACCCTAGTTGTAGTCTGCTGTTAGCTTAGATGCTACTCTTATAAATCCGTCCCAGAGAACCGCTTCTACACACATGTGATTAATTGATTAATTCAAAATAAGAAGATTCAGTGTTGTGCAGGCTACCTTTCATCCAATAAATTGATTTACCCATAACATGTGAATTGTCTGGACCAACCATGCTAGTTGCCATGGTTCCAGTTGACCTTCTGAAGCCATGATGTGTGAACATCTTCAATAAGAGATAAGTGCAATCAGAGCCTTGGTAATTAATACGATCTTTGAGGCACTTCTTAAATAAAAAGTTGTCTCCCAGTACGTGTCCCCCCCCTTCCCGTTTTTGTGAAAATCCTAAAAGATAACAAAAGAAATGTTTGTGGTTACGATGAAAATGTGCCACTTGCATCAATAAAAAGGCATCGTCAATCCTGGAGTCACTACCTACATTATATTACACAATAATAACTTATTATTTTCCTTTGTACATTCTTGTTGTGAGGCGTCGCGCCCCCCCCCCCCCCCCCCCCCCTACAAGATAGAAAAAAACCAAAAGAAAGTGCACGTAAAATTTCAAGTTCTTCCTCAGAACTGTCATATTGATCCAGGGATGTGAGGCGGGCGGAGATGTGTTCATGGTGGCAGGCACAGAATGAAACGGCTCTCTTTCAACACCACGGTGGACATTCAGAGAGGACAGGAACCAAGCCGGAGGACAAAAGAAGAGATAAGAAAAGGGAAAGACAACAAAACGTCAGGGAATGTTCTTGAAGTCCAGTGTCTTTGTTTTCCTCGTAAAGAAAAGAAGAGTTTCCAACAAACAATCGGAACTGTCTCCAGTCGCTGAGCCTCGTTGACAAGGTCCAGAGGGAGAGTCCTACCTGGTGTCCTTCCTCCCCCTCCTCCCCCTCCTCCTCCTCCTCCTCCTCCTCCTCCTCCTCCTCCTCATCCTCGCCTCTCAGAGTTGGCTTGTGACTGGGTTTGGCTGAGACGGCAGCTTGGACAGCCCGGAGGTGGGCGGGGGGGAGCTGCTCTCCTTCATACAGACTCCTCTGAGGACAGCAGCAGGGGGTTGATGTATTCGAAGCCCTCAAACTCTGACTGGTCTATTCTCTTGATGACGTCCCTGCAGAGAGTCAGAGAGAAACATTTAACAGAAGCCAATATTCCACTTTTTACTCCACTACATTTATTTGACTGCTTTTAGTTACAAGTTACTTTTTAGATTTAGATTATTAGCAAATACAAAATATGAATTCATTCTGAAATAAACATATTTACAGGTATATATTTTACAAGATATCCAGCAGCAGCATAACGTTATTTAAATGAGCTCTAAGTGTACCAGCTGTGATCAAAACACATGAATAATGATCATATTAACCCAGTCACTCAATATATATACCATTCTGAAATGGGACTTTAAATATATTTTGATTCTTATACTTTTGTACTTTTATTGAAATAAGATTTTCAATGCAGCACTTTTACTTAACATAGTACTATTCAAATCTAGTATTGATACTTTTACTAAGAGGGATGGGGAGAGAGAGAGATGGGGAGAGAGAGATGGGGAGAGAGAGATGGAGAGAGAGAGATGGGGAGAGAGAGATGGGGAGAGAGAGATGGAGAGAGAGAGATGGGGAGAGAGAGATGGGGAGAGAGAGATGGGGAGTATGTTTTGAACAGTTGATTACCCTGAACTTTAAGTATAATTCAACTGAAAAACCAATACCATTTTTTTTTAAATAATAATAATAAAATAAATCAATAATCGTTTTATTTCGATTATGTTGTTTTCATAATCTTTGCAAGCCAAAATCGTAATTGCGATTAAAATACGATTAATTGAGCAGCCCTACTGGACACACACACACACACACACACACACACACACACACACACACACACACACACACACACACACACACACACACACACACACAGTAAAGCTGGAAGACCTGGAAACACACTGACCGACCTGGACTCTTTAATTGAAAGACAGGCTAAAACTGGGCGTTCAGAGAGCACCAGCTATATCAAACACCATGAAACAAATAATGTGTCTCTCAAACACTAAACCATTTTCCTGAAATACAAGTATTACATTACATTTTTTAACATTACATTTCATTTATCTGGAGCTTTTATCCAAAGTATTAACCTTAAAATAAGACAACAGATCCCCCTTGAGTTAACAAAAAAAGTGTTATATCGTGGCTATAGACATCAGCTGAACGAACCATTACCATCTAAATCAGTGGTTCTCAACTGGTCAGGCCTCGGGACCCACTTTTTCCTTAGTCAATAGATCGCGACCTGAAATTTTGAACCACTCAAATCTATTCAACAAAAAATCGTGCTGTAATATATACGCTTTTCAGCACACAATATTAATTAAAGTGAAGTACAGTGCATACATCCCTCATATCCCTTCACAGAACTAAAGAATGCTTTTAAAAAAGTTTAATGAGAAGATGGAATCAAAGCGGAACTGTATTACATAAAAAGTGACATGCTGAAAACCCAACCCCAGCAGGGGGGTCTGGGGGGGTTCTTAGAAATACTAACATATAAACTACGCATTCTGGTACACTCTGAGAAGAAAATAAATACATCTATTACTACCCGACATATTAATAATATTTGATGCCATTGTTTGTGTTTCACTTAGTTCTGACAGCAGAACTTGCTGCTCCTCACAGAGAGAAGAGCAAAGAGGAGATAGTTTGTGTGAATTACTTTAAATTGTGGGTAAGGGTAGATAGCTCCCATTGTTCTGTGACGGGGGTCATATTTCATTAGATGTTCATTTGTATCTGAAGTTGTACCCATGGATGTATAAAGAATAGTTCTACCGCAAAGTTATTCTCCGTGGGGACTTCCGGCAACAATCTTGATTCTGATTGGCCAGAAGACTGGAAAAAACATCAGCAAAGATGTTTTATTGAGAAGATGATCACTACGTGACAGAAGTTTTCAAAACCGTTTATGGTCTCCGGTACTTCCAGTCCAACGCCTGCTGCGTGCACAGCGTTAGAAAATCGGGCCTTCAAAATAAAAGTTTGACTTTTTTCCGAAAAAAAAAGAAAAAGGAATTTTTTTTTTCCAATTTCTTTTTCTTCACTCACACATCTGCGACCGACTCGAAACGCGACCCACCAGTTGAGAAACCACTGTTTCAAACCACTTTTGAAACAGGTGTTGGAAGCATTAGGAAGTGTTGTGCTTTTAGGAAAGAGCAATGACGTGTGACTGAGATGATTCTTTTTTTTACATAATGCTTTCACATTTAATAACAAAAACTGAATTTCCTGCTCCTACTGTTCTGGAAAAAGTCTAAAACCTGGACACCACCTGATGGGTTAATTTGTCTTTGTTAGTTTGTTTCAGAATAAATCTTTAAAAGCCTTTAAATGGCTCCCTAACATGCATGATGCCCAGTGAGACAGAAAGAACACGGTGCAGGAAAACGAGGAACTCAAAGCGCTCCTTTGTTCCTGAGTGCACTGCTTCCTGTAACAAAGGCATAACCACAGGTAAATGGAGCGGAACCCCATAACTAGTGGGCTCAGAGTGGCTGGGTAAAAATAAATGTACTCCCTTAGCAACACCGCTGGCTGCCTCTGTGTGTGTGTGTGTGTGTGTGTGGTGTGTGTGTGTGTGTGTGTGTCTGTGTGTGACTGTGTCTGTGTGACTGTGGTTATACGAAGCCCAAAAAGGAGGCCTCTCACTGGGAGAGGCTGAGAGGCTTTCTCCCTTCAGACGCTGGGCAGGAGGCTTTGAAGTTAAAACAAAAGGTGTGTTCACTCCCCCCCCCCCCCGGTGTACCAGGTGGGTGGGGGTCTCAGTTGAGGGGCCACCGCCGGTGTCGTACAGGTTGCAGATCCCACCCACATAGAGCAGGGGGGGTGAATGAAATGCTGCAGCGTCTCTCTCTCAGAATACTGATGAAGCTAACAGTTCCTGCATGTGATCTCCTGTGAAGACCCGCTGTAGGAGGAGGTCAACCAGCCATACATCAACCAAATCCAGAAAATAGTGTTTTTTCTATTTTGGATTGTCTGAGAGAAAGAAAAACACAAAGAGGGAGGCACAAAGAGAGAGGAGAGGGTTTGGGAGGTGACCAAAACAAACAGAGTGTCCAACCATGCGCGTAAATGTTGCTGGGTTTTCTTCCAAGCTTGGATGACTTGAAAGCATTACCAGATGCAGGATGAGGAGAAAGAGACAGAACAAGAGGCAAAGAAGCATGAGGGTCCAGCTTTTTCCTCCCACAATGGTGTTTTATTTATATAATTCACTACGAGAGGTGGTTTGACATTAATATGTGAATTTACTTTGAACTATTACAGTAATTACTCCTAAATGGCCCGTATTAATACACTACCTCATCACTATCATCCTGCAAACAGCTTTTTTTGTGTTACACATATAACTTATTTCAGGCTTTAACTACAAAACATGTTCAAAAAACCTCGACTTCAAGGCGAGGGACCGGAAGTGGCACAATGTTTACTAATCTGGGTTTTAGGACTGATTACTGCACCACTCTATTACTAGCAAGCGCTGCTAATATTTTTTACAAATGGTGCATTGGCTTTTTGTTGATAAATAATCATGAAATACCTCTGCAGTCCCGTTTGTACAATCAAAGTGAGGGGAGACTCTCACCCATCATGCGTCTCAACATCACCGCCTGTCATTCAGGTACATACGGCTACACCAGAAGAGACTTCAGTGATGACTTACTACACACAGTTTTCTTGAAAGGTATGAAGAAGAACTGAGCTACTAGTATTTCAGGGAGACCCAGCCTAGTCCTGCTCTTAAACACTGGCTGTGTTTATGTACCAGTGAGGGGCCTCCTGTGGTTCTTGCATGTTTGCTAGACCTAACATAATGATATCCAAACAGTGGAGGAACTCGCTCAGGTGTGAGAGTACTGAAGACGATTAGGGCCACATTTTTTTAATTCTGAAATTAGTCAGAATTCTGATTGACGGAGTTCTGAGAATAAATAATGTAATAATTCTGACTATTAACCATGATAAAAACAGAGTACTATCTTTATGCTCTATTTGACTTCGACAGCAAGCTGCATTAAAAAGACTTAATAATAGTGATTGAGACCAAGGAACATCTTGAATCATGAAAGAAATCAAAAGTAGGGTCATTTTCTCATAAACTCCTTTCTGCAGAGGACTCGCCCCCTGCTGGCTGTTGGAGATAATGCTACGTTTTAGGCAGCATTATCTTTCAGACGTTGCTACATTCACCATGCACAAAGTCTACAGAAGAAGAATGGACGTTCTCTGGGCACTGTCTGAGGCGACCATTTTCTAAGACGGGGAGCTGGCATAGAGAAACTACACCCCACCATGCTGGCAACGGCCCCCAGCAACTCTGGCTTTTAATGTCGCAATGTAAATCTCTAACATGGAGGGTTTACCCTTCTCTCTCCCTACACGGCGCTCACTGCTCTTTCTTCTCGTGCCAAGCCCATCACGAGTGGGAGAGCGGGGAGACTGGGGAGACTGGAGAGCTTTTTGCATCACCCCCTCCTGGAGCGGGAGTGGGCGACATCAGCCTCGCTAACAGAGGGAAGAGAAGGGGTTGGGGAGATAAAGTGTGAGACGCAGGGAGGAGGCGTGCGTCTCCTTTTGATCTGCCATGGTGTTTGATGCCAGGTTGATATCTCCACTACTGAACTGGCAGTGTGCTTTCCACCCTGCTCTCCCACTCACCGCCCGCGCCCCCCCCCCTCACTGCTCCACCACAACTCTCCCACAACTGCCTCCCTAAAAGTCTGTCACGGACTCCCGTCGTCAAGCGCTGTCACAAATTAGCGGGGATGAGTTTCAGTGCGTCTCCTGCAGCCGTAATGAGCTTCACACACTCTGAGAGGGTTTGAAGTTCAGTGTGTGTGAACAGCACCTTCACACTGAGGAGAGTGATGGGAGCTACCCAGACATCTGCCATGGGTGCAGAGCATGATGGGCATTTATTAAGGCTTCATTAACACGGGGAGATACTGCTGCTCCGTCCTGTTTCAAAAAAACATAGTTATTGCTGTACCTGCGTTACACAAGTATGAAAAGATGGATTCTGTCTCCAAGGACAACCTGGCTGAAGTGGTGGTTATTTTACCAAATGCAGACAGCATGAATGGCACTATTTATTTTTAATACAATTCTAAGTATGTCAAGTATGATAGGCGGTACAAATTATTAACAGACATACAAATAATAATAGGCCTTCAACATTGCTGAGCACCACTATGATCTATTGGTATCCTGTATGGAAAAAGCAAAGACATTAAAGCTTTCAGCAGCAGTGACGTGTGATTCTCAGGCTTTTAACGGTTTGTATTATATTTCAAACCAAGTGCCAACGGCGTCTAAAACCTCCATACAGTGACTAAACAAGTGTACTATAATGAATGCAGAGTTTGATTACTCTCTAAACATCTCTCATTCTCCAAACCTTCTACATTCTACTCTATTTTAGTATGATTAAGTACAACACAGAATGCCCCCAGGGAAAGTCTGTTAGATAGTTAGTATAGAGCAGGAAGAGTCAACAGAGATCAGGGAGGCAGAGATCTGAAGCAAGGCCTATTCAGTGTGGATATTTGAAAGGGAACACAGGGATTTCAGCCTTTGAAGACCATTTACATGCACCAAAACCTATAGTTGGGCCTCTTTAAAGGATTTGGTTATCCCATATTTTGTATATGTCATCATAAGGGGTGAAAACACTATACCCCTGTTTGAGATTACAATCCTCTTTTCTTAGAACATTGATGAAATTGCTAGTAAGGATCCCATCTTGGCGTGGGGCATGGCGTACTTAGCTTTTAGTTCAGCTCCTGCTTTTGATCAGCATGGTTGTTGAGAAATGGTTTACTAAAAACAGTCCTATAAAAGCTTCGCAGGGAAAATATAAATGTTGGAAAATCAATCCAGCATGGATTTAAATGGAAATGTCGTCTAACATAAGCCTGGTAACAGCTATCGGCATGGCCTGCCAAAGCCTTATGGGATCCATTTTGTGACGGCGCAGAGGGAAACAGGCCGCTTGTGTTTGGGTGCAGCAGAGAGTCTGAAACATGTCTGTTGTTGTGCCAGATCTCTCCAAAGTGAAATCTGAAAATGAGCTCCTGACAGATCCTGAAGGCTTCATGTTTGCATTGATCAAAACAATGTCTGATGGATAAAGACATCGATGCTGGGGATTCGCAGGGGAGGAGGATTTCTTTATTGGAGACAGAAGTCTTCTGGGAAGATGGCACAACATCCACCAACTGAAAATACATGTACACTCTGTCAGCTGTACATGTTAACAGTCACATGAGCCGAGTGGAACCATAGTTTGGTTCTGATGGCCGACAACCTTTCTATACTCTTGTAAAGGTCTTCAATGACATCCACTTAAACACAGACAGTGTCAGAACTTCGGTGTTAGTATTATTAGATCTCAGCGCTGCGTTTGACACTGTTGACCACAACATATTACGAGACCGACTGGAAAACTGGGTGGGACTTTCATCAACAGTTCTAAATTGGTTTGAATCGTACTTAAAGGACAGAAAAAAACTTGGTTTCTATAGGTAAATACACATCTGAGTTGACAAATATGACATGTGGGGTTCCTCAAGGCTCCATCTTGGGGCCTCTTCTCTTTAACATCTACATGCTACCACTGGCTCAGATAATGAAAAACAACAAAAATAAGTTACCATAGGTATGCGGATGACACACAAATTTACATAACCGTTTCACCAGGAGACTATGCTCGTTGCGTTCAGTTATTATGCTCCAAATATCTGGAACAAACTCCCAGAAACCTGCAGGTCCGCTGCAACTCATACTACTTTTAAATCCAGGCTGAAGACTTATCTTTTTGCTGCTGTTTTTAATTGAAACTCAGCGGTTTTGTTACGTTTTTGGTTAATGAACATTTGGGGCTAGTAACCCCAGGGAATCAGTGTCTGGGGACTTTGTCCTGGCTGGTTTTCTCTGTGTATGCTGCTCTGGAAGTATGTGCCATACAAGCGTACACAGCTCATGTTTGGAGAAACCTTAAAGAAAGGCATCAGTAAAATGGAACTTCTGTGTGAACTATTCATATCTTAAACTGCACTCTAACTTTTTATTCATGTATTTTTTTCTTCCAATGTTTATTTTTTATCTTTGCTTTTTAATGATGGTTTTTAAATGCCTTTTTCTGAATGTCTTTCATTTTTGTAAAGCACCTTGAATTGCCTTGTGTTGAAAGGTGTTATATAAATAAACTTGCCTTGCCTTGCCTTGCCTATACGGGATGCTATTTATTGATTGTGACACAATTCAAAAGCAAAGTACACCAATTTAATGTATTTATTCCCAATTTTATTCTTGTTTTATTCAGTTTTGCGTTGGTATTGAGTGTTCTTTTAATTAGGAATGTTACATGTAAATTGAAATAACTTTCTTAATATATTATGTGCATGCCCTTTCTCATAGTGTTTTTTGTCTCTTATTCACTTTTGATGTAACAATAGGCGCGTTCACACCGGAGTACTTTTACCCGTACTTTTCCCGTTTAATTCCGATACTGCCTGGAATTTTGCGTTCATACCAAAAAGAGTACTTAGTTCCGAGAACTGTTACCCCCATTTTTAGTGCCTGCTAGAGAGGTGGTACTATCCTGGGGAGAAAAAAGTACCAATTTTGATTGGCTGGGCGAATTGCAAACCACGCCCCGTAAAACTCTGAAAAGTTTTGTGAAGCCGCCATTGTATTTGCTGGCATTAGCATTATTAGCATTAGCATTAGCCCCGCGCACCAACGGAGAGAGAATAACTTATGGCAACACAAAAAAAACATGGGAGGGTGGAGTGATGAGGAGGTGTCGGCGTTCTGGCGATTTACTCGGAAGGCTTCAGTAGAAGCTGCTGGGAGTCCCAGCAGCTTCTACTGAAGCCTGTCCCCAACTCCGGGGACTTCCGGCCGGGGACTTCGGGTGGCAGTATACGCCGTGAAATGGTTTGCGGCCTGCCAGCCAGTAAACCCAAAGCAGAAGAAGAAGAAGTGACGTCAGTGGCTTCATTTGCGTAATCTTCCCTCAGGGAACTTATTCCGGTGTGAACGCGATCGGCTCTTAGTTCCACGGGGGTACTAAGTGCTGGCAGTAAGTGCTGGGCACTAAGTACAACAAAGTACTTGGTGTGAAAGCGGCTATCTTACATTTCCCCTCTCTGGGACGCATAAAGGGATTCTGATTCTGATTCTTATCAGTCACGAACAGTGTTGGGTGTAATGCGTTACAAAAGTAATGGAGTTACAGTAATATATTACTTTTTGCTGTAACAAAGTAATGTGACGCATTACTAATGAAATTTGGGTAATATATTACCCGTTACAATGCTCAGTAACGCAGTTACAACACATTTTAACCCGAAATTAAATGATGTTTTGTTTTTTAAGAATGTACTAACATAGCGAGACATTCCGACACCAGAGTAAAATTGTGCGGGTAGATTAGTAAACCTGGTGTTTACCCTTCAGGCTTCGCGTCGGGATCTTCGGGGGTGCATAGGCATGCATTGCACCCCCAGTTGAATCTCAATCTCAATCTTTATTTATTTATATAGCACATTTAAAACAACCTTCAGTTGACCAAAGTGCTGTACAGGCAATAACTACAATATTAAATAACACAATGGGAGTACAATAATTATAATTAAAAACATGATAAAAAGCACAATAACTATAAACATATAAAAAAAAATAAAAATAAAAAAAACACATACAAATGTAAAAATGTAATGTTCAACTAGTATTAAAAGCCAGTGCAAAGAGATGAGTTTTTAGCTGGGATTTAAAAAGTTCAATAGACTCAGCAGTCCGGATATGTACTGGGAGGCTGTTCCACAGTCTGGGAGCTGCAACACTGAAAGCCCTGTCACCTCGGGTTTTTTTCCTGCACCGAGGAACCACCAACATATTTTGCTGAGCTGATCACAATGCTCTAGCTGGAGCATGGCGGTGCAACAACTCAGACAGGTAATGTGGTGCCAGTCCATGCAATGATTTAAAAACAACAAGTAAGTACTTGAACTGGATCCTGTAACTGACAGGAAGCCAATGAAGGTCTGCCAAAACGGGTGTGATGTGGTCATAACATCTCTTCCCAGTAAGAAGGCGTGCAGCCGCATTTTGGACCAGCTGCAGGCGACGGATCAAACACTTATCAACACCAATATACAGGGAGTTACAATAGTCTAAACGAGACGTTATAAATAGGTGGATTAGCTGTTCAAATTCCTTACTAGGAAGATAGGCTTTTACCTTCCCCAGAAGCCGCAGCTGGAAGAAGCTTGTCTTGACAACTGAGCTTATTTGTTTGTCGAATTTAAAACAGTTGTCAAAGATGACTCCAAGATTTCTGACAGAGTAACGGCTGTAGGAGGCTAAGGGGCCGAGTACACTATTAAAGCCATCCAGGAGTTCAGACTGTCCAAATATTATAATCTCTGTCTTGTTTTCGTTGAGAGTCAAGAAGTTGATTTCCATCCATGATTTTATGTCTTTCAGACAGCTAAGCAAGGCAATCCTAGATTCCTTATTTGCTTTTATAGGCAGGTATACCTGCAGATCATCTGCAAAGCAATGGTAAGAAATGTTATGCTTTTTAAAAATTGACCCCAGAGGTAGTAAATACAGACTGAACAAAATGGGGCCTAGGATAAAACCTTGAGGTACCCCATATGTTACTGGGGCTGCAGCTGAAGAATACTGGCCAAGATGCACAGAAAAGGTCCTTTCTGATAGATAGGATTGAAACCATTTTAGGACATTACCTTTAATTCCAGCACACATTTCAAGGCGTGATAAAATAATTTGGTGGTCAATGGTGTCAAAAGCAGCAGACAAATCTAAAAGCACAAGCACAGCAGAATTCCCTGAATCAGCAGTTAAAAGAAGATCATTCAAAACTCTTAGGAGAGCAGTTTCTGTGCTATGGCGTGATTTAAAACCAGACTGAAACTTCTCTGATATGCAGTTTAAAACAAGGTGCGACTGCAGTTGCGCTAACACCACTTTCTCTAGGACTTTAGACAGGGAGGGAAGCTTAGAAATAGGTCTAAAGTTGGAGAGAACAGAATGATCAAGGTTCTGTTTTTTGATAAGAGGCTGCACTACAGCTTGTTTAAAAAAGGTTGGAACGCAGCCTGAGCTGAGAGAGATATTTCTCAAAGTTAAAATATATGACCCAATAGTAGTAAAAACGTCTTTCAGTAGTCTCGGAGGAATACTGTCTAAGGGGTATTGTGAAGGTTTCAATTTTTTAACCACATCAGATAACTCGGGCAGTGAAACCAGGTCAAACTGCTCGAAGACAGCTGAGCACACAGGAGACACTGCTGGGTCTAAAGGTCTCTACACACCAACCTGAGACCAAAGAACGCGTACCGAAGGCGTCCCGACTTTTACGTCAGCTACGTCAGGCTTCGTTGGCTTCGTTGGATAAAGCCGCCCGCCTACGAACACACCGCAAATACTTCAGCCGACGAGTGGCAATAACTCTCCTTACCAGCAGGCGGCGGTAGTGTGTATTCGTCATTCAAAAGAGGCAACAACCGGAAGACAGACTGCGTTTTATACACCGAGAGAAGAAGAACAGACTTAGTAATATAAACAAACAAACACAGCCTGATCAGTTGGTCTTCACTTTCTTCATTCCATGCCGTCATGATAAAAAAGAAACTCTTGCGTCCGGGTGAGATGAAAATGAGGAAGATTAGCCGTCTGTGTGTGCCTTCTTATCGTTTGTTTTGGTCCCTCACTTCCGCTTCACTTCTGATGCACTGATTCGCTAAGCTGAACAGCCAATCAGAGTGATTTATTTGTCCCGACGTTCTTTGGCCTCCCGCGGCCTCCCGCCGCCGATTCAACATGTTGAATCGGCGGCGGGAGGAGGCGGGAGGGTTGAAAATGTGCCGTAAAGAGACGACACACCAACCTGAGTAGTGCGACGCGAATGCCCGACTGCCTCTGACGGCTTCGGACGGCCTCTGACTCCCAAAGTCGGGCCGGTGTGTAGAGGCCTTAAGGTGAGAGGAGGAGGTGAAGAGCTGATGGCCAAGACTTTATCATTAAAAAATGAAAGGAACTTTTCACATAGTAGAGTAGGTGATGGCACAACACAGGGAGAGTTACAGGGATTTAAAAGACAATTAAGAGTGGTAAAAAGGAACTGGGGCCTATTTCTGTTTTTGGACACAAGATTTGAAATAAAATGAGTTTTTGCACATTTAACAGCCCTCTGATATTCGCTTAAACCGTCTCTTAGAATCCCCAAGGAGACGTGAAGTTTATCCTTCTTCCATCTCCTCTCTGCTCGTCTACATGCGCGTCTCAGGGCGCGGGTAGAGTCTGTTATCCACGGTTCAGTCACAGGTTTAGGGTGTCTGGCCGTGAATGGAGCGATCAGGTCCAGAATATCCGTGCAAGTAGAATTAAAAAGGCTGAGAATCTCCTCAGCACTGGCATCACAAGAGCCAATTAATGTGGAAAGCACAAAGTCATTAAAGGCAACGGAAAACTGTGACGCTGTCAGAGGATTCAGCGCACGTAGGCGGCGCTCCGGAACGCACGAGTCAACTTGAGAGCAAGGCAGCATCATAGTAAATAACACAGGCAAATGGTCCGAAATACCAGTCTGACACACATCTGTGGATAATCATTTATACGAAAATGGTTAAAGCAACCATCACTAAACGCCAGCAACACTGCATCTACTGCAGACAATAGCAACAGGTCAGATGGGGACATCACGTTACCCTCTGTTGTGGACACTAGCTTACTCCCGCCTTACTCGCCGCCCTCGCCCCCGGAGCATCAATCTTCGTCATAGTCAGGGGGCCAACACTGATATTGCAACTTAAGTAATCGCTTTTGGGTAGAAGCTGTCAACCTATCCAGTATTCATGTTTAACCCTTGACATATGGCCTAGCTATGTTGACATCTTTGAAAAAGATTTTTTTGGTCATTTAATCATTGTATCATTGTAAGTGGTAAAATCGGACCTTTTTTCACAATGCTGCCAAATTAGTGACAATTTGCTCTGTAATTTCTAACAATTTTGTAATATTATCCCTCAATATATCTCCTGTGAAAGTATGATCTTAACTATTGATTAAAAAAAAATCAACCAATGGTAAAACAGTATCATAGCCTACCACATGGGGTGCTGTGGGTTGATACAGCAAAACACAGCAGCAATGTCAATGAAGCAAAAGAGTTATACAGTTCAAACTAATGGGTGGTATTTGAGATAATAAATAGTTTGAAAATCAAAATCAGATCACCAAAAAACAGTAGCTGGAATGATGCCTATCATAAATTCTCCAGCACATGACTATGACACAATCTGGACGGTGTTACAAAACTGCCACAAAATGACTACACAGCTGGGCCAAAGGTACACAGTCATAACCTTTGATGAGCAGCTCTACTGCAAAGCAAAGATGCTTCAGTGGCATCACCAAAAAGAGTGCGAGAATATTGTTATTCTCCTGGGTGGCTTTCATGTGCAAATGAACTTTTCAAAGGTCATTGGCCAGCATCTTGCTGATTCTGGACTGAGAGACATCCTTGAGGAAAGTGGTGTGTTTGGAAAGAACACAGCTGAAAACATCATGAAGGGAAAGGGATGGAACCGTGTAGCCCGTGCACACAAGCTAACCTTTGAAGCACTTTGGAGAATATTGTGGCCAAGCTTTCTGCAATGGATGGAAGATAATGACTGCACAATCGACAACAGTTGCTTAGAGTTGGCAGATGCACTGTCTGGGCACATAGGAAGTGGAGAAATGGAAGCAGCTTCAGCATGCTATGAGGAACTTGTGCTGAAAGTTGGGGAGATTCAAGATCTCCTTGTACAGTTTGACAAGGCCAATGAAGACAAGCCAACCTTTACCTTCTGGAGACAGTACATGGACCTTGTGTCTATTCTCCTTGCGTTCACCCGGGCACTGAGATGTGGTGATTGGAACCTGTACATGTCAGCCTTCAAGAGCATGATGCCTTGGTTTGCTGCGTATGATCACACCCATTACACAAGATGGGGTGCTGTGTTCATAGCAGACATGGAACAGCTGGCACAGACAGCACCAGAGGTCTACCAGGGCTTCCTAGATGGTGATTTTGTAGCCAAGGAGACCAAACACAGCTTCAACGAGGTGCCTTTCGACCTTCGCCTTGAACACATCAATAAAACGGGAAAGGTTGCTGGAGGATTGATAGGCATCACTAGAAATGATCCAGCAAGAAACCGTTGGTCCATCACCTACAATGAACGTGCATCCTTGGCAGAGGATACCAGATCCCTGTTTGGACTGACACATGATGACGACGATGATGAGGAGACGCACAAAGACTGCCTTCAATCAAGAATCAAGAGGGATAATCACGATGTCATTCAACTTGTTGATCAGTTCCAGAGATACAACGTCTTCCAACAAGAGCATATGTATGATTTAGTGTCCCTGACAACTGGTGATGTTGCCTCAGAAGAGATACTGAATGACCTTACACATGCTGCAGAGTCTGGCAAAAAAACTATCACTGAGTTGGTGAAAAACCGACTGGGCACAACGAACACAGACTTCCACGCCAGTCTCACAAGAGAAAACCGAAAACATTCTCAAGCCTATACAGCACAGATACCAAGCTTGAACAACTCAGATCCAAGTGTGTGAAGCCTGACAGGGATATTTTTCGCCGCATCATTGTATCCATGGAGAGTGGCAGAGAGGTCAACATGGATGAGCTTCTCCAAAAAGAACTTGTGCAGTCCCCCTGTCACTTGCCACAACAGATTCAGTGCTCAGGCCTACAAACAAAGCTGACTTAGCCACCATACTACAAGCTGGTGCAAAGGAAACAGAGCTCAGTCCATCTGTTATGAGAACATGCACCATCATTGATGGAATGGCCTTAGTAAGAGCCATGGGAAAACCTCACAATGCATCAACCTTCGGGGAATATGCAGATGTGTTCACACAGAGAGTTGCATCTAATCTACATGGGAACGTCACCAGAGTGGATATAGTGTTTGATCGGTACCAACAAAACTCCATCAAGAGTGGAACAAGAACAAAACGCAGCACTACTCAGCGAAAGGTTCGCACAATTGTGAGTAGAGATGTAAAGCTACCTGCTAACTGGAATAGCTTCATTGAAATGGATGAAAACAAAGCCAACCTTACCCATTTCCTATCAACTGAGCTTGAGAATCATGTGCAGCTTTATGATGAGGAAATTGTTATCAGTGGAGGGTTTGAGGATCCTGAAAAAGTCACGTCAGCAGCTGGGATTGATGTATCTCCCCTACAAGCTACACATGAAGAAGCGGATACACGCATACTACTACATGCAGCTGATGCAACAATGAAAGGGTTTCAGAGGCTCATCATTCAGTGCCGAGACACAGATGTGTTGCTGCTACTACTTGTATTTGCAAACCAACTAAGCCAAGAAGTTTGGATGAAAGCAGGAACAGCTAAGAAACCACGCTACATCAAAGTCCATCAAATCACACTACCAAATGAGATGCTCGATGGTCTGTTGGCATTTCATGCCATCACTGGATGTGATACTACGAGCCAGTTCACCGGAATTGGAAAAAGGACAGCATGGAAAGTGTTCCAGCAGTACCCGCATCTTCTCCACAACTTTGGTGAGGATGAAGTACCAAGTACCACTTCCCTATCCTTGGCAGAACAGTTTGTATGTAAGCTCTATGACCTTAAGTCAACCAGCAACTCGATACAAGAAGTTCGCTGCGCTCTCTTTCGAAAACTTAAAGCCAATTGATACATTACCACCAACAGAAGATGCATTGTCAATGCACCTCAAGAGGGCCCACTACCAAACGAAGGTTTGGAAACAGTCACTAGTGACACATCCACAACTGCCCTCACCAATCAATTGTGGTTGGCAGATGATGAATGGTATGCTGGTCCCCATGCTTCTTACCAAGGAACCTGTACAATCCACATGCGTACAGCTGACAGTGTGTGGATGCAAGGAAAGTGGAAGTCAGTGCAGTACCAGACAGTGTCTCTGTCGCAGAAGAGGACTGTATTGCAGTGGGGCGTGTGGATGTGCTCGTGCAGCGTGGTGCATGAACTCCAATGACATTCAAGAGACTAACGGTGAAGAAACCGATCTTGATCTGGATGTTGTGGTGCGGCCGCCAGAAAAAAGCACATCAACAACGAGATCTTCAGTGTGCGATGCTCAGCCCTCCACATCAGCACGTGTACTGAGGGCGCAGGGGCGTACAGATCGCCGTCTGTAACCAGCAAACATTGAGTCTGAAGTGCCTTCTAGGTCCTAACGGTATGTACCTGAGATTCTAGACTTACCAAGTTTACTACCTTGCTGTGCATCCAGTTGTTGTGCCATTCTGACCTTGTGTCTCTTTCCTTCTCAGTGTCTCCTGTGCCCCATTGGCCTGTCCTCATCCTCGTAGACACCAGGATTCTAGTGCCCCACACTGCCTTGACTATACCTCGTCTATAAATTTCCCTCCCTCTTCCAAATAAACACGCCTGTTGGCTTGAACATGCCTAACCCCTGAGTTGCTCTGGTTCCTTCCGACCCTAACACTGGATTCATTTTATTGTTTTAGTTTTTATTTAATGTTTTATGTAATATTTTGTATACATACAATGGTTCCATTACTGGGAAGATGATCCTCAGTAATCCACAAAAATATTTTGTCTTATCATGGTATCCAAGTGTATTGTCAAAATACAACATTAAAAAGTCAAAAAGCATTAGCACGAAAGGTCACCTCGAGAATCATATAGATTTCCGCTTGGACATTACATTATTCAAACCTGTGTAGTATTGCACTGTATGAAATTACTGTGCTCTAACTTGGCAAAAGTACCTAGCATACATTGGAATCATGATTCCTAAATTATTTGGGCTACTATCTCATGTTTCCAAGCTGATATTCACTCTAAAAACATGTTTTCTTTTAGGCGGAAATAGAATTTTTGACTTTTTTTCAATGGTCTAGCTCTATTTTCTCTGACACAGTAACATCCATTTACATTCTGACACTTCTGCAGCCATCCCACTGCTGTCACCTTTCTTTTGATACCAGGATTATCTATATGGCCCTTGTGATTGGGGAGATATTCTATATTTATTGTGGGCATGTCATTTCGAGCAGGCAATCTGAAAAATTGGCCTGAAATGGCCTCTAAAAGTCACAAAATAATTTTTCAAACTTGTCAACCACCCTAGAACATCTTACATAGGTCCCCTCTTACCAAAAAAATATGTTGACAGCTTCTACCCAAACATGGCAGCAAAAGTGTTAACGGAAGCACTTTTCAGGATTGGCCCCCTGACTATCACCCGAAACTACGCCGCCCCTCTGCGGCCCGCAGGTGCCAGGATACCACGGCAAAACAGAGCCTGCCCAGGTATATCTAAACAAGTACCCGCCTGCACAGTGGGGTATAAGGCGGTCATTTTGCAGCTCGTGGTATAAAAATAGACAATGGCTAGAATATTCATGTGAAAATAGTGCCATATTCTGCCATGCCTGTAGAAATGTTGGGTCAAAAAATAATGCATACAATAGCACAGATGCCTTCACCACGAATGGCTACAAAAAGATCTCATATCCCAAGCTTATCAACGAGCTAATGTTGCAGCTGAAATGTTCTCCAGGTCACAAAGTCAACCTCACATGATGATGTGATACCACTTTTTCAAGCACAGTAAATATTCTCTTCCCAGAGTATATGATGACCAAGGTGATGATGTAGTACATGGTTTTAATAATACTTTTGCTTTTCAATGTTTGCCATTTCAAACAATGAGCTGGTTCAAATAATATTTGCCTTGATTTACAATATGTTCTCTTTTGTTTTATCAGTACAGTTTTGAAGCTTTTGTGCTTTTCCTTGCCATAGTCCACTTTGGACTATATGAAATATTTCAGGATTGCACTTTTAACTTGAAATGTTCTCACTTGCTTGGTTTCAAAACATAACAAATGCCACAATCTGTTCGTTGGGGACCATAACATCAATGCTATTTTTCATTGCTGTTGCCGGCCACTATTGCTCATGTAAACCTACTAGTGCTGCACCCTGTAATCTCAGATGCACCCCAAGTCATTTTGTTCTGGAACCGGGCCTGTACAGTACATGGCCATATACTAAACAAAATACAGAGCCCATTCCGTGTTCCTGTTATTGTTTACTTCCTCTCTGTCTTCTTCTGGTGATTTATCTGACGTCCAGCGCTCCGTCTTTTAACCTCTTTTCCTTTCTCTTTCTTGATCCTCCTTAGCAACCTTCATTATAGTCCTTGACAGTGGTCTGTACTGTATTAACAACGTGTCACATGTTAAGAATTTACAATCAGAATCGAGTATTCAACTAAGCCGTGTAATAAAGTTGTTAGTAGCCTTAATGGCCTACACAGTTGTTATGCTATACCACATTGCCCTTCACTGGATGTATAATGAGCTGCACTAAACTACATTTTAGCATTTAAAATACCTAGCCTTTCTTTTGCGGTTATTTTGGTGAAAGTAACTCAAAAGTAACTCAAAAGTAGTGTAACTCATTACATTTCAGAGACAGTAATATTGTAATGTAACTTATTACTTTAAAAAGACAGTAATAAGTAATATGTAATATATTACATTTTGGAAGTAACTTGCCCAACACTGGTCACGAAGCTACGTGTTACTCTGTTGATTACCTGGAAATTGGTGGGTTTGTTTCATTTATATTTTTGGTTTGTGAAGCACTTTATGTACCTTTGATGTGCTATATAAATAAAGTTTGAATTATCTAGCAAGATATAAAGAAATGTAAAAATAAATATGGAGGACAGTGTTGAAGAGAGGAAGCAAAGATATATAACAGTAAAAGTCAAACAGAAATGAAAAAGCATTGAACTAACAGACAATATTTTCTTCTTATGATGTTCTTCAGTGATAGCTCCTTTTCAGATGTAAATACTGTAATATAGTCTGTGTGGGGGGGCACTACATCATGCTTGTCCCCTCAGGAACTTTGACCTACAGCACTGTTTTTACTTTACATTGGGGACAGTCGTCACTGCCAATAGTTTCCCCCCCATGTGTGACCTCAGCACTCAGCACGTTTCTACATAACTGTTATTCAAACCACGGGGTAACGGGTTGATGTTATAAGAATCCCCCCCTGTGAGTTATGAGTGTCCATCACCTCCTCTAGACCCATAACAGAGAGACGGCAATCACTAGCCTCCTTCCTTTCTATACCCAGGAGAGAACGCAGCACCTGGGGGTGAATTCAGTAAAGGTTTGCAGGGATAAACATGTGTGAGTAGGAAAAAAAGAAACATGGAATTCTCTTAGTAAAGACAAAGGGTAAAACGCAAGGTAAAATTTGCGCCAAGCAAATATTGTGCCTGTGTTTCTCTGCTATCGGCACATGTTTTCTATGAAACTGACACCGTGGGATTCACAAAGATCAATGCTGATATATATATATCTGTCATATGTATAGTATACAGTGTGGTCATACTGAATAATACAGATAAAGGAAGCATTATCCTCAAGCCCATCCATACTTTACCCATGGAGATATGCATCTGATGAAAGAATCGGTCAAATTAGCCTGCACAACTTGATGGCCGTGTTTTGTTTTCATATCATGGCAGAATATAGTTTGTGAAATGGGGCCTTGGGACGGTTGCATGTGATGTTCATTCATTGTGTTAGGAGCGGCCCGTTCCATTCTGTGTGAAGTCTCCCCTGAGCGCCGGAGCTGCTGCTGACTCAGCACGGGTGTAATAACATGAATGGAAACAGGCTAGGCAAACAACAACTTTCTGAGTGGAATACAAACTTGACAGCGTGATGGTCCTCTGACATTAACCAGTCCCCCCATAGAAATGTGTGTCGCCTAGTAACGCCTGTTTTCAATCGACACTCAAATGATGTCATGGGAAACATTTAATAGCTCGCAGCTTAGACATGGTTTCAAGAAAAGCTGATTATAATATGAGAAATATGTAAAATGTCCGATTACTAACTGTTTTCCACTTTTCAACACACTGGTAACATCGCCCAAAACCTAAAACCTGCTCGACTTAGGTAATCCTTTCTAGCTGTCAAACGTATCATCATGTAGCGACTTGAAAAGTCACATAACAAGGAAACGACTGACATGATGACAGACTCGACCTCAGGCACATTTCAAGTCCCTGCAAAGAGATCTTCATTCCAAAGAGCAAAGTTTTATTACACCGCTTTGGGATATTGTCACAGGGCTTCAGCGGTTTGACTTTAATTAAACTTCTGCAACAGGCGGTACTTACTCATCGTCTGGTGTTAGCTGCACTGGTTCATTAGTAAACTGCGTGTCAAAGTTCTCGAGGCCGTAGTCGTCAGTGATTTGAGGTTTGAAGGGTGGCGTCATCTCTTTCTTCTCCAGCTGAGGAAAACAAACACATAAAGCTGCTGTTATACATAAAACATTTTTAACTCAATGTTCAGGATTATTTTTGTGATAATTTGCACAAAACATAAACAAATTTAAGATTTTACTTAATATGTTGGCGAAAATTATGTTAAAATTCCTGTCTTTTAAGAAATGGAAAAGCATGTGTGTTGATGAGGTATTCATTTTTTACATTCTACTAATTGTACACGTTTACTCTCTTGGCTTTGTCACTACTCTACTGCCACACACAATTAGTATGTCTGTTGTAGTGGCAACAACAGACATAAAAATGGCCGCCACTCTGACCCTCCTGTTATGTTGATTTGAGAATGTCCGCTCTACTCTCATTCAAGTTTTTTAATTAAGCTTTCTTACTGGACAAGCTAACAATATTTTCGAACCTTAACGGAGACTACAACATGTTGAAGCTGTTCTCTACTCTTCTCATTTGTTTTGAAAAGAACTCTCCAAAACCTCCTCTTTCAGAGTGTGGAGCGATCCAAACCATGACAGCCTGCTGAGCCTGGCTATAAGCAGGGTGTGTATTGTGTGTGTGTGTCAAAGAGTGTCATATTCTCCTTCTGTGCCAAAGACCTTCATTATTGTCCAACAACTATTAAAACACATCACTGAGCCACACTGGCTCTCTTTTGTTACCACACACACACACACACACACACACACACACACACACACACACACACACACACACACACACACACACACACACACACACACACACACACACACACACACACACACACACACACACACACACACACACACAAACACACACACACCTTCCTACTGCCACAGATACTAGTGACCAACTGTTTCAGAAAATGACTGAACTTTTTATGATTTATATATGTGAGAGGTTTTTTAAAAGTTACATCTCAAGTAGGAACCAATGATCTTGGAGCAAAGAGATGAAACAGGATATGAGAAAGTATTAAGAGAGGGACAAGCCTGCTAGCTTTATACATAAGCACTCGGAGATTATTTAAAGAGGCCCTATTCTGCTTTGAGGGGTGTTCCCTCTCCTGTAGTGTGCCATACAGGTTTTTGTGCATTTCAATGGTCTGCAGAGGCTACACTTCCTGTGTTCCCCCCACTGACTGACACTCCATTGGGCTCCTTTGTTTACTTCCATTAAATAATGACATCACTATGTAACACTCACGTTTCTATTGGCTAGAGCTCTGACACATTGAACACTAAGGGGCGGGACATCTCTAAGCGGTTGACCAATTACAACAGAGTCAGCCAGCTAACCAATCCGAGCAGACTGGGCTCTGGTTTCAGACAGAGGGTGAAAAGAGGTGCTGCAGCACAGGCAGTATGAGAAAAATAAAGAGCTTTTTGAACATTAAAGCATGGAGACATGTCACAGTAGAGACACTAAAGACTTATATGAACCTGAACATGAGCATGGTAGGGCCCCTTTAGAAAAAGAAAAATAAGGCTATATACTGCTTAACAGTACTGAATTTGCTGTTTTCAAATGAAGAAAAAGTTGAATGTAAAAATTGTTAATGGGTGTGTGACTATAGTTTGTCACAGAGTATTATTTTAAAACAATAACAAAGTACCCTTGCTCATATGCCCATAACAAATGTAGCATACAGTACATCAGCACACATGGTCATATCTGCTGCAGCACCGTGGGGATATTTCTGAGTGGAAATGAAGGCATGAGTGAAAAACAACAGAATGGAGGAGGCTGAGGCAGCGAGTAATTGTGCCCGAGTGATTCAGCCAGCAGAGTTTTTGTGTGCTTTGTTTCCATGGTTTCCCATCGGTACCTCATCCTGTTAAAATGTGCTCTGAGGACATTTTCTGAGAACACGGTGAAGTCAGACCCCAGGTACACAGGGCTGCTCTGCATGCTGCTGTGGTCCTTTCCTCACTGAGAGAATATACACATTTACTATCTGATAGTTGACATACAGTATATGAATATACACTATTCATATGTCAACAGGTGAATCATGTTATTCAGATGTAAATAGAGTCTTTGAGTGTTTTTTCTCATGAATCTGGAAAAAAGACAATACTTTATTCAATTTGTAGTAAAAATAACAGACTAACAATAATGAAGATCTGTGCGTTCTGAAATGCCTTTGAAATGACAGATGGCAGTAAGGGTTAGGGTCCTGGTTAGCTTAGGATACTTTTTGTTGGGTAAATATTTATGTAGAGTGGTGCCAGGAAATAACTTATCATTTTACCACTTCCGGTTCCCTTGTCTCGAAGTCAACAGTTTTTTGAACGTGTTTGTGGTTAGAAGCCTTAAATAAGATCTATTGAACACAAGCTGAAGAGATTCTGAATGTCTGAAACTTCTATGTGTGATGGAAATGGCGGTTCCTAACAGGTGACTACAAGAGACTATTAAACGCCAGAGGTAATTTAGTGTAATAGACCAAAATCCAATGAGGACATCTCATTGGTCTTTGTAGAGGAAAGCCTTTGGGATGCTAACTTCAGGGTCGGCCTACAGAAATATGTAATCACTGCACCACTAGTGCACTCTAAACACTGTAATACCTCATTCACACCAACGCAACTCCGGTTCAAGCTCCGTGCTAGAGCTTTTCAGGTTCAGAACCGGTTCTTCGGTTTAGCTCCGGCTCTTTTCACACCGCCCAGAGTCCGACTGGTGCTGCGTCATTGCGTCATCGTTTGCCTCATGACGTAACCGTTTGCGTGCCTGCTTCATAAAGCCAAACCGCGCGGAAACCCCTCACAGCTCACACCGACAACAACAACAATGGCCGATTGTGTTGAAGTGCTACTCGTTTTGGTTTTGCTCTGTCGAAAAGAAATGGAAGAAATGGGACGACTTTACTACCAACTTTACAGTCGTTACATGCTATATTCAAAACTGCTTTACAATCGTAATCATCAACTTCAACGACGATTCCGATTCCGTAGGCCCCTGCCCCTGCCTCGACGTAAGCGTGACGTATGCGGTGCTTTTGCTCTAGCCGGACAATTTTTTGGTGCTTGAAACGAACCGGATTCCGGAGCTAAGAGGCTGCTCCGCTGCGGTGTGAACAGGAAAACCCGGTGCTTTTCAAGCTCCAGCTCCGAACCGGCCCTGAAACACCGTTGGTGTGAATGAGGTATAAGTCATTGAAGTAAGTGTTAATGAAGTGTTAAGGTTGCATTTACAGAAGATTAAAACTCATTATTTTGAGTAAGCAAGTCATGAATTCTGAAAAGAGACAATGCTGTTGGGTTTTTTGAATGTATTTTTTGAACCTTTAAGCACCACACACAGAGTGCCATCTACTTCGTTTAGAGAAGGAGACATCTCTCCTGCCGTAATCTGCAACACTAGATTAATAAATAGCACAACAGAAAAGAGTGTATTTGATATGAGGGTGAACTGGCCTTTTCACCACGAACATTTCAGATCAGAACATATCTTTTTTGAAAGCACATTTTTGCTTAGGTATAAATTGTATAAACAAGTTGCTTTCCAGTTCCACTTCTTGTTTGTCAGTTGTTTTCTGAGTGTGTGTGTGTGTGTTTAGTTCTCCTGCTGGTTTCTGCAGCAGTTTCTGTGCTTCATTAGTGTTATTGGTTCAAAGTGCTTTGCGGGAACAGCTTCAAACAAACAAACAACTCAAAACAACTCCATTTCTCTTTATAGCTCTTCCTATCGCTCCCTCGTCATCAAATTGGCCCACCTTCCCCCGGTCTCTCTTTCTCTCTCTCTCTGCTAATTTCTTATTTTCGTAGCTTTTTCAGTGCCTACCTACACTCCTCTGTCAGTTTCACCCCCTCACATCCTGTCTCCATCTTCCTCCTCTCCGTTTGTCTGTGTCTTACTCATTGTCAATTCTTTCATCTATTTCACATCCCTCCCCTCCTACTTTCCCCACTCTGTCTGATGTGTTGTTGGGCAGGCGCAAGCTCTGTGTGCTCATAATGAGCGCGCGCGCACGCACGCACGCACGCACGCACGCACGCACGCACGCACGCACGCACGCACGCACGCACGCACGCACGCACACACACACGCACACACACACACACACACACACACACAGGGAGAGTGCCCCTGAGGCCAGAGGGGCACATGAAAGAGGTAACTGAGCGCAAGGGCTATACAGGCGATCCATGAGTTCTCTGATCAGAGCACCTGTCAGAGTGTGTATGTGTGTGTGTGTGTGTGTGTGTGTGTGTGTGTGTGTGTGTGTGTGTGTGTGTGTGTGAGTGACAGGATTGGACGATCTAAGGCAGTCGTCGAGTTGACTTCAGATTTACCAGTCCACAGATGTGAAACCTTGCCTCACACACTTACACACATACTTACAATGCATCGCTTAATCACACACTGAGTGGTGCTTCAGCTGTGGAAGCACATCTCCATGTGAACAAGGAGATTAACATAAGGGAGGCCAAGTGCCCTCACTTCACGGCTGTTTTGTAATCTGGAAGTGAAATATTTTCCAGAATATCTGCACACACACACAGAAACATGTCAGTGTTTTTGAACGCAGCCCACTCTTACATTTCTGGTGTGCTGTGTGAACAGGTTTTTTATTTGGTTGGTTACTTCAAGTGCTCAGATCTGCAAACATGGCAACACTATGTTGACAGAGTAAAATGGGCCCGCAAGTACGAGTAGTGAGTTCTTTCCTTTAAAATGTACTGCAAAACAACTACTGTTGTTTTTTAAAACACTGAATGATCCATCCATCTTCACCAGCTAATCTGGAGTCCCAAACGTCCCTTTTCATGGCCAAATGATGTACTACTGATTCTTTTGAAATCACTTTGAATTGCTTTGTGGTTGAAATGTGCTATATAAATAAACTTGCATTGCCTTGCCTTTCCAATTGCCAGTAGAAATTATGCTTTTCTATTATTCACCACTGAAGTCACATCTGATAAAAACGTAGTTTCCTCAATTTATATTTGTTACGATTCAGTCAAACTTTTAAACTGTCTAACCAGAGTTGCTAATTGTTAGAACAGAGGACACTTCCAACGAGTTTCATTTTTTTTCCATCACTCCCGATCGGGACTGGAGCCATCATTATCATGACAACTGTTAAACTATGTAACCTTTTCCAACACAGACAAAAGCCAGATGTGGGTTTTTGTCTCGGGTAACGGGCTGTACAGTGTCTTAGGTCTGTGAAGGTATCGCCTAATGGCTACGGTGGAGAATGAAACTGAAGTGGCTCAACAGTTATCTTTATATATTTTTAGGACACAGTTACAAATCAATTTCTCTAGTTTTATGCCCCTCTTGTTTAATACAGAAGTGTTCAAAATGTGTCACGATCCCTCTCTTTTATTATCCTGTAAAACATTTAAAGATGAATAAATGTGCCTTTAATGTCCACTGAAGATGATGTTAGACAAGAGAACAATGTAACCTAACCTTGTCAGTATCAACATGTGTCCTATGCTCAGTGTTTTCATTTCATAGGATATGAACAAAATTGTCAAACTAATGTTTGAGAATTGCGCCAAAAGCAAGAGGGAGGGAGGAGGAGAACTTAAACCGATAAACAGGATATTTTAACATTACAGAAGAGTACTATTCCAGAAGTCTGCAGAGAGCCAGCTCATTGATGATCCATGTGATAATGTATCTGTCATTTATCAACAGCACACTGTCTTAAGTTCGTTTTGTATTTCATTAAGAGTAGGAGTAAGTCACAAATCCAGTGTATAGCAACATGTTGAATGCCATTATCAACAGATATCGGCATTTTTTACATTTAAAATGATGGAGCCGCTCCAGTAAAAGGAGACATATATCATATCCAGTAACATTAAGGGTTAGTCCATATACAGTACTACGAGTAAAGCAACAAGCTCACATTGACACGCTTTAACAGTTACAGGCAGCTGTGCCCCAGAGCTAGACCAGGCTGAGAGAACCGTTTGAGTCCCACCAAGCAAACACTGTGGCTTCAAAGCAGGAGAGTCAAATTATTTTTGATGCCAAACTCATAATCTTGCCTGTACGCGAGGTGAAGTGCCTGCTCTGTTAGTCTGTTTGTTGTCTGTCAGCAGGAAAAACCACTGGCTCACTTTTCATGAAACCTGGTTTAAAGGGTGGTCCAGCAGGAACCTGTTACATGTTGGAGTAGATCTTTGCATTCATGTGGTGTTGGGATCATTCCTGACTGAGAAAATGCAGGTAAATGCTCAGAAACAGATAGCAAGATGAAACTATCCAAGCAATAAAGTCTTAGTTAAAGTGGACCTATCATGCTATTTGTAGGCAATAGCATAGGTCTCAGATATATACAAATATATAAAAAACATGTCTATGAAGTGTTTTGCTCCAAATACCAAACAGATCACCCATTCTAGCCATGCCTCATATCCCTCTATTTCACTTCCTGTTTCAAAAGTGCTGATTTTGGGTATAAAGCTTTAAAAAAAAAAGAAAAATTGGAAAAAAAGAGGAGGGGGCTGAGCTCATGCGGGAGATTCTACCGGCAGATTCTGCGGTGATGAAACGCCATATCATGGATTATCAAGGATTATTTCTGAAACAGTATGGAGCTCAAAGGCTTTCTCTCTTGCCGGTTATACCACAAGGTGAGTTCCTTTTTATTTCCTGCTTCTTCACACACATGCTCTATCCAGTACAGGTTAGCTCTGAGTGTTAGCGATGCTAATGTAACACAGACCATATTACGTCCAAAACAGTCGGGCATTGTTTCTGATAGCAACGTTTCTGATAGGGCCGTGGGCGTAAAGCCAGCCCACATTTCCGATATTACGTCATATTGGATGCAAATCTGGATCAGCTCCGTTGTAGCCCCGTTTTTAGAGATTTGGGTACGGAGGAAAAAAGAGAGGGTTTTACTTTCTGACGCTGCGTGAGTTCCCTGACACACCGGGGACACATATTTATGTTTAAAAGTAATCAAAAAGTGCATTTTGCATGATAGGTCCCCTTTAAAGTGTCCGACATCAAGCCTCAAAGCTCATGAACACATCAGGTAAAAAAACTACCCAACCTCGGGAAGCATGACGAGTGTTGGAAGAAGTACTCAGATCCTTTACTTACTGTAACTAAAAGTACAAATACTATGGCCTAAAATACTTCACTACAAGTAAAAGCCCTGATTTCCAAATTGTATTTCAGTAAAAGTACAAAAGTATTAGAACCTTACCTTACCTAAGTAAGTATCAAAAGTAATAGTCGTCGTCACGTAACTGTATTTAGTTACTTTCCACCACTGAGCAGGACATTCAGTTATCATTGGCCTTGGCAAAGGTGTGATTCTAGTTGTTTTAAAAGTGCTGCCGACAGTTGACTTCCTGCTGTTACCGTGGAACAATGTTTAAAGTAAACTATGTTTTGGTTCAAATGTAAGACAAAGATGCCAACAGAATGTAAAGGGGATCTGATCTCCTGCATCATGTGATCTCAGTGTCAATGAGAGTAACCCACAAACAGTGAATCCAGCTATACCCTTCTCAGCGCTCATCAGCCTGACAGCTCTCTGGCAGTGAAGAACTGTGGATTTGGCGCAGGCATAAAAGAGGAAGACAGGTAAATGATATTCCAATGTGTCATCTCTTCAGAGAGAGCTCGGCGCTCCCTCAGGAAGCGTCTGATGAATATTAATGTGTGGTAACAACAGTCGCTGCGTGCCAGGCCTGTCAGGTCTGGAGACAGGTTTGTGGTTTGAGGGCAGAGAGCGTCACCTCTCCTCCTCTCTCAGCTTTGTCAACTTGTTTTCCCTCTGTGCTACACGGGGGCTTTGTCGCTGGGCTCAGGATTTCTCTCCGCTTTGATATATTTTCCCAGGTTGCCTTTGGTGTGTACTTCACAGGCGCTGTGGCAGCACTCATTAACACACTCCTGACGATTGTGTTTTTTCTCTTTTAAGCCACTACCGTACCTGCCATCCTTCCTAATTGTCCCATGAGACACATGGCAACAATGAGAATAGAGAAATGGCCTTAATTCATCTTTAATTAGCGTTTGCGCTAATGTCTGATAAAATAGCATATTAATTGTGGCTTTATAGAGTTATTATGAAGAGCACCTGCGATGGTGTCATTTAGAAGTAAGGGCTTTATTTCAAAAGATAAATAAGAACACAACGAGCTGGCTGGAAATGATAATGTTTTTAATATTTTTTACATACCAAAGCAAATTCCTCATATAAGTAAACCTATTTGGTAAGAAAATTCTGATTCTGATTATACAACGATAATGAAGAATAGAGCTGTTACATTACATTTTGGACGTGCTGCCCTGACTAATCATTAGCACTCTTTGAGGGGTCCTCCCTGTCTGATTGTCTACAGGTGTGCTGGAGGCAGAGCAGCCCCCCCCCCCAACTGATTACCTCCTACAGCAACACAGTCTCACTCCCTGAACGTCCAGGAGCGACGCTTGGTCAGGGTCCTATGGCGTGCAGTTGTGACGCGCCGAGTCTCCTTCAGCTTCATAAACGGACGCAAAGAGCTTTCAACTGATTGCAATGTATTCCCATCGGGCGGCGGTATTTGACGCTCAGGGAAGCACCGCATCGGTCCATGTCGGCGGCACTTAAAGGCAATGTGAGCGTCCATTCCCATTGGATAACGGAGGATTTTACACCCCGAAGTAAGTATTCTCTTTACTGTCGATTGATTTTACAGTGATATCTGCACTACTCATCAACTCACAAACACCAGATTATCCTTGTTAATTACACAACATTGATTGGTTTCAATTGTGTACAATGCTTTTGTATTTTTCCCCTTCGATTCGGAGAAACAAATATTTTTTCGGAGTTTAGGATGGCAGAAGACACTACACTACCCAGAATCCTCAGCTTTCGTTTGGGACTACAACATGTGCTTTGCTTCACAAACCCCGTGATTAGTCCTCAAGCTCTGTGATTGGATGTTGGAGTGGCAGTGCACGAAGTTTACACGCAGCGTCAAACAGCACTTTGAAATGGAATGAATCCCATCGACGGCCCACTAACCAAAAAAGGAATCGAACGTGTCCTACCCCCCCCCCCCCCCCCCCAGGTCACAGGCTCCTCCAACAGTGCAACACAATAAAACAGATACACAGAAAAAATAGTGCAAGTAAATACAAAAATAAAAATAGTAAAATAGTAAAAAGTGAAATAGTGCAATAAGAGTCTACAAGTGATTGGAATATGATATATTTGACAAATCATTTCTAAGTAGCAGCCAGATGAATGTTATGGATGTTGTTTCAAAGTTCAGGTGTTTAATATTCTTATGGCCTGTGGGATGAAGCTGTCCCTGAGTCTGGTGGTTTTATACACAACTAGGTGTAGTTATGCAATGATGACAAACTTGGGTCATAGGTTCCTCAACAAGACATCTATCAATATGTGTGTACCTCCACCATTAAACTGTCATATTCTGCACATTTCTTATTCTATCTACATACATCTTATAAGAGTATAATAAATATGTATAATATCGGTTAAAATAAGTGCTTCAACATAGTTAACATTGCAGGAATGTTGATTGTCAAGTCCCAAAACAAACCATGCAATATATTAAACGTTAAGTACTTTGTCAGGCTTAATATTTATCTGTAGATACCCCCAAAGCTTTTTGCTTACATGTATTTAAAAGAAGACCTTAACCTAAAGTATTATTTAATGTTTAAATAAAGCCTAATTAGTTTGTCTGTTTTGCACATCCTCCTATTAATATCTTTGGACATCCGGCACTAAATTGTTTTGTTGTAGAGATCATTGACAGTATGTTCTTGATATTTTCTATTCTATATTTCTATCATTGACCTTCAAATGAAAGACATTAAGAAAAAGGCATTTTAAACAGTCATTAAAAAGCAACACAATCTACCTGCATTGCAATTACTCTAAACGTGTAATAACGTGCTTCAACCAGTAGGTGGTTCGGGTTCAAAAGCTGTCAAGTTTACAGTGTTAACAAAATAAAATACACTGCTGTTTCCGGTTTAGTTTACGACGGATATATTTTGTTATTGTTTGATAAAAGCGATGGAAAAAACCCACAGCAACACAGAAAAGATGGTCTTAACATGACCCAGCGGTCTAGTAGTTAATAAAAAACAATAATATCAAACAAAATATTACTACTAACTTTATTGTGAAATTAAAACAGAACGGTAAAAGAATAGTTTCCGGTCTATTCTGAGGCCCGATCTCTGTAGATAAATAAAGAACTACGACAGATGTGTAATATTTAATGCAGCCGAACCATTTATTACAATGCATTCATGTGATGACTTTCAAAGAGTAAAGCAAGCACTGCTGAATAAAGTATGATTTGATCTTTTACGAAACGTTTTTTTTCATATGGAATGCAGTTGGAGGTCAACCAATCACAGAGCTTGAGGACTAATCACGGGGTTTGTGAAGCAAAGCACATGTTGTTGTCCCAAATGAAAGCTGAGGATTCTGGGTAGTGTAGTGTCTTCTGCCATCCTAAACTCCGAAAAAATATTTGTTTCTCCGAATTGAAGGGGAAAAATACAAAAGCATTGTACACAATTTAAACCAATCAATGTTGTGTAATTAACAAGGATAATCTGGTGTTTCTGAGTTGATGAGTAGTGCAGATATCACTGTAAAATCAATCGACAGTAAAGAGAATACTTACTTCCGGGTGTAAAATCCTCCGTTATCCAATGGGAATGGACGCTCACATTACCTTTAAGTGCCGCCGACATGGACCGATGCGGTGCTTCCCTGAGCGTCAAAGACCGCCGCCGATGGGAATATATTGCAATCAGTTGAAAGCTCTTTGCGTCCGTTTATGAAGCTGAAGGAGACTCGGCGCGTCACAACTGCACGCCATAGGACCCTGACCAAGCGTCGCTCCTGGACGTTCAGGGAGTGAGACTGTGTTGCCTACAGAGACTCAGCAGCCACCTCCACGCTGCCAGACCGTAGAACCTGCTCGTCAGCCAGTTAAATATTAGTGATACGGGTTCTCCTCTTTTCCCTTGCCTGATCCTGTTCAGTTTTTTCTTCCCTTGCAGTCCTGTCTGCTCTGCTCCAGCCCCTGTGGACCGCTCAGACCCTGACCCATAACCCCCTCCCTGGACCCCCTCCCATTCGGCTCCCCTTCACAGCCCGGACTCCCCATCTCAGCTCTGATCAACCACGCATTTTTCCAACAATAAACCTTTTTTCAAAGCTACTCCTGCTACTGTCTGAGTCCGCACCTGGGTCCACCTGTTCAGCTGCCCACTTAACAAGACCTATGTCAGGTCAACATTGATTTGATATATTTCTCACCTCAGCCCTGCTGGTGGAAACGGTCTATTATCAGATGTAAAGATCACACTGTACGGCTTTTATGCTGCTGTCACACACACACACACACACACACACACACACACACACACACACACACACACACACACACACACACACACACACACACACACACACACACACACACACAGCTCAGAGATCACAGTGGGAGGGGGTTCTTTGTGTTATTTGCGCTCTTCATATATACAGTAGTTCCACACTGAGTTGACAGAGGCAGTGGATGAGCTCCGACAGCCGTGCCATGTTGTCAGAGCTGATTGGCGTTTAAACGGGCGTGCAGTGTTTACTCTTTGTTTGTTGTTACATTAGTTGTGACAAACCCCAGATCAGCTGTCAGCAGCTGTCTGTCAGGAAGCCTTCAGCCTGATCCCACTGAAGAGGAACTGTATTTTAAGTAATACCTTGCACCTCACAGTTTATATGTTGGATATGAGTGATGATATATAATGTAATCCCATTTTTTCCTCTTTTATATTTTCAGGCCTTTCAAAGCTTTTTCTCTGCTCTGGTCCAAATCAGTTTCCACTTGGTGTTGTTTCATTTAACACAGAAAAAGCAAAACAACTAGATTCACTTATTAAAAGCCACATGAAAAATCCACTCCTTGGTAAGACTGGTTCATTGCTAGTTTTGGGCGTGTTCCCTGTGCATGCCTGTTCAACATGGTCCGATTGTCCGGCTACTGTGGCTGTGGCACAGTTGTAGTTTCAGTCTGATTGTTTTCTGTTCAATTTTAAAGTTTTATTTCAATGATGTCTGTTTATTTTATGTCTTTGTGTATTTCCCCCCCAGTTAGATAGTGTCTCCTGGCGTTATTAGTTACACCAGGTTCCCATAAGCCCTGAAACCACGTGTCCTCATGTACACCTGCACTTTATCTGCACTTTAAAGTGTTTTCTGTTAAAGGTGGGGTAGGTAATTCACTTCATAAACACTTGTTGTTATCTTCCATGGAATGCTCTTAACATCCCGATAGCAATGAATACATTAAATGCTTTGACAATAAATACATAAAAAAATGTCATCTGTGGAAGCCGTGGTGCTGTAAAAAGCTCGACCAATCATCTGAGCCGGCCCGGCTAAAATAAATGGATGGCCTACCTATGGCCTTCCTAAGACAATCGGGCAGCTTCTTGTTTCCTTCGTATTGTCTTCGCGAGGCGAAAAATGCCCGATGGCACCGATGATCAGACGAAGATGACACGATTTGACAAGATGCCCTCACGAGTGCCTTACGAAGGGCAAAATGGACACGAATTCAACACGAAAATGAACCTTCGCAAGATCCTTCGGCAATATTTTGGCATGCCAAAGATTTTTCCACCGCTCACGAAGTTGCTGCCGGAGCCTGAGAAACTCCACCGGCGGTCATACGATGGCTTAAGATGCCCTCACGAATGGCCCGATGTTGTTACGATCAGAGCCGAATTTGAACATTTCCTTTATCGTGTGTCCATCTGGTGTCAATTTCGGGACAGTGTGACAGGGGCTTAAAGGCCCGCTGAGGACGCCATGTTAGATTGATCCACAGATCCTAAAGCCCCGGTCATCATGATCTCATGGGTTCAGATAATCAAATCAAAAGTTAAGCTCACATTAAATAACGCTCATGTTAACATGATGTGTCAACATTAAAGTCATCTTAGATTTTCCTAAATGTCTGCATGCTGCTTTGTTCATGGTTTGTGCTAACTGTTTTTTCCTTTTTTGCTAACATTAGCTAACATGCCGCTCAGAAGTGCAACAGGTAAAGCAGCTAAGTGTATTGCTGAGGAGGAGATATTGTGTTTTACCTTTCAGGACATACAATGTGGCACTCGATTTGGCATTTAAACAGTAATCTGTCACAGTATTGTTTGTTTTTTGTTGACTAAAATTCAATAAAAAAGGTCTTGGGGACCTTCTGTGTCATCTATATATTCCAAGAAAGGTTTAGAGAATATAACTGCGACTTTTATATACATGTGTATATTTTGAAAATGTCATCCCAAAATGTCTCCTTTGGGATGAACAAAGAGGATTTCAGCTGGTAAAAAACCCACTTTTCTTTATACTCAGTTAGAGTGCAGTATTAACATGAATGTGAATGAATGAGTCTCCGGCCACATGCCACAAACTGCATGTTTGGTTGTAAATAATCGAAGTGCACATTAACATAGCTGCGATAAACAACATTTATCCAATCATAGCATGACATGTCTTCTGTCCTCACTCACTCTGCTCTTACCTGGTCCCAGTCTATACTGCGGAAAAATGTGTGTGACTTGATATCTGTGTAGCCCGTCTCGACCTGGCACCCCAGCCGCTCCTTGGGATCCTGTTGGGACCAAAACAGCTGGTCAGCGAGATAAACAGGAGCATCTGTATTTCAAATAGAGACTATTCTTTATAATTCAGCATCTGCATGTAAACAACGCAGGCCTACTGTCAGGGTGATTATACTTAATGTCTGCACTAATAAAGTCCAGGGGGGGGCGGGGTCAAAAGATAGCATTTACCCCATTTCCATATTAGAGGTTAATAAGAGAAAGAGCCAACGTGGACAATTAGCAATAATGCTGGCCACACATGTTTTCATCATGTTTATGTGCACAAGTGGCCCCCCCGCTGCCGCTCAGCTCGGACTGCGCTCTGTTCATCACAACAATTATTCTGAAGACTTAAAGAGAGGAAGTGCATGTGAAGGCTGTTAGCAGCCTCATGCTTACAGATACACTAAGACGTCACACACATGCAACCTTGTAGTCGGTAACAAACTGATTAAAAAAATATATATATATTTCTTAAAGGGCCATACCAGTGTTTTTTTTGTGTTGTTACTACAAATCACAAACGTAATGTTGATTTCTTTCAGGCCACTTCCATTTATTAGTATGACAAGGCTTGAAACCAGAATGAGTAAAATAATAACTCAAGTGTTATATTACAAATGTATTTTTGTCAACAGATTTCATATGAACACCAACAGCTCATTGGCTCACAGATGTAAATCTGAATTGAATTACAATTACTTGGAAAAACCATAAGTACGTTCTTAAAAAAGGACACATTTGGTGCTCTAGTTAGTATTTGTGGTCACAGGACAATGTGTGTGGATTAAGTCAAAATAACCTACAGTGTGTGTGTGTTATAAATGTGAAAATGTCACCCAGTCCAGCAGTGGCAAACAATCAGCATTTATGTTGTACTATTGTCCCAATGTGTTTTACATCTTACATTGTAAAATAATTTACATTGTTTTGTTGTCGTACATACTAAACTTTAGTATTAACATGATTTCCACTTGTATTTATTTGCATTGCATTTGATATTGAGTCAATTAAAAAGGATGGTAATCAGTTTACATGAATTACGTTTTCTGATACCAACATAAGTTTACATTTTTTACAGGTAATTGTTAATTGTAACTGAATACATTGGTTATTATTAGGATTTCACCATTATTGTAGCACAGAACAAAATAATAAATACTGGCCCTGATCCTACAATGAGCAGCAGTGTACGCACGCACGCACGCACGCACGCACGCACGCACGCACGCACGCACGCACGCACGCACGCACGCACGCACGCACGCACGCACGCACGCACGCACGGAGGGCTGCGTTGGGAGGGACTGCTCTCACCTTGTTTAGAAAGCCCTTCAGCACGCTGGCAGCTTTCACTGACAGAGACCTTGGGATGCGAATGGGCTTCTCAAGAATTACTGTTGGAGAGAAGAAAAGAGACAGAGAGGGAGAAAGGAGGAAGATCGTGAGTAGGGAGGAGGATGATTCACAGTCCAACCTGCCTGTGGGTGACCATGTCTGCTGAGTGGGAGTCAAAGGAGGGGAGGAGATACACAGGACTGTTCTCTTCTTCTCTCACTTCTGATGGTCTACACACAGCCTTGAGACTCCCACAGCTTTACAATGTCATACAACCGAGAACAAAAACTCGGTGAAAAATAGTTTTCCCTCAAAATCTGTAGTGCTTCAATGCACAGCTCAATGTTACATTGTCAGTGTGTGCACATGTTTCCTCTCCATCACTACCACGTGACAGAATAACAGGAGTGACAGAATAGTGTAAACTGTAAATCGGACATGGTATGCTCAGATCAGGTGTTTCTTTTGAGCAAAGAGGATTTCAGCTGGTAACAAAACCACTTTTCTTTATACTCAGTTGAAGTGCAGTAATTACATGAATGCGAATGAATGAGTCTCCAGCCACATGCCTCATCAAGCTATTAGTGCACACTGTTTTCCCCGGGTTTTGCCTCTCAGGCTACAGGCTTTTTGTTCCATCTCATTTGTTACCTCATGTTATTTGTTTTATACGTTTCATGTTTTTCTGCAGCTGTTATTTATTAGTGATTTTTCTACTCAGGTGGACAACAGGTATTATTGTACCGGGTTGTTCGGGGTCTGTGCAGCCTGTCAGGATGATCTGCAGACTGTTGCTGAAATAAAGAAATGCCTCAACTCCGTCTTTAATGACTTTTTTTAATATCTATCACTGCCAGAATTTGAACTGTTGTTCGTAGTTAAGATGCAATTAGATTTACTTATGATACTCCATGGAGGAAAATGACTTTATATAAGGTTAATTAAATTAACATTTTTGCCTTTTTTACTTTAAGTTTAAATTAGTGTAAATCAGGTCTATTGACCATAAATAAAACTATATATTAATAAGATGGAATGAAGTTGGCTAAAAAGGTGTAAAACAGAATACGGTGATTAATTATATAAGCTTAATAAATAGTCAACAAAAGTAGCCAGGAAGACAAAACAAAGGTTAAAGAACCATTATTCTGGAAAGCACAATATCCAACTTTGTCATAATGTATTATTTGCTAGATTAATATAAATCGAAATAAATACAACAAACAGAATTCACCGAATTCCATAGTTTTATTTCAATGTGTCCCTCCAGCTTTAACTTTGCTTGGTGTTTGTTTAATGTCATAAAATAATCCTCTCACTTGTCAGGGAAATGACACCAAAAACAGAAGAGCACAGCCATGTTCCAAAACCTCTCCGGTGCACATTAAAGCTGAATAAATATTGGTACAAAATGGTAAGACTAGTTTAGTTATTTCCAGCCGATTTAAGCTTATGATAGATATACAGAAATACTGTTCTATTAATTCAGCCTGATGAATACTTAGAGAGATAACTGGGGGAAAGCTACTTGGTTGACCTGGAGTGAAGATGTTGGCGTTTCTAATATATTTCTGTTATTCAAATTGTACATGTTTTCACAAGAATGCCTCCTTGTGCTTGGCTCCCCACTGAGTCAAATGTATGTGTGTCTGAAGCTATAGGGTTGCAGCACTGGGACCCAGAACAGGGCAGGCACGGGGTCCATAGGTGGCATATGGCTGGGCGGCACCTATAGAGAAAGGGTTGGTTTCCGTTGGCAGGAACTGGTGTAAGAACCTGCTGTTCCACCAGCGAGACGGCAGGAGGATGGGCTGGTGGCAGATGCTAGCCGCGGAGCCCTGACAGCCACAGCAGAGACATATTGCGTCACACTATATGGAGGAATTTCTGTTATACAGGACTGTGTGGGTGGCTGTGTGAGAGAGGGAGGTAAAGGGGGGGGTCTATGTGAGGCTACCATATGGCACCAGGAACACGAATACAAATAGGACAGAGATTATAGAGGGTGTGATCAAACCAAAACCTTGTTTCCTTTGGTCCGAACCAAAGTTAGCTTTGTTGTTATTGTGTATTAAGTTGTGTCGCTTTTCAATGTAATGTTATTTCCTTGAGAACTGGCCAATCCCTAGAAGGTTAAGATTTCACATTGGTGAATGTTAATTACAATATTGTGGTAAATCCTTGAAGGTAATGCATTTGTTTTACAGTCGCTCGTCTAAAACTTGGCTTTTATCCAATGACTGCTAGAAAGCAAGACAGGTAGTAATAATAGTACTAATAACCATTAGCTGGGTCCGATGTCCATCAATCAACAAAGTCTGGAAATGTATTTACTCAGAGGTGTAGTGGGTGGAGGCCAATCCATGAGAGTTTGAGTGACATTTGCCCGAGTGACTTTTCAATTGCGTATGGAGGTAAATACAATTGAAGCAATACTACATGCAAGACTCACAAGAAACGCCTGGCTCATAAATATTTTTTTTTTATAGATACATTCCTCCTGAATCAAATGAGTATTTGTTGTGTCTCGTCAAATGTGTTAGTTATGTTTATGTATTATGTCTGTCATTTCCATGTTTTTTCACGTCTGGTCATGTCTGTTTATTTAGGTTCTTCATCTCTAGTCAGTCTCTGTGTTTATTGTCATGTCTCATTTTCCATTTCCGGTTTTATTTTGTACTTACCTCTTGTCTTTCATGTTTAAATAGTCCTGTCTCTCCCGTCCTGTGTCAGTTCGTCTTGTTTGTTTCTCCGAATGGTCGTGCCAATTTCTCTTTTTGTTATGCCTAGATTTTTCCTCCTTGTGAGCGCCTTTTGTTATTTCCAGTACCTACTCTGTTAAGAGGAATTACCTGATCTGTGAAATAAAAATTACATTTTTTTACATTAAAGACTTTGTCTCTGGGTCGTGCATTTGGGTTCATCAGTTTGTGTCGAGATCCTGATAGTATTACCAAACAGATAAGGTTACAGCAGCTGAAATAATGAGCGTTTACCACACTGTGCAGAACACAAGTCAGTAGACTGTGGTAGTAAGCTAGCTCCTGTCAACCTAAAGTAAAGCCTTGTTATTAATATTTAAGAGCAAATAAATGTTTATTTGTAAGGGTTAGATGGACATTAAAATGTCAATCTGAACTAGGTCTTATCATTACAGTAATATGTCTCACATTGTCCCACACAAACACACTCTTTGTCCCACATGTGGCTTGTTGGCCCCTGGCCCCCCTGGCTGCAGGCCTACACAGAGAAGGGATTTATGGGTAACTGCACGTAGCAGTGAGGGACATCCTCTCATCTGCACAAGTTCCACATCTACTCAAGGCTTTCTGTGGGCCTCCAAATATGTTCAAAACAATGTCCCCGACCGTATGTTCCCGCCTTAGAGACATGTGCACAGGTATCATTTGGAGACATATGTGTGGCTGGACACCATTCTCCGTAGATGCACGAGATGTTTTCTCGTGCAGAATGATAAAATACCTTTATCATTTGACACTTGAAGCACTCACAGACACTATTGAGAGAAAATAAATAAAGTAACCGAGGCAAATTCCAGGAGTGCATGCTCAAAATGCTGCTTCTCTTCAGCGTCAAAGGCATTGACACGTTTACACAGAGCTGTAGACGGATGCACTGCGATGTACCGTACTCTGAACAGTTATTATGGTATCATTACTTTCATCCTTCATTTGGAAAACCATCAGATACAGCTATCCTACAATTGTGTCCCTACACAACACAACAATGATCGGCAGATATAGAGCATTGTGGGATGTTGAAACACATCTTTCTCTCAAGCGAACTGGCAATCGAAACCCCCGACGCCACAGCGTTACATTCATTACTCAAATATTCATTTCTTGCTCAGCTCACATGCAACAGATTTTCTTAATGTCCTTTAAAACAGTGGTTCTCAACTGGTCAGGCCTCGGGACCCACTTTTTCCTTAGTCAATAGATCGCGACCTGAAATTTTGAACCACTCAAATCTATTCAACAAAAAATCATGCTGTAATATATACGCTTTTCAGCATACATTATTATATTAATTAAAGTGAAGTACAGTGCATATATCCCTTATATCCAGGGGTGCACATAACTGGTACGCAGGTACGCATGCGCGGCAAAAATCTGAAATGCGTAACGTCACTTGTGTCACTACGCGCCTTTGCGTACCTGATAGGTCATCCAAACAAAACACATATTTCGTCTACACGTGTTTCTTGTCAACACTCAGTGGAGTAAACTATTAGACATGTCCAAAAAACCAAAGACATTAAGCAGCCACTTTGGCGTTTTGCTCCCTGCAAAAAATCTTCGGACTTTCTTGGACTGATTGAACTGGGTGCTGGCCGAGCCGCGCAGGCCAGAACCGACGGACCTGTGAAGCTTTACAGGAGGCGGGCTTAGATCACTGGACGACAGAGTTGGTCGCCGTGTGCACAGACAGGGCTGCTGTTAACGTCGGTGTGTATAACAGAATTGTACCAAAACTACGTTACTGGCTGCGGTGCGAGACTCCCCTGTGCACATTCTGTGCATGCGCACACACTGGAGAACTGCGCAAAATCAGCTGATCACAACGTTCACGTTCTGTGCTGTGCTGCTGCAGTTTTATTTACAACAAGGTGGAGCAGAACACACAGCTGCAAACTTACTCAGGCTGTTAATGGAAGAGTTTGAAATCAGACAGAGGTGGAAGAAGTACTCAGATCTTGTGTAGGAATACTCTGTTACAGTAAAAGTCCTGCATTCAAAATGTTACTCAAGTAAAATTTGAAAAGTATTATCATCAAAATATAGTTAAAGTACCAAAAGTAAAAGTAGTCATTTTGCAGATTGGTCCATTTCAGAATAATATATATGATATGTTTTATAATTATTGATCATTAAAGTGTTTAAAATTAGTTTAATTACTTTGTATACTGCAGGGTAGCTTGTGAATTTACTCCAGGTGGAACTAAAGTCTGATTTAACTTGATTATATTTCACATCATTAATCAGAATCTGTAAAGTAACTAAATATTAAATAAATGTAGTGGAGTAAAAGTACACCATTTACCTCTGAACTGTAGTGGAGTAGAAGTACAAAGTAGCATAAAATAGAAATACTCAAGTAACGTACAAGTATCTCAAAATTGTACCTAAGTACAGTACTTGAATAAGTGTACTTTGTTCCTTCCCACCTCTGAAATCAGATATGACTTCAAGTCACGTGATCATTTCTTAGTATTTGATCCTTCAACGCGGCCTCAGGAAATGCAAGGACTTCACAGTTTTGGCAACAAGTTTGGAGAAAGCAAATTGGAGGTTTAAACAGGGACAGGGAGGTGCATCTTCATCATCTTCATCATCTACCATGCAAGAAGTGTAAATAGAGGACAGTGAGGAAGACACTGAGGAGGACAGTGAGGAAGACTGCACTTATTAACACCACGCTACGTGTGGGGTGAGTACCAAACACTGTCTCCTGGTACTCATCTGAGTAACTCACTAAAAAAGTTATGTGCACCCCTGCTTATATCCCTTCACAGAACTAAAGTATGCTTTTAAAAAAGTTTTTATGAGATGATGGAATCAAAGCTGAACTGTATTACATAAAAAGGCACACATGCTGAAAACCCAACCCCAGCAGGGGGGTCTGGGGGGATTCTCCCCCAGGAGATTTTTAGAAATACTAACATATAAACTACGGATTCTGGTACAAACTGAGAAAAATAAAGAAAATAAATCTATTACTACCCGACATATTAATAATATTTGATGCCATTGTTTGTTTCACTTAGTTCTGACAGCTGAACTTGCTGCTCCACACAGAGAGAAGAGCAAAGAGGAGATGTGTGTCCGTCTGTGTGAATTACTTTAAATTGTGGGTAAGGGTAGATAGCTCCCATTGTTCTGTGACCTGTCAATCATCAAACCGGGGGTCATATTTCATTAGATGTTCATTTGTATCTGAAGTTGTACCCATGGATGTATAAAGAATAGTTCTACCGCAAAGTTATTCTCCATGGGGACTTCCGGCCACAATCTTGATTCTGATTGGCCAGAAGACTCGAAAAAACATCAGCAAAGATGTTTTATTGAGAAGATGATCACTACGTGACAGAAGTTTCAAAACCGTTTATTGTCTCCGGTACTTCCAGTCCAACGCCTGCTGCATGCACAGCGTTAGAAAATCGGGCCTTCAAAATAAAAGTTTGACTTTTTTCCCCAAAAAAAAAAAAAAAGGAAATGTTTTTTTTTTCAATTTCTTTTTCTTCACTCACACATCTGCGACCCACTCGAAACGGGTCCGCGACCCACCGGTTGAGAACCACTGCTTTAAAACATTAAGAAACCAGTCTTTTTTTCTGCCTGACCACCATATCGTCATCCAATGGGGTTTAAGAGACCATATACTCTGCCAACAGAATATTAAACTCATAAATCGCTCACTTTTGAGGTAGAAATAAACACAGACAAAAAATGTACATCAATAGGAAATAAAAACAAAATCGCAAAATGAGTGCATGTTCTCCAACGGTTATTTTCCTTAGCCTTATCAAATGATATCACTAATGTAAATGCAACAATAAGTTACTCAAATGCCAATAAATCTCACAAACTAAAATAAAACAGGAGTGGATTGAGAGACTACAGCAAACTAAAGCTAATTAACATGTGAGAGAAATAACATTTGATTTATTTCTGAGATTCACTCATTTTAATGAAGCATACAGACCCATCTAAGCCTGGATTTACAAACACACATAAATCCTTTACAGCCCAGAGGTGATTGTTATTTACATGGCATCTGTTTTCCACACTCTCAGACTCTCAGTTATGCGTCCAAAGGGTTAAACTAACATGTTTTTGTTTAAATGGCACCAAACAGCCTGCCAGACGCTCTCAATACTCATATTTGATTTCCCAATATTCCTCTACTGCTAATCCATAAAGCACAGGATGTAGTGAGGAGCTGGAGACACTCCTGATCATGAAACAGGGACCGACATTACAGAATACAACTAAATACTGCTGTATGACTTTTCTAAATAAATAACTTTAAAGTGAAAATATACTTTTGTAAATCATTTATAATCCAAATTAAACAGTTTTGAGAAAAAAAGTATTGCCTGTCTAATACTGGTTGCCATGGTATTTGTTCAGAAATGTATGATCTCCACAGGATGATTACAAATGATTTATAATATGTTCGCCAGCTCCTTCATCAGGACAACATTTTCCTCGGTTTTTATTCTGTTGGTCAAATTTCCATGCCAGCACATTTTTTAGAAGCACAGTCCTGCCTCCCCAAATAATGAAAACATGTTCAGACCCAGCTATAATTTGATCATATATGATAGCTGTTTCATAATATTACTTTTTGGTATTGTTGCTTTTACAGGGTAGCGTTATGCCTCATAACCGTAAAATACATGTTTTTTACTGACAGCGTTGATAAACTACATGTGCAATAAAAAGTAAAGTGCAGTAGCAAAGGGTTTCAAAATAATAACTTGTGTTTTCGAGGTCCTAGACGGCCATGCCTACAGTGTGTATCTCTATAGTTATCTCCTTCGCCTCACCTTGGAAGAGGTACTCCTCTGTGTTCATGTCAGGATTGTCGGTGATAATATCAAAAGGGGATCTCCCAGCCATCATCTCAAACATCAGCACGCCCAGAGCCCACCAGTCCACGCTGAAACCTGGGGGGGGGGCACAACAAAAACATTCTTAAGACAAACAGGACTCAGAGAAACTAATTATCATTGTTATGAATTACCAACTCAGGCAAGTTTGGTCAATGGTGAAAGATGTTCTCTCTGTACACGCACTACTACTAAAAAATGTGCCTGATGCAGTTAAGGCTAAATACATATTATATTATTATTACATGTCATTTGTTAGACGCTTTTTATCCAAAGGGACTTACATACATTCAATACTGTGGACAATCCCCACAGGAGCAATTTGGGGTGAAGTGTCTTGCCCAGGGACACAACGACATGCTGACTGCAGTGGGACTCGAACTTGGTACCCCCTCTACTGTGACATTTCTCCATGCTTTAATGTTCAAAAAGCTCTTTTTCTCATACTGCCTGTGCTGCAGCACCTCTTTTCACCCTCTGTCTGAAACCAGAGCCCAGTCTGCTCTGATTGGTTAGCTCGCTTAGAATTGTCCCGCCCCTTGGCCTATCACATCCATGTGTTAGAGCACTAGCCAATAGAAGTACAAGTGTTATATAGGGATGTCACTATATTAAGGAAGTAAACAGACCATTTACATGCACACATACCTATAAAACACACTACAGGAGATGGAACACCCAAAAAACATAATAGGGCCTTAAATGGTCTTGATCCTAGCGTTTATTTCCGATTTGCTTTTCAACCGATGAATCCTCTAAAATCCTTTTAATTATACCTTCATTTAAAACAAAGATCCACTGTGAGGCGTCTTTTTGTAATTACGGTCCACAACTGAATGTTCATGCTTTTAAGAGCAGTCCTTTGTTTATGGACTTCTGTTGGTATTTAGTGTTTATATTGAACACAAAAATATTTCTTGTTGTTCGGTACTCACCGTAGTCCTCTCCTCGGAGGATCTCAGGGGCGATGTAGTTGGGTGTTCCACAGAAGGTACTGGTGGTGTCCCCTGGTCTGATCCCCTCCTGGTGAGGTGTAGGAGGAGGAACAGGGTGGAGTGATAATAAATAAAGTATATGATGGACAAAAAACAAAGAAATCAGTACTTCCAGTCGATACTGATCTACTGCATTATTGATCATCCACGCTAGCCGTCCACACAGTGGACTGAAAAATCAATGCGTGTCTTACCTTGCACATGCCGTAGTCTGTGAGCTTGATGTGTCCCTCGTGATCTAAGAGAACGTTGTCCAGCTTCAGGTCTCGGTAGATGATGCCCTTTTCATGCAGGAAGTTCAGAGCGATACAGATTTCAGCAGCATAAAATCTGTGAAGAGAGAAATGCACAAAACGATGTTTCTGACCTGTCCTTGAGGGTCTACATCAGGCCAAAGATCTCCTCTGGTACACAACACGACAGTTTATCTATAGCCTGTGGTAGCTGCACATGTGTTGCCTTCACTCATAAAAGTCTATGATTAAAACACAGCCGTTGCTTTCACTCTCTTGTAGCACTCCTGGTGAAAAATATATTTTGTAGTTCTTTTCATAACCGCACTGTCTTCAAGCCATTTGCATTTTGCGACGCAATAACAAACCAATTCAATGCAAAGCGGCGAATGTAAACGATAACATCTCTACAGCATTTATGCTCTATTAAAATGATGGATGTTAATGGAGCAGCAACAGTTTTAGCTGAACCCTGATCGATTCAAACTCCATTCAGAAAACAAGAAACAAGGTTTGCTTGTCTTCTTCAGACAGACTTGACAAAGCATGCATTCTGAACTTTTTACAAATCAGCGTCATTATGCATTTATCTCTTTTTTTATTTGTTTTACAAATCACTGTAGTAAACCAGATAGACGGGAATTAACACAATTGACCACATGGTCTAAAGTGCCAAAGTTGGAGAGTGCATTCATGGCCCCCAGAGGATGGACCCATTCCATTCTGAACACTGTAAGCTTTAATCATAGTGCCATCATCAAGACTAAATGTCTTCTGATCAGACAGATCACCAGGTTATCTGCTGAGAACATACATGCTACAAAAGTAATGAACCGACTTGAACCAACCACGCTTACGACCAACTTGTTAACCTTCTAAAAGCTACAGCCTCCAGGGCTGAAGACTCCTTTAACGAGGGGAAATGTTAAGTACATTTTCACTGTGCCTCCAAATCATTACTCAAACTTCAAAAAATAAATAATAACAGCCGTGCAGCAGGCATGGTTATTTCTAATTGATCAGTGATTTTTAGAGGTGCAAAGAGCTTCCTTAAGTAGATTATTCCCCTCATGGTGAACATATATTTATAGGAAACATAACCCTCTTGTTTTGACCGTGATTGGATGTTCTTGTTGTGCTTCTTGGTGAGTCAGTAGCGTTTCCTCTCCATGTGTAGGTAGAGTGTTTTCTGTCTCTGGGAGATAAGCCTTCATTAACAGTGACGGGCCCCCGCCTGCTGTAATTCCACGATTGTCAAACAGTGAGGGAGAGACTGTCGCGGAGAGATGTTTGACATCACAAATCCCACATCGCTCCCCACGCTCTCTCTGTGACAGCCTCCATTGTACGCCGTGGCTCTGGTGCTTACATCAGACTGATAGAAGCTGCATCCTATCAGCAGCATCCATCGCCCACCGGCCCGCCTCCCCCACGGCGCGGGGGAATGCAGCAGGGCTCTCTCTATGTGTGCTGCTCATGAATATGTACAATCATTATGAGTGATTAACATGCTGCTTTGCATATGTACAGGCACTGTCTCCAGAATACAGATTGCAGGGGCCGATAGGGGCCCAACGGTGCCTCTCTAAATTACCCAGCCTTTGATCCAGCATTTATCAGAGCCGCAGTTGGAATGCCCCACAAGTGCGCAGGCACAATGAATTATGGGTGCTCATTATATTTCTCAGTGGAGGGAAAAATAAGTGTTACATTGGATTTTGGCAGCACAGCCACGTGCATGGAGCTGCTGAAGCACCGCATTAGGGTTTGTGAGGAGAAGAGGTTTGTGGTGCAGGAGCGTTTGAGACTGGGGATCTTCTAACACGCACTCTCAGTGCACCACAAAACGCAAGATGCTTTAATGAAACTGATGCTTTATGTTCTAGCAAACATACTACACACCCTGTGCTTTACATAACATACTTTAAAGAGGACATGTGACATGTCTCCATGCTTTCATGTTCAAAAAGCTCTTTATTTGTGTCATACTGCCTGTGTTGCAGAACCTCTTTTCACCCTCTGTCTGAAACCAGAGCCCAGTTTGCTCTGATTGGTTAGCTGGCCAGCTTGTGATTGGTCAACAGCTTAGAGATGTCCCGCCCCTGAGCCTTTCACGTACAATGCGTTGGAGGCTAGCCAATAGAAGCACGAGTGTCACAAAGTGATGTCACTATGTTAATGAAGAAAACAAAAGAGTCCAATTGAGGCGTTTCAGGCAGTGTGTGGGAGAGAAACTCCCTCTGGAGGGAACACAGGGATTTTAGTCTTTGTAGACCATTAACATCCACACAAACCTATCGAACACACTACAGAGAAGGGAAAACCCCAACAAGCACAATCTGGCCTCTTAAATGTTTTAACCCAAACATTTAGTCTTGTGTATAGATGTGTTTCCTGTGTAGCTACCACAAATCCAGTCATACATTCACACACTTCCTCTGGTCATACAGGGTATTCCTGGAGGCCCACAGCAGTCCCTCTACCTGGTCCTGTCTTTTGATTTTTACAGTACAACATTTGGCAAAGATAAAGCGATGTAGACGACCTATATGTGTACAGGAACAGGATGCTTACCTTGCATGTTCTTCCGGAAGCTTCCTTTGTCGTTGCATATGAAACATCATGTCCCCGCCATTCACATATTCAATCACCAGGAATAACCTGCAAAACCGAGCATGATGGGAAAGCCTTGTGTCTTAATAGGCAGAAATAAAGAAATACATAATGACAGATGATATCATAAGGAGTCCAGTTATAAAACATAATATGAGCTCATCACTTTGATTTCAATCCATATGCTTCTTTAGAAGGTATATTCTACATCGAAATACAATTTGACCAGCAACATGTAACAAGTTGACTTTTAAAGTTCCTGTTGAATGCTACAGAACATAAAGGCCAGCATTTGTTCATCATTAGTTTTGAATCTACCTTTAAAAAGATCAAAACACAATAAATGTACCTGCTGTAGATTATAAAAACAATATTATTCCTCTATTCTGTGCATTAAAGTCCCACATAACTCTTGTTTCATTGAAATGAACATGGCCAGGAATATATGATCTGTCAGCTGTTGTGTTTGCATTATAGCTGAGAGGAATGTAATACTATTGCTAATTCAACTCTATGTTTAAATGTCTTTGTATGGTATGGCTGGTTCATCCATTTGTTTTTGAAGATCACCACACGAGACACTCTTCTAAAGAAAAAATGAAATACACAACGTTATTATTTTTCACGAGTGAAAACTGAGTACACATCAATGCAGAAGGCAATTAGGAGATCATAATCATCTGAATAATATATAAGGTAATGAAAGGGAAGGAAAACTATCAAAATATCCAGGACCAATTAATAAAATATACAATATCCACATATTAATCCACATAATGTTGTTGTTGGATCTTCAACATGTTGGAGCTTTTGATTGATTTGCACCTTAAGAACTAAAATGGTGATATTGCATCAAATGACAGGAAATATACCAGCTTGATGATTTAATAAAGAGCAGAGCATCATCAGAGAGTATTCTGAAAGGTGCTGTCAGGTGTGTGAGCTGCAGCTGAGATGTCAGCCTCCTCATGCTCTTACCGACTTTCTGTCTGGAAACAGGAGTGGAGGCCTACTAGGAATGGATTGGTGGACGCCTGCTCGAACACATGCTTCTCTGTTGCACCCAGTCGATATCCTGGAGAGGGGGGGGGAGACGGACGGGGAGATAATGTATTAACAATCAATGTGTCTGATCGATACACTTTCTCTGTGGTTAAACAGAGAGGGGGAGACACGCCATGCCACAGATACACAATCCTATAAGTGGGGTCATTACCTCCAGTCTCTGGTCATTACCCAGGGCATTGTTAGTGAGAGATAAAGGGCCACTCCAGGTTGCAAAACCATTGCAGATCTACCCAAAGACCGGTAGCTTCCTGAGGAGCCACCATGTGCCTTTGTTCAGTGGACTGCTTTGGCCCTTTTCAGAGGAAACGGAGCAGCTATTCACCTTCTTACCTTTATTTTGAGGCTCTTTTCATAACGGTATTGTCTGTCAAGCCCTTACATTTGCTTTGTGCGTCGCAATATGGAAATAAAGGCTAAGGCAGAAATGAAAACAACAGTATTAATGCTCTATTGTGAGCAGAGGTGTGAAACTCATTTTAGTTCAGGAGCCACATTTGACCTCAAGTGGGCCAGACCAGTATAATCCTAGCATAATAACCTATAAATAACAATGTCAAATTGTTCCCTTTGTTTTAGTGCAAAAAGTACATTCTGAAAATGTTCACATTTAATGAACTATCTATACACAGCACCATACAAACTAAAGGGGGAGCTGCCTTGACAATGTATAGACATACCAAATGCATACATTCATAAAAGTTGTGAAAACTGGGGTTCATGTCTTTTCTGTAATTTGTACACTCATCCCGCAGGCCAGATTGGAGCCTCTGGCGGGCAGGTTTTGACCCCCGGGCCATATGTTTGACACCCTGAATTAGACAATGTTATGTCCAAGGTTAGCCTGTTTGATCTGAACTCCATGCAGAAAACAAGAATTTAAGAAGTTGTTTTCTTGTTTACTGCAGAAAGACTTCACAAAGCACCAGAGCTTTTTACAAATTAGCATCATGATTTAGGTATATTATATTGTCAACATTTCTACCCAATATTATCATGACACAAATTGGGAGAGGTTCAAAAGTTGGGTTGATATCGCTGTGTTAAACCAGATTCATGAATATAATGACCCCACGGTGTAAACCAGAGCGGCAGAGCCAATCATGGCCCTGGAGGATAGACCCTTTCCATTCTGAAGACAAATAGTCCAGATAACTCAGTCAGCTGCTAAAAACATGTTAATGCTAAAAGAAGGAATAAAGCCACTCTATCAGTGAGTTTCCTGCAAACAGATTACAGCATAAATGCAGTTTCAGGTTCATCTCTATGTTAAGTTAAAGCATGCAGTGAGGGGCTGATGTGTTGGAGCTGAGAGAGATGTTTCTGTTATTGTGGTAACTAATGATATTGTGTGCAGGCAAAGACATTACAGGGATGGAATTATTATTATTTGACTAGGGTTTATGAAGTCTTTTAATCGTACGCTGTAGCACAGTCAGACCAGTTTTACAGAAGCTATTTTTTATCTTTTTATTTTGTAAGGTTAAAAACAGACAAATATGGTTAAATCTACATTTTTCTTTGAATGAAAACACATAATACATTTTGAAAGTAATTGCCGGACTTTTTAAATGCTCCGGAGTTATTCTAATTGTTTGGATAACTGAAGCGAAACTCAACAGCGGGTAAAAAGGAAGGGGTTTAAATAATACAAAAGTTTCCTTTAAGTATGGCCACTGACATGAATAACCTTCAGTATCTGCGCAAAGGTCCGTTTTCCATCATTGTTATCAGTCAGCTGTGCTGTTAATTGTCCGCACTTCAGTTACAGAGCTGAGTGCCTAGCCTGAGCCGGAGATGTTTTATGCCGATTTAAAGTGTCATTACGTTGATGATGGTTAATCTTTTATGTATATTTTGTACTTGATACTAAATCCCTCCTGGTCAACTAATTATTACTTGAGGAATCTATAATAGAGAGGCGAAGTCCCTCCCCTTCCGGTGGATCTCCATGGGACCTTATTTTGGAAAAATTATGTATTGAAGTCAATGGCGAGAGAAAGATTATCTTTCGATCCCGTTTGAATTGTGCCACGAATTACACATATGATGTTTGTCAATTTAAAAGATAATTTTGCAAGTCAAACAAATTAAAATGTGTCGTAAAACTGTGAAGTAACACATTTTTTTGTGTGAAACGCTCAAAGAACTACATCTCTGGTCTCGCACACGTCACCAACACCAAGATGGCCGTCACGTTAGCACATTTCACCTCTTTCTTTCAGAATAAGGCGAAAAGTATTAAAAGAGGTGAAAATCACTCCAAGTCTGGGCATGTGGAGAGCTGTACATACGAAAAAGGGGAGTTAGTCGGTTCCCTAAGAGCCAGCATGCGGGACCGGCTTTACAAGGTTTCGGTGAGTAACACGAGTGTAATGTGTAACGTTAATGACATCACTTACGCGACTCTGGGATTTGTAGTCTTTCTAGTTCTAGCGTATTTTTCATAGTCTTATATTTCAACAGTTTTACAACAAACTGACTTTTTTGACATGGAAATGATTTTTTAAGATTGACAAACATCATATGTGTAATTCGTGGCACAATTCAAACAGGATCGAAAGATAATCTTTCTCTCCCCATTGACTTCAATACATAATTTTTCCGAAATAAGGTCCCATGGGGCGGAAGTAGATGGGCGGGACTTCGCCTCTCTATTATGCAGAATATGCAACGACAACATCTCTCGTATTGGCTCCTTGAGTAGTTTGTAGTTTGTCTGTGAGAGCTCGCTTTGATGTCAGGCGATAGGGCACTAAAGAGATACATTATTAAATGAATGTGCATGAGTAGAGCCATGAATACATGAATGTCCTATCACAACATTAGAAAGACTAGATCGTTTCCTTAGATCCCATTCATTAGGGTAAAACTGCATTCGTGGATCTTTTGCTTTTGTCACAAGTAATTAGGATTTATTTAACAATGTTTTAAAATGAAAGTGTTTATATGTGGAAGAGAAGAACATATTAGAAGATGTTGAGTGGAGTTATGCAGCCTGTGACAGATGTTGGGTGCTGCAGGAGCTGCGGACAGTGATCCTGGTTGGAAACATCAGCCTGTGTTTTCACTTTACTGTTCAGGAGTTATCTGTTGAACAATATCGCCATCTAGTGGGCTCCCACAGCACCAACAACTGAACAATCAACAGGAGGAAGCACTCATCACAATTTTGTTTTACATTTCTTTTAAACGTTTTTTTAGTATATGAATTGTGTTGCATGAATCCAACTGCCAAATATCAGTTTTCGCAAATCTGTTTTATCAGACTGTTTTGTGTTTGTTGGTGTGCAATGATTCTCTGATGAGCTTTGAATGATCCGGTCTTTATTCAAAATTCACTGACTTTCAGAGCAACACTTATAATATCAGCCTTGGGGAGTATCAGATTACATGTAACGGGATTAGGTAATCAGGATACAACAAAAAAGGTAACTGTATTCCCTTACAGTTACATACAAAATATGGGGATTACATGCAGGAAGACAATGTTACAAGACGTTTTAAATTAAAGATTGATATATTATAGATAGATGTACTGCCTGATTTTCCTTTTTGGTTTTTATTTAGGCTTTTTTTTAATGCAGTAGGAGTACACCTGATGTATTAAAATGCAAGTATTAAACAAAAAAAACATTCTTAACTTTACTATTCTGTAGGACTAGCCTATAATTTAAGAGGACTTGATTTTTATTCTAACTATGTTGGTTTCTTCTTTTCTAAGGTGACATTGTGGGTTACATAATACACTCAGTACACACAGTACAAACATCGTATTGATATTTATCTTCTCCTCTATATATTTGGATTGTATTTTATATTGAGGTAATCCAAAAGTAATGGAAAGTAATCAGGTTACTTTTATATTGTGATACTCAGATTAGGTTACTGGTTACATTACATATTTTTACAAGTAACTATTAATTGTAACAGAATACATTTTTAAAGTTACCCTCCCAGCCCTGGTAAACATTGAGTGTTGGCATGATTTGTCCACAAGAATGACTTATCAACTAAAGTTGCATTATTCCTTGTCTATTTGTGGGCAAACCAAAGAATAAAAGAAGGGGGGTGCCTTGCATTGCAAAAACTGACCATTGCTTTAGTCTTGTACAAGTTATCTTGGAGAGGAAAGAATAAACATTTTGTCCACAAAACAATATGAAGGAGAGAATATAGAAGCAAATATCAGGGCTTTGTCTGACTGTTCCCATTTTCAAATCTCAGTATTTACTTTGTTGAGGGCAACTTATCAAAATGGCTTCAGAAAAATGGGACCCGAGTTGAAATAAACCAAAACGATCCGTTATTTACATTAGTATGTCAGTATGTAATCAGAGACCTGTGCCCAACCAGTTAAGCCCCATGCCCCCGGTACCGGGGGCAAAACGCAACATCTTGCAAGAAACAGCGTCTGAGGGCTTCTCAACATTTAACAAACTATGAATGTGTCATACCCACTTAACAGGAAGAAACTCAGCTATCAGACAATATTAACAATTTTTAGCTAAACGAAACACAAGGGTCATACCAAGCCTCTGAATTAACCCTCAGCGAAAAAATGCTAACGCACTTAGCACAGAACTCACGGTAGAGATACCTTATTACTTATTGGATCTGCACAAACGAGATATCAGCTAGCAAACTGAGATTCCACAGATTCTAGGGGTATAAGTATCATCACTGAGCGACCAAGACTCGCGGCAGGGGAAGCAAACCCAGACAACACACAACGTAGCTTTACGGGACCAAAACGAAAAATAAGTCTTACCGTTGCTGTTTTCTGATCAAAAGTTGTGTTCAATGGCATTAAAACGCATAAAACGCTGCTGAAGGTTAATCCAATGTGTCTGTGACACTTTGAAATGATTACTGATAATCCATCTTCATATTTATGTCAATAACGGAGATTTCATATTAGCTGCTACGAGAGTGTATGAAAGCTTCCGGTTTGGGGCATTCTGGCTACGCATCACTCATTCACCAATGGGTAATGATTAGATGGATTTTACTTTAAAATAAAAAAATTCTATATTGATTCTGACTTTTCTACATCCAACTCACAGGTTTATCATTGCTTTGAGAAAAAAGATTATTAATTTACCCCTTTTAGAAGTGAAGTAATTTCTGGGAATGTCATTTTCGAGCCTGAGACCTGAAAAACAGGCTCGGGCTTAACTAAGCCCAACGACAGAAACCATGTTGAAGATAACCCTCAAATACTGCTCGTGAACTTTGATTTGTATTTTGTACTGATCACACATCACCAGTATAGCACCTGAACTCTTCATTCATTCGTAAGAAGCCCCTATGGGCAAAAATATTTCATACAGAGTACCCTAACATTACTGAGTGCTGTTTATCACAAGTCATGGACTATGTGATGAGATGTGGGGAGCTACGGGGGAATTGAGTATTTGGACTGAATGAATATAAACAGTATTTGCCATAACGCTGTTGATCATAAACACATACATTGATAATTGAGGGTAGCGGCTTCCTCTTTCCCTTGTTGTGATATTGTAAATGACTCATGGTTACACACACAGTGACCCATCCCTCCTTGGCACAGCACCAAGCGCCCCGGACAGTCCTTTGTGCCTGTAGCCATCAGGCTGCACAACAAGGGCTCAACAATGTGACACAAACTGGACCTAAATACACACTGTTTCCACACATAAATATATCTAATATGTATATATGACCCAATATGTATATATGTTCACTTTAATTCATCTCTTATTTCATAGTTTTTTAAATCATTTTTATCTTTGATTTTATCTTTAATTGTATTCATCTGTGTGAATCTGTGCTGTCCTGTTTTTCATCCTTACCCTGTTGCGGTTAAACCACTGAATTTCCCCACGGGGATTAATAAAGGTCCATCTTATCTTATTCATTAAGTGCCTGTTAGTCCACATCAAATGAAGACTAGTAAAGACATTGTGTGGCAACTGCCATTCTGAGGTGAGAGCTGAGAGGAACGCACATGTATGGATTTACCAGTGTGGGATACCCTAAGAAGGGGCACACACAGACCCTCAGGACAAAGTAGACCAATCAGCTCACCAATGTGTTCTGGCCATGACACATTTAGGTCTAGTGGCCTTCATCTCCCTCAGCTTGCTACATGTATGATTTATTTTTGCCTTTACGTAACCAGACTCCATGCTCTTACTTTGAAATGCGGAACCACATCATCAGCAGGCTATCAAAAATGATTTTGTTCTTTTTTCACTGTATTCTCTATAAACACATGTCTGCATCTGAATGCATGATCGCAGGGCAAAAGGGAAATATTTGTGTATCTTTAGAGAGTTCTGATTTTCTATTAGTACGGTGCACCTGTGTCACATCCTTTCTGTCTCACCTCATCATCGTGGACCAGCTCCTTCTTCACCACCTTCATGGCGTACACCTGCTTGTTCTTCTTCAGCCGGACCAGCAGCACCTTGGCGTAGCTCCCCCGCCCGATCACCCGGATCAGGTCGAAGTCCCCGAGCCCCAGGGTCAGGCCGGGGGACAGCTTGATGCCGTCAATCCCGTCCACCACCGCCTTGATGTCCTGCAGAGGGCACAATGCAGTGAGTGCATAGATACTCTCACATAAATATACAGGTAGGCCTACGAGGTTTAAGATTAAGTAGAACATATTATTGCAGCTGAACAAGGAAAAAGAGAGCAATACATGTAAAAGTTTGATTAAATCATAATGATTCAATCAAAAATCATAATACTTTATTTATCTGGGGAGGATTGTGTTTTCTGACAGTTGCTCCATTTTAAAATCAAATCAAATGAACGATAAATAGTAGGGATGCTCCGATCGATCGGCCGCCGATCGATGTCGGCCGATATTCACTCTCTGCCGATCGAGCGGTGCTCTTAAGGCCAATCGGGAGAGCCGATCGCATGACGTAAAATACATGACACTTTTCTCTGTGCGCGGCAAAACAAGCTCGCCAAAATGGCTTCACCAGTCTGGCAGTATTTTAAGTGTGCAACGTGTGTGACGAAATACAAAATAACGTGTACTGCTAAAGATTATAACAAAATCTGTAAAGCAATTCCTGTACCACTTATTGAAATGATTCATAATACTTTACTGTACTCAAATGTTGTATCAGTTTTACCTAATTTGGAAATTATTGGCGATACTCTTAAGAATAACAAATCTATTAGTGCTTCCCTGAAATCCCACATTTTTCACAATTTTAACAGAGGCTTATTTCCACAAGTGACCGATTTAGACACTTTATCTGTAATGGAAAAAGCTCTATCTTATTTTATAAAATGGCCTATTTCCCCTAAAGCAAAAGAAACTCATTTTAAAATTGTTCATAAAATCTACCCGGTTTCTACTTTTTGAAATTCAAGATTTAAATTTGAAGTGGAACCATGTTCCTTTTGTAATTTATCTGATGAATCGTTGGAACATTTATTTTTCTCATGCCCTTTTTCTGAATTGTTTTGGTCGAATGTGAGAGATTGGTTGTTACTTAAATTAACAAATATTCCGCCCTTCAAAATATATCACATTTTATATTATATTGATAATTTGGACTCTCCCATTTCTGATTTGGTAAATATAATTATTATTTTGGGTAAATACCATTTACATTGTAGTAAATGGAGAGGAGGCAAGCCCTCCTTTCCCTGTTTCATAAACGAGTTCAAGTCCTTTTTTCTGTCCCTTAGAAACATACAATCTTGTAACCTGTCTATAAAGATTTGCAATGACATTTCCAAATGGTTATTATTTTAAGTAAGCTTAATGCCTCTTAAATGTTTTTGTGCCTTTATGCTTTTTTCTTTTCCCCTGGCTCTTATTGGATGTATTATTTATGTTTTTTTTGTCTTATTGTGAATGAATGTCTTGCACTTATGTTGATAAATTGATGATATCCTCACCGAGCTTTTGTATGTTTAAAAAATGTTCAATAAAACATTTTTTTTTTTTAAAAACCGTTTGCTGCAGTGTGTTGTGTATCCTGTTGCCCTTTCACGATAAATGTCGTGGTTTAGTATTACTCGTAATTAACATATTAACTATTATTCTATGTGTACTACCTGTGTTTCTGTCTTATTCTGTTGCTGCTATAACACCTGTATTTCCCTACAAGTATAAATAAAGGTACATCTTATCTTAAAAAATAAAAAATAAAAATAAAAATAAAAAACGTGTGTGAATTACGGATGTTAAGATTCGGCATAAACGTTCAAGATGCGAGTGCACCGGTTGAAAGAGTGAACATCGGCTACAGTTTGGGTTGAACTCGCGATGCATTGATTGTAGCGTCTTTGCATCGGTAAAAAAATGATTCATTCATATAATATCCCCTCATCCTGTCAGCACTCAGCAGAGACGATCTTTGATCTTTGCTTCGCACTACGGAGGCCGAGAGTCTCAGTTATCAACAAACATGGAAGATGAGAAGAAAGAGAAACACAGCGCACCGAAAAATACCTACAAATCAAACGATTGGCAACACTTCGGATTTTTCAAGGAAGACGGTCAACTTGAAAAATCTCTCGCAAATTGTAAACGTTGCCGTGCCGCTTTAAAGACCCAGTGAAGTGTGCGCCCGGTGCATGATCTGTTATGCTAATACGTATAGTAATGACCAAAATTGTCCATTGGAACCCATATAAAAGATGTTGGAATAGCAACGAATTTGACGAGTTGGAATTTTCCGCTGGGAAACCTCCGCCTTCGTGGGCGTGGCTTGCGATCTACTGCGTGACGTCAGAAGATGGGCTCAGCCGAAGTGTTTACATTCACCACCGTTCATTTTGTCTCTGTTTCAAAGTGGAATTTACCAACGTTTTTGAGCGAGTATTTTATTGGAAAGTGTTTCGCAGTCGACTGGAAGTGATTGCCAATCGAGGAAACCTGACAATGGAGGCGACAGTGAAGAAAAAGGGAGGAAAAACACACGGGAAGCGATGCATTGCCGCTGGCTGTGGTAATGTCAATTCTGCCGAAGTGGCGATGTTTCTGTTACCAAAAGATGAAGGTGAGTGGCTGGTGTTATTGTTTCGTAGATTCGTAGATTGTTATGAAAAATAAAGGCCCACTGGTTTGTGTCTACTAACAAGACTATCATGGCGGCGGCAGAGCTCAAGTCGAGTTCTCCGCCTGGAGATATTCTCACTATTTCACTTTTGTCGAGCACAAAGAAAAGAACGTTTTAGTTAAATGTAAGTTGTGTCTTGGCAGGTCAAAGATCCTATCGACTGCCCAAAACAGCAATTAAAATCTGTTTGAAACTGCAGAAACAACATGCTGGACGAAGCTAGTAGCTAAGACCACAGACCCAGACTCATCCGACGCCACTCCACCTCCACCTAAGCAACAGCGGCTGGATTGGCACTTTGAAACATATCTTTGTGTTTGTGTTTGTATAGATCACATTGCTTAGCAGAGTTCAGTGATGCAAATGCATGTCAAGTTGATCAACAGGTTGTATTATTCTCCGATGCAATAACAGTACTGAAATGAAGGCTACAGTATAAGGGCATTAATGGGTGCCCTTTTTTAAGTAACTAAAAAGTTACTTTTCACAGTAACGCATTACTTTTTGGTGTAAGTAGTGAAGTAACTAGTAATTGTAACTAGTTACTGGTTTTCAGTAACTAGCACAACACTGCATGTGAACATGAATGTTGCATCATGCTATGAACAGATGAATGTATGATCAGGTGATGGCCAATCCTGTGTGTAGATCTACTCTAGATCTATGACAAAATATTGTCCTCAACTAAATTGACTTCCATGGCCACTTTCCTCATCTATCCTGTCCGAAAAGCTGTCAAAATCACTCATTTCTCTCGCACCAGTATCACTTTCCGAAGTCTCCGCCATGTTTACAATCACAACTGGGCCCATCTTGTGACGTCACAGCCGCTATCGTCTGCAGCGGCGGTAGGCTCAGACTCTGAAAAATTTGCGATGTTTATCTCGTCCCTCGCACTTCCTAAAAAATTATTTTAGCCATGAACAGGTACAATTATATGTAAGAAATGAAACTGCCATTTCATTTTGGCGCAAAAAAATGCACTTCACTGGCACTTTAAAGTACACAAGTAGTACGAGGAACTTAGCGACGCACATAAAGAGGCGACATGGAACCCCATGGCCTATGAATGAGTGTTAAGCACATCAGTCTGGCAGTTGTATGGGCATTGCACTATGGTAGTTGTTATTTGCACATTGTTAATCATGGGCAATGCATCCTTAAATTGTTTAACTGTGAGGTGTTATAAAAGTGTACTTTACTCTGGAGACAGAGAACACTACTACACTTGTGAAAAGGCCAGTTTGTGAAAGGTCCAAGTGGTAAAAAAGAAACAGCATGATGGGATGTGCACTACTAGTAGAGAGAACCAAATATGTAAAGCACTTTTTTGTTAATGTATGATTTGCTGCATATAAGGAATAAAACAAAAATCCTCTGTCGTACCATATTGAATTGTATCATTATTTTGCATCGTGTTGAATCGCATCGAATCGCCCCGAATCGCATAATGTTGAATCAAATTGTATCGAACTGTATCGCAACAGGGGTGAATTGTATCGTATCGCATCGCATCGCCTGGTGTTTCAAAGGTATCGTTAATGTATCGTATCGTTGGCAGCGTATCGAGATGCGCATCGTATCGGCCTCAGTGATGGAGATGCATATCCCTAGAGTGAAGCAGAAATCCTGCAGCTCCACCCGCTGTGACGGACCGGTGAGCGAAGCAAAACACACACTAAGAGTTAGACCTAACACACTTAGCTATTTTATCTACCTCTGGAAATAGCTAAACTAGTTATAAATATATGTATTCTTCACTGTCGGGTCATTACTGGATCAGTGAGCTGCATGAGATACTGACAGGCTGTCAGGAGAGAGAGAGAGAGGGGGAGAGAGGAAAAGAGAGCGCTTCCTCTCCTTTCTCCCGTGTTATTATCCAAAGTTTACTATAAACTTGAATAATGTACTTCATTTGAAAGTAATAATTATGTTGGTTGTTGTTTGTGGAAGCGCCAGTGAATGAGCCCCATTAACTGAGTTTTAAACATCACTTTAAATGGAAGATCCCCATAGCCCCCACCCACTCGATCGGATCGGCGATCGGTATCGGCCGATACTGATTCCGGCGGGGTGCTAGTGGAGCTTCGCAGCGGCAAAACTGTAGCGCGCCATAGATTCCACAGGGTCCGTCTGCGCCGCGTTACGGCCGCGTTACGGCCGCGTTACGGCCGCATTACGCAGCGTCCACATGGCGGCGTGCGTTGAAGCTTGCCGGTGGGCGTGTCTGAAACTCGACCAAAAACCAATCACATGAATCTCCCGCCCCGGACACACAAGCACGCGGTTTGATTGGCTAGAGCTTGTACTGGCATATGATTTGATTGGCTGACGGAACCACAATGCAGTTCGGCAAAGCGTGATGTCCCCCCATTCAAAGTGAATGGGCAGAAGCGTTGAAGCTTCAACGCACGCCGCCGTGTGGACGGGCCGTTACGGCTGCGCCGCGGCGTTCACAGCGATCGCGGCCACTCTAGTCAATGGGTGCTATTCCACCAGACGCGCCGCGTTACGGCTAGAAGCGTCCCAGAAGCGTCTCGGCGCTGGGCTCCGCTAAAAATAGGAAGCAAGTCTATTTTCGACGCGACGCGAGGTGTTGCATAGCGCCGGGCAGGAAGTGGACCGGTCAGAGCATCCAGTCAATCCCCAAAATAAACTAATTTTGCAGACCCGATCCCTCCGTAGTGTTTCAAGTAGGAGGAGAAATGCCAGCGTTCTCCTCCAGTTTACAGGCGCTGTGTAAATTATATATATAGAATAATTATGATGATGAATGCATTTTTTTACCACTAAAATCACATCTTTGATTCATGTCGTTTATAAGTGGAATATTACAATTATTATTAACTTTGTCTGTACAAAGTAGCCTGTCCAGGAAATATGCCCAAATCAACAAAAACTGCGAGCCGGCACGCAAGACGCTCCGCTTCTGAAATGCTTCTGAAATGCTTCTGAAATGCTTCTGAAACGCGCCCGGTGGGTTATGACGCTGGAGGAGGTCGGACCAAAACCGCGGCGCAGACGGACCCGGTGGAATCCCGGCTGTAGGTGCGCCGCATTTGCGCTTCAGATGAGGCTCCCTCCGCAAAATAAAGAACCCTCCGCAAGATGAGGCCCCCTCCGCGAGGTGAGGCCCCACGCAGTCTGCGTGATCGGCCTGTAGGGAGGGGCGGCCCTGGGAGCATCCCTAATAGAGTAACAATCGTTTTTTGAAAACATTAGAAATTAAGTCAGAATCTGGAATAAGAAGATAACATTTGAAAAAAAAATCAGATAAAAAAAATATTAAAGAAAATTAATATATACCTATATTCATATAAGCAGCATGGGAATATCATTGTACATAAATAACATTTAAATGATGACATTGTGCAGATCTTCTTCTCACCTCTGTATCTGCATCTTCTGCTTTATCCACTGAACAGTTGTGTGGTAGAAAAGGAACTGTGGACAGAGACACAGAACATCATGTGGTATGAACATGGGGAGACATTTAGAGTGGGACAGTCTGCACTGAGGGTTTAACATGAGGGTATTTATTTGGCCAGTAGAGGGAGCAACAGAACATAGAATGAAGTGCAGCTAGGGAACACAGAACTAGGTCAATCCTCAGAGCATCCCGTATCAGGGACCCCCCCAACAGACCCTCCATGAGTCCACAGTCCCTTTAATAAGATTTACAGCTCAGAGAGAAGCACTGCAGTTAGACAACAGTTACATAAAGGATGATAGTGAATGTAAGGTGAAGCCAAGAGGGTCTGAAAGTTATACCTCTGATATATGTGTTCATACTATGAGCTTACAAAGCCAAAAATCACACACTGGCCTGCTACAGTCGCAGGGTGACACAGAAAAAAATCTAAGAAATATAAATGTTTATATGATGCAGTGTGTTTAATTTACATCAAAATGGAAATGTGTCTTTGGCACTGGCTAATAAAACAACACGAACCATACATAGTACAATATATAATTCACAAAAAAAAAAAGAATGGAGAAACCAGCTCGAGTGCGCTAGAATTTGAAAGTACGCAGCCAAAAAAAATCTGCCCCTTCCTTCAGACTTCCTTACAGAGCCCCTCCTCCAACACACACGAACGCGCACATGACCAATGAGGGCACGAGATAAGTTTGTGCACGAGATGGAAGGCTGACAGGCAGGTAGGCCATCCAGTTATTTTAGCCGGGCCGGCTCAGATGATTGGTCGTGCTTTTTACAGCGCTACGGCTTCCACAGATGAACATTTTTTGTGTATTTATTGTCAAAGCATTTAATATATTCATTGCTATCGGGATGTTAAGAGCATTCCATGGAATATAACAAAAAGTGTTTCTGAAGTGAATTACCTACCCCACCTTTAAGTGACTAAGTGGCAGTCTTAATAAAAGTGCTGAGTGGTTTGTTCTTCCACTGGCTTCTGGTGCATTAAAATATCAATTCATTAATTAGAAATAAATATTTCATGTATTTAATGCATATTAGATATAATTTAATATACGTTTTTAAGTTGGTCATTGCTTGGGAACTCCTTCAGTTATTTCCTGTGATATCTTCTTAAAAGTTTGTTCCACATTTTTGGAGCATTTCACAAATGTGCAGCAAAGCGTGTCAATTTCTGTTGCATACAGTCATCAGTCAAAAAGATGTAATTGCCGTAACTACAGAAATGGCTAAATTAGATAACTATGGAAAGAGATGTTATTTAAGTATGGAAGTATCATGACAAATGCATCCACTCTGGCTTCACAACCGCCATGAACAGCAGTCTCCTTGGTGAGAGTTCAGTCCTCCCTATGTTGATTTGTTGTCTTTATGCTTCACCATAAAGTGCATTACAACAAATTGACTTTGTGGGATATATAATAACTACAGTGCATAACTTTTTGGGTATTGCTCTGAACAGCTTTTGAGAACAGCCAGCTTTATTCACTGTTCTTCTGACGATGTGAGGCGAAACATTTTGCTTGTAAATTATACATAAGAAACATAAAAAACCTTGATCCAGAAAATTGCAGCATTTTACTCGTTAGAGAAGAAGAAGGTCTTACTTCCATCTGTGTCCTCTGTGTCATCTGGTGGAAGGTCCACTTCCTCACTCTTGGCATCTGAAGGGGGCTCCTGTGATGGCATGACTGGATCCTGAATAAAGAAAACTAAATAAATATCCAGACACATCCCCAAACCACGCCTGGAAGAGTGTAAGATACACCATGTTTGAAAGGAAAAGTCTATTTGCAGAAAGATTGAGATTGATCAGAGGCTTACTTTGAGGTGAAATAGATTTATTATTACAGGACGCCTATGAGTTTGCTATCACCCAGTGGCGAACCGTGTCTATCACAACTGGACCTTCTGTAGACACCCCCCCGGATTCGAAAATGTGGGTGTTCTAGTCAGACGGACGTCACGGAGGCAGTCACTCTGCGTTGGACAGCCTTTTTTTATAATGTCCATCTTTTCACTGAATGATCGTCTTGAAAAGGATACTAACAACAATTCCACAACAACATCATCTTCACCTGTTGCCATTTCAACGTTAAAGATAATAAAACGGCAAATGAATTGCTACGTAGCATTTATCTAGATCCTCTGTCTCGAGCCAGTGAACTACCGGGCCTTCGAGAGTACCCTGGAACCGAGGGAAACTCTGAAAGAATACGCCCATTGGCTACAAATCAATATATGATTGGTTGATCAAACTGTCAGTCAAACGTACGCTCTCATTCAGTGCAACGGCCAGGGCATTCTATCAAGGATATAGAATACCTTGGTTGAAGGATATTCTACCCAGAGACCCAGAACAAGATCTGATTGGTTGCTTTCTTTTCTAACACAAAACCACTGAAATGCGTAGTGCATGGTCGAGAAGGACAAACAAATCAACGTAACACTGTAATATAACAGATCAACAACACAGATACCATTCTCATTTATTCATTTTATATACATTTTATTTATATAATTAAATCGATTTTTTGTTTGTTTTATCTGAGTGTTCCAGGGTATTCTCTGAATACCTTGAAGGCCCTGACGGTTCACCACTGCTATCACCAAATACAAACTGCAAGAGGAAAAACAGTAAATGTACAAAGAAAGTGGAATCTGTGTTGTGCTAAAGTCAGTAGTCTGCTTTTAATGGTTTTAATTCACATGCTTTTTTTTGTATTGTTGGTCACCTGTTAGAAATAATTAGCATTTTTTATTATTTCTTACATTGTTAATGGTATAACTCCCATTTCATTTCACTTGCTGATTTTTCAACAATTTTTGTATTATTTTCTTTTCTTCTTTTTTCTTCGTGGTTTATTAACTCCAATGTGTGTTTATAGATGTGTAAACTTTTTCTTTACACTATTCGCACTCTGTGGCTGCAACCTTTGTTTAAAACAGTTTGGAAATAGTCTTCATCACTTCAGTGTGTGAGCTTGATTAGAATGTTTGCTGCTTGACTGTGTTATGTCCGATATACTGCTGCTGTAAGCTGCTGGGTACATGATGAATACTCACCATAAGCCTTTGGCAGGTCTGAGGGATGAGTCTGTGACAGCGCTTATGGACCAGCAGTTTGCAGTTGATACACTTGTAGCCCTGCCTGCCCAGCCCCCATATCCTTTCAGCACAGTGGCCACAGTAGGCTTTCTGCAAGACACACACAGGACACATTAGTCTTTAACACACTCACTGATACAACCCCTGGCGATTCTCATAAAGCACTAATTAACAGCATACATGAATAAATAAGTGTGATGGACATACAGTGACCTTTCCAGATGAAGTATTACACATTTCTCCTTACTGTACTGTTTTAATGCGGGTCTATTCTGGTTGTGATTGCTGCTCGGTCCATTATTCACTCTTGTTTTAGCTCGGTTTTTGGTTTCTACCAACATCTGAAGGAAATACCTTTTCTCTTTAGCTGAATTGCCCCATTATATTCAGCAGCTAGCCTCTAACTGTGTCTGTCTGCCGTTTATAAGCAGGTGGTGGACAGTGACTTTGTCAGTGACTTTTTCATGCAGTATACATGTGTTATTTTCATGGAATCTAAAGACTCATAAGGAGACCATTTCTAGTCATGATGATGCAAGTCTCTATTGTAGCCATTTTGTCATAGAGAGACCAATTATTTTAAGCGACACTGTATAAAATTATCTTTTGTGACCTCTCAAACATGGAGGTCACGAATCAGCCTATTAATACAAAAATAAACAAGAAAGTCTATCAGTAACACATGAATCCTTGTCATTCATCACATATCCATATCGGCAAATTACACTGAACAAAAAATAAAAACGCATCACTTTTGTTTTTGCTCCCATTTTTCATGAGCTGAAATACAGATGAGGATGAATGAAATCAGAATGAAAATGTACACAAAAGGGCTATTTCTCTCAAATGTTGTTCACAAATCTGAACTAAATCTGTGTTAGTGAGCACTTCTCCTTTGCAGAGATAATCCCACCACCTCACAGGTGTGGTGTATCAAGATGCTGATTAGACAGCATGGTTATTGCACAGGTGTGCCTTAGGCTGCTCACAATGAAAGGCCACTCTAAAATGTGGAAGAACTGGGATGTTTCCAGCTTCCAGGATTTGTACAGATGGAGGATGAACGGCACAACAGTGGGCCTCAGGATCTCTTCTCGGTATCTCTGTGCATTCAAAATGCCATCAATAAAAATGCACCTGTGTTCGTTGTCCACAACATACGCCTGCCCATACCATAACCCGACCGCCACCCTGGGCTACTCGATTCACAACGTTGACCTCAGCAAAGCGCTCACCCATGACGCCATACACGCTGTCTGCCATCTGCCCTACAGTGAGAACCGGGATTCATCTGTGAAGAGGACACTTCTCCAAAGTGCCAGACGCCATCGAGGTTGAGCATTTGCCCACTGAAGTTGGTTATAATAATTTAGGTTTCTGACAGTTTGTGCAGAAACTCTTTGGTTATGCAAACCGATTGTTGCATCAGCCGTCAAGAAGTCTGGCTGTCCGGGTGGCTGGTCTCAGGCGATCTTGAAGGTGAGGATGCCGGATGTGGAGGTCCTGGGCTGCTGTGGTTACACTTGGTCTGCGTTTCTGAGGCCTGTTGGATGTGCTACCAAATTTTCTGAAAGGCCTTTGGAGACGGTTTATGGTAGAAAGATTATCATTTCATTCACGGGCGACAGCTCTGGTGGACCTTTTGATATTACTTTATTTCATGTGTGCAGTATTTCTTTCAACTGTTCTGTTTGGTTGTGCTGAGTTGTTGATTTTAAGAGGATTTCTTTTTTTTCTTCTCTAAAATACGTCTTTTCCTGTAAACAGAATATTATTTTGTCTGGTATACATCTACTGTAAAGCACAGACCTAATGCAGTTACATCACATGGTCTCTAGAGCGTTGGTTCTGTCATTGGTGTTTAGCTGACATTGCTAAATTAGGACTGAAGGCTGTTCAGTGTCCCTGGAGATCAATTCATCCGTCACCAAAATGTCCCCCTGGGACTGAACACATGCAGTGTGTGTGTGTGTGTGTGTGTGTGTGTGTGTGTGTGTGTGTGTGTGTGTGTGTGTGTGTGTGTGTGTGTGTGTGTGTGTGTGTGTGTGTGTGTGTGTCCAGTAGGGCTGATCAATTAATCGTATTTTAATCGCAATTACGATTTTGGCTTGCAAAGATTATGAAAACAACATAATCGAAATAAAACGATTATTGATTTATTTTTTTATTATTATTTTTTTAAATTGTTTGGTTTTTCAGTTGAATTATACTTAAAGTTCAGGGTAATCAACTGTTCAAAACATACTGTTCACATTTTTTTTTCATGTCGTGTGTGTGTGTGTGTGTGTGTGTGTGTGTGTGTGTGTGTGTGTGTGTGTGTGTGTGTGTGTGTGTGTGTGTGTGTGTGTGTGTCGACAGCATTCATTCATTGGGGTGGATGCTGAGGGTGTAAAGAACAAAGAGTCCCAGTCACTGCTCTGTTGCCATGGAAATGCTTCAGCAAGACTTCAAAGGCTTCCTTCTGTCTTTCTCATCTGACTCTACACAGAGGTTAAGGCACACATTTATAAATTAATCACCAGCTTTAGTCCTGTTTCTTTCCCTACACAGCACCCAACCAGTCAGCAGTGTGAAGAGTCACTGCGTCAGGCTGTGGACACCAGGGAGTCGGCCCTTTTAATAGTGATGCCTTTTATACCTCAAGATATCCAGGCTCAACAGTTTTTTTCATCCTCACCTTGTTTTCAGATGTCTAAAAACACAGCAGGAGCCTTGTGATTAAGCCCAAAGGCTTTGCATTCCAAGCCTGTATCTTTCTGTTTGTTTGTATCTGATTAAACTAGTTACATATAGAAACCTTGCACATTTTCAAATGCTTAGTTTAATATTCTATTTGTTACACAACTAAATGCAGAGGCCAGGGTTGCACTATTAAAAGTCAAAGCTTGCTATGGATAGTGCAATGGATAGTGTTAGTCCCAATCAGGGCTAATGAATGAATGACTTGAGCAAGAAGCTATCGTTTAGCTGCCTAGAACACAATCATTGCTGTGTAATCTTCGTACATCCTTTGTTTCTACAAATCCATCTAACAAAATCTTGACCAACAAACCCTAAGACATTACCATACAAATCTGGGAGCCACAATCTGAGCCTCTGCAGTCCTCCGGAAAATATGCTCGAAAATAATAGATAGACAACATTACAACCCAAATTCAATACATTATTATACTGCATTTATTTATTTATCTATTTAAATACAAATGTAAATTAAAATGTAAATGTAATTGAATATAGGTTAAAAAGAGTCAACCAACAATTTCCCTTTTTTTGTTAACTCTACTAGCCATCATGTTAATTACAAGTTGTAAATAACAGATACTGATCGCTTAAACTTAATAACTTATCTATGCGGTTGGTTGCTGTTACACGGCAAGATTAAAATATAGATATGTGGCTTTATCAAACACAAGTACGCGCACGAGCAAAAAATAGGACTCAAGAGCACAACCAGGCAAAAAATGTTTTAGTCAAGCGTTTAATCCAAAAGGCAAAATAATACATGCAAAGATCGAAAAAATTATCCCCCCCACTTCAAATCAAAAAGGTTGCTGACCCCTGCAATAGGGTCTTCGCCAACCTCTGGTCTCAGACCCTAATGAGCTTATTTAAGACAGCCATGTTGTTGCATCACCCAAAGATTTTCTTTTTACTTAAAAGGCTGAACTGTGTGTTGAAACTTCAGATCATATGTTCCCATTAGGTATGCTGGTTTAAAGTCCAGACTCCAGAATCACACTGTTTGATAGCCTTATTTAGCCAATCATTTCCAAAGACGAGTTTAGATAATGGGGAATTCAACGGCTGAATGTTCTAAAAGAATCCTCCAAAAATTGCTACATGCCACAAATCTTCCTTTATTACCAATAAATGCAGTGTTTAGCTCAGATCAAGATAAATAAATGATGATATGCCATCAGGAGCTGTTCTAATATATCGAAAGAAGTATTAATCTATTGAAACTTCACTTGGGGAACATAATTCTGGTATCTAGAAGAAGAACAGAAACAAGCCCAAAGAAAACATTGAGCCCTGAAGGAACCATGAACAGTGAGACATTAAAGCTGCACTGGCTGGCCCTGCGTAGGGCAGTGGAGTGTGTGTGTGACGTCCTTGACCCAGCGGGACATTTGCGGCAAGTGACGTGAATATAGAATAGAATAGAATAGAATAGAAAGCCTTTATTGTCATTGTACAAAAACATACAACGAGATTTGGAGTGCAACGCTGTCACAGTGCGCAGAAAACGAAAACAGACAACATAAAAACACGTCGGTAGGACAGACAAATTTAAACACGTTTACAGGGGGGAATAAATAGTTTAGAACAATGGCGAAAAAATCTATAAAGTGCATCAAAGAATAAAAAGTGCATATGAGTTAAGTCATTGAAAGAGTATTGCACTTAAGACTGTAGGTTTAACAGCCTGGTGGTCCAGGGGTAATAATATTCTAATAATCCCAGTCTGCTCCACTCTGCGATTATATTCACTGCAGGATTTACCATATAACCATATCAAGAGCACAGCCTGATTAAACAGAAATAACATCATTTATACATTGTACTTTGGGCAGACTGTCAAACTTCACTACACAGCAGCCAGCAGACTGAAACCAGTGCAGATATGGACTGCAACCTTTTACAGTACATGTCATGCTGATGTGCATCTGGTTGTGAAGGGTCCAGCAGCTGCCTGCAGCTCGGGAATAAAGGGATGAGTACAAAAAAGCTTTCATTGATTACCAGTCCTCCCTGCAGCCCGGCAGACAGATCATATGAGTGCCTGGAAACTGACAGCATAATATGCCGGGAAATGATCTGCTGTCTAGTTCACCTCTGAGTAAGAAACGTATCAGAACAGACTGACCAACAATGTCTGCATCAATCCAAGCAGTGACATCAGGCCACAAAGGTACAATAAAAATATCTATCACATGTATTACCACCACAACCTGATGCAGCTTCCATAGAACCAAGACAGGCTGATCTATGTGGTTTAACCCCAGTGCTGGCCCAACCTGCTGTGACCCCCTGCTGGGGTTGGAAAGGTAAAAGCTGCTGTCCCGCTCGGACAGAAAGAGGCAACAACCTCCCCTCACTACAGAGTGTTGAATTCTCTATATGATAGGAAATCATTTGTAATGCTTCCTCTCCTATTTCCTTAAGAGTAGGATAAACTGGACCATCCTTTATGAAAGAAAAGGACATAATGCTGTCCCATACTGTAACTCCGTTCAGCCGCACATCAGAAACATCTGTCTCCCAGTGTAAGTGCAGTCAGATTCTCTTAGCACCGCGGTTGTCTCTTCCTAAACCCTGAGGAATTCTCTTTCATCTCTCCTAACCCAATGAAGTTTTCCATTAATGTAAAAGATACTGTAGAAGACCAGTTCTTTGACTATTTGACCGCAGCCAAGGTGATTGCAAGAGGGTCAAAAGAGGCTAGCCTAGAGAGTTCTAGGACAATACCTCAGCCAAGGGTCCAGACTGTTTCTTATTTGTTATTTTAATGATTTTCAACTTTAGGGTCCAGATGGGCAATTTTAGCGCTATTCTGATTGCATTTATGTAAATATGAGTGTCCTGAGCATACTAGGAATTGTTTATGTGCATCTATCAGTCTTCAGCTATTATCCTGATAAGACAGCTCTTGTCAACGGTAGAAATGACCACGTTCCCTCTCAGTTCTCAGTAGCCTGCTTTAATCAGCATGACTTTGTAATTGGATGTTCTGTCTAGTAGCATGTGAGGCTGGTGTGTCAGTCACATCCTTAACAGAGTGCTTGTGATGGCAAACAGCCAGCATTGACGGCTGGATTCTGCCTCATCACGTGGGAAACAGGAGCTAAAGAGACCCGATTATGTCTAATGAGAGGCAGCTTTCTGCACTGCAACATCAGGGGGAGATGGAGAGGAGGGGGGGGGGGGGAGGGGCAGACATGTAGAGTCTGAGAGAAAGGAGAGGGATGGAGTGAGAATAGGGAGGAGAAACCTGACCTACTTCTCCTTGGCTTATTTATATGCTGAGGACAACATTGTGAACCAACCAGAAGCCTGGAAGCTGGCATAGCAACAACGGTCAGAGAAATCCCAGACTGAAAAACAACTGGTCCATTTTACCAAGACTAAATCATACATTTATAATAAAACTATATCCATGGAAATCTTTAAATTACATCCCTGTGTCCTGAAATGTACATATGGATTAGAAAACCTTTTTTGTAATTTTAACAGTTAAATGAAACAGTATAAAAATGGTCAACATATTAATTGTAATGTCCTACAATCTCTGAGACTTGTCAACTAAATGGTTTTTGACGTTTTTCCGCAGTTCTATTTTTGCGCCTTAGAGAACATGATTAAGGTTAAGAATAATAATAGGCTTGATTACAGAATAAAGACAAATTAAATGCTGACTTGAAGCAGGAACATCTGTCAATATTTACCCAAAACCATTATCTTATCTTCAGGAAAATATTTCAACATTCTGGTAAAAAAAGACACAATATTTATTACATTTTTTTTTGGAGAGTGAGATGAGAAGATGGATGTCAATCTCATGTCTTTTTGTTAATAAGGAAGTTGGAGTCGGCACACAGTTAGCCTAGCTTAGACTGAAAGGTCTGAGTGTAATGTACTGGTAACTAGCCTGACAGTCTAGCTTCATATTACTCTAACCAACACCTCTACAGTTCACTTCATATAATTAGTTTATAAAGTGCACAAACAGAAATATAGAAAAGGGTATGTGCTGCCAGTCGGTGCAACGTGGTAAAGCTTCCTGAAGTCTGGTTCTCTTCAGGAAGTTGAAGGTAAAGAGGTAGGGTTAGGTTGTAAGGTTTATGGTTACTAAAGTCCAGAAATATTTATGTTGGAAAACCTTCCTTGGATTTAGTGGGAATTAATAGGGAAGTTATCCTTTAACTCTCATTATGACAGAATGCATAATTTGCCAATATTCCATAACTAGTGTGAAAATTAATAATAATAATACATTTGATTTATATAGCACACTTTAAAAACAATGTAATCTCAAGGTGCTTCACAAAGCTATAAGGAGAAAATAATAAAACAAATAAAATAAAAAGGGTTCTAAAGGAGCATATTGGATAAAATATGGTAATATAAAAAATAAAAATAAAAGGTTAAGAGCATAAAAGGTTTAAAATAAAATAAATAAATAAAGTAAAGGACAGTCAGTAAAATGCGGTGCGGAACAGGTGGGTCTTGAGGCATTTCCTAAAAACTGAGAGTGATGCAGAGGTCCGTATGTTCTCTGGAAGCTGATTCCACAGACGTGGACCCAGGGAGGAGAAAGCACGGTTTCCCATGCTGACCAGTTTTGTCCGCGGAACAGCCAGGAGATTGGAGCTGGCTGACCTGAGTGTGCGTGAGGTATGGGAATGTTTTTTGGTTAGCAGTTCCTGTAGGTAGGTGGGGCCAGTGTGGTTGATGGCGTTGAAGACCATTATGAGGACTTTATAGTTGATCCAGTGGGATACAGGGAGCCCGTGGAGTGAGTGAAGGATGGGGGTGATGTGCTCTGATTTGCGTGTTTTTGTGAGTATCCGGGCGGCACAGTCTTGTACATATTGCAGTCTCTGAGTGTTTTTTGTTGGAATGCCTGCAGGCAGAGAATTGCAGTAGTCAATGCGGGAGGTGATGAGGGCATGGACCAGTTTTTCCGCGTCCGGTTTGGTGAGGGAGTGTCGCATTTTGGAGATGTTCCTCAGGTGGTAGTATGAGGGTTGGCACACCGTCTTAGGCTGCAGCCACACGAGGACGATAACGTAAACACACCGAAATCGTTATCAAAAAAGTATTCCGTCCACATGCAATAGGCACCAGAAACGTGTCCGTCCACACGAGACAGCTCGAACCGCTGGAGACGCTGTAGTACATATGCCGGGCCTGTAAGTGGCGCTGTACTTCTGCCACAAAATACACCAAAAGCAGCGAAGAAGACTTCTCGCGCATGCATGGTTGCCCTTCTGTTTATTCTCCGGTATCTTGCAGGACAGTGCACCCAGCAGGAGCTTCCAGCTAGATTGGATCGATATGGACATAAACGTGAGTGAAGTCTAATCGGACAGGAGAGGAGACACGCAGCTCTGCATGATCACCTGCAGCTCCGCCCGCTGTGATGGAGCGATGAGCGGAACAAAACACACACTTCAAGTTAGATCATCACCCTTAGCTATTTTAATTACCTCTCAAGCTACCTAAACTAGTTATAAATATGTTTATTTTTACTGTCGGGTCACTCATTACTGGATCAGCCAGCTGCATGAGACCACGGATACTGACGGGCTGTCAGGAGAGGGGGAGGAAAAGAGAGGCTCCGTCCTCCGTGTATTATTCTGATATTATTATATAGAGTCGTTATTCATTTATTTTAAAGCTCAATAAATAACAAAGAAGATCTTTGACCGGAACTTTTATCATTTTGTCCGGAAGATTTAAACTTTAACGGACATGTTGACCGGCGAAACCCCACCTCTGCTGCTAAATCCAGCGTGGAGAATAAACAGAAGGGCAACCATGGCAACCATGCATGCGCGGGAAGTCTTCTTTGCTGCTTTTGGTCTATTTTGTGGCGGAAGTACAGCGCCACTTACAGGCCCGGCATATGTACTACAGTGTCTCAGCGGGTCGAGCGGTCTCGTGTGAACGGACACGTTTCTGGTGCCTATTGCGTGTGGACAGAAGACTTTTTGATAACGATTTCGGTTCGTTTCCGTTATCGTCCTCGTGTGGCTGCAGCCTTAGTTGGAGGGAGTTGTTGCTCATCCAGTGGTGTATGTGTTCCAGGCATCTTAAGACTTTTGAAAGTGTCAGATGTTTATCCGGGGCAGTTTGGAAATAAATCTGTGTCATCGGCATATGTGTGGAAGTTGATGTTATGGCTCCTCAGTATTTGTCCCAGGGGCAACTTGTAAATTAAAAAGAGCAGTGGCCCAAGGACTGACCCCTTTGGTACACCAGAGGTGACATAGTGTGTGTCGGAGGTGCTTTTCCCAAGACGGACATATTCCTGTCTTCCTGTGAGGTATGAGTGGAACAAGTCCAGAGCCTTGCCAGTGATTCCCACCTCCTGGAGTCGCTGACGATGCGATGGTCAACAGTGTCAAATGCTGCACTTAAGTCCAGCAAGATGAGTAGGCTTGGGGAACCAGAGTCAGTCGCCATCAGCAGGTCATTTAGAACCATGACCAGAGCTGTTTCAGTGCTGTGAGCTGGTCTGAAACCAGACTGGAAGGTTTCATAGAGCTCATGAGTGTGGAGATGTTCGTGAAGCTGAAGGGCAACAACTTTTTCCAGAACTTTAGCTAAAAAAGGCAGGTTTGAGATGGGGCGGTAATTTGAGAGTACCTCAGGATCCAGGTTGTGCTTCTTCAGGACAGGTCTGATGGCTGCCAGCTTGAGGGAGGGGGGGACCTCACCACTCAACAGGGATTTGTTTATTATGATGGTGGCAGTTGGAATAATGGATGGAGAGCAGGCTTTCAGTAGGGAGGTGGGGATAGGATCAAGGGCACAGCTAGATGAGGTCATTGATGAGATGATTTTTGAAAGCTTAGCTTGCGTGACCTCCATGAAGCAGTTAAGGGTTGGTGCATTTGACGGAGCAAGTATAGGATGTTGGGGAAAGACAGGTTAGTTTGAGGAGGCTTTGGCGATGTTAAGCCTGATGTTTTCAATTTTTGTTTTAAAAAGTTCCATAAAGCGGTTGCAGTCATCAGTTGTAGGAGTGGTTGATGAGGGATCACTAGGCTTGAGCAACCGATGTATTGTGGAGAATAGGTGCTTGGGTTTGTTACGATTTGTCTCAATCAAATTGGAGTAGTAGGCTGACCTGGTTGCTCTCAATGCCGAGGAATAGGCCTTCTGGTGATCTCTAAAAGAGAGCAGGTGGACAGTTAGGCCAGTTTGCCTATATCTGCGCTCAATCTTCCGACACTCTGATTTTTGCGCTCTGAGCTGGTCAGTGTACCATGGGGCAGAGCGATGGAAAGACACCACTCGGGTTATTTCAGATGCCAGCCTGTCTAGGCACTCATGCAGGGTGTTATTATACCGGTGCACCGGGATGCTTGCAAATGAAGTGATCTGTACATAGGATGGAAGAAGGCTACTGAATAAAGTGCATGGTAACAACTCAAATAAATAGACTTTCAACCAAAACATGCCTGAAGACCTAGTAGGAAATTGTGTACAAAAATTCCAGATGTCCCAATCTTAACTTCCCTTAGAAGAGTGCTGACCCTTTGCGACAATAGTCAGGTGTGATACCGCCATGCCTTTACAGACACCAACCACCTGCATTTATATAGTACTTTTTAAATAGTTTACACTGTTTCAACGGCATAATTTTAACCAACTGCTTAAGTGTGCTAAACCTAATAAGTCAGGATGCAAAGTTCAACACAGTCTACTACACCAAGCCATCCAAGACAACCTCAACTCCCGACCACATCTGAATTTAAACAAGGCAGGAATGAAGTTTCCTCAAAAATATTTAGTTTTTAAGCAAACAAGTAGTATGTATTTTGGCTTGAAAGCATTCTGCTAAACAGCATACATGACCAGAGTCTAGTTATTAGCCCTAATGCACCTACTGTTTGTGTCTTTTATTGAAAAAGCCAGCTACATCAGTAGTAATGGCCCCTTCAAGGTGGAGATGCTGGAGTAAAGTGACGAGTCAGCAAGATAACGCTGCACTGGGTTGATCCACTTAGAGATGTTTCATCCTAAGAGCTGTTTTACTTACCAGGAAAGTTGTAACAGTGGGCACATGGTTGGCCTAGCTTCAGTGAAGGTGATGTAAAGGTAAGGTTTTAAAGATCAACCTTATATCTGCTTGAAAGGTATGGCACCAACTAAAACGATGTATTAGCGTGAGTGTAGAACTAAATGCTGCACTTTCACATTTAAAAAGAAACATTTTCTCCAATAACATGGTATGACCTCACTAAAGGAGAGGCTTCAACGCCAAGGTAAAGCAGTTCAACCTGAACTCTTTTGAAATAGCATTAATGTATTTCCCCTGCCTTTCAGAGTGGCATATCTGCATTCCTGAATAAGAACACTCCAACGTTTTAGGTTGGTAGGATCAAGCAGGGCTTTATCCGGAAAAGGATTGAAGCCCACACATGCATTTGGGTACCTGTGTCTGTGTGTGTGTGTGTGTGTGTGTGTGTGTGTGTGTGTGTGTGTGTGTGTGTGTGTGTGTGTGTGTGTGTCTGTGTCTGTGTCTGTGTGTGTGTGTGTGTGTGTGTGTGTGTGTGTGTGTGTGTGTGTGTGTGTGTGTGTGTGTGTGTGTGTGTGTGTGTGTGTGTGTGTGTAGAATGTAGCTAAAATGGTACAACTGTCACACAAGCCATAACTAGGACACCATGAATTATGCACCAATATCCAGATAACGAATGGCTGAAGCGTTGACCGGATTACCTGTGATATATAATTTAACTGCAGCATGTTTCTGACACACTGCTCTGTATACCTTAACAAGAAACAAATCACAGTAACTGTGAGGTGCAGGAATATCAAATGTATACACAATTCCTAGAAAAGGGCTGCTTCTTCACACACCACCTGCTGATGAAGACCATGACATGAGGATAAAAGTGTGTGGATGAAGATCCTCAAGCATTTCTTTCAAATTCAAGAAAGAGCTTTCATGCTCCAACCCTATTTTCTTTAATAAACATTATGGCTGGATGATATCAATGCAGGATCTGTTAGCTCTTACAGATATAACAACCCTAAAAGCAGCTGCTGCCTCCAGATACTAACTGCCTCTGTACAGACTGAAAATGACGCTCAATGCAAAGACATGGCATCACCAGTGGTGGAAGACGTACTCAGATCTTTTACTTAAGTAAAGGTAGCAACACTTATTTGTAAAAATACTCTGATAAAGGTAAAAGTCCTGGATTAATTTACTTAAAGGTCCCATGTCATGCTTTTCTGGTTATTACCCGTCCCCTTGTGTGTTATGTAGCTTTTTATGCATGTAAACGGTCTGCAGAGTCACAAACCCTCAAAGTACACCCTGTAGCAAGTAAAACTCTAACACCGAAAATACCTGTCTATGCTGCCCCAGAACGCCTCGTTGGGGATTTCTCTTTTTCCATTGTTTACTTCTTGGGTATAGTGACCTATTTGGGTATAGTGACGTAACGTTACGTTACGTCTGCGGAGCCGTTACGTTTGGACCAATTTGCGGACTTCCTCACACACACATTCGGCGGGACGTTGCGAGGCTCGCTGCTGCGAGGAGCGGGACACTGTGAGCTGGCTCACTGATGTGGGGTCGGCGAGACAGCGAGACACCGCGGAACTCAGCCTGGGCACACACACAAACTCCCAGCCAGGCTGCGGGTGTGTGTGTGTTTCGGGCTGGGTTTCGCTGTGTCTCGCTGTCTTGCAGACGGCCACTGGGCTCACAGGGAGGGGGGGGGCAGGAGCTCCAACAAGCCGTTTAGGACAGAGAGTGAATACACATACTATACAGAGATGCTGTATGAGAAACCAATGTGAGTTTGGAAAATTGCACAATATAAATCTATTTTAGTAGACCTCAACAATGGAATTATGATCAGTAGAAATGGCCATAACATGGGACCTTTAAGTAAATGAACAAAAGTATTGGCTTCAAAATGTACTTAAAGTACCAAAAGTAAAAGTAATTTGGAATCCTATATATTAAATGACGGGATATTGATTATTGATGCATTAATGTGTTCATCACAGCTCCATTTGGAACTCATTTTAATTAATTGTATATGGCTTCTGGATATATTTACCTAAAATTAAATGTTAATGTTCATTTTTAGTTATTAGTTGATTTATATTCTATTTCAGTTTATAATCTGAATCTATAAAGTAACAAATGATGTACCGCATTAAAATACATTAAATGAATACTACAGTTATGTGAAATCTGTCGACATAATACATTTATTTAAAATCAACGTTTCAGTTTTTTCAGTGTACACCAAACTGGAATTACTATCATTATACACTTCCTGTGTCTTCCATTGACACCAGGTCCTTATCATGTTATCCCAGTGAAGACAGACCCATAACTGAACTGATGGAAGCATTGTTCCGGCATTACTCCTCCGGGTGGGAATATGTATCAGCGTCAGCGAGATTTGAAGACACTCACCCTGTTAAAGCGCTTGGCCTGGAAGAGGTGTCCGTTGACTCGGTAGAGTTTCCTCCATCTTCTGGCCCCGCGGCGATAGATCGATTCTAGGAGAGAGAAGAAACGGTTGTAAAGTAGCAGCATGGTGAGGGGCTGATGGGAAATATCTGTGCCGAACAATGGGTGAGCAAGATGAGTGATAGAGAAAAGGTTAAGCTGAAGGAGAGGTCCTTCCTTCTCGAGTAGTCTGAGTTCAAGTGAGGGGAAGACACACATCAGGTTTCTCTACTATGTGCACGCATGCTCACACACATACACAGCAGACACACACACACAAACCCAAAGGGCCTGTCTCTCGGCTCTCCCTTCATCCTCCTCTTTCTTCCCTAGCTTCTTCCTCTCCTCAAAACCTCCATCCCTTCTTTTCTTTCACTTCTGGTGATGATTGGACTCATTAGTGCTCCATAATACATTGTATTCAGATGAGACCATCAAGGTGTAGCTATTTTTAACAGGATCATGTAGTCAGCTATTATTAAACTGCAGGGCATAAACATGCGCCGGCGGTGTGCTGAAGCTTCTGTCGTCATATTAGACTATTATTGTCTCCATGCTTTAATGAGTTTAGAAATGACGTAAGATTTAATCTGTTACTTGGTGACAGGGGCGCATTTGCCAGGTGACATCTCCTAAAATGCAATGCAACACAAAAACATGGCTTCTCAAAGATTACCAGGATCCTTTATGAATCATACATATTTTCACTAAAGATGAGATGCATTACAACAAATTGGCATCTCTAGACTTTGCACTTGCTCAGATGTGTGTGTGTACTCCCTCAGATTCTCAATATCCACTTGTAATTCAGGACTCAAACCTTGCACCAGGCAGAGAAAATGCGTGCAAAAACCTATGAATAGACCCAGGGAGGCACATCCACAGCTGTTGGCCCAGGTTCTAACATTCACAGCTCTGAAAATCCTTGATAGGGAGAGTGGATCATGCCTTAAAGCAGGGGTGCCCAATACGTCGATCGCGATCGACCGGTCGATCGCAAAGGTAGTGTGGGTAGATCGCATGGCATTGAAAAAAAAATAAGAAAAAAATACATTTCTTTTAATTTTTTTTTTAAAGTTAGCCTATCATCCATCCTTACTATGGCATTTGCCACTTGATTGACGTACAGGTAAGCCAGTCTGAGTTGTATTGTGCCATACGTGTTCATGCAGTTATGAGGGGGCCTCACCTCCTCATCTGAAGCGCAAATGCGGCGCACTATTATGCACTTATGCGGCGCAATTATTGTAAGCGCCCCCCCCCCCGCGCGCTCGCGACACAGATTGGGCAGGGGCGGCCCTGTAGGTAGATGATCTTGGCATGGTCATTTTAAAAGTAGCTCCCAAGCTGAAAAAGTGTGGGCACCCCTGCCTTAAAGGATACCAACATATGCAATGACAATTTGTAAGCTTTAACACCTCTGTTGCTACCAAAGATGAAGGAGTGCAATTGCACTCAACTTCAGGACATCAGAAATAGTAACAGAATTTAATCAACATTAAATTCACCTTGGGGCACCACTATTAAAAAAATGGAAATCCTTTTTAATTATTTCAATCTCAATTCTGGAGGTTGCTACTGAGTTCTTGGCTGGTGCACCGAGTTCATGGCGGTATGCAATGCATTCAGCCATTCAACTAATAACTCAATATGGAAAATAATTAACAATATAAAGCACCCAAGGATATCTTAGTGAGATGTATACATTTATGAAAAGTGGATGATAAGAGAGTTCCCACCACCGTCATTTTCGAGCCTGAGACCTGAAAAACAGGCTCAGGGCTTAACAGGTTAATGCATTACCTATATATTAATGTTGTATTCTGTTTGGCATAGTTCCCCTAAAGTAATGATTTGGCTTATTTGAAGTTTGGTGCGTGTTGCTTTAAACACATACTACCAGCAAATTACAAATTACTATTAACAGATAACGTAGGTTTCAGTTATAGGTCACCTATTATGCAAAATCCACTTTTTCATGTCTTTTATACATCAACATGTGTCCCCTCTGTGTACATAGATTCTGAAAGTTTCAGGAAAAAAGATTCGCTCACTTTTTGTCCTGATCCATTTATATAAAAACCTGTCCACTTTATGATGTCATAACGATTTGTTGGCTTGTGTAACCATTAGCCAATCACCAACCAAGGTAACCCCCCCCCCCCCTTATCACCTGAATCTCCTCCTAGAGCACCATTGTGTTCTTTTTAACCAAATATCTCTCAGAGGGGCGTGGGGAGTGGCTCCTTATTTTCATCTAAAGTAACAGACAGAGAATCAGCACTTTAGAAACAGGGCTGAAACAGAGGGGATTATGGGATGCTACAATGCATGATCTGCTTGGTATTTCGAGCCAAACACTTCAGAGACATGTTTTGTATATATCTGAGACCTATAATATATTGATGAAAAACAGTATAATAGGGGACCTTTAATAACAGAAACATGACCGGTACACAACAGAATGTACGGCTTCATGACCCAGCTCATAACACAAAATAGCTAAACAACAATAACTAGTGACAAGAAGTTCAATATGAAACATGCCGGCCCACAGTCTAATCCATGTCACGGGGTATAATGAACAAAGTGTATAACCATCCTGCATCATGTCTGCTGTTCCTATAAATAAGTCATGGTTCAATCATCTACCAGTGTGCGGATCATCACTTTAGTAATCACTGCGGGAAATTATTATAGGCAACCATTATATTTATATTAGCAGCAGAACATTTTGATTTCAGGGTCTTACATTAGGCAGTATTTAAAAAAGAAAACAATTTGATGCTCTATCCCAGAGCAAGCAGGAGAGGAGCTGAGTAACTCGACGTAACGGACAAGTGAGGACAGCAGCTTGGCCAGAAATGGACTATATAACTGCAGAACACACAGAATGATGTTGTTTATAGGAAGATCTTAAACTTAAAAAGTAATTGACATGAGACAACTGTTTTAACAACACATTTGGATTAATGCGCCACTAAAACTAGTCCCAATCAAATGCCCTTTTTCCTCCTGTTTGAGTAATGTCTGTAAAAACTATAGTGATCAGCTATTTAATGCAATAAGATAACATATTTGTGAGGTGTTTCTTAAGAGTTAAGTCTTGGGGTTAAGTTAAATCTTCCTCCTAGCTCGTCGAGCCATCCTACTTAAGTGGAGGGACAGTGTCCCGCCCACTCATTTTCAGTGGTTGACGGACGTAATGTCCTGCATGAAATTTGAAAAGATCAGATATTGACTTCTACACTCAAACAGGAAATGTCAGGAAGCCTGGGGACCTTTTTTAAATGCATTCCACACTCTGTAAAACAATCTGCTATCGGTATAGCTTATCTGCAGCATATGTATGTAAGTATGTATACAGTACAGTATATGTGTATGTTGCATGTACTGTATATATATGCATATGTACTGCTTGCATATATATATTCATTTACCAACATTTCTGGAGAATCTTCGTATGTATGAAGCTCACTGTCAGTGAATGTAGGGGATTACTTAAAGGTCACCTATTGTGCAAAATCTACGTTTCCATGTCTCTTCTACATCTGTATCAACATGTGTCCCCTCTTCTTCATGTCTCTTCTACATCAACATGTGTCCCCTCTGTGTAAAGAGATTCTGAAAGTTTCAGGAACAAAGATTCTCTCTCTTTTTGTCCAGATCCATTTATATAAAAACCTGTCTGAAAATGAGCTGATCAGATTTGGACCACTTTATGATGTCGTAACGATTCTTTGACTTGTGTAACCATTAGCCAATCACCAACCAAGGTAAGCCCCCCCCCCCTTATCACCTGCATCTCCTCCTAGAGCACCATTGTGTTCTTTGTAACCAAATATCTCTCAGAGGGGCGTGGGGAGTGGCTCCTTATTTTCATCTGAAGTAACAGACAGAGAATCAGCACTTTTGAAACAGGTAGTCCTTTCCCAACCATTATACAGCTTACAGTATTGACCTGCTGAGATACAAATCAATATATTATAGACAATGTACATGCTTTTGATGTTGCCTGGGGCACAGACCCTCCCATGAAGTGGACTGGTTGGCGCTGCCCCCCTGACTCCCACTCATTATGCACTGGCTGCTCTCCCTGTAACCCCCCATGTCTGTGCTGGTTCTCCAGTCTGGTTGGTTGCTCCAGTTATGGGTGTGGCTTTGATATCCTCCTCCACTCACTCATCTTTTGCCTCTGTTGCTATGGTAGCCACAGCCCACCATAAATCAGCTATTGTTGGTTAGCTCAGGAAAACAGTGTCTGCAAGTTAACGTGGCATCTTAAAAAACAAACCCCCCTTCCCCTTTTCTGGAAAATGACTCCACCACTGTGCAGATTCAGGCTGTATATCAAAGGTGCTGTTCACCTCTTCAGCTTTGGGGGCAGAGCTGTGTTTGAATGTCCATGCCATAAGGTGAACCCTTGTAACAGCATGTCAGCAGGGGGCCTGACATTGTTATAAATAAGATATCTATCACCATCCTTTGCTACTGTCTAATCAATCTTAATCTGAAATGCATTTCGTACCATTGTTTTCCCTTGTAATGGGTCTGTGTTTATTATATTTTATTTCTTTTAACTATTAAGTAGTTAGGATTGGATTAGTTTAGTCTTGGATTACATGTAACTGGATTCCGTTATTAGGACACAAAAAAGGTAACTGTATTCCCTGACAGTTATATAAAAAACGATGTATTTTACTGTTACTTCTCTTACATTGTGTTTTTGCTGTAAAAGGATCAGATGTTGTCTCTTCTCTGTGAGCTGTACTGTTCTGTAGGATAATACTTTCAGTGTGAATCTATACTTCTACTGCCTGAATCTGCTTTATGGTTTTCACTTTCTTTGCTTCATTTGTTCTGTTTTAATTCAGCAGGTGAACCTATATGACCTCTAATGCAACGTTTCCAGGTTATAATCATGTATACTTTGAAACTTATTAGTTTATTAATTAACTGATTAGATTATTAGAATTAGGTTAGTGAATACTTTTTATTACAGGTAGCTGGTAATTGTAACGGAATACATTTTTAACGTGCCCAACCCTTAGATCTAGATGTGATGTTGTGAATACTTATTCCTCAGTATATGGGCCCCTTTTTCAAAGCTCTGGACAGCTTATCCTATTTCACATATCTACATGTTTTCTTATGACTGTACTTCTATTTTTAACTTTGGGTAAATAAATAAATGAAATAGATTTTTTTTTGGCAAGCAATAGGACTTGTCGCAGCCAACATTTTACTTCTGCTAATCTGTGTATGCAAATAGGCCGTGAGAGAAGTATTTAAACCCAGACACTTGAGGTACTGACTGAGGATTAACAGGCAAACTCCTGACAGAATGCTACAGAGGTGTGATGCCACAAAGGAAACACTGCTGTCCACTCTATACTTCCTGTCAGTTCTGCATGCTGATGAAAGCCTTTGTGACTCCAGTATCTGTCTCTGAGTCAGGGTGGAGATCAGAGGAGACGAGCAGAGGACAGACACAAAGAGATTGTGCTCTTTGGGGTCTCCTCTGTGAATTCCCTCTAATCCTGCTAACGCAAGGCCTCTAAAGGAAAGTGCCTTGGAGAATCACTGCGCTGTGTTTCTATGGTTACCCACCATTCCTTCCCCCATGCCCATATTAGGGGATGAGCGAGGAGACACACTGTGCCACCGAGACATTGTGTGCGAGGAAGGTGATCCTACACATCATGTCACACTTCCTCAGTGCCCTCAACAGAAGCTAAATACAGCATGTGATTAAATCATTCATTCAAACAGATGCTCTAAGTGGAAAATTGCAGCGAGTGGCAATGTGTCTTTAATCAGAGTGTTGATGAATAAATATGTGGTTATAGAAGATGATGAATTCCTGAGGCAGTTGTATTTTTTCTATGTGTTGCTAGCTGCCATATAAGCTTTATTCATCAGTCTCTGTGTTTAAATGGTAAATATTCGTAATATATCATATTAGGCGGCCTACTTAAATTCTGGATTCTGATTGGTCAATTTGGACATTACAGAGGTCGATAATTTTCACTAGCTTCGAAGGATCAAGGGACTTTGTGCAAACATACCTGGAATACTTTTGGAATATTCTTTTTTATATTTGTATTTGTAAAGGGAACAGCAGAGGAAGACAGACAGGAAGTAAACACTAACAGGAACACAGTATGCGCTCTGCAGTGTTTAAAGACTAGTTCATGGAAAATGAACTGTCCAGACTTGGACAGTTACAGAAAACCTCCATCAGGGCTGCCGTAACTTTAAGTTACGGTGCTGTTTCTGCAGTTCAAGCCCTTGGTACACAGTGGAACGGACTATTATTTCTTAGCGGAAGCAATGCGATCATTTTTATAAATCAATAAAGTACTTTTCTATCAGAATTGTGAATCAAGTCGTTGATTTATTTAGTATGTAGCCGTGTAATAAGCGAGATAAGTATGTCAATGTATTTCTGAAGGGCACTGTCTTTATGAGCTGAAGAACCATTCAGGTGTAAAGTGTAGCGTCACAGAACAAACCCAGTTTTAAATAACAACAGCAGCCCGACTTCACTCGTGGCCTCGGTGCACCGGGAGTCGTCTTTGGATGAGCTCGGGGTGTGTGCTCAGTGTGAATTCACACACACCACATTAGAGAGCTGCTGCAGGGGAAGTGACGGATGTATGAAGCACCGAAGGCATGCAGAGCGCCGCTAATGTGAAATCTGAGGTGAACAGTTGAAATATGAGCATAGATGAACAGAGGTGGAAGAAGTACTAGCAATACTACAGTCTAAAAAAGAAGGTACTGCATTCAACTTTGTACTAATGTAGAAGTTAAAGAATTATTAGCATCAAAATATACTTAAAGAACCAAAGTATTCATTATGCAGAATGGCAAATTGAAGCACAATATATTTTAAATGGTTGTATGATAACTATTAAAGCAATAATCTCTTCATCACTTTAATGTTGCAGTTGGTGAAATGGGATTTATTTGAATTGCTTTATATAATACTGGGTAGCTTAAAGACCCAGTGAAGTGTGCGCCGGTGCATGATCTGTTATGCTAATACGTATAGTAATGACCAAAATTGTCCATTGGAACCCATATCAAAGATGTTGGAATAGCAACGAATTTGACGAGTTGGAATTTTCCGCTGGGAAACCTCCGCCTTCGTGGGCGTGGCTTGCGATCTACTGCGTGACGTCAGAAGATGGGCTCAGCCGAAGTGTTTACATTCACCACCGTTCATTTTGTCTCTGTTTCAAAGTGGAATTTACCAACGTTTTTGAGCGAGTATTTTATTGGAAAGTGTTTCGCAGTCGACTGGAAGTGATTGCCAATCGAGGAAACCTGACAATGGAGGCGACAGTGAAGAAAAAGGGAGGAAAAACACACGGGAAGCGATGCATTGCCGCTGGCTGTGGTAATGTCAATTCTGCCGAAGTGGCGATGTTTCTGTTACCAAAAGATGAAGGTGAGTGGCTGGTGTCATTGTTTCGTAGATTCGTAGATTGTTTATGAAAAATAAAGGCCACTGTGTTTGTGTTTACTAACAAGACTATCATGGCGGCGGCAGAGCTCAAGTCGAGTTTCTCCGCCTGGAGATATTCTGACTATTTCACTTTTGTCGAGCACAAAGAAAAGAACGTTTTAGTTAAATGTAAGTTGTGTCTTGGCGGGTCAAAGATCCTATCGACTGCCCAAACAGCAATTAAAATCTGTTGAAACATCTGCAGAAACAACATGCTGGACGAAGCTAGTAGCTAAGACCACAGACCCAGACTCATCCGACGCCACTCCACCTCCACCTAAGCAACAGCGGCTGGATTGGCACTTTGAAACATATCTTTGTGTTTGTGTTTGTATAGACCACATTGCTTAGCAGAGTTCAGTGATGCAAATGCATGTCAAGTTGATCAACAGGTTGTATTATTCTCCGATGCAATAACAGTACTGAAATGAAGGCTACAGTATAAGGGCATTAATGGGTGCCCTTTTTTAAGTAACTAAAAAGTTACTTTTCACAGTAACGCATTACTTTTTGGTGTAAGTAGTGAAGTAACTAGTAATTGTAACTAGTTACTGGTTTTCAGTAACTAGCACAACACTGCATGTGAACATGAATGTTGCATCATGCTATGAACAGATGAATGTATGATCAGGTGATGGCCAATCCTGTGTGTAGATCTACTCTAGATCTATGACAAAATATTGTCCTCAACTAAATTGACTTCCATGGCCACTTTCCTCATCTATCCTGTCCGAAAAGCTGTCAAAATCACTCATTTCTCTCGCACCAGTATCACTTTCCGAAGTCTCCGCCATGTTTACAATCACAACTGGGCCCATCTTGTGACGTCACAGCCGCTATCGTCTGCAGCAGCGGTAGGCTCAGACGGCCGTTCACGGGATGAAAAATTTGCGATGTTTATCTCGTCCCTCGCACTTCCTAAAAAATTATTTTAGCCATGAACAGGTACAATTATATGTAAGAAATGAAACTGCCATTTCATTTTGGCGCAAAAAAATGCACTTCACTGGCACTTTAACTTATAATAATGTATTAGTTGATTTAAATTGTGTATTTATAATCGAAATGTGCAAAGTAACTAGTAACTAAATCTTCTAAATACATTTAGTGTAGTAAAAAGTATAACATTTGCCAACAAAATGTAGTACATTCAAATGATAAAGTAGGATAACATGAAAATACTTAAATAAAGTCCAAGAACCTAAAATGTTTACTTTAGTAAATGTACATTCCACCACTGCAAATGAACCAAGATTGATTTCATGATGATTTTTTCTTCTTGCCATTTTGCTGTGATTCATCATCATGATATTGTAAATATTGTTAATGTATCGAACCGCTCAACAAACACCAGGACTACAGATCAATACACCAGTGTGATTCCCTGTTGTTTCACATTTTACCCCCTCATCATCAGATATGAATCCACACAGATAAAGATGTTCTAGCTTCAGGGGGCGGATCAGATGGTGTTTACATCTTGTTAGGATCCTCCTCCCAGCCTGAGCGCCTGAATACACAACTTCACAGAGCTGACCTATTACAACACGTCCCTCTGGAGAACCAGGAAACTGCACTGCCCCATTTCTCTGCCGAGGGGTCCAACTAGAGAGAGAAGGATGCAGACTGAAGCAGCCACAACAGACAAGTCAAAAACACAATACTACACCTCCGGATGCAAAGGCCAGCGCACACAGTCCTGCCATGTTTGGAGGTGTGAAGAGGAGCGGACGGCTGCTGTTGCACTGTGGCATGTGTGGGGAGTCTGAGCAGGAGAACAGGGTGGTACTGCCAAATCTCTCCAGGACAGGACATTTACGAGGGCTTGACTCATTTCCAGACATTGTTCCTCTGGCTCGCAGGAAAGTAACAGCAAGTTGCTACCAACTACACATGCCCCTCCCTCAAACACCCTTCAAAAAAAACAAAGCACAAGGCTCTGATACTGGGAATACACAGTACTGTATGTTTTTAACCCTCCTCTCCGGTCTGTTTTAACTGCTCTTACATTAACACTCAAACCATTCATCATTTTAACACTACTGTACATTTAACACACTTTTAAGCTGTGAACAATGTCTCAGACTACTGGTTGCAGTGAACACATACAAAGAATACACATCTGGGCTATTTGTGAGTGTGTACTATCTGATGGAATAACATCATCTAGGGTTACCCATTCATTTCTTATGATCAGCAGTTTTCATTAATACAAATTCAGCCATGTTCCTATCAGGGTGATTTTATGGACACTTCCGAAGAGGGATCAATGAAACAGCTCTGAAGCATTTTTAGACATAATTAGACCTCAGTGATAGGGGATGCTCAACAATGGCATGACTAACCGCTTAGTTTGACTTCTAATTAAAGCTTTTATTCAATTTTCTTTTTAATGAGCATGTTCCAGATAAAGAGGGAGAGAACGGACATTTCAAAGTGCATGAAATTACAAAAGTCAGCCAATTTCAAAGTTGGGATTACTAAAATTTGATCCGGGTTCAGGAGTCCTTTAAATCCCTATAAGGACTGGGTTTTCTGAAAGAGATGTGTGTATGTGTGTGTGTGTCACAAGTCAGTGTCACATGTTGATGAGTCAGCCAATCTTTGTGACACCATGGCAACCAGTCTATCACCGTGTCACCCCCGCATCCATACCAGAGCTGATGGGTGACACACACTGTAACACACTGTAACACACTGTAACACGCTCGGCTACATATCAAATCATTTCTTAGGCCGATATCATCTGATACAGACAAATCAAATGTTACAATGCACACTAACTTGTTCTTATTGTAGTGTTTGTGTATATGTGCATCTCACATTCCCTCCAACCAGCACAGCTCTTTTTGTATATAACTCATATTTTTGGAGATATTAGCATTCAGTGTGTGTGGTAGGGTCACTGATTGATCATGTCCTAAATACAGTTTGAAAGCCTGCTGCTGCCCGAGTGGCCACAGGCAGAAAGCAACCTTTTTCCATCTCTACTCATCTTCTCTAAAAACACACACACACACACACACACACACACACACACACACACACACACACACACACACACACACACACACACACACACACACCACACACACACACACACACACACACACACACACACACACACACACACACACACACACACACACACACACACACACACACACACTAAATAAAAGCAGTACATTGATTTGGGGAAGTTGGCTCGTCAGTGTCAGTGCTGTTATTTAATACGCAAATAATAATCTATCACTATTACCATTATTAAAACATATATAAAAAGGTTAGTGTAAGCATGATTCTGCTGCTTTAAGATGTATTAATGTACTATTTAAAACTTTTTACATACACACCGAATAAAGGCTGTGCATTGATTTGGGAAATCACATGCATACATTGGTGGAAACATTAATGTGCAGTCGGAAGCATGACACCTTTATAAATGGGCATTTTTAGCAATTTTCCTACATTTTATAGACAAAACTAGTAAAAAAAACAACAACAATTCATAAACAATGTAAATAATCATTAATGCCGCCCACCTGTTCGCTATACATTTGAAGCTTTGTTGTATTCTCTAATTCCAATGTGCATGTCTTTCATCAACAGTATGTGTAATATAATACAACGGGCACTTGGCACCTACTGTATAGTGCAGTTTATATTGAAAGTACCCAATATCAGAATCTTACTTTTAATTCAGAAATACTGTACATATTTTTTAGAGTTATTTGACATATTCTTATGGTATTTCCATTTATGTATTTTTAATATAATGTTTCTCCCTTTTTTCAATATCTGCTCTAATTTTACATTTAAACTCTTACTGTGTTTCTGTTTCCTTTATTATACACCAATGCAAATTCCTTACATGTGAAAACGTTCTTGGCAATAAACCAAATTCTGATTCTGAATGTCTTCTAACATTGAATTTTCAAGCAAAATTCACTTTCCTTGCCAATTCCTATGATATCACTTGTAAAGTAGGTCATCTGCATGGTCGCAGCCGTGAATAGCATGTCAACTTTATTCTACCCATGTCTCATGCTGCTTCAGACTGCTGCAAATGGTTAAGACAAGCCACAGCATCCTTAAATCCTTCTTCAGAGACTGTAACACAGTTACTGCTCCACAGAGAGCGGTCTAAACGGGTCACAGAGATCCAGATCGGCAGCTGCCAGATCAGCTGCCGCGGTTCTGAGAGGAACCGAGAGGAACCGAGCTGTCAGGACTGACAGAGAGCAGCGCACAGAGCAGAGCCTCCCAGCCAGCATAAACTGGGACTTTGAATAGAGAAGCAGCTGCTGATGTTTAACTCTGGAGTCTAAATGACCTTGTTGAAAAATGGATGTTCATGCTCTGATTGCAATTGAACCCCAAAATGCATGCAACGACAGCAAAAAACGTATTTTTTTGGGAGATATCTGCATATAGTCAAATATCTAGGGCATGTGTGTGTCATGGTCGCTAACTGATCCTGTCCTAAATGACTGCTCTTCAGTCTTCAGCCGGCTGCTGCTCCTGCGGCCACAGGCAGAAAGCAACCGTTTTTTTAACACACACACACACACACTAAATAAAAGCTGTGCTTTGATTTGATACAAGAACCCTCTTCCTAGACTTTTCATCAGCACTCAACAGAATACAAGCTTACATATCGGTGTCTAAAATGGCCAAAATGGAAGTGAATCCATACCAGCAGTTTGCAGTTAAAGATCAACGTGGATTATTTCCATCACAGGGGGAAATGAATGATATCATCGCTGCAACATTTCTACTGAGCCTGACATGCTCTCTCTATCAGACCTCAGGTGACCCGACCAAGTCCCAGACACCCCGACTCTGACCCCACCCCCTACCTTTGACTCGAAGGTAGAAAAGCAGCGTGAGCAGCATCCTTTCTTCCTCGCCTTCACACCCTGGATCTCATGTTGTCTCCTGCACCTCCTCCGCTACTCCTCTCCTCATCCTGACTTCCTTTCTCCTCGTGCTGCTTTCAGGGAACAGCTTTGCTCGTGTCTACTCTCTCCTCCCTCCTTATTCCTCCCCCAGGCTGCCTCGCTTCATGTTCCCCCGACACCACACGCAAGTAGTGCACATCAGAGGAGCAATACGCAAAAAACGCACAGATTCTTTGTGCATCAGCGCTCCTCTCCTCCTCACCGGGGATCGTTCCACATGATGCAGGCTTTTCTCAGGAACCTGCTGCCCCCTCCACATGGCAATAGCACCATTTCCCCCACAAGATGGCAGACGCAGCCCTAAATGCAGCAGCAGCAGCATCCTTTGCACACAACACATTTGAACCTAAATGTAAACCTTGTGGACTATTTTTAGAGGCGGTGCTGTGCCTATCCTGGATGACAGTCACACTTCCCTAGAGACCTGCCGGATGCTTCTACAGTATATCACTGTTTTCATGAGAATACAGAGAGCTCTGTGCTGCTGTAGGCCATCTTCAGACACGTCATGCTGTAATATATACATTATAATATATACAGAAGAATACAATAATATATTGGGTTCATTTGGGTTCCATCATGAGTATGAGCATGAGCAGTGTCTATTATTAAAAAGCAGATTCTGAAAATATAGTGCCAAAAACCTGCCCCATAACAAAGTAATTGTGTCCTGTTAGAGTTCCTAAAACTTCTGTAAAAATAGGCCAGTTTTTTACTTCCACTTGTTTGCTGAGTAGTTTCCTGTCTCTCAGATATTGTGGGTCAGTATTTGGATGTAAGACTTAGTTTCGCGAATTATTGGATTTAAAACGAGTTCAATGATTGAAAATAAGCCACCAACACGGATTATTGGTCTTAAATCAGTTAGATCTACTGTTACCTGTAGCACCTGTTTTAGTACTTTTTAAACCTTGATTAATTGTAAACCAAATTAAAAAGGCTCTATTCTGCTTTTTGGGCTGTTTCCTTTCCTGTAGTGTGTTCTATAGGTTTTTGTGTATGTCTGATGAAATTCTGTATTTCAGGGGCATTATACTTTCTGTATTTTTACACCTGCGTGGATGAAAATTTTAATGATCTAGCAATTGGATTCTCAAATTAACTGTAAACCACTGATCTTTTCAAATAAGCACCGGTCCCACAGACTCCCTTTAAAACTCCCACAACTTAGACCAGATTGGCCCTTTATTAGAGTACCACAGTACAGTGTTGCAACATGGAGGAGGTTGTGCAAACATTTTCTGCATTCCTTCACTGTGAGGGTGGAAGGCTATTCTCAAGGCTGGACCCATTACTTTATCACAGCAACCTTCAAGGCGTTTTCACTTTATCAGCACTGCCAGGTGCACACACACACTCTGACTCAGCACTGTGTAGCACACGCACTGATTTTAAAGGGCTCAGTGATGGAGCATAAAGATAACACATTCCTTTTCTCTGTGTGGTTACTCACAGTATTTCAGCTAGATAACTGCATTCAAACTTTATAATGCATAATGTACTTTTTGACTGTTTGCAACAAACAATAGTAAGACTAACCAATAACATTCTTTTTCAATCTTTACAAAATCTGTGTCGATACACTGAAAAAACAGAAACTTTAAACTTTAAATAACTTTATAATATCAACAGATGTTCCATACTGTAACTGTATCAGGTTAGTTGAAAGCAATAATATTAAGTTTAAATAAAAATATAGGTTCAACTCAATATTGTTGCTTTCAACTAACCTAATTATGTGAAATTTGTTGACATAATACATTTAATTAAAGTGAATGTGTACGTAATCAGTGACAATAGCTCTCTGACTTAGCTCCTCTTATCTTCGACTCTTCTACCCTAACTGCAGAGCTCAGATCTGAGGTTACTGTACTGCGGCCCCGGGCCTGGTTATATGAGGTTTATACTCCAGCAGGTTTATTTACAATACAGCTTCCTACATTTTTTGTTACTACAGGACTGTCCACACAGATGATTCTGATCAAATGCGCAAACTTGACGCGAAAAAAATTGCAGATTGGTAACAATTTATATTAAGGTACACAAATTAACCATCAACTAGTTGTTAATTACATGCATATTAGCAGTATATTGGCTCTTTATTAGTCATTATAAAACACTTATTAATGCTTATTCTACATGACCATATTCTACAAGTAATAGGCCATTAGTTGAGAGTTTTTCCTCAATAACCCTCTAATTAGTGCTTATTTATTGCAAGTAAGGAAGTTGTTGTACATGAGTTTTGGTCTTAATATGCTCTGCTCAATATGGGCCTAATAAGGCAGTAGTACCACAAGAATAGTAATTCTCCCATAATAACACTTAACAAATATGATCTATTCTTATGTAACAAGACATGAAACTATAAGTGTTAATTGTGTCTAAATAACTCAAAATTAGGTATTTCTATCTAAGAATATGTTCCCTATTTTAAAGTGAAGTCTTGTTCATAACCAATAAGCTAGTAGTTTGACTCTAATCGACCTGAACAGGTTCCCTATTCTAAAGTTGCCTCCTCTTCACACTTTGTAAATACATTATAGCACACAACTACTGAAATTAACCTCAACAGTACATGAACAAAGTAGGCACACGTTGAAATATCTGTTTTATGAATAAACCACTAAAGAGAGGTTCAGACACATACATGTACCAAAACATGTCAAGTTCTCATTCATAACACTCCGTTCGATGTCTCACTATGGGATGCGCCTCAATGCGTATGCATCAGAAGCATCAATCTCATTACGCCAATCCTGATTGGCTGGTGATCTTGACGACTACGTCAGGGAATCCACCCACCCTTTAAGTAGCTTGCGCTACGTCGCAGCGTCATTCAAACACCTCTTCTCGCTTCGGAGCACATCTCTAATAAGAATATCAGTAGCCAGGCTAGCTTAACGGTCCACAGACTGAACCACGAAAGCTAACCTTCGGTCGCCGGACGCTTGCCGGCTACTTTTGCTTCGCACGGGAGTTTCTCATATTAACACACCAGTTAATATCGAAATCTGCCCTGCGGTTTTTTTCCACAAATAACGGTAAGGTTTTTGATTTTTCCCGCAAACAGTAACATACCTGTTGCTAGTTTGTCCCCTCCACGCCGACACCCCGGCTAACGAGGATGGATCCTTCTCTCCCTCACAACAGAGGAGACGGAGTTTCGGAGGCTCGGCTCTGCGGCTGCGGGCTGAAAATTTCGGGCACGGACTCACACCAGGTCTGCTCGTCCTGCCTCGGGCTGCAACATGCCCAGGAGGCTATCGACGCCCCCGGTGCATGCGGGCACTGTGCCCGTTTTACCACCAAGAGCCTCCGCCGACGGCTAGCGCGCCAAGCTAGCCTGTCGGGACAAGACCCCTTCATGCCTGTCGATTTGCCGACCGGCGAACGAGGCATGGTGGCGACCGCCACGGGTGTTGAGCCCCGCGCTGTATCAAGCTGGGGCTCAACGGCGGCGGCAGCCGCGGGAAGGGGGCCCCGCGCTGAGACAAGCTGGGGCTCCCAACTGGACCTCACCGTGGTCTCACCCGCGGAGGATGTCCTGGAGCTGGACTATGTGGAGGAGGATGAAGAGGATACCTCTGAGTTCCTTCTATCCGAATCGGACGAGGACGAAGATGACATCTTCGTCTCGTGTGGACATGACAGCTAAACCTGAACCGGCCGTGTGGGATGAGATCACAGCGATCACAGACATTTGCCTCCGCGTGCAGCGCTGTGCAGTCCAGGCCACGGGCAAGTCGCTGGGGATGATGGTGGTGCAGGAGAGAGCCAGGTGGCTTAACCTGACGAACCTCCCGGACCGGGAAAAGGGAAGGTATTGGACATGCCAATCGTCCCCGAGGGCATATTCGGCACCGCTCTTGCCTCCATGCAACAGCGGTGTGAGGCCAAAAGAAGGAGGATGAGGCTCTCCAGCTTTGCCTTCCCGAAGGCCCAGCCGCCACCTCCAACGGCCCCGCGACAGACCTTCACCCAGGCTGCCTCGCACCCTTCCCAATTCAAGGTCCCGAGACGGCAGAAGCCACAGCCCGCCCCCGGTCTCCCAACCAGACACGAGGCGCGGACGAGCTGGCCAAGAAAGTCCCCGGTCCCGGCAGCAGCCGCACAGGCGCAGCCGGCCCAGACCTTCAGCCATCAGGCAAGAAAGAAGAAGAGGGCAGCCTGACAGCCTTCCCTCCTCTCCTCGGGGAAAGGGCTGGAGGTTCCCTGTTTTTCAGCCCTGGACCGTGTTCCGCACGTGTCCAAAGCCCATGTGTTTCCGGGGTGCAACCACGCCCCCGTCTTCCCGCCGCCTCGAGTGATGACGGAACGTCATCCTCCAGTTCGCGCCATGAGGGAGACAGACTTCACAACAAAGGCAGCAGTTCCTGCCAATTGTTCAAGTCGCACAAACACACACCTTGGGTTCAAAATAAAATATTTTCCACTGTCGCTTCCAGGCTTAAAGCCAAGGGCGCAGTCAAAAATAATAAAAAGAAAAACAATGATAACAATAAACAGTCAGGTGACTGCTCCGCTTCTGAGAGTGGCTGTCGCCTCTCTCGGAAAGCGGACGGTGACCGGGTCTGTGAACGCACCATCACCGCGCGCATGCGCAGTGTCGACCGAGGTTGTCAGCCTGGGATGCCACCGTGTTCAGACACTAGAGGGCCCCATAACACAACCAATAAAGACACAGAGTGCAAGCAACAGAGAAATTTACGTCTCCACTCGCTTTGAGGAGCGAAAGGTGGAAGATGCTCACATGCTCTGCTTGGGTTTTCAAGACGATATCACGGGGCTACAGACTCCAATTCGCTGTCACCCCCCCTCACTTCTCGGGCATTGTGCAATCACAAGCCCGGGGAGCGTCGGCTCACATTCTAGAGCAGGAGATTCTCTCGCTACTAGAAAAGAAAGCCATATCCATTGTACCCTCCGGACAGAGTCAGAGCGGCTTCTATTCCAAATACTTCCTCGTTCCCAAACGGGGAGGAATGGAATTCGCCCTATCCTGGATTTAAGGGCTCTGAACAAGTATCTCAGAAAATACAAATTCCGGATGCTCACTCACACATCCCTGCTGCGTCTCGTGCGTCAGGACGATTGGTTCACATCAATCGACCTGAAAGACGCGTATTTTCACATCCCAGTATATTATCCACACAGGAAATATCTGAGGTTCGCTTTTCAGGGTGTCTGTTACGAGTACAGAGTGCTTCCCTTCGGTCTGTCTCTCAGCCCGGGTGTTTGTGCGATGTACGGAGGCAGCAATAGCCCCGTTAAGACAACAGGGTATTCGCCTGGCAACCTATTTAGACGACTGGCTCCTTCTTGCACAGTCGGAGCAGGAGGCTATTACGCAGACGAATACCCTCGTGAAACACCTGCTCGACCTGGGTTTTGTAATAAACGCAGAAAAGAGCATGTTGTCCCCAGCCCAGTCTGTGCTCTTCCTGGGCTTACGTCTGAATTCGGTGCCCTTTACAGCCCGCCTGTCAGCGGAGAGAGTGAAAGCCTTCAGGGCTTGCCTCGCTCATTTCCAGCCACGCAAATATGTTCTCTTCAGATCATGTCTGCGGTTACTGGGGCTCATGGCGTCAGCCATCCTGGTGGTACGACTGGGCCGCTTACACATGAGGGAATTTCAGCGCTGGGTAGCTGCCCTCAGACTAGACCCCGTGCGTCATGGCGCGCGGAGAGTGATGGTCACTGTGGAATGCGTAACGGCACTGCGCCACTGGCTGCACCCGACTTTCCTAGTACGAGGCGTGCCTATGGGTGCTGTCCTATCGCGGAAAGTGGTCACCACGGACGCATGTCTGACGGGCTGGGGGGGTATATACGAAGGTCGACCTGTGAGGGGTCTCTGGAGCAGAGACCTCCAACGGTCACACATAAATTATCTGGAGCTCTTAGCGGTGTTTCTCACCCTAAGACGCTTTCTGCCTATTCTCAGGGGACATCATGTCCTCGTGAGGACAGACAACACGACCACAATATCGTATATAAACCGCCAAGGGGGTTTGCGTTCTCTCCAGTTACACATGCTGGCACGCAAACTGATCTTATGGAGCTGCGGACGTCTCCTCTCTCTGAGAGCGACGCACGTACCGGGAGTGATGAACCTCGGGGCAGATCTGCTGTCCAGAGGTGCACCACTATATGCAGACTGGACTCTACATCCAACGATTGTGAGTCAGCTGTGGGTGCGTTACGGCCGGGCCGCGGTAGATCTGTTCGCATCAAAAGAAAATGCTCAATGTCAGCTGTTCTTTTCAATGCGCGATCTAAACGCACCGTTAGGCGTGGACGCGCTCGCACACGTTTGGCCCCCGGTCCTTCTGTACGCGTTCCCACCCCTGGCTCTAATACCTCCAACTCTGGCCAGAGTGAGAGAACATCGCCACACACTGATCCTGATAGCTCCACACTGGCCTGCAATGTACTGGCTGGCGGAGATATATCAGCTGCTGTGCGGGCAGCCGTGGCAGCTCCCGTTACGCAGGGACATACTATCTCAGGCGGGGGGGATGATTTTTCACCCACACCCAGAGCGCCTGGCACTATGGGCCTGGCCCGTGAGTGGTATAATTTGAGTACAGTGGGGCTCCCTCAGAAGGTGATAAACACTATTCAGAGTGCAAGGGCTTCCTCCACCAGGTCTCTCTATGACTGTAAGTGGAGGGTGTTTGAGGAGTGGTGCCTTCAAAAGGGACACATCTCTTTTCAATGCCCTGTCGGTGTGATTCTATCATTTCTACAGGACCTGATTGATAAACACAGAGCTTTCTCCACGATAAAGTGTACCTGGCTGCTATTGCCGCATGCCATGTGGGCTTTGAGGGAAAGACGGCTAGCCAACATCCCTTGGTCTGCCGTTTTATGAAAGGGGCTCGCAGGCTCCTCCCCGTTTCCAGGTCACTGGTGCCCCTGTGGGACTTGACAGTGGTTTTAGATGGGCTCGCTCGACCTCCATTTGAACCCCTGGAAGACGCTGACATGAAACACCTGTCACTGAAGACAGTGTTGTTACTGGCTCTGGCATCTGCCAAACGAGTCAGTGACATTCACGCGCTCTCTGTGCATCCTTCATGTACTCAGTTGCCCCGGGGCAAACGAGAGTGTTGCTGAAGCCCAACCCGGCCTTTGTGCCCAAGGTGGTTGGCTCATGCACCCCCATTGACCTTGAGGCATTTCCTTCACCGCTATGTTCCTCTGAAGAACAGCGGCCGAATTTGCTGTGCCCAGTTCGTGCTTTGCGCACTATATGGACAGGTCAAAAGAGTTTCGATGCAATGACCAACTCTTTGTATCCTGGGCTAACCCTCATAAGGGCAAGCCCGTTACCAGGCAACGGCTCTCCCACTGGATTGTGGAGGCGATAGCTCTGGCTTATACGAGTCAGGGTTTTGCAGCACCAACGGCCTGCGTGCTCATTCTACTCGTGGATGGCTACATCCTGGGCTTTTTTCAAGGGTGTTTCCATTCAGGACATTTGTGCAGCAGCGAGCTGGTCCTCACCGCTCACTTTTGTCCGCTTTTACAGGCTAGATGTCTCTGCTCCAAGTGTGGCCCGTGCAGTGCTGGGCCCCGTGTTGGGACAGGGTTCTACCTGTTAAGTACTGTTTTGTGTTGGTGATTTTCGAGATAAGCATGTCTAGCAATACGGGAGTCTCAATATCCCATAGTGAGACATCGAACGGAGTGTTATGAATGAGAACTATAGGTTACTAACGTAACCCCAGTTCTCAGAGTAACATGAAGTGAGATGTCTCACCAGACGGCCCTTCTTGCTGAGGCGAAGCGAGAAGAGGTGCTTATTTTGAATGACGCTGCGACGTAGCGCAAGCTACTTAAAGGGTGGGTGGATTCCCTGACGTAGTCGTCAAGATCACCAGCCAATCAGGATTGGCGTAATGAGATTGATGCTTCTGATGCATACGCGTTGAGGCGCATCCCATAGTGAGACATCTCACTTCATGTTACTCTGAGAACTGGGGTTACGTTAGTAACCTATAGTTTCTCAAAGGCTGAGAACAGATATGCAGCCTGTACTTTTTAATAAAAACTGATTTTTACCAGAGTTTATGTATTTGTGATCATACTGTGTGACCTGCTTGTATGTTCTTACACAATAGGTGTTTCAAACATAAAAAAAAAAGACATACATTTCTTGGGGGTGCTTAGGGGGTGCTATGGCTATCCCAGCGCCCCCCTTACGCTGCCTATTGACCTTCCATCCTCAACATGTACATTACACACCTGTGTCCTACAGCGCCCTCATAGGTTTCTAAGGTTTCTAAGTGTAATGTCCGCCGGTCATGCCGACATCATAACACATTTAAAAAACAATGTTTCCTCCTGGTCTCTCGCGCCCCCCATGTCTTGCCTACCGTGTATGCTAACGCTAGCGCCAATGCTAACGCCAATGCTAGCGCGAATGCTAACGCATTTTCTCATTGTGTTTAAACATCTCCAAATGTCATCACATAAACACAATACATGTTACTAATCCTTACAGTGTAAGTGTAAGGCTTACACTTACACTTACAGTCAGTGCTTTCTGACGGACTTGACCCTTTACTCTTCAGGTTGCAAAGGGAAAATTAGTAGCAGTCTAGGATGTCTACTACCATGCTATTCAGTTCACTTTCTCCTACTTCCTGAACCCGGTTTCCTGTCTAACCTTCAGTACAAATTTCACAAAAATATAAATGTGCAAATATGAAACATACAGGTCAATATCACCTTGCTGAACTGTCAATACCTCAAAACACATTCTTAGAATAAATACCAAATTTTTAGTTATTTAGACACAATTAACACTTATAGTTTCATGTCTTGTTACATAAGAATAGATCATATTTGTTAAGTGTTATTATGGGAGAATTACTATTCTTGTGGTACTGCTGCCTTATTAGGCCCATATTGAGCAGAGCATATTAAGACCAAAACTCATGTACAACAACTTCCTTACTTGCAATAAATAAGCACTAATTAGAGGGTTATTGAGGAAAAACTCTCAACTAATGGCTTATTACTTGCAGAATATGGTCATGTAGAATAAGGCATTAATAAGTGTTTTATAATGACTAATAAAGAGCCAATATACTGCTAATATGCATGTTAATTAACAACTAGTTGATGGTTAATTTGTGTACCTTAATATAAAGTGTTACCCACAGATTTACTTCCCCCCTGCGTTGTGATTCAGTGATGAGAGCAATTTCCTGTAAATTAATTGATGTTTATTAAGAAAACACATCTGTCAGTCTTGTCCTTCTATTCTTTGTCATCGGTTCTCTCTCACTGACCAAGTTAGGGACACCCTCAGCAGCTCCTAACATCAGTTTGGAATGTTCTCTAAGCACAACCATTCCTGCAAACATTCCACTTAGAATCTTAAAGTGCTGTGTGAATCTAAAGCTGCCTTCACATGAATCGTGGTAAAACAGCTCTGCACTGACGCTGTGTTACAATGGAGAGAGCGGTGCCGCCTGACTAGGCAAAAGCGATACCCTATGCGTTGCAGATCACTTGAAATTGTCGCCCAGCGTTGTGCTCAAAGTTCCAAATTATTTCATCTTTGACCTCGTTAACCTCTGACCTTTTGACGCACAATAGAGGAAAGCTGTATGTAGCAGGCCAAGCTACCAGGGGCCAAACCATAGAAACTGAACTAAATAGCTGTTTTATCATTTGAATGCAGCTTAAGGGTAATTATTATAAGACAATACTAGAGTTGCCCTGAACTATTTTAAGCAATCAAAATCACTGATTGGGTGTCAACACACTCTTATCAACATCCACATGTGAACATATGATGCATGACGTTCCCTTTTTCCAAAGAAATATGCACTCTTGATTGGGATTCATGATTGCTTACATGGGAACCAACTGTTCATGACAACGATATGAATAGCTTGAATCACTGAAACTATACACGGTACCCACACACCATTACTAGAGGTCATAGGTCAATGTGTAGCTTGTACTGAAATGTAAGAATGCTGCTGTAAGCTTCACACTGAGCCAGACTAAGAATGCACACACACAACAACCCACAGTTCTGTACACAGCATTGTAATGTGTGGCTAATGCAGTGTTTCTCAAAGTGGGGGGTGTTTAAATGTGTTATGACGTCGGCATGACCGGCGGAAGTTACACTTAGAAACCTTAGAAACCTATGAGGGCGCTGTAGGACACAGGTGTGTAATGTACATGTTGAGGATGGAAGGTCAATAGGTGGCATAAGGGGGGCGCTGGGATAGCCATAGCACCCCCTAAGCACCCCCAAGAAATGTATGTCTTTTTTTTTTTTTATGTGTGAAATTCATAATTTGAAAAATGATTGATTCGAAAATAATATGCTACAGTACAGTACAAGTACGTCTGGGTCTCTATGTTTCATTCAAGCTCGGCTTTGTGTGTGTGTGGAATGAGACATTTTGTGTGCGCGAGCGAGAGAGAGAGAGAGAGAGCACACCGGTACCGGAGATTGTTGTTGTTAGCATCTGGTGCTAGCTAGCTACGCTAACGGATATAAGGAGCTTTTTCAACAACAAGTGGAGGAGAGTCTCTCCTGTCAGACTGACAGGCTCAGTGAACTAAAGGACTCTCTCAGTGTTTAGATAGTTAACTTTAGTCTAAGTTATCTCAGTGGGTCTCAAACTCTTTGGTCACCATTTATGTAAACAATTATTTCCGAGGCACACATTTATATGATCATTATAGTTATAAAAAAATAAGAGAATAAATGAAAAACAGGTATGAGATACTATATGACAGTAAAACAAGAATAAAGTTTAAAAGGGGAGTGATTTGTAAAATATCCATAAAGAAATAGAAAATCTGTTTACAGTTCTGTTTCAAATGGATGTTGAGAGATGTATCCAGATCTCTTAATTTTTCTCTCAAAGTGCACCAGATCGATGCTTTTAACTTCAATATTTAAAAATAAATCTTCCCGGGGGAGCATGCCCCCGGACCCCCCTATGTGAGGTCCACACACCACCTATAAAAATAGCACTTTACCCCTGCTTACACCTATATGCCGTGAGCCGATTATCGAGCCTTCATTGTAACAGCCGTGGGTATACTGTGTATTTGCAGTAGAAAATTCCACTGTAGCGCCCGGTACATTAATGGGAAACCCTAAATGTTTGAGCACCCTCTATGAAACGTCAAGCTACCCCACAGCACCCCAAAAGAAATGGCGCCGCCACTGAGCCTGCAACCCCGTTTTGAAGAAATGTGCAGTGCCAAACAGGCTCATTGCAGCCCCTAATGCTGTGATAAGACACACTTTTTGCCAAATATCAGCATTTTCTTTCTTTTCATTTCTTTGCACAGATTGCAAAGTGGCAAAGTATTATAATTTATTGTTCTAGCAAAGGGATTGCACAATTGTATTATGTATTTATTTTTTTGAGCACACAGACTTATGGAGCATTGTTTTATTATCACTGTTCTAGCAAAGGGATTTTTTTTTTTTTTTGAAAGGAATGCTCACGTTCATATTGATGTATTTTAATAAATGTTAACTTGGCCCATTACGTGACTATTTGTGTTGGGGGGCCCGACTTTATTTTTTCTCCAAAGGGGGGCCTGACAGAAAAAGTTTGAGAACCACTGGGCTAATGCTGCTGAAAAACAACAATTAGCCTCTTTGTCTATGATGATCCTAACCTTAACAGACCCATGTACTGTCTATTAGCTGCTGTATTATGTAAGAGCAGGGCTTTGTGTACAATGCTTGGACTTCAGAATACCAGAAACAACAAAGATTATTACATGGCTTAGTTGAACAACTGAGCCATTCCGATCAATTTGGACATTCAGTGGTCTTTTCTTATTTTCAATAGCATTCCATTGCTAAGGACACTCAAGGGACCATGTGCAATCAACAAAATGAATTCAGGTCAATTTAAGGTCAGCTGTGTCCAAAAAGAAATCACCATGGAATGGTTTTTGAATAATTATTTGAATATTTAAGTATATAATATAAGTGGACAAAACTTTGGATTCATGATAGCTAAACTGTCTCTGTAAAAACTGTAAAAAGAGAACAAATACAAGGAAACAGCGCAATGTTGAATGTGGAAATCAATATGTTGTGTCAAAATATTGATTTATTTAGTAAGTAGCCGTCTTATATGCAGAATACGTGAAAGGAACCCCTTAGGTTGATTTAAGACCAAGTCCATCTCATCCCTGTCATATTATCTTTTACATAACAAGATGACCTGAGCAAGAAAAGGCACACTATAAAAATGATGGGACAATATGTGTGAAAGGAAACTGTTAACAGCACGCTAACAGGGGTCGCTTGCGTTTAGCTACTTAGCTAGTAGTCTGCTCCTCTCAAGGGGCTGTAGCTACAACCATTGTTGTGGGGTTTGTTTGTGCCAGATGGAGAGGTTGCCCGGTGGGAGCATTATGCAAGAGACCAGCCTCTAGTCTAGTGGATTAGCCTTCTGAACAGATGTGCTCCAGGCTAACGCTATTCATCGCAGAGGTTCAATACCAAGACATGACAAGCACTCCAAATCCAGCCAACAACAGAATGAAATCAGCAGCAGAGCTACAGGAAAAGTGGCTTTGATACTTGACTTGGTTGTTGTGTTAATGTTGTTCTGTTTGCATCTAAGTCTCCTGTCTGATGTAGAAAGCAATAAACGCTTTCATTAAAGCATGTATGATTAGATATTCATTCCATTGTGTTAACTTAATGAACATTAGCATACTGTAATGAAGATGTTTTATGGAACATTTACTGACTTGTTGCATCATGTTTCTAGTGAGGGTGCTTATGCTTCTGATCGTAGTTTTGATATCTGTCTCAAGCAACCAGATACTGAATATCAGACCGTAACCTTTCTAGAGCAGACAGAAGTGTCTGAATCAATCAAAAGCTATCACTGAATGACTTAATAGTAATGTAAGCTAATTTCTGTTTCAAATCTTGTCTGGGGAGTTGCTATCTCAATCGTTTTTTACATTACATTACATTACATGTTACTTGTTACATACTCAATACTGTGGGCAATCCCCACAGGAGCAATTTGGGGTGAAGTGTCTTGCCCAGGGACACAACGACATGCTGACTGCAGTGGGGTTTGAACCTGTGCTCCCCTGATCCGAACACCAACGCTCTAATCCACTGCGCCACAGCCGCCCTTTTACAGCCAGTTAAAGGAGCTACACAGTCCAAAGGTCATATCCTTGCCTTGGTTTCCTCCCACAGAATGTGCAGTGGAGGTAAGCCGGGCTCAGACTACAGGAGTTTGAAAATCCTTACCCATTTTGAAATCAGGTCATAGTGTGCACAAAGGGAGAAACTTCACAGATGTTCTCCTCTCTAATCTCAGACATGCCCACACTACAAGGTTTGAAAATAATAACGTGCCCCTCACTACAAGATCTTTGTGAGGATTATACTGTAGGGTGCCAGAGGTATTGATGACCTCATGATCTCACGTGATCTCATGGGTAAGCAGATCAAAACCAATTTAAGATCGTGAAGTGCAACAATGTGCCGTAGTAATGCTTAGCAGTAAACTGAACCAAAGCCGAGTATTTGGGGAGACACAGTGAACATGAGATTTAACTTTGAGATTGTAGAGTGCTGCAGAGATTACGTATTCTTGTAGGCCGACCCGGATGTTAGCATCGGATAGGGTTCCCTTGTTACCATTGAATTTTTGAATATTGTAGAAAATAAGCTCTGAGACACATTTTGACTGTAACGTTTTGTTTAGCAGGATAACATCCACATATATACACAAGTTTTATGATTTTTCAAGCGTAAATGCAATGGCAGAAGTAGAATGCTAACGCTAGGCTATAAAGGCGTATCACCACCACTAAGCTAAAGGAAGCTAATGTTCAGCGTGATGACGTTTAGTAGTGTTCTTGAGACACTTGTTAGCAACCACTGTTTATATGACACATAAAGTTTGGACAGCAGGCTTCTAATCAAAATACACGTTCAAACTGTATTCTCCAATAAAATCCTCTGCCTGTGTTTTCAACATCAAGCAAACTTTTATTTTTAAATAATTCACCTCTTTTGGACTTTATATTGTATTTAATACTAACAGTTCTCTGACTTTTGGCAACTTTCCAATTGTTTCCAACAAGTGTTATAACCACTGCCATTTTAAAATAACATGTTCATTCACAGTGCCGCCTACAGAGCTCAGATAAGTCAATTGTTGCTAAGTGAATGAGACTAGACTTGTTTAAAAACGTTTTTACTTTTGCGTCACTTGTTTGCTTTTATCTCCTTGAAGGCACTTTGCAGCATTTGTTTGGCAAAGAGCTATATAATTACATTTTCTATTATCAGTAGTAGTAGTAGTAGTAGAAGTAGTCATTGTCGTAGTAGTAGTAGTAGTAGTAGTAGTAGTAGTAGTAGTAGTAGTAGTAGTATTTGAGTTAGGGATGGTGATTTGTAAGCAGGTTGACTGGAGGATAACCATTGTTTTTCTTATCCTATATGCAAACCAACTATTTCTCAGTAACAGCCAGTGGAAGTGGGCTTGTTTTAGTGCATTTTGCTTGGTATTGATTTTCCAATTCTCTGTGGAAACAGCCCCGCAGCGCGTCAGGCCTATTTTAGTAGGTGACATGTTTCCTCTCCATCAATATCTGAGTCACTCTCCTTTCTGCGCAGAGAAAAGCATCCCTCTTTCAATTTCACATGAAACGTTCTGCACACTATAATCTCATAAGCTTCCCTGAGAGAGCGCCGCTGCATGGGCAATCCCATCAGATATGTCAGAGGAAAGAAAGCCTATAATATAGATATCAATGAACTGCCTAAAGTTGACCACAGCGTAGTTCTGCAGCAGAGGGGTTGTCTTTGTATGAAATGTCCCAGGAGTCACCGCTCTAATCTTTTCTTTCTTTTGAAGGAGAAAGGGATTGGTCGTAGAGGCACAGGTCAAAGACAGGTTCAACCGTGTTTCTTTAGTAAAACATGACTTCATCCGAAGAGTGAGATGACCCAAATTCAAGTCAGCTGAGACAACTGCCATGTTACTTAAAGGTTTAGTTCCAACCCAGTTAGTAAAAATAGGCAGGGAGCAAAAAACCTCGCTGCAGAAAGACTGATGTGGAGGCTTTTCCAGACATCAAGTCCCTGAAGAATAAAAACAAGGGTCAGATTCAGGTCGGATAAAATAAGAGCCTTGTCATCTGTGACCCAGTTAAGTTAGTGCAAAATGCAACACACAATCTTCATTACTGACATTCATTGAAAAGGTAGACAATGTATTTTTCGAACAGGTGAAGAATTCAATACAGCATAGTTTTTGCAATATATTTGCGCGGAAATACTGTATTGATACATACTGTAGACTGCAATAGTATTTTAAGATAAAAACTTGAATTATCCAAATACAATGAAGGAAACGCTCTTTCAGTCCAGTCGCTGATGCTGGTGAGTTTTTTCCTGGTGAGGTAATTAAAGGAAATTGAAAAGATGCAATGAATAGTAAGTATTGTTATTCAATACATAGCATTTTATATATCTTTCTTCTTTTACTTTTTTAATGAATTTTTTTGTTCATGTTCAAAAAGTACATTGTTTTCCATGTAAAGAAATGTTATTCTTGCATTTGTTTCAAATGTTTATGAACTTAACAGTATAGCACATCTCAAATGAGTATTTATGTATAGATGTCGCAATTGTACAAAGCTTTGAAAAAACGGTATGTCTTATGGTCATGCTAATAAAGCTATTTAAATGGAATATTGCCAAATGTTTAAAATAAGATCAGATTGTGACTTCAGTACAGCAATAATATGGTGTCCAGGAACCTGTTGTCCCCAGTGGGAGCTGTTCTGATAAACAGGTGATGATACCTCTGCACTGCACCATTGGGTTTTACATCAGAACCAACAGTGTCATCCAGGGAATACCAAGTCATGAACAGAGCTGTTCTTTGAGAAAAATCAACGGAGCACATGAGGAGCTGTTGTTTCTGCTGCTGAGCCAAAGACAGCAGGACTCATTAGCAGGAAGAGCAGCATGCAGGGGAGTTAAAATGACCATACGCTAAGGCCTGTTAGCACGCCGATGACACCTAATGAGATATGATCCAAAGAACACGAAGATGAATACCATGCCATTGATCAGACAGTCAGTAGTACACTGCAAACAGAGAGGCATCCGAGGCAGTGAAAGTTAGCATTGTGATCGATAATTAAAGAGCCACCACAGAAAGCTTGGAAGGCCCAGGAGGAGTGGTATTTGTGCCAGAACCTGCCAGAACACAGCGTGGCATCTCTGAGGTCAGCGCCTGCCTCACACGTCCTCTGGCTCCAAGTGATGTTCTCACCACAGAGTATTCAGTTGTTGAGCTGATCGGGTTTCTAATGAATATGCTGTTAAAATCCACTATGGCCTCTACCATGTTTAGACACAGCTCCCTCTAACCATTAATTGAGGGAGGCGTGTGGTGCAGTGGATAGAGCGTTGGTGTTGGGATCAGTGGAGCACAGGTTCAAACCCTACTGCAGTCAGCATGTCGTTGTGTCCCTGGGCAAGACACTTCACCCCAAATTGCTCCTGTGGGGATTGCCCACAGTATTGAGTATGTAAGTCGCTTTGGATAAAAGCGTCTAACAAGTAACATGTAATGTAATGTAATTAATGAAAACAGCTTTCTCACATACTGGTTTGATCACAGCTCCAAACAGTCCTATTCTTTTCTGTTTAGAAATATTGACAGATCTGTAGAGCCACTTTTAGCTCATTGTTTTGACTGTATTCTCTTATACAGACTCATCGACCACTATAGCAGTGGTTTTCAAAGTGGGGGGCGCGCCCCCCCATGGGGGGCGCAGAGGCATGACAGGGGGGGCGCGATAGACCAGGAGAAAAATGGTTATTAAAAAAAAAAAATCATTAAAAAAAAAAAAAAAATCATAATTTGAAAAATGATTGATTCGAAAATAATATGATACAGTACAGTTCTATTACGTCTGGGTCTCTGTGTTTCGTTAAAGCTCAGCTGTGTGTGTGTGTGTGTGGAACGAGCCATTTTGTGTGCGCGCGCGAGCGAGAGAGAGAGAGCGCACCGGTACCGGAGATCGTTGTTGTTAGCTTCTGGTGCTAGCGAGCTACGCTAACGGATATAAGGAGTTTTTTCAACAACAAAGTGGAGGAGAGTCCTCTCCTGTCAGACTGAGAGGCTCAGTGAACTAAAGGACTCTCAGTGTTTAGATATTTAACTTTAGTCTAAGTTATCTCAGTGGGTCTCAAACGTTTTGGTCACCATTAATGTAAACAATTATTTCCGAGGCACACGTTTATATTATCATGATAGTTATAAAAAAATAAGAGAATAAATGAAAAACAGGTTTGAAATACTATGACAGCAAAAAAAGAATAAAGTTTAAAAGGGTGATTTGTAAAATATCCATAAAGAAAAAGTAAATCTGTTTACAGTTCTGTTCAATGGGTGTTGAGAGAGTATCCATAGATCTCTTCATTTGCTCTCAAAGTGCACCAGATCGATGCTTTTAACTTCAATATTTAAAAATAAATCTTCCCGGGGGAGCATGCCTCCGGACCCCCTATGTGAGGTCCACACACCACCTATAAAAATAGCACTTTACCCCTGCTTACACCTATATGCCGTGAGCTGATTATGAGCCTTCATTGTAACTGTCACACTGTGTATTTGCGTGGGGAGTGTTGCAGTAGAACATTCCACTGTAGCACCCGGTACATTAATGGGAAACCCTAATTGTTTGAGCACCCTCTATGAAACGTCAAGCTACCCCACAGCACCCCCAAAATAAATCTCTGGCGCCGCCACTGTGCCTGACTATTTGTGTTGGGGGTCCCGACTTTTTTTTTTCTCCAAAGCGGGGGCCTGACAGAAAAAGTTTGAGAACCACTGCACTATAGTATAGCCAGCCATTTTCAAAAAAAATCCATGTAAAATCCAATGTATGCTACCTGACCAGCACATTATGACTAGAAAGGCACAATGTGGCTTGCAGACTAAAGACAAAGACATGTTTGGGACAAAACCAGACCTTAAAGTGAATGTTGGTTTAGATCTGTCATGTGGACACCAACACCACTCTTAATGAATGCTTAAGCCTTGTTTATATGCCATCTGTAGCGATCACAAGCTACTGTATGAGCATGCACAACAGTGGTTGAAGCTCAATGTGTTGCAGTATTAGCCGTAAAGCTAGAGGGCGTAAAGCCTGAACCCTAACATCCTGGAAAGAAGTTGCAAAACGCCACACACCAAACAAATCCTCACTGCCAAGGAGAAATCTCTTATAAAATACAGGATTCAAATGTTTGGAAGAATAAATATTTATCAAAACAATAGTGGTGCCTAACGTGTTGCTTGTTATTAAGCAAGCAAAAGGATCTGCTCTGTTGGATGTTTAAGTCTGCAGCTGTTGCCAGTGGTGGGAGAAGCACTCAGATGCTTTACTTGAGTTAAAGTACCAATGCATTATTGTCAAAATACCAACACTCAGAAACAACTGGCGCAATGCAACACATTTCTCTGTGAAATACAAATCTGAGGGGCCTGAAGATCATGATGGCCGCATCACAGCGTAGTTTCCCTTTACGTTGTCCACTGTGAGACATTGCTCTGATAGCAGAAATATGGTAACGACACAGCAATAGAAACACGTTGCATTATGGTATGATGTCCAGACACAGTGTTTACACTGTGATACCCCTAAACGTTATTATTAAGTATAGCAAAAGTCAAATGTAACATGAAGGGTTGAACATATAAATAAATAGCTAAAGTTATTAAAAAAAAGTAAATTACTATAAAATAAAGTATACTATATTACAACAGTAAAGGCTCCAGACCACACATTTGTGCTTTCAGTTGTGGCCATGAGCAAGTACAAACAGGTAGCCTGATTGTTATGTGCAAAATGTGCTTAGGATGCTAAAAGAAGTTGTTTGTTGGGCTGGCTCAACATCCTGTTCTAAGTACAGTGATCCACACAAGCTCTCACTCATTAAAGGCAATGGACCCAATACATGCTGGGATACTGAGGAATGCCCAAACTCAGTCTTCACGAAATTATTAATATTATCCTGTGATTTAATAAAAACTGGAATATATTGAACACTGGTAAAAAGGAGAATCAGAAATGGATGAAACGGCAACATGTACTAAAAAGTATAACTCGTAAAGACAAACCAACAGATAATTATAACCCATCTTGTAAAGCTTCGCAGCCTCTTGTTGCGCGTTGTTTGATTCAGCAGCTGAGTTTCTCAGATAAACCCACTGCACATATTCTGTATCTATCCACCAGCGAACAGGCTCATTTAGTGGACCACATTTATCAGCTAAAGACAATTGTTTTTCCCAGGAGTTAGTGGAGACCAAACCAGAGCTAACAAGCGAATACGTTTTGGACCAACATTTATTACCATTCAACAACTGAAGATGATTATATGTACGGGCCTCCATCACTTATATAGGTTTTTCGGGGAAGGCTAAAATCCCTGTGTTCCCTCCAGAGGGAGTTTCTCTCCTACACCCTTCTTATATCGGCCAGTGTTGCTCCAATATACACTAAAGTAAAGAAATATATATTACCCAATCACTAAGCACCTATAATAATGTAATACTTAAAAAAGTGAAGGTGATAGATTGGTTTTAGCTCTGCCTGTTGCCTATACACATGAAAAAAAAACACATTCCCTTTAGATCTGGCAACATTTTCACAGAAATGATTGATGGGAGATTAAGCAGAATTAGATGGGAAACCTGAGAGACTGTGAGATAGAGGAATGATGCTGAGAGAAGGTGTCGGGGGGGCGTACTGATCAAAACTAGATTAGCTCACTGTCTACACGCATCATCAGCCGTCAGCCACCAGAACAGCTCCAGCTCTACTGCGTCTCATCTATCAGTGAGGCGAGTCAGCACATTAAACACCAGACTCTACTGTTTGTGTGTCCCTCTCTCTGCTGCACACATGAACACACTGCAGTCACATGCAATCTCTCTCGTCTGCATCGCAACTGGATCATCTGAGCCATTAGAGCCTGAGGGGGAGGCATAAAGTGGCATGGCATCAGAGAAGGGATAAACACTGGGACTGGGAGTCGATGGGGCTGGGCAGATGGATTCTCCACATCCATGAGCAGCACGTTTTTCATTAAAGCATAACAAAAAGTTGAATTTAAATGTCAAATTCACATCATTCCTTTTTATCCTGTCTATCCTTGAGTCATTATTGTCTTCTGGGTTAGACATATTCTTGTGAGCGTTATAATGAAGAGGAGACAGCTTTCACATGATGGATGTCAGTGGCTGTGTCAGAAACCACTTCCTGGAATACTGTACTTTGCCAAAAGTAAATAATCTTAACTTAAGGACGTCTTTCTAACTTTTTTATTATAGCTTTCAAGCCAACAATCAGCAATAATCAATGATCCACTAAGAAAGCTTGTAAGAAGCAGTTTACGCTCCTGAAAGAGTTCACTGATGGATCTGTTTTTAGGAGTATTTGCTTTCATATTTTTTTCTTTATCCAAGCGCAGTGTCACACAACTGGGATTGTGACATCTTTCTGAAGCGAAACATTGCATTGTGGGATTTTTAGCAACATGCTATTGACACTGGAGGGTACTTTTGTCATTCCGTGATGTTTTGAAGAACTATATAGTGTAAACATTTTACACTCAGTAATTTTAATGGCTCAGAAATATAGTCTTAACACAAACCCAGTGCTTTCTCAGGAGAGTGACTCTGTCATCCACAATGCATCACTCCTGTCAGGATAGAAACCACAGTGTGTTAAAGCTTGAACAATGGCGCTCTGCTGTGCCACAGTGAACACTCACTGACAAGGGAATCATTTAACGCTTCAGCGCTAAGCTAGCTCTCTGTAGAAAGCAGGCAGCAAACTAAACTCCATTTTTCAGACAAATGCTGGTAAAACCTACCGGATCAAAAAACAATGGTAATCTATTCATTTGTTGGTAAAATGTAAACATGTATTAGCCATTAGGCCAGTGTAAAAGAAGGTAATGCTGCACTGTGGATGGGAGCTGCTGCAGAAATATATCAACTTAAGTGCAGATGACATCATCAAAAACATTCGGGGAAAGTGAAAGCTTTGGGCAGTATAAGATTTTAAAGTCTGTTACCCATTTTCTAACACATGGTAAACCCTTAATGCCGCTGTTGCCATCTCTTTGAAATGTTGTTAAATAATAGTTAAAAAACCACTAATGCATTAAGCGCCCCCGCAAACAATACTTACATATATACTGTACATACATATGCTTACAATACTCTTTGTTTACAACTAGTGCAGGAACTACTCTGCTACAAAGCAGGACCAACAACTGCTTTCCTATTCTATATTCAATTATTACTAATATTAAACGTGTCTCAGGTCCAAACTGCATCACTTGGGTTACCAGAAATATACCCAGGAAGTGTGAACAGTCCCCCAGATTGGACATGTTCTCTTGTGTAAAATTCTTTGTGCACGCTATTTTCAGAACATTTTAACAAATTATCCTGATGCAAACTGGTGGGGACAAAATTGGCCGTTTCCAAAAGTGGAGAGGACATGTCTCCAGCGTCCCCAGTATAAATGACGCCTATGCTCATGACACAAGTTCCGGATGGTTAATGCAGCTAACTATTTGATAGCAAATGACATGATCTGCACATCGAATACATCCCAGCAGAGCGGGCTAACTCCTGCATTCAGATCAATGCTAGGAGATGTCCCAGCTGCTGGGCTGTGAGAGCAGGGAGAGCATGTGGGTGTGCTGCAGTGCAGCAGGGAGGCCTGACACATTACAAAACCTCTGTTGCTATTTCTGGAGCTGGAGATGCTTATAAGTCAAGAGGTGTGTGGAGTATTATGGGTGAGGAGCCTGGATCCATGTCCAGCTGCGCTCATTAGTGGTAACCACAAAGGACATCTGACATATGACATACTCATTCCCTCCAAATGAGCAGCTGATTCGCTAGAGGCAATTAGGCAAGGTGAGGGAAATAAAGTGTGACATATATGCTAAGCTCTGAAAGATGTGTTCTGCTGCTGAGATAATATGTTGCTGTGAGCTGATGACGTGAAATGATAGCAAGCCAAGTCAGTTATGTACCCCTTCTCAAAATAGTTGTGGTTTCTAATCATCTTTAGGGTTATGATTGTTTAGAATAATGATTTAATAATATTACCTGCAGATACCACAGGTAGCACTAGGTCGTTATTGTGAATGACACAAATAAGCCACAAGTCTTAGCTATGAAGTTTCCAGTCAAGTTTCAAATTAATTTATGGAATAGTATTCCAGTCCAAAACAAGTCATTTTGTCTGATTAGACAACATTTAAATAAATGTTAAAAATCTATTCCATTTAATTTCATTACTGTGATTAGTGGATTGACATATTGCCGGGAACTACATTTGTAAAAATCCTTCCATTCTCTTGAATTGACCCTCTACTGCTCCATAAGAAGGAATGGCGATTGTACAATTACGTCTTTGGAAAAAACTGTATGAACTTATAGTCCTGTTATTGACCCAGTTAAGGAGTGGCTCACTGAGCTAGTTAGCTCGGATAACTTTATTTTAATTCTTCGAGAATGATGAGCAAAATTCCAGGGGGAAGTTTGGAAGAGTAGTGAGGAAATAGATCAAATATTTGGGACATGTTGCTAGCATGTTAGCGCTTAGCTCTACAGTAGGTCAACAGTATAGTCATTACCTCATCTTGACAATTATTTAAAAATAAATATGTGTAAGTATTATTTTTAAATAAACTTACTTTGTAACATTGTGTCTCTCCATTTAATTAAAAGTATGAGTTTGAATTTCTTGTTGGATTTACCTGATTAATTGATTACTTAATGCAGTGGTTCTCAAACTTTTTCTGTCAGGCCCCCCCTTTGGAGAAAAAAAAAAGTCGGGCCCCCCCAACACAAATAGTCAGGCACAGTGGTGGTGCCAGAGATTTATTTTGGGGGTGCTGTGGGGTAGCTTGACGTTTCATAGAGGGTGCTCAAACATTTAGGGTTTCCCATTAATGTACCGGGCGCTACAGTGGAATGTTCTACTGCAACACTCCCCACGCAAATACACAGTGTGACAGTTACAATGAAGGCTCGAGGCATATAGGTGTAAGCAGGGGTAAAGTGCTATTTGTATAGGTGGTGTGTGGACCTCACATAGGGGGGTCCGGGGGCAGCTCCCCCGGGAAGATTTATTTTTAAATATTGAAGTTAAAAGCATCGATCTGGTGCACTTTGAGAGCAACATGAAGAGATCTATGGATACATCTCTCAACACCCATTTGAAACAGAACTGTAAACAGATTTACTTTTTCTTTATGGATATTTTACAAATCACCCTTTTAAACTTTATTCTTTTTTTACCGTCATAGTATTTCATACCTGTTTTTCATTTATTCTCTTATTTTTTTATAACTATAATGATCATATAAATGTGTGCCTCGGAAATAATTGTTTACATTAATGGTGACCAAAACGTTTGAGACCCACTGAGATAACTTAGACTAAAGTTTACTATCTAAACACTGAGAGAGTCCTTTAGTTCACTGAGCCTCTCAGTCTGACAGGAGAGGACTCTCCTCCACTTTGTTGTTGAAAAAACTCCTTATATCCGTTAGCGTAGCTTGCTAGCACCAGAAGCTAACAACAACGATCTCCGGTACCGGTGCGCTCTCTCTCTCTCGCACGCACACAAAATGGCTCGTTCCACACACACACGAGCTTTAATGAAACACAGAGACCCAGACGTAATAGTACTGTACTGTATCATATTATTTTCGAATCTATCATTTTTCAAATTATCATTTTTTTTTTTTTAATAACCATTTTTCCTCCTGGTCTATCGCGCACCCCCTGTCATGCCTCTGCGCCCCCCACTTTGAAAACACTGACTTAATGTATTCATTGATTTGTTGGTTTGTTGTTTGCTTGATTGATTGCTTGATTGATTGGGTGCTTCTGTAAGAAATCAAATCAATATATGTGAGCCAGAATTAAAAATGAATAATTTTATTTTAAAACTGTTTTATTCGGAAACCGGATGTTCACACACTCGACTTCCGGTTTATTGAGTATTAACTTGACTTCCGGCTTCACGGAGTTTCTTTGTTTACAGCCATTAGAATGTAGCAAACAGAATGTTATGAATGAGAATATGAGGAGAGTGACTTGTGGCGTTACATATTAAACACACAAAGTCTAATCCTCCTCATTGACGTCATTAATCAATCGCGGGAGACGATCTATGCCACATCACCATAAAGCCAAAGAGGAAGACCCGCCCCCGTCGATGCTAAGCCAATGGGAGAAGACTACAGATGATAATATGGGAAGCCAACAGGTAGTCTGTCTCTTTTCCAGCCGTCCATCACGGAGAGGGAGAGAGAGAGCAGACTCGGGCCCGAGTCACTCACTGCAAATTCATTGTATCATTGTACCATTGTTTTATTAAACGCTGTTAACTTGTAAATAAGCTTCCTGGACTCTTTTCGGCTAATCCTAAACTCAGGGCTATAGAAATACCAACACTTCCTGTATGAGCTTTTTGATTTTCTCCAGTCTGAAGTCACCTGATTCCCAAGTCCACACTCAAGTGTTTTCTGCTGTTAACGACTAGAATAGTATTTTCTTGATAATGACCTTCCAAACCTTCTCCAGTCTCTGTCACTGCCACTGGGCTTTCAGGCCTCTGAATTGCTGCTCATATTGCAGATACTTTTGGCTTGAAAAATACCTGGTGAAGTGAAACCATAATGGTGATTAAGTCTGATTAGCAGTCTATCTCAGCCTTGAGAGAATGTGGATAATGACAGGAGGCCTAATTCTTATCATAAGATAATGATTTAATGCCTTGTGATGAAAATAATGTCATAATTTAATCATTATAACATACGAAATAAGACATAAGTGTTTATTGAACAAATATGCCGTATGTAGCCATTAACCCATGGATAAAGGGCCGACAGTTGGAGAACAGCAGCTGCTGCATGCTGGCTCTCTGCTCCTGTAAGCCCTGTATACAAAGTGTGCTCTGTACATTATGCCTGAGAGTATGTTCTTAATGGAATATTTGATGTTATGATCGCCTTTTTTTGTTTCAACTCAACAGAACATGAGTTATTGACAGGACACACAGAGAACACAAACATCATTTCATAGAGAGTATCTTATGTGTTTCAGTTGAATGAGGTAATGTCAAGAAAGCCACACCTAAACAGCTGGACTTTTTAATCTACTGCAAAGACACAAGACTTTGTTTATCATAAATACAGAAGTGCAGGTGAGCAGCTGTAAAAATGACCAAGGCACAGTTGTTTCCATATTCAAAGCTTCGCAAAATGCATCACCAATTACACAACAGTTTATCTCTTGATTGATTACGACTTTGTGATTGTAAAATAAACACATTTTGCATTTGGATTAAATAGTGTTGTGAGATAAAAACGTTGTAAAAAGGACATGTTCTTGTTATTTCACAATTTTGTGTAATATTACATATTTTGTCTTGCATTAGAAATGTGATCATAAGTTCTGTTCTTTTACTATGAAAACATGTCTACAAACTAGGCAACAGTAAGCATTTGTATTAGCTCTTTTCTATATACAGTAGTGCAGTTGCATGTTTAAGAAATGTCCATGAGGTTTATGGAGAAATAGTAGGATTTCAGTGAGGTTACTTAGAAATGTGCAAATAATAGCACTAGATGGTTCTTGTCTCCCATAATACCCCTGGCCTCTTTTAGAGGAATGTCATTGGACCTCAGCCTGGAGAGATAAATACATGACTGGTTTGATCCAGTCTATTAACATTCTTTGTCTTCCAGTCGGCACAACATTACAAGTACTTTACCACTCTGACATCGTATCAGGAAGCAGTATGTCAAATACTTACACATATCAATATATAAAGAAGTGAAATTGACAGTCAGATAAGTTGACCTTGAAGTTTGAACCACCCTAAATTCCGTTTCCATCATTCCAATAAATGCTTGTTAGACAAAATATTTCAGTTGTGTGATGGCTAGTTCAACTCTTACATCTTTAGTGCAAGTTGATTCATCATTCACATGGACCTTTTCTTGTTATATCTGCTTCCTGTTGGAAGATCTATGGTGGAAATCATAGCTTGTATTCGTGCCTTTGTTTGATAGATAAAGGCAGTTGGATGACATGCAGCAATGATCTCCAGTGAGAACCAAACTGAGTATGTTGCAGGCAATCTTTCTCTACTAGTTGTTGGGGGCTGGAACCATTGCCAGTCTCAGATGTCCCATGTCACCGTCACTGCTGGTGCCTTTCCCCTTCACTGACGTCACAGTTGTCACTGATACCATAACATGTTTTGACAACTCTTTGTCATATGAACCATGCTCTGACAGCAGCTCATAAACAGCATCCAGGGAGACATCGTGCACTGTGCTACCAGGTGAACAGCATTATGGGCTGGGCTGTATAGAGATTAGCATCGGGGCTACAGTCACAATGTGGATCACATGTCAGATGCTAACCAGAAGGAAAGGTCCATACACAGCCAAATCCTCAACAACACACACTGAGAAATGACTTGTTGTATTGTTACAGTTTTGTCTGTTATAAAGCCTGATTAGTAACGATTATTTGTTGTTCGAGACAGACAGTTATCAAAATAAAATAACATGCTGTCAGAACATCACTGACTAATTTGTCCTTTTGTTCTTCGTCCAAGATTGATTTCTTTACTTAACATGATATGAGCACACTAGGTTAATAGCACTGTAACACTGAAGTCTGTTTTTTTAAGTCTTGCACTAGACTCGGGTGTGACTCGTAATGCAAATTAGTAAGTTATATGGGCCAGTGCCCTTTGCTTTGCTACATTTGCTATTTATATCATTGTTAGAAATAGTTCATTATCTACTATTGGCTTGCATTAACCAATATGTGCTGTTATCCAAGTTATATGTGGTTATGCAGAAGAGCAGAGGATAAATATTGGACACTGGGTTAAGATTATTTGGGCTTCTTGACTCAATCGCCTTTTCCTAAAATAAGTTGGCCTTGACCATAACCCAGCCGGTAAACCCAGAGTTAAAGTAGTGCTTTTGCAAGATTGTGTAGAAGACGCAGTTTTAAAGATCTGTTGATAAAGTTAAATAACTGTTTGTCAACAAAATATGAGTTTTATTCCACTAAGAATGTATTTTGTCGAGGACAGCACTGCTAACAAACTAACAAAACGAACCAGACAGTAGTGAAAAGCATTGCATTATATATACTGTATTCGATACAGAATAATGCAATGCTTTTCACTACTCGTTTAGGGGGTGCCAAACAAAAGATAAGCTAAATAACAAGAAGCTCACATTTACAATGAGAGCAGTTTCTGGGTGCAGTATAATCATACAGAGCATTGACCACTAGTTAACCATCCAGCAGATGATTGGGGCATCATTAAACAGACCTTAAGGGTCAACCATGTTACGTAAAGAGGCTGGATTTGGCCTGGAATGACACTAAATGGGATGGGGAGTTGCTGCAGCTATGCTGAAGTAAATTGCACCAATCCCCGGCATACACTTTAACCCCTCCCTGCTAGGTCAGCACAACATCCACTGGATTCAATCCATTTCTCTCCCAGGATTACTGCACTGCTGCTGGGTCTAGAAACAATATGCGGAACTGGCTGTTTTAAGTTTGGAGGATATATGACTAAAACACAGGGCTCAACCTGTGTCTGGGTTTTAAGGATTTAATAGATTTAAAGAGCTTTTATAGAGTTGGCAAAAAGGACAATTTTCATGTGAAAACAGAAATAGTTTTGATTTAGTGGAGATATTCCATGATGAACCATTAAGGCTTGTGTTTTTTTATGTATTCTTATTTTTTTTTATTATTTTGTGAGTTGAGTGAGTATTTGGTGGTTGTATTGTTTTGTAATACTATGCATATATTTTTTTTTTAAAGTGTTAAGTGTTAGTAAAATGATCCAACATTATCCTTTTCTCTCTGGGCTGTTGGATGGGTGCGTTAGACTGACAGCAGCTGGCAGTGTTACACCGTAGAGACAGGAGGTTGTGCTGATGTTACACCTGCGATTAACATGTTTGTGTTGTGTTTGGTGCTTGTACCACAGCTGACAAACACAATGCACAACCTTAGAGTGACTGATACAGATAAGTCCCATGTGTCTGTGTAAAATGTCCAATTTGCATATCAACTTCATAACAACTGTTGCTAGGTAAGGACTGCGAGCCTGTAAAGGCAGCGGAGCAGAGAGTGAGAAGGAGAAGCACAGATAGTAGAAGAAGACTGTTAAGACTCAGGGCCCCAGAAGCAAGGCACCAGGTGTTCTGTAGCCTGAGTTTGGACCTTATTGATAAGCAAGCACCTATTTGTCATTCAGAATGATCAACTATAAATCTGCATGTATAACCAGTTTATGCTCAGTCCCATGCACTTCTCCCCCGGTCTATGAGGAGGCTCTTGTTTGCAAGCAAAAAATAATTGTACGACAGACCGTGGTTCATTTTGACCTAGTGACCCCCTCTGTCTCCCCCTTTCAAACTCTGTCTTTGTAATAAAGGCACAGTTGGCCCAAATATAATAATAAAAGGATGAAAAAAACAGTAATATTGTTTATTTTATGGCTATTCATCTAACCCTATAATCAAGAGGTGTCCTGTTCACCATGACAACTTGGGGGCTTTTTGACGTCTGTGCCCAACAGAACTCTACTTCAAGAGCAGAGTTTCCCTCTCCAAGCAGACACTCTGGTGTGTGGGGGTTTCTCTGGGTGCTTTCTTAATAGTCCAATACTCAAGGGGCCATTCTGTGCCCCTTCCTTTAAATTATTTATCACTAGCAGCTGCATGTATCAATCTCAGGTGTTGAGTTAGTGTGCAGGGACTAATATCGTGCAAATTGCAGTTGATAACTGCACCTACGAAATAATATAATTAGCTCAAGAGCATGTATATCGAGCCTATTATATCAATCAGAAGCCATTGAAAGAATACACATGGAACATTTTATTTGGGACTTCAAGACACCGCAAATTCAAAGTCAGTATAAACAAAATCTCTCTTCAAGATTCTGGATAGAAAGCGGTGAGCAGAAGGCAAACCATTGTCATATATTTTGGTCTTGTAATGTTTTGTGTGGCTCCTGGTAAACAGCTATAAGATAAATGTAAAATACTTTTGTAATTTCTCTAAACAAGAACCAACTAACCTTATTACTTGGGAATTAAACAAAAGATTCCTACTTAATTCTCGTAATAAGAATAGCAATTATCAAACAGATTACAAGGACTTGGTGAAAAGATATTAACTTCATTAACTCACAATGGAAGGATCTAGTAAATGAAAAGTATGGAATGGAAAAAATAACCATGAGAATCAGAAACCAAGATCATATCTTTGATGAACGATGGGAAACATGGGTGAGTTATAGAACATAAAACATTTATAATGACCAGGTTGCCAAGATCTGACAATTAATGTACGTATGAGTATTATTGTTGTATCCATTGTGTACCTTATAAGTTATTCAAGTCTTTTTGTTTTTTGTTCTGATTTGTGGATTGTTATTTTAAGTATCTGTGTTTTTTTTGTTATTTATGCTTTGTGATCAAAAAAGTTCTTCAAATGCAAATACAAAATCAGACTCCATGGACTCAGGAGATGGGCACGAGGCAGCCTGTGCCTCTTGGCGGTGGTCATGTGTCTCACTGTGCCTCACCTGCTGTTCAGCTTCGGACCGAACCAAGAGGCATTGCTAACCACATGCCCATGTGCTGTCACAGGAGAAGTCCACAGGGTCAGGGTGGATGTTTGTTTAGCAAGCTTAGTGGTAGGACAAGACATGTGTTCATGTTAGTAAGTCAGATAAAGCGACAGTAGCAGGAGAGCTAATGTGAGTTGTTTTGTTCAGTGTGTTGTGTAAGGGAGGCTGTGGCTCAGTGGGTAGTGTGCTGGACTTCAAATCCGGGGATAGCAAGTTCGAGTCCCACTGCAGTCAGCATGTCGTTGTGTCCCTGGGCAAGACACTTCACCCAAAATTGCTCCTGTGGGGATTGTCCACAGTACTGAATGTATGTAAGTCGCTTTGGATAAAAGCGTCTAACAAATGACATGTAATGTAATGTGTGGCAGGCTGCTGTCTGGCTCACTGAGACCATCTGCTCTGCCTCTCAGAGAACTGCAATGTTCTGCTTTATGCAAACATTTGGTTTCCAATGTGTTATTCTAGTGGTTTATAGAGCAGATATATATCCTGGAGCAAACCCAAAAAATGCTGTTTAATTTCTGTTGGATTTCAAGTACTATAGCTGAGGACTTCAAGTAAGATTCAGAATATAGAGCTGTGTGGTAATGTATGTAAGGGATAACCCTCAACCAAATATATGTCAAGTTCAGTATTGTCAAAGTGCAGATCAGAGAGAACAGACAGTGGTGACTTATACTGTATGTAAAGGGAGAGGTAAAACAAAAAACTGTGGGAATAATCCTGTGGAGACTTTAAATATAAAGAAAATCACAATCTGTCCAACAACACTACAGCAAGGTATCTACTGTAGTATCTATCAAGACATTATCTCTCTGTGTCCACTGTCTGCCTGTGTCCATCACTGGGGGGTAACAAGCGTTGGACGGATGGACAGATCAGTTGGGCAACGTCTCAAACCGCAAATTACATTGGCCCACAAGTGCAAAGAACACAGCCAAAAGCTTTTAACAGTAATTGAGTGTTTTTAGGGTAGATTTCTCTCAGTTGTCACACTTATGCCTCGTAATGTTGACAGCTGTGATCAATATCCTACTATTAGCAACAAATAACTTTTACATCCAAAAGGAAATGATTAGTCTTAGCTCTCTGTGGCTCTGCAGATCAGTGGTGGAAAGTAACTGAGTACATTTACTCAAGTATTGTACTTTATTACAATTTTAGGTACTTGTACTTCACTTGAGTATTTAAATGTTTTGCTACTTTGTACTTCTAACCCACTACAAATCAGATCTAAATTGTGTACTTTAACTCCACTAAATGTATTGAATCCCTTTAGTTGCTTTACAGATGTTGATGAATGATGTGAAATCTAATCAAGTGTTAAATCAGACTTTAGTTCCACCTGGAGTAAATTCACAAGCTACCCTGCAGTATACAAAGTCATTCAAACTAGCTGCACCTTTACCAGCTTTGAGAACACTTTCATGATCAATCATTATAAAACATATCATATATATTATTCTGAAATGGACGGAGCCCTGGAGGGTTCATAGAGAGAAAAATTAATAAAACGAGGCCACGTTTTATTAATTTGTGCGCACGAGATGTAATTCGTGGCCTCAATTTAAATAAAACGAGGCCACTCTTTATTAAGTCGTGCGCACGATATACTTTCTCGTTCGCACGAGATACTATGAGAGGCCGTACAGGCCGTAATTCATACTGGTCCTCTCACACACATACATTCTCCTTTTACATACATATATTTTCACTCTCACACACATACATTCTCCTTTTATATTCATACATTTTCACTCTCATATACATACAGTATATATTTACACTCACACATTCATACATTTTGCTCTCATATTATCATATTTCAATGCACACATTCATACATTGTCACTCACATATTTATACATTTTTCACTCACACATTTATACATTTTGCTCTCGTGCACATTCATTCAATGTTGACATTTAATATTATAAATAATATATGCATGTCTGAAGACAATATATGTATGCAAGAGAAGAATGCATGTATGTGGGAGATAAAGTATAGTAGAAACGGAAGAGTATAGTTGAAACGGAAGGCAGGCCATTATCGCGCTTTGATTGGCTCAGAAGGTCGAGCGGGGCGGGCTCATCTTCAGAACTTCTGATTCAAATCATCATGATGGAGGGAGATGAAACCGTGTATTTTCGGAACATTTGTTTTTCTTTATTAAACAAGTAAACGGAAGAGCGTCTGAGAGGCGTTTATGCTTTTAGTTTTTTACCTTATTAAATGGTCTAATGGTCATTGGAGCGAGGTGCGGGGCGAAACTCACGGAAGTAATTTCAAAACAAAACTCCGCCGTCTCTCGAGTTTGTTTTTTCAAATCAGCCGCTCTTCATTTTTTTTCCTGCTATATTTGACGAGTGATACAAATATTTTTTACCAGAAGTTCTTAATAAAACTGACACTGTTGGACTCGGTACTGGTTGACTGCTACCAGAAAGGAACGAACTAGCGGCTGAGAAATAATCATATATTAAAAGACAGCAGCATCATAAGAGGCCAACCAGCAGTGGCGGACTGGCCATCGGGACGTTCGGGACGAATCCCGAAGGGCCTGTACCGAAGAGGGCGATGTAATAACTTTAAAAAATCTCTCTCTCTCTCTCTCTCTCTCAACCCAACCCTGATTATACGTAGGCATACTATGGAGGGGACTTTGACAGAGGATTACTCAAAAAGTACACAGTAAAAGTACTTCATATTAATTCTGGTAGCAGTCAACTAGTACTGAGTCCAACAGTGTCAGTTTTATTAAGAACTTGTGGTAAAAAATATTTGTATCATTCGTCAAAGGAAAAAAAGTGAAGAGCTGCTGATTTGAAAAAACAAACTCGAGACGGCTGAGGTGACCGCAGTGCATAATCGCTGTAGTTTACATCTCCTAACAATGTTGTCCATTTTAGACATAGGTTTATTATATTTACAGCCCTTAATAACTTTAATTTTCTGGGCTCAATATGTGTCTTGGCCGTTTTCGTTGTGATCGCTAAATTCACCTCGTTTCCCCTTGATTATAATATTATCACCGTTCCAAGCAAACGAGTGATTTTGTTTTGAAATCACATCCGTGAGTTTTGCCCCGCACCTCGCTCCAATGACATTTAGTAAGTTAAAAAACAAAAAGCAAAAACGCCTCTCAGACGCTCTTCCGTTTACTTGTTTAATAAAGAAAAACAAATGTTCCGAAAATACACGGATTCATCTCCCTCCATCATGATGATTTGAATCAGAAGTTCTAAAGATGAGCCCGCCCCGCTCAACCTTCTGAGCCAATCACAGCGCGATAATGACCTGCCTTCCGTTTCCACTGTACTTCATCTCCCACATACATACATACATTCTTCTCTTGCATACATATATTGTCTTCAGACATGCATATATTATTTATAATATGAAATGTAAACATTGAATGAATGCGCACGAGAGCAAAATGTATAAATGTGTGAGTGAAAAACTTATAAATGTGTGAGTGACAATGTATGAATGTGTGCATTGAAATATGATAATATGAGAGCAAAATGTATGAATGTGTGAGTGTAAATATATATGTATATGAGAGTGAAAACATATGTATGTAAAAGGAGAATGTATGTGTGTGAGAGTGAAAATGTATGTATGTAAAAGGAGAATGTATGTGTGTAAGAGTGAAAATATATGTATGTAAAAGGAGAATGTATGTGTGTGAGAGTGAAAATGTATGTATGTAAAAGGAGAATGTATGTGTGTAAGAGTGAAAATATATGTATGTAAAAGGAGAATGTATGTGTGTACGAGTGAAAATATATGTATGTAAAAGGAGAATGTATGTGTGTACGAGTGAAAATATATGTATGTAAAAGGAGAATGTACGTGTGTGAGTGTGAGAGTGAAAATGTATGTATGTAAAAGGAGAATGTATGTGTGTGAGAGGACCAGTATGAATTACGGCCTGTACGGCCCCTCATAAGATACTTTCTTGTGCGCACGAGATACTTTCTTATGGTTAGACACATCGAACTGCCCGATTATTACGCCATATTATTAGTTTTATGAAGATGTCTGGTCGCCAGGGTGTGTGTGTGTGTATGTGTGTATGTGTATGTGTATGTGTATGTGTATGTGTGTGTGTGTGGTGTGTGTGTGTGTGTGTGTGTGTGTGTGTGTGTATGTGTGTGTGTGTGTGTGTGTGTGTGTGTGTGTGTGTGTGTGTGTGTGTGTGTGTGTGTGTGTGTGTGTGGGCTTTTGTTTTCAGAAGATATTATGATAGTGGCGTTCGTTCCGGTGCACTCCGACAGCACTTAGCACTAGCCTACATCGAGATTAAGATTAAACGAACTTCTTTCATTTGGGAATACACATATGGAGTTAACCAGATGTGTGTGTGTGTGTGTGTGTGTGTGTGTGTGTGTGTGTGTGTGTGTGTGTGTGTGTGTGTGTGTGTGTGTGTGTGTGTGTGTGTGTGTGTGTGTGTGTGTGTGTGTGTGTGTGTCTGTGTGTGCGGCATAAAAGACACAGCTCTCTGCGCGCAGATAGCAGATACTGTGAGTCACGGACATGAATTCATAGATCAAAGCAGACTGGTTCACAGACTCTCCTGTTTTGCGAATCCGGTGCTTAAACAAATAGCTCATCACCTCTGGCCGAAATGTCCCTAAGATGAAGTCTGTGTTTGAAATATATCTCAAATAATGTATGCACTGCCATTTCCCCAAATACACTTCCTACTTGGCGCACCGGTAACTTTCTCGTGCGCATGAAAAAGTATCTCGTGCGCACGAGAAAGTATATCGTGTGCACGAATTAATAAATTGTGGCCTCATTTTATTTATTTTTCTCTCTATGAAACCTCCAGGGCTCCGTAGAAATGGGCCAATCGGCATAATGACTACTTTTACTTAAATCACATTTCGAATGCAGGACTTTTACTTGTAACAGAATATTTCTACACTCTGTTACTTATACTTTTACTTAAGTACAAGTTCTGAGTACTTCTTCCACCTCTGGTGCAGATCATACTGTAGCTGCTGAGTAATGGAAGGTAGCATTAGTAAGACCAGAGGTGTTAAGCGAGTGTGACATCATTCCACTGAACCAGGCTGCTGTTTCTGCCTGGAAGCTGCTATAGTTTGCATTGTGTTGTTGTTGGAAGCATGTTGTGTTTTCCTCCTCGGGGGGCTGGGCACAGTTTCATTGCAATGATTAATTCTTGCTAGTGCATTACATAACACTATTGTTACAGCTGATGTACTGGTACCACTTTATGTGCTGCATGCAACAGTAAATGAATGCTGCACGGCTGCTTTGATGTGATGCAGTTTGTTAGATGTTGTTTATAAGACACAATGAACCTTAATTGATTCTTCTCAGTGGTGTATTGTTTAAAGATGTAACGGTTTCATTGATTCTGAGACAGTAATCAAAAATGGTCAAACCCCCTGAAAATATCTATTTCTGTATTCACCAACATAAAAGCTGCATCGATGAAACACTAATTGAATAATGTCTAGTGTAGAAATTGAAGGTGTGTTTCATCATAAGGATCTTCAGGATTCTTTGAAATGACTGCACATAACTGTCAGTGGGTATAGGATTGGTTCCCAGTCGACTGAACAGGTCACCCAGTATAATAATAATAATAAAAATAATAATAATAACTGTAATGTATTTAGCGCCTTTTATAAACCCAAGGACACTTATACAGAGGTGTGTAGTACATTTGTTTAAAGATGCACTACTCTGCTCATTTTCAGGTTCATATTCGTATGTAGTGCCTCTACTGTGACATGTTTCCATGCTTTAATGTTCAGAAAGCTCTTTATTTTTCTCATACTGCCTGTGCTGCAGCACCTCCTTTCACCCAGTTGAAGCACTGGCCAATAGAAGCGCGAGTGTAACATAGTGATGTCACCATGTTAAGGAAGTAAACAAAGGAGTCCAATGGAAGTCTTTATCCGATGTCAGTATCTTGCCCAGAGACATGTTGACATAAGAGGCTAGGGATTGAACCAATGACCCCCCCCCAACTGGTGGACGACCATTTACCCACTAACCCTAGTCACCACCCGAAACACAGATACCCCCAACTACATTACAGACTTTTGATAAAGAAGGACATGTCCCCTGTTGGTTTTATAGCAACTTTATAGTTTCCTTCTTTTACATTACAATAAATTATATTTAATGCCTAAATCCAAAGCAACTATTATACAATGCAATAATGCAGACATGCAGGGCCGGCCCTTGGCATAGGCAGTATAGGCGAATGCTAAGGGCGCATCAGCCCATGGGGGGCGCCAAAAATTGGGGAGAAAAAAAAAAAAAAAAAAGAATTAATTAATTTCATAACAACACAATTTCCCGATTTTGGATCAACAAAGTACATCTTATTATCTTATACTAACATAACTACGCCTATATTGCGTACAGCGCCCATAAACTATGGCGCACCCCCCCCCCCCCCAAAATCAAGTTGAACTGCCCCAGCAAAAACCAGAGGTCTATGTGAAATAGTTCTTTTTTTGAAATAATGGTTTTAGTGCAATAATAGGTTTTAATTTGTATTAGTGTTAATTTAAAATAAATCAAACTCCCCAAAAACGTATACAGCTTCTGTGTGCTTTTATTAACATTGGAATTTACTGTGTAAGCGGCCGCGGGGGGGGAGAGCTTTAGAGAGCTCTCTCCTGAAAGACTGAGAGGCTCTGATAACCTCAGCTCAGTGAGGTAAAGGCACACCTTTATATGATCATTATAGTTATAAAAAAAAAATAGAATAGATGAAAAACAGGTATAAAATACTATATGACAGTAAAAAAAAGTTCTTATTAATAAACAAGAAAACAGTTTGAAAGGGGAGTGATTTGTAAAATATCCATAAAGAAAAAGAAAATCTGCTTCCAGTTCTGTTTCATATGGATGTTGAGAGATGTATCCATATCTCTTAATGTTGCTCTCAAAGTGCACCAGATTGATGCTTTTAACTTCAACATTTAAAAAAAATCTTCCCGGGGGAGCATGCCCCCAGACCCTCCTAGAGGAGGTTAGGTCCCCCCCCCCCACTTAAATCATGTTCACATGGATAGGAAACTAAAAACATTTGCACACATCTTGTGTCCATATCTTTCTGTTTTGGTGGTCATGCCACAACTGTGCATGTGCATGCATGCGCGAGTCATAGTGAGTGTCTGCATTTTGGGGGGGGGGGGGGGGGGGCCAGCTAAAATCTTGCCTAGGGCAGCAAATTGGTCAGGGCCGGCCCTGCAGACATGCCTACAGGAGCACTTTGGGGTTGAACTTTTTTTTATGTGAATAGTAATCAACTAATTTTCCAAAATATTGAATGCCCATTTAGGGTTAAGTAATTGTGTAGTATAGGCCTACACCCCTAACTAGAGGTAACGTACCCCCATGAGGTCAAACTCAAATCAGAGATTGCGTCACCAATGGCAGGTGGCAGCTGGGCACAGCCTCTCTTTGGCCCTCTCTCTTGATTTCTAAGAAACTAGTGCATGCTGTTGGCTCTTGCACTGTAGGTCCCATACTGAATATGTGTGGGTGTCAGACAACAAAGGGAAGGAAAGTCAAAAGAACAGCATGAGTTTGTAACTGCCACCCAAGACAGAATGAAAAAGCCACCTGTGTGCTGGAACAGAGAGAGGGAGGAGAGGAGTGCAGGGACTAGGAGAGCAGGAAGAATTATTCATTATCCTGAGGTTCAGGGAGTTTTTATTCTACTCCTTCAAGGCTCCTTTGACTACTCTGTTTACTGCTTTTTTGATACAGAGGAAAAATGAGAGCCACAGAAGTCCCTATACAGCTGTTCACAGTGTGTTGAACTTCAGATGTGTCATTGGACAAAAATACCTTAATAACTTTTCATAACCTCCAGACTTCTTATGCCTTTAAGGACAGAAAGTCAGGGGTAGACATAGTGTTAAAAATACTTTTTATAGGGATAAAAAGAAACTTTAAAGAAGAAAGATAATGTATTAATAAAACAAAGTGTCTCTTGTAACTGAAATTCAACTGCTAAGATTATTACCAATTGTCTGTTTGATATCTGGCAAGATTTTGATGAAATGAAAATACTAAATAAAATAATAACCTTGAAAATATCATTTTTGTTATGTTACTGAGGGAAACCACATGAAAGAGGCTTGTTGATTTGATTGCACACACACACGTATGGTTCAAATAAAAAGTAAAATGTATGACTGGAACATCCTGGTTAGAGAAAACTAGCCAAAAGTCAGTAATAATGTGCAGCGAGGCAGTCATTAATAGAAGAAGAACACCAACAGGGTGAGCAGGAGCTTGCATCACCATGAAGGTGTTCTTTACTCTATCCCGCTTATTACAGGGATACATACTAAATAAACCAACAACTTGACTCACAATATTGATTACAAATTATCCTATTGCCTCCACTAAGAAAATAATAGTCTGTTCCACTGCATACCAAAGGCAGACACTGCAGAAACAGCACCGTAACTTCAAATGACGGCAGCACTGATGGAGGTTTTCTGTAACTGTCCAATCAGTTCACTGTTTATTTTCCATTAACCAGTCTTTAGACACTGCAGAGCCCATATGATCTGTAAGTGTGGACTTCCTGTCTATCTTCTTCTGCTGTTCCCTTTAGTTTTGACTTCCTGTCTGTCTTCTACTGCTGTTCCCTTTAGTTTTGACTTCCTGTCTGTCTTCTTCTGCTGTTCCCTTTAGTGTTTACTTCCTGTCTGTCTTCTTCTGCTGTTCCCTTTAGTTTTGACTTCCTGTCTGTCTTCTTCTGCTGTTCCCTTTAGTGTTTACTTCCTGTCTGTCTTCTTCTGCTATTCCTGTTAGTGTTTACTTCCTGTCTGTCTTCTTCTGCTGATCCCTTTAGTGTTTACTTCCTGTCTGTCTTCTTCTGCTGTTCCCGTTAGTGTTTACTTCCTGTCTGTCTTCTTCTGCTGTTCCCTTTAGTGTTTACTTCCTGTCTGTCTTCTTCTGCTGTTCCTGTTAGTATTTACTTCCTGTCTGTCTTCTTCTGCTGCTGTTCCCTTTAGTGTTTACTTCCTGTCTGTCTTCTTCTGCTGTTCCCTTTAGTGTTACTTCCTGTCTGTCTTCTTCTGCTGTACCCGTTAGTGTTTACTTGCCGTCTGTCTTCTTCTGCTGTTCCCTTTAGTGTTTACTTCCTGTCTGTCTTCTTCTGTGGTACCCGTTAGTGTTTACTTCCTGTCTGTCTTCTTCTGCTGCTGTTCCCTTTAGTGTTTACTTCCTGTCTGTCTTCTTCTGCTGTCCCTTTAGTGTTTACTTCCTGTCTGTCTTCTTCTGCTGTACCCGTTAGTGTTTACTTCCTGTCTGTCTTCTTCTGCTGTTCCCTTTAGTGTTTACTTGCTGTCTGTTTTCTTCTGCTGTTCCCGTTAGTGTTTACTTCCTGTCTGTCTTCTTCTGCTGCTGTTCCCTTTAGTGTTTACTTCCTGTCTGTCTTCTTCTGCTGTACCCGTTAGTGTTTACTTCCTGTCTGTCTTCTTCTGCTGTACCTGTTAGTGTTTACTTCCTATCTGTCTCTTCTGCTGTACCCGTTAGTGTTGACTTCCTGTCTGTCTTCTTCTGCTGTTCCCTTTAGTGTTTACTTCCTGTCTGTCTTCTTCTGCTGTACCAGTTAGTGTTTACTTCCTGTCTGTCTTCTTCTGCTGTTCCCTTTAGTGTTTACTTCCTGTCTGTCTTCTTCTGCTGTACCCGTTAGTGTTACTTCCTGTCTGTCTTCTTCTGCTGTACCTGTTAGTGTTTACTTCCTGTCTGTCTTCTTCTGCTGTTCCTGTTAGTGTTTACTTCCTGTCTGTCTTCTTCTGCTGTTCCTGTTAGTGTTTACTCCTTTTTCAGCAACAATTAACAACCTCTGGAGTCTGGACTGTCCAAATTGACTAATCAGAATCTAAGTAGTATTCAACTAATCCATGTAATAAGTCAACTTTAAAACACTGCAGTGAGTATCCAGGTTTTATTACTAATCGCTAGTCATAGAAAAACGTCATATCACAAGAAAACAAAAAACTGATAGTTTTAAATAAGAAGACTGGGACAAGAATACAGCCTTTTTTTCAGTGGAAGCAAATGAATCCACAACTGACGGAAGCAATCAGATTATATCTTTGAGTTAAGGCATGCGAGAGGATTGCATCAGCGGCTACAACTTATAAGAAGTAATGAGTACGCTGACATTACATTTTGAATGTAGTATCCCATCCCCGGTTTTCCAGGCAGTCAATGCATATGATATTTGTGCTTGGGTTTCTTGAGCTAAAAGTACAAAGCACTAAAACAAGCAACCAATCACCATCAATAGCTCCAAATGTAACTCTTTTAGGATCAATCCCCCAGTCTGGCACTGTAGTCTGATGTGATCAGTGATTCTAGGATGGGCGAAAATGCTTGGTATTCTAAACCATTCTGAACAACTCTTTCCATTAAGTAAAAACAAGCCAGTTGGACAACAGATACATTTTGCCCAGTGCTGTTACATTAATTACATCTATTATGTTCTATTTTACTTTATTTATGTGCTATTTTATCTGTTTTATTGTGTTGCTCTGTAAGAGGAGCCTGTGACCTAAGATTTTCATTGTCATAACTACACTGTAGCTATGCACACATGACAATAAAAGCCTTGAAACTTGAAACTTAATGTGATACTCTGTGATTATGGTAGCTGATGTATGTGTGGAGTGATGTGTTGGCAGGTATTAGGAGCAGAATCACCAAACATGAAGAAAACAAATGCAGCTCCTGCTTCCGTTTAGTGACTCCCGGCATGGGTATCAGGAGAGGTTGCCTGTGCCACAGTCACTCAGACATGGCAGGCAGCAGCCACTGAGTCGTGTGGTCTCCAGTTAAGCTGTTTAACAACTAACAGGCAGACTGGAGCTCCATAATGCAGTCCCAAAGGGCCTCTAACCCACAGGAATACCTCGAAGAGATGCAGCTGCTGATGTGCAGTGGTACACATCCACTAACAAGGGAAATGGGAGCAGATGTATCATTGTGTAGTATTACATATCAAGGGCTGCATTGCAGACTGAGCTCTTCAGAGCAGAGAATTATCCAATAATGCTATTAATAGGTCAGTGTCCAGTCAGCAAAACGGACTCACAGGAACATATCTATAAACCAGTCACACAAACAGTCCTACACAGGCTCATATATAGTTGGAAACGGCACAGGGATCAATACACAGGATGACTCAGATTGCACAGAGCATGGCAGCTACAGCCCAAAACAGCCCATAATGCCCCCAAACCACATTTAGCCTCTGAGATGTAATACTCCAGCTCTGCATCCACCTAGCATTGCTGCAGAGAGCAAGCCAAGGACAGAGGCTGAATGTGCCGTGTCACTTTAGGCAAAACAACTGGGCCATTACCACCAGCCCAGCACCAGAGAAATACAGAAAATAACACGGCTTCAATGTTTACATTTCTTCAGTCGATCGTAAAAAACTTTAAAGGGGCCCTTTCTGCTTTTGTCCCTCTCCTGTAGTGTGTTATACCCCCCCCCCCCCTGCCTGAAAAGCTTCCATTGTACTCCTTTGTTTACTTCCATAACATAGTGACACCACTACGTAACACTTGCACCTCTATTGGGTAGCGCTCAAACACTTTGTACGAGATATGCTAAGGGGTGGGACATTTCTGACACATCTCTAAGCGGTTGACCAATCACAACAGAGCCGGCCAGCTAACCAATCAGAGCAGACTGGGCTCTGGTTTCAGACAGAGGGTGAAAAGAGGTGCTGCAGCACAGGCAGTATGCAAAGAAAGAGCTTTTTAAACAATAAAGCACGTTAACATGTCACAGTAGAGACACTAAATACTGATATGAACCTGGAAAATGAGCAGAATATGTCCTCTTTAAGCTAACTGCTCCTAGCTTCCCTGTGAACAGAATGTGTTTGAAGCTGAACTGATAATACCGCTAATGATTGGTTCACTGTCGTTAAAAGTTGAATAATATCAGTAGTGTAATAATACACAGCTAAAATTCCACATATTTCAACAATAAATATGTTGCCAATAACTGGCATTTCTCCAGATATCTCTGTCCAAGTCAGAGATGTCTGGCATGAACAGAAAGGCAGCGGTTCATTATCACTCCTGTCACTTTCAGGCTACAGTGCCTCAAAAGTCTTCTGCACACCAGATGAACAGGTGCAGAGGAAACGACCGATGGACCTTTGTTCATGTTGTGATGTGTGCAGTCAGACATCTTAAATCAGATCATCTGGATTATCATCTTGATTATCAAGCGCCAAATGGGAAGTCTTTTGTGAAAATTGTGGGAAAGAGAGTTGATGATAATTGATAACGAGGTGCCAGTGAGTCTCAATATGATGCGTTCAAGTTCTTGTATATTGGACGCAGGTAGATTATACGTTCAAAAATTTTTTGTGAATTTAGATGTTTTCACAGAAATATAAAATAGGCATTAGAGTTGGAAGTATGCCCTGTGTTACTTTCTAACACTAGTTCTAAGCAGCAAGTTGAACTACAGAAGTGTTTTGATTTGTGAATGAAGCTTTTTTGTTGGATAATGTGAAGCTAGTGTACTGCCAACCAAAGATACATGTGAATAATACTAAAGAGTGAGAAGTAGAATGTGACCCATAACCACCAATCAAACACAAATCAGTTACTACCCAACATTAGGCTGAATAAGATACAAAATTAGTCAAATTAAAAGGCAATGGCAATTCAGTTTACAACAACAGGCGAATGGCTGATATCTCTAAATACTACAATATCCAGGGATACTCAGTTACTAGTCCTAAAGGTAAATCAGAGCTGATCAAACACTCACAGCCCAAAAAAAAGCTTCAGACCCATTGCATAAATCGGGGCTTTTATAGTCAATTAGTGTTTGTCAATATCACACAAACTGAAAACTACCAAGAAACATGAAAGGGTTCTCCAGCTATTCAGTATGACACTTCCATAAAGTTGGAGGATTGAAAGAAAGAGTGGTCAATATTAGGATTACCACTTTTATAATTTGTCTCTAGGATGGGTTGGGTCAATCACCATAAACACTGAATCCTGTTTTCCCATAATGCAACTCCATAGTGTCTTGAAGAATCCTTACAACACCAGCTCACTGCTACACAAGTGTTCTCAAGGCCAATGTAAAATCATCCTTATGAAATCATCAGGGCTTTTTCTCAGATTGTATAAAGCACCTCCAGAACCACAGAAGATATTATACATGTGTTGAAAATACATTAATTGTGGCTTAAGATTGATATCAAAATACATACACAACTGCACGAGACTTCCTTTTCTCTTTTTTATAGAAATGGAAGAAAACAGAGGAATGAACACATTTATTTTTTTATTATTCTTTGAGTCTCTCCTGTGTAGCAATGAGCATCACTACCAGGTAAGAAATCCTCTGGAACCCCTCCAGACACACACACACACACACACACATACATATTTTGTGTATACTCTGACTGATAGAGATTGAAAGGCATTTTTTTTGTCTGTTGTGTGCAAATGAAGGTACATCAAGAGGTTTTTGAAGGTCAATCCAAACCATCTTTTGGAATGCCTTGCAAATGTTTGATACACTTTTAGATTCATTCTAACAGCACAACATTTAAAAAAAACACAAGTCCTCTGAAGAAATGCTTGTTTAGGATGTATAATCTTCAGAAACAGAAAATCTAACTCAATTTAGTTCATTTGTGAAGAGATACAATAGAAGCATTATAGCAGTGTTGTAATATATATCAATCTGCAACAGCCATTATATGAGAGGAGGATGTCACTCAATACAACACGTCTGAGTCTAGGAACCTGTTATAATGGCTCACAATGCAACCTTTACACACACACATGCACAACACCATGTCTCAGGGTTTGGCAGGTGCAGCCTGTGAGTGGCAAACAGAAAAAACAGCCTAACACAAGCACATACAGTGGAGCTAACACAGCTAGCAGGTAGCATGCACACAATACCAGCCTGCAATGCGTGACACCACATGAATCAATCACACGTACTGATCATGAAGGCAGAATGATCTCCCGCAACACACGCACACATCAAACAAAGATCTGGGCAAGGACACACTCTTCCACATCCATTGTCTCGGTGGAAACACAGACAGGTCGATACAAAAGACGGATGGATTCAGAGGGATGGATGGAGATGGATGGAAGGATGCAAGGGTAGATAGCTCACCGGTTTGCCTTCTTCCTTTTCTCCACCTCTTTCAACACATTATCCAGGCTAAGTGTCGGCGTGTGTATGTGTGTGTGTGTGTGTGTGTGTGTTTGTGTATGTGCGATGAGCCGGCAAGGATATACTCTGCTACATCCCCTCCTCTTCCTCTCTCTCTGACGATCCCTCCCTCTTTTCTCTCTCCTCCCTGGGCTTTATTTCATTATTTATTTTACCCCCCCCCCTCTCTCTCCTCACAGCTGATTGAGTTGCCTTGCTTTTGTGAAGGCTGTTTTATTCTCTCTCTGTCTGTCTCTCCCTTCCTTGACGTGTTATGCCTGATTATGCCAGGTTTTATCAGCAAAAAATAGAAGGGAAGAAGAAAAAAAACCGGAGTGCCTGCCTTGTGTATTAAGAGCTGATATCTGCACAGCACAATGCCCCCCCTCTCCCTCTCTCTCTCCCTGTCTCTCACTTTCACAGTGTCCCTCGCCCGCCTCAGAGTGATGCAGCAGCACTGTAGGCTCCTCCCTGGAGAGACAGCGGTGCCACACAGCTGAGAGAAAGAGAGGGGGATGCTGGGTAAAAATTGGGGGCAGTGGGAGGGGGAAGTGAAGGGTGGGGCTGAGGGTGGATGGGCGGTGCTTGGTGGTGGTGGTTGGGGGCTCGGGGGGGAACCCGGTACAAGGCAGGGCAGCCTGCACAGAGCGCATCATCCGGGATTTCAACACCCTCCATCGCTCTCCCTCTATCCACACAGAGGGGGATCTGTTCACTCAAACACACACGCACACACACATATATACACACACACACACACACACACACACACACTCATATACACTTCAAGGCTAAGGAAAAAGCAAGCTGCTTTCAGGGGCTCGTGTCTATTGTTGTCAGCTCCACCTTTTGATGGAGTCTTTAGGGCACAGTTTGTTAGTTTAAAACTTATTTTATGTTTACGTAGATTGCTGTTATTATTTTAATTTTGCATCACATTTAGAGTGGCCTGGGATGTTTGAAAAGATCAAATTGGCACACATGTCAAAACTACCAAGAATGATTAGTCAACAAAACAAACAAAATGGACTATATGATGTTGCCAGCCTCTTAAATATGGAAATGTCCTGCTTTTCTGTTTTATATCATAAAGAAGGAATTTGATGTAATAACATTTTTATATATTTTAGTTTTTGACTGATGAAACAAGAAATTGAAGTCACAAAGGTGGTGTGTATACTGTACCTATGTATGTTCTGACGTTTCATAGAGAAAACAAGAAATCAATATATCTAGAAAACAATGACAGACCAATTGATGAGAGAAATTGTGTAATTTACCCCAAATTTCACATTGGCCCAAAATACTTCCATTAGGAGAAACACCCTGCAGTTATATGACCCCAAATGTGCCAAAACACACGCATATACACCAGCGGCGAGCCGTGACTTTTATACCTAGGCCCTCTGACCCACACCTTCCCTCGGAAAAAAAAAAGAGTTATTACGTCACTACGTGTACTTCAGCGGAATATCAAAACAACGGCCCGGGGTGCAAAACGCAGCAATGACAGCGACCCTCTACCACTAAAACAACACCTGTAAATAACCCAATTTGTGTTCTTTGAAATTGAAAAGGATATTGCATTGTGTTTGTTACTTTCGTTGCAGTTGTATATATGTCTTAAGTGTAATTTGGCTCCAACAGAAACTGAATAGGCAGATTTGAAGAATTTATTTCTTTGGAAATGTTATTTTAAATACAATTAAATCAAGTTATTTTGGTAAAACTAATGAAAAACATAACCAAAAAAACCTATTTTTTAAATATATTAAAAAATATTTTTATTTGTTTTAATGTTTTTAAATATTATTTTGTAGAATATCTTAGGCCCTCAGAGAGGGCCTAGAGGGCCCTGACGGCTCGCCACTGATATAAACCTACTTGACAACACATGTGCAGCATTCAGGAAACATTCACTAAAAGTTCAAGGTTCAAGGTTCAAGGTTCTTTATTTACTTTATGCGCTGCATACGCAAAAAAAGAATTAAAAAAACACTGCAAGAGGCTCAAAACACAACGGAAACCAGGGGACACGCAAAAGCGATGCTCACATCTGGTATGATTGCAGACTTCTTGTAGGGATAAAAAAGTTGTCCGACTGTTACTGTTGGTGGAAAGTTACCTAAAAAGTAAGTCCGATATTATTGTAGATCTACTGTAAGCTAGCTAGTGAAACCTAGCTATACAGCCGACGTACATAGTCATTGAAAAACCTACTGGCAAGTGTAAGTAGCTTTATATGACAAACATGGTACACAGCGCCAAATAGTGGACAAGGAAGTGATTAACTCCTTAAAGCTAGTTCAAATATTTATAAACCTTCAGATCTGAGGAAATCGCCAACAGAAACATCAAAAGCTGCCAATACCAGCAGCTGCCTGCAGATTTTTATATGGCTTAATATTTGTATCATTATGTAAAACATTAACTTTGACCAGTGGTGTAAAGTAACTGAGTACATGTACTGAAGTACTGTACTTAAGTACTGTACTGAAGTACTGTACTTAAGTACTGTACTGAAGTACTGTACTTAAGTACAATTTTAGGGGACCTGTACTCTATTTGAGCATTTACATTTTGTGTTACTTTGAACTTCTACTTAACTACAATTCAGAGCTACATGGTGTACTTTTACTCCACTACATGTATATAATACCTTTAGTTACTTTACAGATCTGGATGAATGATGTGAAATATAACCAAGTGTTAAATCAGACTTTAGTTCCACCTGGAGTAAATTCACAAGCTACCCTGCAGTATACAAAGTCATTCAAACTAGCTGCACCTTAACCAGCTTTGAGAACACTTTAATGATCAATCATTATAAAACATATCATATATTATTCTGAAATTGACCAATCTGCACAATGACTACTTTTACTTTTGGTACTTTTAGTAGATTTCGATGGTACTACTTTTGTACTTTTACTTGAGAACATTTTGAAGGCAGAACTTGTAAAAGAGTATTCCTGCTCTTTGGTAGTTCTACTATTACTTAAGTACACAATCTGAGTACTTCTTCCACCTCTGACTTTGACTTATCGGGAATATCAATAACTATGAAGTACTCAACAGCAGCCCCCTTTTCCAAACCACAGTCCTGTTACTTCAATGTTCACCAAAAGCTCAATGCAGCCACCATTGTAATAGAGTGGTAGCAGGTATCAATGGAGGAACATTTAAAATCACACCAATAGAAAGCCAAGCGCTCTGAATGGAAAGATCCCAGTGAAGGAAATTCAAATTGTCTTTATGTTTTGTTTTTAGGGATTTTTGTTGAAGTGACCCTGTGATGTTTCAATATATATTCACAAAGAATTAGCAACTGCATTTTTTATCAGGAGCCATCAGTACAGTCAGCCTTGAATCACAGTGTGCTCCTCTCTCCTCCACTCTTTCTCTCCTCCATCCTCCTCTCTGAAAACAGCTCTATCCTTTCCTCCTCATGGTCATCAACAGCAAGAAGAAAGAGGTTTCAATTTAAAAAAGAACACAACCTGAGGCCACAACTATTACTGTTACATGTACAATATAATACATCACCCACAGAGCACAGCAAGCTCAGCTTTCCACAACACACAGACACTAACATGTGTGTGAGAGAGAGAGAGAGAGAGAGAGAGAGAGAGAGAGAGACTGCACAAGTGTGTATCCTTTATTGCCTACCTACAGAAGGACACTCTGCTCTTCACACAGTAAACCAGTATTCTACCTAAAAAGCACATGGCTCCCATCCCATTAAACACACACACAAAGACACACACCTACACATACACACACCTACACACACACACACGCACACACACACACGCACGCACACACTGCTAAAACATGCTGTCACAGCACATAGACAGGGAGGGAGTGCAGCAAACAACATGGGAGTACATGAGAGCGACACAGCAGTGACTCATCACATTCACTGAGCGGATACTAGAGATAAAGAACTATCTTTTACACAGAGCTCGCCTTGTAGCACCAGAGAAACTAAAGTTCTGAGACTAAATATATGCAGTGTAAAGGTATTCTGATTACTTCACAGATCAACCCATAAATAAATATATTGACATATTAAAGCAGCAGTATATACAGTCATTTCAAATAGCTCCACCTTTACCAGCTGTTATATACGCTGGAAGAACTCAATAATCATAATCCAATGAATTAATTGATATCATATCAAAAAAAATGGGCCATTATGCATACCATAAGTATATAAGTACTGTTACTCTTGGTACTTTAAGTATATTTTGTTGCCAATACTTTTACTTGTAACAGAGTATTCTTTATAATATAGTATTGCTGTTTTACTTAAGTAAAAGATGTGAGTGCTTCTCCCACCAGTGAACGGTGGTCCGCTCAGCATGGTGTCAGTAGGGATGTCAGTCTGGGTTAATATGACTTTGCTTGTAATAGCCCAACACACATACTGTATACTGCCTTCATTTCATTTGATATGGGCTTTGCTTAAGGTTTTTGTCGCATGTTATTCAGGTTGTGTGTTCCTATATTATATTACATTACATTACATTACATTACATTACATTACATCACATGTCACTTGTTAGACGCTTTTATCCAAAGCGACTTACATACTCAGTACTGTGGGCAATCCCCACAGGAGCAATTTAGGGTGAAGTGTCTCAGGGACCCACTGCACCACACGCCTCCCTATAGAACGCTCAATGGTCACTCTCTGCTGATTTCCTTTTTACACTGTTTCATCTGGAGTCTTTGTAAAGGCCTCTGATAGATGCTGCAAAAGCTTTTTTTTTTAAATTGTTATTTCAGGTTAATATCTGAAAGTGTGCATCTAGATTGAAACACGCATGAGGGCCTTCATTGTTGATTGCCTTCAAAGATGCTTGTCCTCGCTTTTTTTAGTTGGAAAAGCCTCTCCCTCAGGTGCTCCCAATCCCCAATCAGGGCCTCCATAAAGGACCTGAGGAAGGCTGCAGTGGCTCTCTTCTTCTCCTCTGGCTGCATGTGTGCAGCATGGTGTCTCTGTCTCTGTGTGAGACCTGTGTTTTGTTAATTATTAGGAGATGTGCTCCAGTGTATATTTGTGTTCTAGTTTATCTTAGTTTACTTTGCAAGTTGGCTGGTGAGCCCTTTTTCTTTTGTCCATTAAAAGACCATCTTGTGGCTTCACAGATCAGTTTCTTCTCCTTTTTCTCTCGCCCGGTCATTTTATATTTTGTTACCTCCCTTTGGTTCCCCTAGCCCAGTAGGGAACGTAACAAAGTCAAGTTTACTGACCTCAGCTGGCTGGAATACACCTCTGGCTGTGAAACTGAATGATCTAACTGTAACTCTGTGACTGCTGTTAACTCTGGATCAGGCTTGGTACTGAGACCATAGAATGTACAATGGATTCTTCAGAGCTATAGAGGCCTAACATCTATCAGATGAGTCCGAAGAGAGATCTCACCCTCCTCAACTGTGTGCTATAACACCGTAGTCAGGAGCCAGGTACATGCTTAACATGTCTTAACAGTGCCTTTGGGACCCCTAGAGGGGATGGAGAGTGGAACAGAAGGGATTTACTCACTGTCCTCTCCAGGGCAGGGCATGCCAGGCCGCTCCGGGATGCTGGGGAACACTGCAAAGACACAATGAACACAAGGAAATCCATGAATGAAATGGTTTCATTAAGTTTATGATCCTTTTCATTCCTCTGATATAATGATGTATGTGCACTTTCTGTTGTGTTTTAAGCCTTCTCAAGTTGTCAACCGTAGCAAATAAGAGTCATTATTACATTAGATTATTTATTTGAAATCAAAGTAAAAGTAGGAGCAAACTCACCGTGCAGCAGTAGACCAGACCTCTTGGTTCGATTGTATATACGTAAAGCCTCCTCCAGCTCCATCTGAGAGGAGATGGTACAAGGGTCCCCTACACACACACACACACACACACACACACACACACACACACACACACACACACACACACACACACACACACACACACACACACACACACACACACACACACACACACACACACACACACACACACACACACACACACACACACACACACACACACACACACACACACACACACACACACACACACACACACACACACACACGATATCAAGAGACAAAATGTGCTCTACCAAATGGTGGCGCTGGCTGTTAAAGGGCCAACATTGTTGACTTGTGACCCCTTCTCACACTTTGCAAACGTCAACAGAGTGGTGCTAGAATGAGTCCTAAACACAGAAATGAGTCCGCCTCTTAGCAGATGTGGGTCTCCTCGTCTTGAAGTAAATGGTTTTTTGAATATGGTTTTGGTTCAATGCGGTAAATAGGGCCTGTCGTTAATGCAGGCTTAGGGGATTTACACTTTTTGTTGTACGACATATAATAAGTCAGTAAATACCCCACTGTGAATCTGTGAAGACTGTAAGTGTCTTTACAGAAGCAGTTGCTAACAAGTGACTATGTGAGACTAGACCTCATCAGGCCAAACACTAGCTGCATTTAGGTTAGTGGCGGTGATGTTCAATCCTGTGACCGTGATGTAGTTTGTCTATAGCATTACGTTAGCTGATTGCATTTATGCTTCAACTATACTAAAAGTGGTGTTAATATGTGGAGATTATCCTGCTGAACAGAACTTGGAAGTATCTTTAATGTGTTGGCCACAGATCTTACTTTTGCAACATTCCAAAATCCAATGGCAAATTTTCATGACTTTTTGTTGAGGGAGCCTTTGAGATGTTAACTTCCGGGTCGGCCTACAATAACAGGTCATCACTGCACGATGATAAAGGCTGCTGGATAGTGTGGAAAGCAGCTTCTGAGCATTGATTGCTTTTGTGCTTTGTACATCCAGGATAAGACTGACGCACAGTGTTTGGACGAGAGCCACACCCACCTTCATCATCGATCCACTTCAGTGTGATGGGCTGCTGCTTGGCAACGCTGCACAGCATCCTCACCTCCTCGCACAACTCCACAAACGTTAACGTGGCTGCCAAGTCGGCGATCAACATGTCCCTGACACACACAAACACACACACACACACACACAATATCAAGATTGAGTCACTTTGTCTGAGTGGGCCAGAGATCAAGAGATCCCACAGGGGATTCAAGTGAGTCAACAAAAACAATGAGGACTTATTTCACTCTTGTTGAATTTAGAGTAAACTTCCACTATGATTTCATGTTGTAGCCTAAGTTAGCGGTTGATTATTTTAGGTCAGGGGTGTCCAAACTTTCTTCACTGAGGGCCACAAACAGAAAAATATACGAAGGGCTGGGCCCCTCACTAGAGGTGAGAATATTGCCTCATAAGTTAAGTTATAAGTTAGCAAAATCAATCAAATGTATGTCAATTATGCTTGATACTTTAATATGCTTAAAGAAAAAAAAACAGCCTACATCACAGCTCTCCATAATTTGTGTTTGATAGAGTAAAGGACGGAGGAGAATGTTGGCAGGGTTTAAAGCAGAGTTGATGACACTCTGTTAGTTAATGACACTGGGCATGTCTGTGCTGGCTCAGTCAGACTCAGCTGTTTACCAGCCTGCACTGAGCTGAAATGGCCCATTCAGAATATATTAAGCAGGTGCATGTTACCATCCAGAATTTTGGACAAAAGGATAAAAGGCACATGATTATAGAGTGGTGCAATGATAAAGTATTTTAATAGAACAACCCAAAGGTCAGCACCGCACTAGTTCCCTTGACAAAAAAACAATGGGATTTTGACATTTGATTTTGGAATATTACAGAAAAAAAGATCTCTGGCAAACACAAGTTTAGGATTTCAAGTTTTGTTTGATAATCTCCAAATAATATATTATATTCAGCAAATATGCAATAGCCAATGGCTATAAGCAAACTACATCACGGTCACATGACTAGTCACCACCGCTAAGCTAAAGGTGGCTAATGTCCTGCATGATGGCGTTTAGAATTCTTATAGTAGTCTTATTTAGACACTGATTTGCAACCGTAGGTTTCTTTTATACTGGGGACGCTGGGGACATGTCCCCTCCACTTTTGGAAATGGCCATTTTTGTCCCCACCACTTTGCATCAGGATCATTTGTTAAAATGTTTTGAAAATAGCGTGCACAAAGAATATTACACTTTGGTTTATTTGCACAAGAGAACATGTCCAATCCTGAGGACTGGCCTCACTTCCTGGGTGTATTTCTGGTGACCCAAGTGGTGCAGTTTGGACCTGCGACACGTTTCATATTAGTTATAATTGAATAGAGAACAGTAAAGCAATTGTTGCCCCCACTTTGCAGCAGCATAGTTACTGCAGTAGTTGTCAAAAAAAGTATTGTAAGCATACGTATATATGTATTGTTTTGAGGGAACAGAAACATAGAAGCTTCAGATTTTCACCAGTTTTACATATTTTATGTAGTAGAACAAAATGTGAAAATCTCTTCAGCTTGTGTTAACCACAGACCTTATTTCAGGCATCTAACCAAAAACATGTTTAAAAAACATTGACTTTGAGACGAGGGAGCTTGGAAGTGCTAAAATGCTGACTCTTTTCTGTTCTCATTCATGTGCCACTCTATGGAGCTACATTTCAGTTCCGTTTGTTAGTCAGAAGAAGTCATACTGTCCATGAAACTGATTTGTAATGAACATGCAGGTTCATGCTCACGTTTTGAAGTGTTCATTTGTCCAGTGTTGCACATCAGAGGATTACAGCAGTGGACAAAAATCCCACATGGTTCACATTTCATGTTAAGATAATTGTGTCTAATATTTCCTGGAAACTACACATGTCAGTCCCCTCCTGCTCCCTGGCTAAATGACGCACTGCGTGCTAATAGAACCATCCTTCGGGCAGCAGAGCAGAAATGGTGGAAATCCAAACACCATGATGACCTCCTAACCTATCAGGCTCTCCTCTCCTCTTTCTCTGCTTCGATCTCTCAGGCAAAAAGCACTTTCTTTCAAGATAAGATCCAATCTTCCTATTCCAATCCCAAAAAACTATTTTCCATCTTTTCCACCCTCTTAGAACCCCCCAAAGCCCCTTCCCCCTCCTCCCTTCTGCCAAGCGACTTTGTTAAATACTTTGAAAAAAAGGTTGATGATATTCGCTCTTGTTTTTCTGACTCACCTTTACTCACCGATGGGTCACCAGACCCCCTTTCACCCACACACTAACCTCTTTTTCCCCTCTCTCTCCAAGTGAGGTTCTTACCCTCATTACCTCTGCCCGTCCTACCACCTGTCCTCTGGACCCTATCCCCTCAAACCTCCTTCAGACTATGGCTCCTGATATTCTACCGTTTCTCACCCATTTCATCAACACTTCTCTAACTTCTGGTCACTTTCCAAACAGTCTCAAGGAGGCAAGAGTAAACCCTCTCCTAAAGAAACCCACTCTCAACCCGTCCGATGTTATAAACTACAGGCCTGTCTCTCTCCTCCCATTCCTGTCTAAAACACTTGAACGCGCTGTCTTTAAACAACTCTCCTGTTATCTCCATCAGAACAACATTCTGGATCCGCACCAGTCTGGTTTCAAGGCAGGTCACTCAACAGAAACTGCCCTCCTCGCTGTCTCTGAGGAACTGCACACGGCTAAAGCAGCCTCCCTCTCCTCTGTCATCATCCTTTTGGACCTGTCTGCTGCATTCGACATGGTGAATCATCAGATCCTCCTTCGCACTCTCCAAGAATTTGGAGTTTCCGGCTCTGTACTTTCCCTCCTCACCTCATACCTCAAAGACCGTACCTACAGGGTAACTTGGAGAGGGTCCGAGTCCGACCCTTGTCAATTAACTACAGGGGTCCCTCAGGGCTCTGTTCTTGGTCCCCTCCTCGTCTCCTTGTACACAAACTCGCTCGGATCTGTCATTAGCCCGCATGGTCTTTCATACCACTGCTACGCTGACGACACCCAATTAATTCTGTCCTTTCCCCGCTCAGAGACCCAGGTCGTCGCACGCATCTCTGCTTGTCTAGCTGAAATCTCTCAGTGGATGTCTGCTCACCACCTCAAGCTCAACCTTGACAAGACTGAACTGCTTTTTCTTCCGGGAAAAGATTGTCCCACTCTTGACCTAACAATCAACATCGGCACCTCTATTGTTTCCCCGACTCAGACTGCAAGGAATCTGGGTGTGACCCTAGATAAGAAACTGTCCTTCACTGCAAACATCGCTGCTACAACCCGCGCTGCAGATACACTCTTTACAACATCAGGAGGATACGTCCCCTCCTGACCCAGAAAGCGACAGAGGTTCTGGCTCAGGCTCTTGTCATCTCACTCCTAGACTACTGCAACTCCCTCCTGGCTGGTCAACCTGCATGTGCCATCCGACCTCTGCAGCTCATTCAGAATGCAGCGGCTCGTCTGGTCTTCAACCTTCCAAAATGTTCGCACACCACGCCGCTCCTCCGCTCACTTCACTGGCTTCCAGTAACTGCTAGAATCCACTTCAAGACACTGGTACTTGCGTACCATGCTGTGAATGGATCTGGCCCTTCCTACATCCAGGACATGGTTAAACTGTAAACCCCAGCACGTGCTCTCCGCTCTGCATCGGCCAAACGGCTCGCTGCACCAGCACTGCGAGGGGACACCAAGTTCCCATCAGCAAAAACACGTGGGTTTGCTATCCTGGCTCCAAAATGGTGGAATGAGCTCCCCGTTGAAATCAGGACAGCAGATAGCCTACACATCTTCCGGCGCAGACTGAATACTCATCTCTTTCGACTCCACTTCGAGCGATAGAATTACTAACAAAGAATTACTAACAAAGCACTTATATACTAATAAAGGACTGGCTTATCTAAAGCCAGTTGAGTAGCACTTGAAATGTTTTGGCTCTATGAAACCTGATGTACTTATATGATTCTGTTTTCTTCAAGTTTGTATCTTGTTGGTCGAATGCACTTATTGTAAGTCGCTTTGGATAAAAGCGTCAGCTAAATGCAATGCAATGTAATGTAATGTAACAGCCAGCCTGGAGGTGTAACATGTGTTCCAGGTAGAGAGGGTTTACAGAAGGGTGTTATCAAGTGGCACTATGGGATGTGTAGAGTTCGGGAGTACTCGTGTATTTTACTTAAGTAAAAGTTGAAATAGTACAGTGTAAAAATATTTTGTTTCAAGTTAAAGTCCTGCATACAAAATCTTACTTGAGTAACTAGTAATTCATTTTGTTAAATAAATGTAGTAGAGTAAAAGTACAATATTGGCTTGCAAAATGTAGTGGAATAGAAGTATGAAGCAACATAAAATAAATATACTTTAAGAAAGTACAAATACCGCAAAATCATACTTAAGTACAGTACTTGAGTAAATGTAGTTCAATACATTACACCACCGGGGATGTGAAGGATCCAATGTTTGAAAACTGACCCATACCTAGGACTAAACGTGAGCACATCTCTGCTGCTTCACTTAGGACCATTCTTTACTTCAATATGTCTCATTCAAGATCCTGTTAGGAAAACCCTTGAAAGACAACGTCAGAGGGCCTTGCTGGAAATATCATTTACATACACTATTCCCTCATTAGAATACTGAGGCTGTAAAGCAGACAGTTGGGACACACATTGGTCGAAACTGATGGCCATAAAAGATTGGTTTACCATCTTGTTTTGAATGTTAAAGTGAAACAGAAAGCACAAAGTGAATTTCTCAACTGGCCTTTAAAAACCCTTCTCAGTGGACGACTATTTTAAATAAGGGTGTGCATGTTCAGTCTCAACAGCCACCCTCACTGCTCTGCTGATGTGGGCACTGCAGGACAAATTCACAGAGCATATTATTGTATGTGTTAGACTCTGACAAGGTGAAGTAGAGACAGCTTGCTTCCCAGCAGGCATTGCTCCAAACAGTCTAAACCCACACATGTCAATGTGGAATGATGTCAAACACACACACACACACACACACACACACACAGACACACACACACACACACACACACACGAATGGTTGATGATAATGTATACTCACTTTGACATAAGATCTGATATTTATCATATTACTCCTTGACATTATATCAATACCACAATAACCTAAACCTTAATGATTCGTATGCCACATTGTGATGTAATCAGATGATATCATGTGTAATAAAGGGTCTTTCCAGCGCTGAAGTCAAATGCACATAGAAAGCTCTCTGTAATCTGCTCTGTAACTATGGCTGACCCTTGCACTATTTGCTCTTAAAACTCAAGAGTCCTGAGCACACTGAGGGATTGTAGAGCAGGAGAGCTACCTGACAACATGTTGATCTTTGATCCCTAGCTCAATACTGTACAACAGATCCATGGTAACCCACACAGTTAACACAACATATATTAGTGTTTTAATGTTAACCTTATTCTGGGAAGATCCATACACTGAATGGTAATTAAGGAACAGAATTTGTGGCCAAAGACGTCTATATGTATGCAATAAACCAAACTCCAACAGTGAGAGGGTGCTCCGATAAAGGCTCCAGCAGTTTATGAGGAAATCTCAGATATGATTATCAAGACGTATTTACTTAAATAATAAATATGTAAGTCAGTATGAAATGTAAAGCTCTATGCTGGATTTACATTTCCGTGTTAAAATATTTATCACCTTTGTCTACATGTTTGTTTTTTTGTATTGTAAACTTACATTATCCCAGATTTTTAGAGCAATTTTCAAATGTACCGAAATAAATATGTATTGTCAGCGTTTCCTCTTGTCTCCTGTAATGATATTGTGTCCCAGGGTTTCCTTTATTTACTTTTATCCAGTTTTTAGGTACAATATTAGATCTTGTTCGTTTTTTTTATATTTTAATCAGAAGTATAAGTCAGAGAAACGAGGAAGAGCAAACGTTGGCAGTGAACAGGAAGGAGGAGGAACAGTTTTAACATTAAACTGCTTTGATCTGTGTTTTAACGTTTTAATCAGAGGTCAGTTTGTACGGGTAAGGCTTCAGAAGCCAGTCCCCAACTCCGGGGACTTCCGGCCGGGGACTTCGGGTGGCAGTATACACCGTGAAGTTGTTTGCGTCCTGCCAGTAAACCCAAAGCAGAAGAAGAAGAAGTGACGTCAGCGGCTTCATTTGCCTAATCCTCCCCCAGGGACTTATTCCGGTGTGAACGCGATCTGTACTTAGTTCCATGGGGGCACTAAGTGCTGGGCACTAAGTGCTGGGCACTAAGTACGGCAAAGTACTTGGTGTGAAAGCGGCTAAGAGAACTGTTCTCCGATAAATCCTGAACGATGAACACATCCTGACCTAGAGAAGCTGACTGCAATGATGGCAATAGTAGTGCAGACAACAACTCCCATAATCCCACACAACAGTGATCTCTATCTTTAGTTATTGTTACAACTCTGTTACTGCAATTGGCAGAAAATATAATGTTATGTGTTAAAGGTCCAGTGTGTAGTATTTAGCCTTGACCGGCTAAATGCAACTAATTATTATTGTAACCATCTGATAGATGTAAAATTAATTGAATCTGATGATCGAAATAATAATTTTGTTGTAAAACTTTTTTGTTTTATATAAATACACTATAAATCTGCGTACTACTGAAGTCAGCTTCTGGCCAAGTCAGCTTCTGGCCAAGTCAGCTTCTGGCCAAGTCATGCGTAAATATATTTCCTGTCCATAAGTGGATTTTTAATCTACGTGTTTGCTAACCACTGAAATGTGTCCAACCACACAGTATCAACATGTCAAGTAATGTCTTATCCGATGTATAATTGTGATCACCTTATCTTAAAACAGATCAAAATGCATTTTATCACAGCAATAAAGTTTTTGTATGGCTTATTGTGTTAAGACAACATTTGACATTTGAGAAGATTGAATCCTTTTGTCATAAAAGATGAAAGGGTTCTGTAGAAAAGCATAGTATGTATCTAAGGTCACTCTGAAAATATGTTGTTGTGTCGTCTGCTCAGTATATGGAACTAGAGTCCTGAAAAATTGTCTAATATTAATGTTAAAAAGGTCTAGGATCTACATTCAACATATCACATTATTAAGGAGGGTTGTACTTCAAAATATGAAAACACGGACATGATCAGCCTGATATTATTGGACCAAATGACCCACACTCTCCTCTAAAAGAAGTGCATGTGAGGGTATGACCGAGCTGCGTTTGGAGTCAGTAAACTGAGAGGCAGCGACATGTCAACCATAAAGAGATCTGTCCTGTAAACACTGCATCTCCAACAGAAGTTAATGTTCTGTGTCCATCAGTGACCTTAGAACTACCATATCCACTATAGAGCATTCTTTCTTTGTGCTGTCTGAAAACCCTTCAGTCCCCCAGTCTAAAACAACAGAACACGACTTATCCCAATGTTATTTTGAGTTATGAGCTCCTTAAGGCATGCTCACTGGATTAATAAACAATAGAACAAGTTGGCTTTGCATCCTTAGGGCTTGAATATATTACCATTGCTGAGCTCTTAATCATTAGATGGCAGTGTGTGATGCCAGGCTCAGTACACTGTGGACTCTGTTACTTCACCACAGATCCAGAAGGCCTTCAACATCATTACTCCACCATGTTAACTGTTAACAGCAGGATTTACAAAAAACGACTGGCTTCACTTTTCTGCAAGGGTGTAGCACGGGCCAATTATACTTGGGGGGGTGGTGGTAGCGGGGGGGGGGGGGTGAGGTGACGTGCCTTTGTGACGTGCAACAACATTAACATGAACCTTTCTGTTGGTCGCTTGTTAGCAGACCCTTCACGCGATGGCAGAGCGAACAGGTTCAGGCAGGGCCCGTAGTGATAGCCCTATAGTTTCAATCTATACCCACAAATCAACATATGGACATGGGTTACTATTTAAAACAAATGGTAAATGTATTTAGGAACCTATCCATGTGATTTTAAGTGGGGGTGGACCTCAAATCCTCTAGGGGGGTCCGGGGGCATGCTCCCCCGGTACAATTTAAATGTTGGAGTTAAATGCATCAATCTGGTGCACTTTGAGGGGAAAATAAAGAGACTAGATCTATGGGAACACCTATATGAAACAGAACTGTATACATTTCAATAATCATCAAATCATGGCCAATAACATCCCGTACCATTCCAATATGAAACAACTTGTTTACTTATTTATTTTTGGTTCATTTATAGTTGTGAGTGTGTCTGTGCTCCTGGACCAGCCTCTCCTCTCTCCCTCCTCTCCCTCCTCTCCCTCCTCTCCCTCCTCTCCTTCCTCTCCCTCCCTCCTCTCCTTCCTCTCCCTCCTCTCCCTCTCCTCCTCTCTCTCCCCCCTGCTCCTCTCCCTCCTCTCCCTCCTCTCCCTCCTCTCTCCTCCTTCCTTCCTCCCCCTGCTCCTCTCCCTCCTCTCCCTCCTCCCCCTGCTCCTCTGCCTCCTCTCCTTCCTCTCCCCCCTGCTCCTCTCCCTCCTCTCCCTCCTCCCCCCTGCTCCCTCCTCTCCCCCCTGCTCCTCTCCCTCCTCTCCGTCCTCCCCCCTGCTCCTCTCCCTCCTCTCCCTTGCTCCTCTCCCTCCTCTCCCTCCTCCCCCCTGCTCCTCTCATCCTCTCCCTCCTCCCCCCTGCTCCTCTGCCTCCTCTCCTTCCTCTCCCCCCTGCTCCTCTCCCTCCTCTCCCTCCTCTCTCTCCTCCCCCTGCTCCTCTCCCTCCTCTCCCCCCTGCTCCTCTCCCTCCTCTCCGTCCTCCCCCCTGCTCCTCTCCCTCCTCTCCCTTGCTCCTCTCCCTCCTCTCCCTCCTCCCCCCTGCTCCTCTCACTCCCCCCTGCTCCTCTCCCTCCTGCTCCTCTCCCCTCCCTCCCTCCCCCCCTGCTCCTCTCCCTCCTCTCCCCCCTCTCATTCCTGTCCCCCCTGCTCCTCTTTGAGGCAGCAGCAAAGACTAGTTTTAGCTCTCAACAAGTTTTAAAAGTGTATCTGACCTTTTTTCACCTAGTTAACTTTTTTTTGTTCATGCACATTTGACTAATCACTCCCCCCTCAAATGGAAATATGTGTTTACATAAATGGTGACCAAACCGTTTGAGACCCACTGAGAACTTAGACTAAGTTAACTATCTAAACACTCAGAGAGTCCTTTACCTCACCTGAGCTGAGGTTATCCCGAGCTTGAATGACACACAGAGACCAATCAAGAGCTTTGATTTATGATCTGTATGACAGTGGCCATGTCAGCAGGCCACATCATGTAGACAGCCAGTCACCCTGTGTGAGGCAGGCCACTTAACAGGCCAGGCCATCGGGAAACCCCCCGGTCCTCCCGATGGCCAGTCCGGGACTGGGTACAGGAGGCGTAGAGCGAGGGATCATTGTCCACAAGTTCATCGATCGCAGATGGCGTCGTGGTCGCGGACGAATACAAAAAAAACTAAACTAAATGGGTCGCGAAATATACTTGGGCGGCCGTTAATATACCTGGGCGGCCCGCCCAAGTAAAGTCTATGTGTGGAAAACCCTGCTATGAATGCAGAGTGAGCATGTGGACACTTGGCATGGAGCATTACAGATAGTGGAGCTGTGGGCACTCCTTCAAGGACAAAGGTAACACTTCTAAATGAGTTCAGATAAGTGTGAGGTTATAAAGGATTTGGTTTATAAAATATTACATTTATACATTTAAAATTCAATAAAGCAGTGACATGTCATAATGATCAACAACCTTAGAAGCACACAGCTTAAGAAACAACACGACACAGCACATAACCACAGCCACATCAACACATTTGCTCATGCTACTTCCAATAAAACAATATTGTTGTCATTCCAGAACTGGAAGACATTGTCTGTCCCACCAATGACATTTCAAACATTCCATGCCCAAAAGGCTCAAACATGCACTGTTGTGTTAAATATGCATGTCCTTAAACAAAATGTAAATACAGTTGCATGTCAAATGAACATTTCAAATAGGCTTTATATTGACTTGTTTTGCAATGACTGTATTGTGTGGATATATGTCTAATGATAATCAAAGGAATGTGTTCAATCATAAACATTAAATAACATTTTCCACTGAAGGTGTGTCCCTCAAGATGCAACAATTAACCCTTTTTCTTAACAATTCACTAATGAACTAGGGCTGCTCAATTAATCGTATTTTAATCGCAATTACGATTTTGGCTTGCAACGATTAGGAAAACAACATAATCGAAATAAAACGATTTTTTATTTTTTTATTTTTCTTTTTAAATAATTTATTTTAAAAAAAAAATGATTGGTTTTTCAGTTGAATTATACTTAAAGTTCAGGGTCATCAACTGCTTTTTTTCAATAAACGGATGTTTTCAAAGTAAATTGAGATTATGATTTTTGCCATAATCGAGCAGCCCTATAATGAACACAACTGTGTTAACAAGTTGGTTGGATCAAGAGGTTCATTTCTCACTAGATTTCTATTGATTTCAAAGTTCTAGCCCACCATCAAGTGCCGTGAAAAGCAACAAATAAAACATCTAATAAACAAATATGTACCATTGATGCTTGAGCTGGCGAAATCTATTGTTGTGATGTTTACCAACCAAATACATAACAGGAAACTAGAAAATACAGCAGGTGTGTCCAAACTACGGCCCGGGGGCCAACTGCGGCCCATTGTCCACTCTGAATTGGCCCTCAGCAAATTCTAAAAGTATAATGGAAAATGGCCACACCTGAAACTTTTACTTTTCTTATATTGTACTTCTTAAATATATATATATATATATATATGTAAACAGATATTACACGTATAATTAATGTGTCGGTCAATTAAAGTTGATAATACTTTCTAACACATTTTAATAATAATAAATCACTTATTTATATAACCAGCTTGAAATAGACCCTTCATATTCCCCTTATTATAAGCAATCTGAGGCTCCTGTTGTAAGGGATCAGCTGCCAACACTTTGTGTAACAGAATAAAGTGTTTTTTTTAAGAGAAAAAAGTTTGTTTGACACCTCTGAAAATAAAGGGTTTATTATTCAAAAGCTTTGACGTCTAAATGTCTTACAATTCTGATATGACTCAATTACTTTCATTCTAATTGTTCTGACTATGCCTACAGGTGAGTGACAGTGCAGAGAGCAGAGTCACTGACTGACCCTACCTCACTGTACTCCCCCTCCCACAGACACACACACAAACAGGTGTTCCCCTCTCACCGTATCTAGCATTTGAACTGGCTACTTACCCACTGTAGTGAGCTTTAATTTTCACAAACTCCGAGTCCAGCTCCATGATGGTTCCGTTAGGCGCTAGCATATGCATGTTAAAGTCTGGTGTAACGTTACCTCACAACTAGCCCAACGTTACCAACAGGCCCAAACTAGCGGTGTCACCCCGGCAGGTCGGAAGACAAAGGTTCCACTTTACATTACACCGCCGGGAGCAAAGTTTCTGACCTGGAAAGAAAACTTGTCCTGCTTCGAGGAAGTTCTGTTTAGTCAATGATAAGAAGCTTCTCTGGCGGAGGGGTTGTCAATACCGCATTATAACATTGTCATTTCCGGGAGTTGTGTTTCAAAATAAAACGAATATAGCAAAGGTACGGTCTACTGGGATAAAGGATGAAAGTAGAGCTTTTATTCTGAAGGTGAAACCTCACAACTCGTCATCGCGGCCGGATAAACTCTGTCTAGCTTGACACTGTGTTTTATGGTTCACTATGGTTACCTTACCGGAATCCAAATTCACCTGTCCCATTGTTTCTACAAATAATATTAATGTAAAAATATGATGGTGGATGGTAACATAGTCCAGAGCGATTATATATCGATTTTATTGAAGTTAGTCCAATGGTATTTATATACGTAAACTGTCTCTACCCGACATGAGTATGATCCTTCATGGAATATTTGATCTCTCTTATTGTAATTGTCCTGATCATAATCCAGCGCGAGAAATCGGCGTCTTTTCCATTCCCTGAAATAATGTATTGATATTACGTCAACAAGTGTTGAACACTGTATATCATTTAATGGGGACAACGTTGTGACATGTGCTGTCATAAATGAGAAAAACCACAAAAACAAATCAAACATGTCATGAAGATATTTCATTGATCCAAGGAGGCCTGCTCCCCACTTCAATAATGCAGCTGTTGGGCGCCCTCTGCTGGTGGATTACTAAACAACCTTAGGAGAGATAGTCATTCATTTACCATTCAAACACATTTCCTTGGTAAAGGCAGGAGGCTCTGGTTTATTGCATTACGTCACGTGTCAGTGTCACCCACCTGAACAAGTGTGAACCTCAGGTTTGATATAGACCAGCCTATAATGAGAAGTATGTGAATGTCAAACAATGTGAACATTCTAAGCCAGGGGTCACCAACCTTTTTTAGGATGAGAGCTACTTTCAAAAAATAAAACAAGTCGTGAGATACTTTTACACCTCTTTTTTTTGTTTTTTGCAGTGTAGGCCTATATATTTAGCACATTTTAACATTATTATATGCTTACCTTTAACCTTTGTGTGCCGTTTGGGCCTGTGGGACCCGTTTTCTACCCGTTTACTACTGCAACTCCCTCCTGGCTGGTCTACCTGCATGTGCCATCCGACCTCTGCAGCTCATCCAGAATGCAGCGGCTCGTCTGGTCTTCAACCTTCCAAAATGTTCCCACACCACCGCTCCTCCGCTCACTTCACTGGCTTCCAGTAACTGCTAGAATCCACTTCAAGACACTGGTACTTGCGTACCATGCTGTGAATGGATCTGGCCCTTCCTACATCCAGGACATGGTTAAACTGTACACCCCAGCACGTGCACTCCGCTCTGCATCGGCCAAACGGCTCGCAGCACCAGCACTGCGAGGGGGACCCAAGTTCCCATCAGCAAAAACACGTCGGTTTGCTATCCTGGCTCCAAAATGGTGGAATGAGCTCCCCATTGAAATCAGGACAGCAGATAGCTTGCACATCTTCCGGCGCAGACTAAAAACTCATCTCTTTCGACTCCACTTCGAGCGATAGAATTACTAACAAAGAATTGCTAACAAAGCACTTATATACTAATAAAGGACTGGCTTATCTAAAGCCAGTTGAGTAGCACTTGAAATGTTTTGGCTCTATGAAACCTGATGTAGTTATATGATTCTGTTTTCTTCAAGTTTGTATCTTGTTGGTCGAATGCACTTATTGTAAGTCGCTTTGGATAAAAGCGTCAGCTAAATGCAATGTAATGTAATGTAATGTAATGTTTTCAGTGTTTACTAAAAGAAAATGTATACAATTTAATAATTTTAACCTGCTTTATTTGGGGTGGACCTCACATACTCTCGGGGGGTCCGGGGGCATGCACCCCCGGGAAGATTTGTTTTTAAATGTTGAAGTTAAATGCATCAATCTGGTGCACTTTGAGCACCAAATGAATTTATGGATACAGCTCTCAACACTCATATGAAAGGGAGCTGTATACTTTTCAATAATCCAAACATATTTAGAATAATAATAATAATAGCTTGGATTTATATAGCGCCTTTCATGAGACCCAAGGTCGCTTTACAAAGAAGAACAGGGGCAAAACAACATAACAAAAACAAAAGGCAGTCAGACAACCAGTCAGACAGACAAAACAACAAATAGATTAGGGGCCAAAGGCCTTAGTAAACAGATGGGTCTTGAGGGCCCTTTTGAAGGCGTCAAGCGTGGGGATGTTGCGGATCTCCGCAGGGAGAGCGTTCCAGATGATCACAACCAATAACAAATCATATAAACTTGTTTATTCTTATCTTATGTTACCTAGTTAGCATTCTTTCTTTCTATTTATGCATATTTGACTAATCACTCCCCTTTTAAACAGCTTTTAGTTTTTTTTACTGTCCTATAGTACACACTGGAATGATTTCTTACTTTATTTTTTACAACTAGGCTATATTAAATAGATAAAGGTGTGCTCTCTCTCTCTCTCTCTCTCTCTCTCTCGCTCTCTCTCTCTCTGTGTCTCGCTCGCTCACAGAGGCTGTGTGCTCCTCGTGGCGATGACGGCTTGTGTTAAAAAATAATAATAAACATAAGCTATTTGTAAAGTGGGGGAAACAGGATTTTGAAAAGTGGGGACAGGGGGGACATGTGACATGTCCCCCCTGTCCCCAGTGGAAAAAATGCGTGTGTGTGCGTCAAGTGCAATAAATATGCAAGTTGCAACACACACACAGTAAAACTCAGCCCCTCATGTGCTGTATAGGCTGGCATGACTAGGCTGTTCAATGGGGCTGATGTGTTGTGTAGATTCTGCCAGACGGAAAGGTCACACTCCTTATGAAGCGGTGAGCTGCCGCTCCACATTGCTTTTCTTCCCGACTGCAACGCTGGTCCCGCAAATCAAGCAAGAACGTGATTGGTCGATATTCATTGTGGGGGGTGGGGGGAGGAGGGGTGTCAGTTACAGTATATATAGAGTTGTAGTAAGTAGATAGAGTTCGCTATGATTGAGGTTTCTTTAGGGTAGATTCTTTTAATTACATTTCCTTTTTTGTTTTGTGTAATTTTTACATTTTGGATTTGCTTGGCGAGCTATTTTTAGAACATGACCCGCGGGCGACTCACGTTGGCAGGGCCTCACAGTACGGTATAGTTAGGCCTTGGTAGGCCAGGCTCCCTTTATGCTGCGTTTCCATTACAGTTTAGTAGCTCGGGCAGTAACTATAGTAACGCAGTGTAGGCGGAGCCGTGACGTCATCTTCAATGCGAACCCCAAAACCAACATCAGCCGTTAGCTGTCATTCAGAAACTAGACAAAAGTACAAACCACAGACTGTCTGTGTCATGGCGAATACAGTCGCTGGTTTATTTATGTCTGTATAGGCCATTGTTGTGAGTGTGGACGGTCGGAGCATACACTGCGTTAGCTTAGCCAATCTCCATTTAGAAAACACGCATTTTAAAAGGTTTTTTGCCTGCCGTCTGTCTGCAGACTTGTCAAAGCATTAATTCATGGTTTTTACTAACCGGTATCAGTAGGTTGTTACTTCGGCATCATTTTGAAACGTGTATTACAATAAATCACGGTAAAATATGTTCATTGTGTTGTAGTTGTAACCACACACATCACTAGTTTAGCATATTCAGCCCGGTTGTTGGCCCGGAAAGAACCACGATTTTGGAGGGCCAGAAAAACTGTGAAAAAGTACCTGTTAGCCGGAACTACCCCTAGTGGAAACGCAACAAAAAACGGGCCGGGTTTGGCACGGCACGCTTAAACCGTGCTACGCGCTGCAGTGGAAATGCGCCCGCGGGTACCGTGTTGGCTACCCCTGCTCTAAGCAAATCTGCTGTGGTACAAATAATCGCTCCAAAACGTGTTTTTAAATGTATAATTAAGTCAGTTGTGTGGAATTGAAAACCACAAAGTCATTATTAAAAATGATGTGTTTGTCTTATATTTGGTACATAATCCTGTGTTTTGCCATTTAGCATTTTTTTAACAACTGAATGTTTTTAAATGTGTTTTTAAAACTTCCTCACCTCCTCTGCCTAATATACAGTGTTTGCCTATACAAATTATTTCAGGCTACAATAGTAAAAAGTACTTAGATCTGGTTCTTCTTTCATTCTATCCATCTCACCAACAGGCTGCTGAAAGCAGGAAGGGTTGGGAGGGTTACTTTAAAAATGAATTCCTTTATAATTACCAGTAAAACAGTATATAATCAGTAACATAATGTAAGTATCACAAAATAAAAGACATGTAACCTGATTTCCATTACTTTTGGAGCACAATATCAAAAATGCAATGGCAATAAATAAAAAAGAAATGTCAATCAAATGTGTATTTTTTATTTATGGAGATTACCAGTACCAGTAATCTGATGACACTTGTTTTAAATGTAACTGTTAGGAAATGAAGTTACCTTTTTTGTATCATGATTATGTAATCCTGATACAAAGTAATATGTTACTCCCCAAGCCTGGCCTCTATTATAGCCCATGGTCACTTTACACATTTTTACACATGACTGTATAAGTGTAAAGGGTGCAGCTGAACCATCTGATCCCCCAGTCAGCAGGAGATCCAGCCCAGACTCCTGCAGGATTCTGTGGGTGACATTGAGTGTGGTGAGGTCAAAGGAAAGTGTATTAATGTAGCACATTGCAGGAACCAGGCTATTCAAAATGCATTAAAACAAAGTGTTTTTAAAGGTCATGCTTTTCCGGTTATTACCCGTCCCCTTGTGTGTTATGTAGCTTTTTCTGCATATAAACGGTCTGCAAAGTCACAAACCCTCAAAGTACACTAGTGGAGCCTCACAGATGGGGGTGCTGCAGCCCCCTCAGCACCCCCATTGGCGTAGTCTCGCTGTCTCGCAGACCCCACGCAGCAACCAGGAAATGACACCAGTAACCCAGCTCACACTGTCCGCTCAAGCCCCCAGGAAGTCCGCCAGACTCTGATGAAAATATTTGTTGTGTCCAAACGGCGGTACTACAATTTCCGTATCAGTCCGTGGCGTCACCCGGCCCAGAAAGACTTTTCCCCATTGACTAACATTGGGAAAGAGACGTCTGTAAATCAGCGGATACTTTTTTTTAAACTAAATAAACGAACCAGTATGAACTATTTTATAGCCCTTATTAGAATCATTAGGTCCTTAAAGTTGTAAAATGCACTAAAAGCCGAATCTAGATTTATTTTCTGTCTCCATTCATTCTACTGAGCCGAGAGTGGGAGCTCGGGGGGCGGGGCTTAAGGGGCGCATGCTCTGTGAGCGCATATACGGGTTCTTCTCATAGACTTCTGCTCTGACAGCTAGGCATCTCGCTCTCTCAAAAGTTGGGCAATTTTGTCCTCATGCGCCAATGAGCAGCTCTCATTATGAAAGAACGAGACCCCGCCTCCGACGCTGTATCCAGTTCTTATTATACATCCATGTGTCCGCTCCTCGCAGCAGCGAGCCCCGCAACGTCCCGCCAACACGGCACCCAGACTCCACGCAGCATTCTCATCTGTTTGTCATTACTGGTGTCATTTTCTGGTTGCTAACGCCATTGTAACACATAATCACTGATGTTCCGCTGTAACGGTGGTGGACTCATCAGAACAGAGTAGGCGAGCTGACCAATCAGAGCACAGTGGGCTCATAGGGGGGTCGGGGAAGGAGCTCCAACAAGCCGTTTAGGACAGAGAGTGAATACACATACTATACAGAGATGCTGTATCAGAAACCAATGTCATTTTGGAACATTGAACAATGTAAATCTATTCTAGTATACCTCAACAATGGAATTATGATCAGTAAAAATGGCCATGTCATGGGACCATTAAGACAGGCATCAGAAAAGGACACTTAAAACAGTCATTCACAATCCAAGGGAATTTTTAACTTGTAAAAGAAAAATTCTGATATAAACTCAAGACATTTTTTTACAGTGCATAAATGCAATTAGTTATTTGATTTAATAAAAGGCAGCTGCAAAAAGAAAGGTTTTGAGTCTTGAAAAAAAGAACTGAGAGTTTCAGCAGAGTTTATAGAGATAATAACTGAACGCAGACCTGAACCCTAACGTTCATCATCATGTATTATTAGCCTCTGTAAAACTGTATAATTGTAAGAAGTCCCACTCACTCACTCACTCCAACTCTCCCCTTCTTGTTCTTTGTATAACTTCCATAAAAAGGTATGATGATACAATTAAAATTTAAAATTAAATGAATACTTTGAATGAATGTGGTATACTGTGACTTTAGCCACTAGAGGTAAGCAGTGCACCGTTTGATGATGTTCACTTTAAAATTAAAATACATTTTAAAGCCAAGCTTTCACATTTAGTTAGAATTTTTCACTGGTACATAGTAAAGGAAATATAGAAAAGACAAAAAAATAATGCAAAATATAAAAAATGTTGTGTTAAAACATTGCAATAAAACCAATATCTGGAACATTGTAACAGGGTTAGGGAGGATGAGACATAAAATCTCTTATATTAGTTTACAATGTAGCGACGAACACGTATGTTACACTAAGCATGTGTTGGAGTATCGGACTACCCTGCACATAAAAATGACTCTAAACAGCAGCCTGTCTAAACAGGTATAGTACAAAAGTGACGCCTATGCATAGGTAATTTTTGCTAAGTATTCTTGCAAAAATGTCCTGAGAAAAAGCTTACAACAAGAAATGTTAACGAGCAAATGTTCAGAAAGGTTTATTTGCACAATAAAAAAACATAAAGTGCAACAAAAAAAAGAATATGCATTGTCATCAAGTAAACAAAATCCTCCTACTCATAACATGAACAGCATGCACTGAGAGTATATTTGAAGACTCTTTAAAAGTCTTCCGGCCCCCTATATCTCCAACACTTCTCAACACAAAGTTAGACCCTTGCTGACTTTGTGAGATTTTGTGATAACGCTGGAAAGATCGAGCTCAGGTAGGTAGATTAGATTTTTATCATCACTGCTAATCCTTAGTGGGTCATGCATAACCTCGGTGAGAGCAGTGGTAGTACTGTGAGGTAATAACAAGTGTTACTATTTGCCATACAGAGTATAAATAGCTAACAGTATATTGTTAGTTATAAAATACAGATCTAAAGAATGATTCAAGACCTCCTGAGTGATTTTACTGAGGACGGTAAAGTTTGAAATATTTATTTATAGCAGGTAAAGGTAAGATTTTGTAAGTATGAAGTGCAGAAGCAGCAGAGATCCATCTCCTGGGAATAACATGTACCAACACGCGCGCACACACACACACACACACACACACACACACACACAAACACACATCTCAGGAATGTTTAGAGACAAATCAGATCCTTCATTTGATCTCAGATTACAAAGTACAGTAGTTGGCTTTCGTGAGATGTTTAACACAAATACACATGCTGGTGTTAAACTTGACATGACGTTCACTCACCATTTATTTGTTAGGATCAGGCTCATGACTTTACGTTCTGATTGTGACAACTAGACAGTTTAATCACACCTGAATTGTAACGGACAGACATATTGATTATAATATTTGACAGTGTAGATGAGTCGTCGTTTTGCCTGCATTCCACAACTAAAGAAACAGGATTTTTTGAATTTCAATGAATTGGAGCCAGAGATCTGAGTTTGTTAATAAGTCTGTTCATATTTTTATATAAAAGTTCATATATAATCTTGAAGTCATGATTTATGACAAAGAAATGATTGTGTTTTGAGAGAAAACTGAATTCCGAACAGAGAATAAGAAAATAAAATGACATTATACACCAAACAGAAACTGCATTGAGGAAAACAAAGAGCGAAAGAGAAAAAGAGGAAGGAAATAATACATTTCATAATTTGCTGTGTGGTTATTACACAGAATTGATTGCAGGATCTTTCCTCCCTAATATTTATTGCCATTCTCTTTTTGTTAGTAGCAAATCAAAGAAACATACAGTAATGATACAAGTGTTGAGTCCAGAAATATGTACATATCACACACACCACACCACACCACACCACACCACACCACACCACACCACACCCACAAACCTTATCCGATTAATATGAACTCATCCAGCTTTTACATTTCATTACAAAAATGTGCATTTGCTTAAAGAAGTCCAAAGAGAGTCATATATAAAATAAAATATATTCTACATTCCAACATGAAAATGTAAAATAATGTATGTGCTTACATTTATAATATTGGCAACAAACTCACATTTTTCTCTGTATTATTAAGCATTATGTTAAAGATACATTTATTCATAAATGATGCATCACATTTTACTCAATGCCAGTATTTCAGTTGCTCGAGTCGATTTATAGCGCTGAAGAACTTCTTATTCCTTTAGATTAATGGTTTATTAACTTAAACTACTTATTTCACCTGAGAACTCTGAGTCACTTAGATTTCAATCCTGGACACAAGAATGTATTATCTTATAATCATTTTTTGCATTATTTAGCTTTTAGAGTTTTGATGATACTGCAGCCAGTTTGTAGAAGGCAGCTTTATTATTCTGGAGCAGCTAATGTGAGCTCACCCTCTCTGCTTTGGAGCAATTTGAGAGGATTAATGAAAGGGTCCAATTTTCCTAAACTGAAAGAGAAAATTAACTCCATCCACGTTTGCAGTGCCCCTCTGCAGTGCATCATACTCCTATGCAGATAAACAGGTCGATGTTCATAATGACAAATTCCAGTAATATTTTGTTTTGTTTTTCATAACCCTGAACCTAACATTCCTGTGCTCGGTGATAGGTGGTCAGTTGGACTCCACATGTTGGAGAATCAGGAAAGTCTCATCAGTGTTGACATCATGTTAACACTTTGAGGACAAACAAAGACAGGAACGTCCCGACACTGAGAGACACTCTGCCTGCAGCGCTCTTCAGCAGGACCTCCACCGGATAGTGGTCGCTCACCTCCAGCGCCTGCACAGAAACCACACAGGAAACCAGCCTCAGCACACATCAGACGAACAGAATCTGGGCTTACTCTCACTCTCTCTCTCTCTCTCTCACACACACACACACACACACACACACACACACACACACACACACACACACACACACACATACACCCCGTTACCTGGTCCTCTGAGAGTCGGTATGCCTTCTGGAAGTTGAACGGGGCGGCTGAAGTAGGCACGACGGATCTGGCAAACTTCTCTCCGTGCACAACGATCCTGTGTCACACAGAACAACAAACACATTTTACTGATGTTTTCTAATTTTTCTGAAATAGTCAAAGACTTAAGGCATCATAAAATGTGATATTTTTTTATGAAGTTGTAGGGATGGGCTTTGCTAATGGACCCCAGGTAAACTAAGCTAAACTGACTTTTCTTCAGCACTGCCGGCTATGTCATTGTACAGTTTTGATTCATAAATATTAACAGGTTATTGGTTTTATGACTGTTATTCACATTGCCAATTATCCTTAGGAAATATATGCTACATATACCAGCTATACTTTTTGGACTGTATGCCTCCTCAATAAGGCAATGTTCATTTTGAATAATATATCTTAAAAAAACAGTCCTATTGATTTGAAGACCAGGATGGAAAGCTTATTTCTAGTGATTTATGTTTCAGAAATCAAAAATCGTGTTAGCTGCTTGTGTAAAAACACACCCTTAAGTTATATTCCTGAGACATAATCCTTAGGTACATGACATTGAAAGCTTATTGCCTGTAGTAAAAGGTCCTGGGTCTGTTGGACATTCAGGAGTGTGAGCTCACCTGTCGTAGGTGCAGGAGGTGCTGGATCTCACAGTGGTGTCCGTCTTCTCTGGGATCAGCCAGTAGAGGTTCCTCGCTGTGAGCAGTCTCACGTGCTTCCTGTTCTTCTTAGCCAGGTAGCCGCAGTCAGCGTTGAAATCCCCGAGAAGCATCACGTTCTGCTCACACACACACACACACACACACACACACACACACACACACACACACAACAACACTGATGGTGAGGCTACAGAATCGTAATGGGCTTAATTTTTAAACTGTGTTCCCAATAATATTCGGCAAAATTATCTTTACCTCAGTTTTCCACATCTTCCTCACATGTTGCAAAACGTCATAAAGTGCATCGAGCTCTTTAGTGGTGTTGGTTGGAGTGGTGTGCTGAGGTATGAGGACAAACTCCTTTATATCTGAAGATACAAGAGGGGGGGTGGAGGAAAGGGTTTACATGCCTCAGCTGCACCACGACTTTAATGACCTCAGAAGGTGAGTGTCAGAGGGCTCACCTGTCTTTGGGGCTTTGAAGCGGACAATGAAGGGCTCTCTGGAGAAAGCATCAACGTCTCCTTCACGATCATCAGGGTACTGATACTGTCCGGTCACTGACACCGTGTCAGTCCTGCACACAGTCACAAAATGAGTTTAACTGAGTATTACAAAAAAAGTAAAGCAATTATTTATCTATTTTAAATAGTCCATTTTTTGAAAGTTTTGTCCTTGTTGAAATCGTTTGTTATTCTTTAAAACAATTACACTTTTTTGAAAATATTAGCAAAGTGAGGTAAGAGAAGTAATTTTTTGAACTTTTGAAAAACAAAGTAATGAGGTGATTCTTCCAAAACGAGGTAATTATTGGAGAATTTGGTGATTTCTTTCCAAAATGAAATTCATTTAGAAAAATAATGTGATTTTCTTTTAAGTAAGGTGTATCTTTAATAAATAAGTCTGTTTTCTTTTTTTAAAGGTCTCCTATTTTGCTATTTTTAGGCATATATTATGGGTCTCAGATATATACAAATATATAAAAACATATCTATGATGTGTTTTGCTCAAAATACCAAACAGATCATGCATTTTAGACATCCCTCATATCCCTCTTTTGCAGCCCTGTTATAGAATGGCTGATCTGGGTCCTTAGCTTGAAAAAAAAAAAAAGAGGAGGGGGAGCTAATGCCTGCTCTCAGAATACTACGAGATACAGCTTGTAATGGCAACTTTGTTGTTCCAATGTCCTACTCTTTTATTGCCATTACTTCACAGGAGATGCAGTGATCCAGACGCAGACACAAATAGATGATTTCCGGTCCTTTGGTGCAGTTTAGAATGATGTTTATTAAGCGTGTTTACATACCAAGGTTTAATTATTCTGTCAATGGTTGTGGTATGAGCATCTGCCGTGCAGGTGGAATCGGTATGCTCTCTTCCTCGTCCTTTCCGGTCACCTATGACCCATTTTATACACCCAGTGCAGCTAACCCCCGCCACCAAGTGTCCAAAAATAATATTGCAGTATAAATATAAATAAAGTAAACTGACACGCCAACTACACCCATAAAATGGCTCCTACACAGCTAAATGCTGCTATGATTAAATACCATATTATGTTCCAAACCACATCAAGGATTATTTCTGAAACAGTATGGAGCTCAAATGCTTTTTCTCTTGCAGGTTTACCACAAGGTGAGTTCCTCCTCTCTCCAGTACAGGTTAGCTCTGAGTGTTAGCGATGCTTGCTAATGTAAACACGGACCATATTACGTCCAAAACACGTCGGGCATTGTTTCTGATAGCAACGTTTCTGATAGGGCCGTGGGCGTAAAGCCAGCCCACATTTCCGATATTACGTCATATCAGCAGCAAATCTGGATCAGCTCCGTTGTACCCCCGTTTTTAGAGATGTGGGTACGGAGGAAAAGAGAGAGGGTTTTATTTTCTGACACTTTGTGAGTTCCCTGACACACCGGGGACCAGTGTTGGGTGTAACGCGTTACAAAGTTAATTTAATTTATAACAAAGTAATGCGTTACTGTCATCACATTACATTTTTCGGTAACGGAGTAATGTAACGCGTTACTGTTATAAATTCAGTAATCACACTACAGTTACTAACATTGCGCGAAAAAATTACTAGATTCTCCCTTTGGCAGACTAGACTCTAGTTAGTTACTACCAGTGGCGAACCATCAGGGCCTTCAAGGTACTCAGATAAAACAAACAAAAAATCGATTTAATTATATAAATAAAATGTATATAAAATTAATAAATGAGAATGGTATCTGTGTTGTTGATCTGTAATATTACAGTGTTACGTTGATTTGTTTGTCCTTCTCGGACCATGCACTACATATTTCAGTGGTTTTGTGTTAGAAAAGAAAGCAACCAATCAGATCTTGTTCTGGGTCTCTGGGTAGAATATCCTTCAACCAAGGTATTCTATATCCTTGATAGAATACCCTGGCAGTTGCACTGAATGAGAGCGTACGTTTGGATTGACAGTTTGATCAACCAATCATATATTGATTTGTAGCCAATGGGCGTATTCTTTCAGAGTTTCCCTCGGTTCCAGGGTATTCTATAAGGCCCTGAGGAGACAGAGGATCTAGATCAGGGGTCTCCAACACGTCGATCGCGAGCTACCGGTAGCTCGCGGGCAGTAGTGATGGCAAAATGAAGCTTTGAAAGAAGCATCGAAGCATCGAACCACTTGGACAATTGTGTCGGAAATAGGTTCATTTCTCGAAGCTTCAGTTACAGCGACCTCTCCTGGCGAAGTGCAAGGCTGCAGTGGGTTTAACGTATCTTTGCCTTGAAAAATATTCGATGCACACACACACTAAGACTGAATATCATGTTCTATTTGCAATTAAAGATTGATAATTGTGTGTATTGGGTTATTGAGAAGAGACTAGAGAGTGCTGGACAATCAGTTATTAAAGTATTAAAGTTGAAAAGCAATGATAAAAGTTCATCCGTTCCGGGCTTTAAACCAGCTGCGCGGAGGACATCGCAGCATTCAGGCCGCCGGCTCTATCCACTGGGCTATCTATTCCTTAAACAAATGATCTGTTTTTATATAACTATTTGTCTTTTTGTTCACAACTTCTCCACATTTCGAAGTGTTTCCCGAGCCAGAACGACCTATCTTTCTTCCTGGCTTGCTCTATAATGATCCAATTCAAATGCAATACCAACAACAACTCAACAGCAACAACGCAAACTATGACAACAACCCACACATTGCGCATTGTTTAGAGCGGTTATAAAGTGTTGAAGCGCTCAAATTCGAAACTGTTTCAACCTGTCACCTGTCAGAATAGAGACGAGGCAGTGCATTGAATCACCTGATTGGACCGCGAACCAGTGAGTTGATTCATTCAGGAAATGAACCAGTTGCTGATTCGGACGTCACATGTCACGTGATTTGAAGCAGTTGCTGCTTCTGACGTCATATGTCACGTGATTTGAAGCAAGCTTCGAATCACTGCTTCTATGGAATAGGAAGTCCAGGGTTGAAGCTCCGTTCGAAGCTTCAGTGTCAAACTGCCATCACTAGCGGGCAGCTTTTCAGTAGCTCGCCGCTCGCTCGATTATCGATTATAGCGTAGTAAGGTTGCTTCTTGATTTTTCGGCCGCGGCTGGACAATAAAGTTTTTTCATTTTAGAATTTTTTTGTCACACGAATATCAAATTAGTCCGTGACGCAGAGATCAAGGAACAGACGTGACAGCGGCACAGCGACACCACACACGGAGCAGTCTGCTTTCTCCACCAACACCAGTCCAGAACCAACAGCAGAATGACCCGCTCTGAATCAGGCCCTGTCGCTGCGGCTCAGAGACACACAGGGAGGGATTTGTGTTTTTTGAAAAACACTCGTTATCGTCATGTCAGGTTTTTGGTGGATTTAATCAAGTCTTGGATTGCAGAGTATGAATGTCCTCTTGCTATTTTCAGTTGATAAATACGTGGGTAAAGTTTGTGAAGGCAGGAGGAAAGCTTCCGCGATCACCGTCTCCTCTGTTCCTCCAAACCCCGCCCCCTCCCTGAAAATAATGAGTGACAGGCTGATAGTGACCCGATAGAAACTTTATTATTCACTTAATCACTGATTGAGATATGATAAAGCTAACTTAATCTCCTACAATCATGGGATTTATGTAACAGTAAGAAAGAGAATAAGTGTGCACCCACATGCACTATTTTAGTTTGTATATGCTGTTGTAAATACTCCTGTTGTCTGCTGTTTTCAGACTCAAGTCATGTGATGCCACATTCAGGAGGACATTCAGTGTCTTTTTTTAACATAAGACCATTGCTAGAAGATGCAGCTAGACTACAGAAGTATTAGTTTTTTGTTTTTGAGGATGGAACAATTTCACAGATATAGGGAGGTTAGTCCTATACAATTGATTTATTATGGTTTATAATTTAATGTCAAGACGAAGAAGAAAAAGATGGCTGAACTGTTCAGTGTTAATCCTGTGGAGATGGAGAAGGAGGTTATAAATCTCCAAAATCATGTTCAGCTTAAGTCTCAGTAAAACTCACAACATTTCTGGAGCCTTGTAGACCCAGAAAACTATCATCACCAAGCAGCACTGAACGTGTCTGCATTATTTGGTTCTGTTCTACATTAGGGCTGCAACAAACGACTAATTTGATAATCGATTAATCTATCGATTAATGAAACGATTAATCGATTATTCGGATCGTTAAGGTTTTAACTGTACTACTACTTTTATCGATACTGCTTATCGATCCGGTCCTTTAACGATAGTCTTATCGGTTCTTTTGAAAATAAATAAGGTAAATTAACTAAACAAATTGTGAACAAAATTAACATTGCTTTTTATTTAAATTAAATAAATAATATTTCACATCAAAAGAAACAACAGTGTTTTAACAAATCATATTAAATAATCTGATGACAGAATTGTAAACAGAATAGCTGAAACTTTAACAAACTAAATAACTCAGTTACCTCTAATCATTAACCCATGTTTGAATCATTGAGTTAACTCTGTGTGTTGCTGCTAGCATACATAACACCTGACGTGGAAACGTTACTCGTGGATGGGGCTACAGAGCTACTAGGAAGACAGTCGAACCCGGTGCATTCCTCCGTCTGGATGTGGTGCACTTTTGCTAAATGTTTAGACAAAATGCTCGTGTTACCGCCCTTAGATACTAAACTCTTATTGCACTTTTGGTAACGAGCATTGTCCACATCGAGACGGGTAAAGTTTAACCACACCTTGGAGCGTGTTCTCTCCGCCATCTCCTCCGTGTGTGTATTTGTTGCATGCATGTAGCAGCTGCGTGTGTGTAAACTGCCCCGCCCCCTCGCACACAGACGGGGGAGAGAGAGAGATCTCTCGTCTGGATTGGAAAGATCGAAAATACATCATAGACGCATTTTGTAGTCTTATTGCATATTAAAAACGGAGTTGGCGACACTAAGACTGCGATATAATGTTTATGTAGCAATAATACATATGACATATATGTTTTAAATGTCTCCTGTACCGATAAAAAGACCGATAACGTTGGAGCTGAACTGCCTGTGAAACACACGTGATGACGTCACCAACGAATCGACGACTGAATTAGTTGGCAACTAATTTGGTCATCGATTTTAATCGATTAAGTCGATTAGTTGTTGCACCCCTATTCTACATACCTTTGTGAAGCAGTTTTTTCTGACATGAATGAAATCTAAATACAGAACAAGACTGACTGATGAACATTTAAATGACTCTATTAGAGTGAACCTAAGTGGATCCAGCAGACCCCTCTATGGTGGACTCCATGCAGTGCCAGTCATCTCACTAACTGTAAAAAAGAGTGAATGCACTTATTTTACACATGTGCCATGAGATGCTTCTAAGGTGGTGATTAAGGTGATGTACTTCCTATGTGGGCCATAATAATATGTGAGAAATTGTCGTTTTCTTGGACCTTGATGTGAACTTAAGATTTGTGATAAGCTTTAGGTATTGCAATTTCACACGTGTACAAAAGTAGCTTAATTCAACAGATAAGTGCTATGTGAATAAATGTAAGCGATGCGATGCAAGTAGCTCTTGGTCACTTTCATTTTTTCAAAGTAGCTCTCAGATGGAGAAAGGTTGGAGACCCCTGATCTAGATGAATGCGACGAAGCAATTCATATGCCGTTTTATTGTTTTTAACGTTGAAATGGCAAGTGCAACAGGTGAAGATGATGTTGTTGTGGAATTGTTGTGAGTACCCTTTTCAAGACGACAATTCAGTGAAAAGACGGACATTATAATGGCAGGGGGGGGCACAGCGGCGGCGGGGGGTGTGTGTGTGTCTACAGAAGGTCCAGTTGTGATAGACACGGTTCGCCACTGGTTACTACATTATTCAGAAGTTTACAGTAACTTTGGATAATAACACGAGAACGGAGCCTCTCTTTTCCTCTCTCCCTCTCCTGACAGCCCGTCTGTATCAGATCATGCAGCTGAGCTCAGCAGCTCGCTGATCCAGTGAATGAGTGACCCGACACGACAGTAAATAATAAACATATTTATGACTAGTTTAGCTAGTTCCAGGGGTAGATAAGATTGGTAAATGTGATAGGTCTAACTTTTAACAATTTTAAATATTTCTAGTCACTCGAGGGATTTCCGCCGCAGGTTTATATTTGCGTAACATTTGCGCGACTTGTCCACATGCAACTGTCACAGGGGTTGTGCTGCAGAGACATGGCTGAGTCATTAATAACAGCTATAACTTTCGAGGGGTGGAGGTATGCCCATTATTTTAAATGTGTAAGAAGAAAGGACAGGAATGTGACGGTAAGGTGCAAACTGTGTCCAGGACAGAACCTCGTCAAGCACCTACAAAGTCAACATGCTAACACGAAGCTAGTAGCTAAAGACCCCCGAACCCAGAGTGATGATGTTGAGTGTGTGCCGACTCCGAACAAGCAGCAAAAACTAGAATTTTCACCGGTATTAACTTGTGTTATGTCTTCCTTATTGCAATAGTAATTGTTGTTATTTACACAGTTACATGTGCACATGTAGGCCTAAGTTTTAAGTTTTGGCTATAGGCTGTTGCTGAGTAACGCAAAAGTAATGTAAAGAGTAATGTAGCGAGTTACTTTATGTAGAGAGTAATGAAGTAAAGTAATATATTACTTTTTTTTAAAGTAATGAGTAATATGTAATATATTACTTTTTTTGAGTAAAGACCCCATCACTGCCGGGGATACATATTTATGTATGAAAGTCATAAAAATGTGCATTTTGCATGATAGGTCCCCTTTTAAGTAATTTTTGTAAAAAACGAATTGGTTAATTGTCTTTATGTTTTTGTGAAGAAAGAAGCACGCGTGTCCATGTCCGCTCACCTGTAGACGAACACGTACTGCTCCTGGTACGAGGAGGACCTGCCCAGCCGCTCGCTGGCCACAGAGGCATACTCATGGTCAGGGTCGTACCTGGACATAAGAAACACTGTTGGTGCTGCTGTTTGTCATTCTCTCATTCACAGCACAGCATTGTGTGACTGCAGGTGTGTGTGAAAGAGAGAGATCATCACCTGTTGAGGCGGTCGAGCAGCTGTGGTACCGCTTTGCCTTTCGTGTCTCTCACTTCCTGCAGCAAACACACGTCACAGCGGGTGATGATCTGCAACACAGCACAGCAATGAAAGAGGTGATTAGCTTTGTAACACACTGAAGTGAATTTCATTGCATTTTGTTTATTAAAACCATAGCTATGTATAGAATAACTACCATGGCCTGTGAATACCATGGTAGTTATTATAACACCTGGATTAAGAGAGCTGTACAACTTTTTATTTCAGTTCAGGCCTAATGAAGAATATATTTTTCACTGTTGTCCACATTCATAAAGCCTGCATAGAACAACACCATGATAGTGCATGGTGCAAAGTATCTATGTGCGCTTAGAGTAGTCCTCTGTACAGAGAACTGTAGTTCCCCCACTGCAGACGCACATTAATAACATCTGCTGGCTCATCATAAACCATAGACTGTATATAGTCATAAACGTTGGATAGTGTAAGTGCAGTCAGATTTTCTTGAAGCCCGGTCGTCTTCTCCTAAGTCCTTTTGAATTCTCCTATTCACTTATCTTAACCCTGTGACGTTTCACACAGAAGTCAAGCAACAGTGGTTAGGGAAAGACGATAGGATAATTCGACCGCACCCTTGGGATAGGAATTTAGAATTGGAACTTGAATTTTGAATATGAATTTAGAATTGCAAAATTTAAAAAAATTGAACCTGGACTTGGAATGTGGAAATAGAAATGTAACCTGGAATTAGAATATTGAATAAATCACTTGTACCTTTTGATATCTGTATTGAGAAAAAAATGTTCTCAGTTTACCTATATTTATTTAGTTTATAGACTATACCAAATAAGTTTTGCTGCATATTACAGTTCAAACACCCACGATATACTTTATAATGAATTTGAAATGTAAAATAATAAGAAGTCTGCATATCCCAGACTTGCACTGTAATAAGGAAGCTCTGGTTCATTTGAATTGTTTTGTCTCAATAGTAATGTAATGTCACTAAAAATGGACCTCAGCTGGAATCAGTGCTTACTGATCAAGAGAAGGTGGTTAAAACGTCAGGCACGTTATCTCAAAAGGCAAATTCAAGTTAAAGACATCAGAGTATTTCTCACCCTGGCCAGAGTATTCACAACATTGCTCTTCTTGACCTTGGACTCCCCAAAGTGATGGAGGTTAAAGGCACAGATTTTAAAACTTGAAGCCCCCTGAACACCACACACACCCAGGAGGAAGGAGAGGAGGAGGAGGGAGGAGGACTTCATGGCACAGAGCTGCAAGAAGAGAAACATGTGTGGAGAAAATCAAGTTGATTAAACATAGTTTGTGTACACAGTAAGTACAGAATACACTGTGGATGCAGCTACTCCGCAATATGGACTCACTCTCAACCTTCAAATCCTGCCTGAAAACCCACCTTTTTAAACTGGCGTATTCAATATCATAATTCCTCTAAACTGATTGTTTTTTTAAGTCTTTATTTTTTTAAGTCTCAAATTACTGTTTGATCTTCTATGTTGCTTGTTTTTTATTATGCTCTGTAAGGTGTCCTTGAGAGCTTTGAAAGGCGCCCATAAATAAAATGCATTACTATTATTATTACTATACAAACAGTACACTGATTTATAAAAATGGGGCGAAGCCTGCGAACTAGTTCAGGCAACGAAAGTATTTTTTAATGAAAATCTAGAATGTGGGAAGAGGCGGGCGGCGCCCCTAGCGCCCCTATTGGCCGGCCGCCACTGTCTGCAACTGCAACTGTGGCGCGCTTACAGTAATTGCGCCGCATAAGCGCATAAAGGTGCGCCGCATTTGCGCTTCGGATGAGGCTCCCTCCGCAGGAGATGAGGCACCACAAGATGAGGCACCATCCGCAAGATGAGGCACCCTCCGCGAGGTGAGGCCCCCTCCACGAAGTGAGGCCCCCTCCGCGAGGTGAGGCCCCACACAGTCTGCAAGATCTGCATGTAGGGAGGGGCCGGCCTGCTCAACAGGCATAGCCAGCACCAATCCTCCCATCACCGGCAGCCTGCCTCATTCACAGCCCCCAGCCATTCACCGCGGCACACTCGACACGCCTCTCGGACAAATCTGCGTTCCGAAACGGAGCTCGAAATCAGGAAGTGGAAAGTATTCAACTCTTCACGGACGCAGCTCCCTCCATAGGTTTCGGCGGCTACTATGCAGGGGATGGTTCTCTTCCGCCTGGTCCCCAGAGTTCATAGCTCTCAATTCACAGGCGCTCTCTCCTTCATCTACGCTTCACAAACTGTACCCAATCATAGCTTCCATTCTTTGGGGGCACGGATGGACTAGGAAAGCCATACTCATCTACACCGATAACAGCGCAGTCGTAGAGATCCTTAACAAAGGCTGATCTCGCTCCCTAGCCATCATGCAGTTCTTGCGCAGACTCACTTTAATCTCAGCTCATCACCAGTTCATCCTCAGAGCAGCACACATTCCAGGTCATTAGAATAGCATCGCTGATTCCTTGTCTCGTTTCCAATTTCAGAAATTCAGAAACTTGGCCCCAGAGTTGGATCTCCATCCCATACCAGCCCCTCCGGTTTCAGTAACAACATTCAATTAAGTCCACAACTGGAACTGCTCTCTCACGCTTCACGGGATGGTCTACCTTACCCTGGAATGCATGTTTCTGCTAGCATTCTCTGGCTTCCTGCGATGCTCCGAATTGCACCTACTTCATCTGCTTACAATCCTCATCATCACCCCAGCCTATCTAACATATCCCTCCACACAAACGACTCTCTCATATTCACACTCTGAAGGAGTAAAACAGATCAGCTGGGAATTTCTTCCCCATCTACATCTTCCGCCTCAACTCCTATCTCGGCACATACGAGCCGCTAACAAAATTCCTCAGCGCTAGGTACGCTGCCCACGCCTCAACATCCACTCTCTCATCTAAACATTTTTAGAACATCCTGCGTATTTTGGGGACATTCTCAGAACATTATTCGAGCCATTTCTTCCGCATCGGCGCAGCATCCACAACGGCTAGACCGGGCATCTCTGATTAAACCATCCAGGTCCTCAGCCGCTGGTTATCCCAAGCTTACCACGCTTACATCCGCAACAATCTAAACATCTCAGACATGCACACGCTCAACTCAGCTCAATTTAATCTGACTCTTTTTGGGGGCCCGAGCAGATCATGCCGGAGACGGAACCCCCACTCTGAGTCTCCCTCTGCACGGACCACAGCACATCTCATCAACCCCTCCATGTCAATTAATTGTTACTTCTTGCAATAAACCGACAAACATCACACTGTTGTGGCGTGGTCCCTGCTAGTGAACTGGGCATTAAATCCTTGCATGCTACATTTATAGTTCCTTCTCCCACTCAACTTCCCTGTGCTCAAGAACTGCTCGGCAGGAACTTTCCACGTATACAAATCTCAGCCCCAGCCTAGAAATCAAATACTGCAAATCACCGACCAAAGAGAAACATTTTTCCAACAGGATTTAAGCCTTCTATATGCAATCATTTCTGAAATGTTTGTTCCTATCCTAATTGTAAATGTGTGTAGTTTCTGCAGAGACTGCCAACCATGCTCGGTGGGCCCCGGGGGGCGTGATCTGTCAGCTCCTCACGATTCTTCTGTCAAGAGTATTATTGCTTTATTCCTAAAGTGCAGGTGATTAAGTCAGCAGGGGTCGGTGCATGGCTGGGGAAAGCAGACATCATAGATGCCACTCCACCCCACACATGGCATATATTTAGTGTTACATGGCGTTTTAAAGTTTGGTGCTCAGTTAAATTTACATTTGGTTGCCGTATTAGCCCTTGTATCTTTGACACCTTGTCAGAAGCAGTATGCTGGATTCTCTACAACACCTGCACGGCCTTTGTTGTCATCTTTCAATGATTTTCTAGTAGTTGACTTTCCCTCCCAATTAAAACCTTTTAACCTTCCAGACATAATGCTGCACTGCCGATTCATAGCTGTGTAAGCACCAACTCCAACATCATTAGGATTCACAGATAGCTTATAACTCTCCTATACCTGACACACACACATTCAGATACAGATATATACACACTCACACACAGAAAGATACGCGAGTGAGAGATACAAGAGATAGTTTTTTTTATTACACACACAGTCACTAAAGCCCTTCTTATCCCAGCAGAAACTGAAAACATAGACCTGCAGGTCAAAGGTCAGCAGACGCTTCGGATGTTACTCTGCTCACTTTAGGATATTCAGGGTCAGGGGTTAAACACACGTGATATCCTGGAAAATATGAGGAAATTCAAATTGGGAAGGACTTATTAAACAACATTAAACGTCACCATTACACGTAAAACACATCCTATCCTTTTTCACAGCCGATCACAAACAGAGAAGCCGATCTAAATTATTTTAGTGTTCTCTCTGTTTCTGTCTTCCTCCAAAAGCACTCAAACACACACACATATTAGCACACAGAAAAGGCCTCTCAGGTTTCTGTCACATTCCCCAGTAAGATTTTGACCCATGATTCACACTTTTTGAAGGATAATGGTTAGTCAAATTACAACAACAGCGACTCACCAGCTTGTAACTTCTGGACTTGCTCCTCTCTAGTGAAACCTGAAGCTGGTCCGCTGAAACTGTTTCCTGTGGGAGGGACTTGTCGTTTCACAACAAGTCTAACTGCAGGCTGCAGTACATGGTATGCTGGCAACAGAGTTTCTTCTGTTAATGAGTCAAAAGTGTTCACCTTCAAGGCTGGATTCACTTTGTGACATTCATATGAAGATGATTCAGCTATGAGGGAGATGAAATGTGATTATTGAGAGAATCAGGAGTGTATGACAGCTATGTGGTGTATGTAAAAGGGATTTTACAGTTTCTAACCATTAAGTTTCACTTCCATGTGAAAACTAATAATGTTTCCTATTTCTTTTTTCAAGAAAACTTTTATCACATTTTTGATGGTTAAAAGTGAAGGAAATGAGACATTAATTAATAACTTGGGTGGAGAAGGATTTCCGTAGAGCGCTTCACTCCACCTTCTGTTCAGTTTTGAAAAATGGGCGTGAAGGAAAAGCCTGGAGGAAAAACAGGGTGAGCCACTCTCTCTAAATATATCCTCTTACTAATGTACTTCCTTTTATTACAAGCAGAACTGAAATTACCAAATGGCTGGAGAGTATAGAGCATGTCTAAGCTGGTGTAACAGCTGTGCTAAAATAATGACATACATTAGTATCACATATTATAATAAAGATATTAACATTAAGAATGGGTTTAAGAGGTTTATTGCATTAAGTATATCAAACTGTGAAACAGTTTTATCTTTTAATTATACAATGACACCTTGACTTTGCACACATTCATATAAAAATATAATAATGACCAAAAGAAGTAGAAGTAGTTACATAATATGTTTTATTCCACCAAAAAAGTAAATGGTCATGTTTAATATGGTTAGTGGACCAAATATTGAGAAGTATTTATTATTTATTTTATTAGGTGATTAGGCTAATAATAAATGACATAAGCGACCATTTACCTGTATTTGTAGCATATGATTGGCAATGAAAGTAAAAGAAGGAAGAGACTCGCAGTAGATATGTCAGGGTAAGGACTGCTGAAGCAAAAGACAAGTTTAGGAGTGACCTCTTAAAGGAAGAGTGGAGAGGGGTTTATGTAGAAGATGTAAATGCTGCATATGAGTCCTTCCTAAAAATCTACATATCACTGTATGATAAACGTTGTCCCACTGTACTCTGTAAATATAAAGTACTTATTATAAAAAGCCTTGGATAACAAAGGGCTTACAAAATGCTTGCAAGAAGAAAAATACACTTTATAAAGACTTCATAAAATGTAGGACAAAGGCAGTTGAAAAGCAATACAAGGCATATAAAAATAAGTTTGACAGTTATAATGAGACAAGCAAAAAGAGAATATTATAATAATATGTTAAAAGAATCAAAGGCACATGGAAAATCTTAAATGATGGAAATATTGGAAATAAATCTGTATCACTGGCCTGCCCAGTCACTTCATTAATGGCAAAAGTAAGGTTGTAAAAAACATGAATGAAGTGGTACATGAATTTAACTCTTTTTTTGTAAATGTCGGACCTAATCTTGCAAAGACTGTTTCAAAACAAAACGATGGGCAAAAAGAGGGTGGCGGAATTGGGGGAAGTAAAGTGTTGCAGTCAATGTTTCTGGGAGAGATAAACCAAATTGAAATTAGATCCATTGTAGATAAATGCAAAAATAAGACTTTGACTGATAGTGATGGGATCGACATAACTATTGAAATGACTGATTGTATAAATTAAACCGCTAAGCTACATCTTTAATATTTCACTTCAGACAGGTATTTTTCCAGATAGCATGAAAATAGTGTCCTAGCTTTCACAATTTTCCAAGGTTCTTGAAAAATGGTTTGTCCAAAAATGTGATAATTTAATTGAAAAAAATGTTGTTGAGTGAGAGTCAGTATGGATTTAGGAAAAATCGATCAACAGCTTTAGCTTTAATGAAAATAACAGAAGAAATTACAACAGCTATAGAAAGAAAGAAATACACAATAGGTGTATTTATTGACTTAAAAAAGGCATTTGACACCATAGACCATTACCTATTAATTTCAAAATGATATACATATGGTGTGAGAGGAGTAGTTCTAGATTGGTTAAAAAGTTATTTAGATAACAGACAACAATATGTACAATTTGCTGGTAGTACATCGGAGTGTATGAACCATAGGTATGAACATAGAATGTGGTGTCCCACAGGGCTCGGTTTTAGGGCCTAAACTTTTCATTTTGTACATCAATGACATGTGAAACGTCAACATTATTGCAATTTGTGTTGTTTGCAGACGACACACATTCTTTTTGTTCAGGAGACGATTTAAACATTTTATCAAAGTGTATTGGACATGAAATGGTTAAACTTAAAAGATGGTTTGATAAGTTTATGGTTTTTGCTAATAGAAAAAAGGATGAAAACATTTCACTGTCTATTGATGGAGTTCTTATTGAAAGGGTTTCTGAATTTTGATTTTTGAGTGTGGCATTGGATGATAACCTGACATGGAAATCACAAATAGCACATGTTAAAACGAAAGTGTCTAGGAATATTTATGTTCTGAACAAGGCAAAGTATTTGCTAGATTACAAGGCATTGAGAATGTTATACTGTTCACTCATTTTGCCATTTTGTATTTACTGTATAGAAGTGTGGGGAACACGTATGAGCAACATAAAGCCATTGTCAATATTACAGAAAATGGCAGTAAGAATAATTCATAAAGCTGATTCAAGAGAACACACCAACAGACTGTTTTTTAAGTCAGGACTCTTGAAACTCAAAGACATAGCTGAGTTACAGACATTATCAGTATGCACAGGGCAACAAGCAGAGTATTACCAGAACATTTACAACAGTTGTTTGTTTTTGGATCAGACAAGGAAGACCACAGAAGGACATTTCATTTTAAGCATCCTTGTGCAAGGACTACTCTAAAGCAAATGTGTATTTCGGTGGTTGGTGTAAAATTGTGGCATTCTCAACAGAAGGATCTAAAGAATTGTATATGTATTTTTCAGTTAAAGAAGTTGCATAAATTAAGAAAAATGGGAATATGAAGCGGAATGTGAATACGTTTATCTACCCTGGGCCTCCATTGGTAAATAATGTTGATGTCTTTGATGTGATGTCTGTTCTTTATTTGCAGGTCCCATTGTTATTGTTATTATTATTAATATTATTATGCGCCGCTTTCCACCTTCTACTCCAGTAGGACTCAGATGAGGGTGTTGCACTTTTCCTTGTACATGTGATGTTTTGGTGTTGTTTTTTTGTTGTTTCTTTTCGTTAACTGTCAAGTGGGAAATAATGATTTTTTGTGTTTCTCTTATTATCCTAAGATACTGTTATGTTTGGCTGTGAATACGTTGGGCTGTGAAAAAGAAATATGAAGGGCATACCATCTATTTCTATTGTTTTTTTTTAGAAAGGGGCAGGTAATATAAGATTATTTTCTTCTCCCTGAGGCCTGAGGCCTGAGGCCTGTACTACGAAGCCGATTCAACCTAACCTGGATATGTTTGAGTTACCCGGTTTACCTAATCCAAAACAAACGCGCTCTCGCTAAACTGTCCTACGACGCTGGTTATCAACTCATTAACTCAAGCCAGCTTTGCCCTATCTAGTTAGGTGCGCGTTCACATGAAAGGGGTGGTGTAGTGGCAATTTTAACTGTTCCAATGTCCTATATCCTTTGCCATTACTTCACAGGAGGGTTTAGAGTGATCCTGACGCAAACACAAACAGGGATTTCCGGTCTTTTGCTGCAGTTTAGAATGGTGTTTTATTGCTTTACATACCAAGGTTTAAGTACACTGTGTCAATAGTTGTGGTGAGCATCTGCCGGGGCTGGCCGTCTGTAGTGATGGCAGTTTGACATCGCTATCGCGTGAAGGGTCTGCTTTATGCGCTCCGCACAGTAACCCTGCTGCGAGGCATACAGTGAACAGTTCATGAGCGTGCTCACTAGCGCTAGTGATGGCAGTTTGACACTGAAGCTTCGAACGGAGCTTCAACCCTGGACTTCCTATTCCATAGAAGCAGTGATTCGAAGCTTGCTTCAAATCACGTGACATATGACGTCAGAAGCAGCAACTGCTTCAAATCACGTGACATGTGACGTCCAAACCAGCAACTGCTTCATTTCCTGAATGAGTCAACTCACTGGTTCGCGGTCCAATCACGCGATTCAATGCACTGCCTCGTCTCTATTCTGACAGGTGACAGGTTGAAACAGTTCAGACTTTGAGCGCTTCAACACTTTATAACCGCTCTAAACAATGCGCAATGTGTGGGTTGTTGTCGTAGTTTGCGTTGTGCTGTTGAGTTGTTGTTGGTATTGCATTTGAATTGGATCATTATAGAGCAAGCCAGGAGAAAGATAGGTCGTTCTGGCTCGGGAAACACTTCGAAATGTGGAGAAGTTGTGAACAAAAAGACAAAGAGTGATATAAAAACAGTTCATTTGCTTAAGGAATAGATAGCGCAGTGGATAGAGCCGGCGGCCTGAATGCTGCGATGTCCTCCGCGCAGCTGGTTCAAAGCTCGGAACGGATTAAATTGTAGTCATTGCTTTTCAACTTTAATACTTTAATAACTGATAAAAGGCCCTCTCCGCCCAAAAAAATGTCCAGCACTCTCTAGTCTCTTCTCAATAACCCAATACACACAATATCAATCTTTAATTGCAAATAGAACATATTCAGTCTTAGTGTGTGTGTGCATCGAATATTTTTCAAGGCAAAGATACGTTAAACCCACTGCAGCCTTGCACTTCGCCAGGAGAGGTCGCTGTAACTGAAGCTTCGAGAAATGAACCTATTTCCGACACAATTGTCCAAGTGGTTCGATGCTTCATTCAAAGCTTCATTTTGCCATCACTAACTAGCGCACCCCCCCGTTCATAAAGTCAAGTACTCAAAAGGTCCGGTTTATTTCATTTTAAGGATGCGCACCAAGCAACATCTCCAGGTGCTCCTTTGAGAACCAGGGCAAAAAAGTTGTGCACCCCTGCTTATAAAGCATTTTCCATCTCGTGCCATAACTTGCTTAAGTGCTTTTTTAACTTTCAAAAACGTTAGAGCGATTAGGCTAACTAGAAACATGTCTCCACTGTAAAATGGTGATGTCAACATCTGTGTTAACTGATTTGGGTTGTTTGTAAAGCTTTATTTTATGTATTCAAAATGTTTAAATCATAATGTGCACAGTAAATGTGGGCCTTAGGATATATATTGCAATATGTTTTATTCATTCAAATATTGTATTCAATCATACTTCGCCCACTGTATGATGCAGACGTATTCTCTTAGCACCGTGGTAGTCTTCTTTTAAAAACTGATCAATTATCCTTCACTACTTTCCTTTACCCGGCCATGTTTTTTTTTTCTCCAGGCATTTTTAGGGTTAGAAATGATATTATCCAGTAGTGATCACTTGAGAAACGAATAAACCACCGATAACAAGTATGTTAAAAACGTAATATCAATTATTTTAATCTTTAAGAGACTTGGCATTTGTTGATTTTTTTTATATAGTTCTTTGTAAATATATAACAGGGTATGGATTTTGTCCTGAATGATTTCTATGAAGGGTTTGTTCTTTACATTTTTCATTAGACTCCTCAGACCTTTGAGATAAATACATTCAGTTCAAAATCTGACCCCTAACAAAATGCTCACATTTCAGTATTACTTATGCAATGCTAGACTTCAATTCATCAGATCTTCATGTTCAGTGTTTTGCTTTAGTATGACCACTGAACGGTGCTCTAACACCATGAAGAAAATAAAAATAAGATGTGCAGATGGTAAATCCCTTTGAGGCAAAGTCATATTACTATATAAATTGTAAACATTACCTTCCCCATAAAAACAATATGTAATGTAGGATTCCTGAGAAATAAATCAGAGCCATGGCCAAGATATCTTTTTTTAATCAAACCCAGTTTTATTGGTAGTCTGGTGATGCTTTAGATGGCGTGCAGTTTCTTCCAGCGGGTCAGGGGGCCGTTGTTGGGAATGTACTTCACCCCACAGCCGTCTGAAATCACACGCTTCTCGGCCATCATCTGATCGAAGTCACAGGCGTTGAACTTGGTGAAGCCGTACTTCTTGGACATATGGATCTGAAGGAAAGGGCAACAACACCGTCAATTCAGACTTACAATGGTTAACCACATGAAAATGAGTACGGCCTTTAAGAAACATTATGTTTTGTCTCAGTGGTCCCTTAAAGCACTCAGCACCTCCCAGCTGAGTTCATACACAAACCAAAGAGTCACTGTCTGCAGCCTTTGCACACCGGAAACGCACTGACAGCACAACTGGTCGGCTTAATAAGCTGCAGAGCTGAGTCATGACACCGTTAGGGATGCATGTTGACTCAGCTGATATTTTATCCATGATACAGATATTTCAATTGGTCCACATAATTGACCCTTGTAAAAAAAAATAGAACCCTGAGGTTTCACTGTTGACATGTTGCTCACCTTCTGGCGACCGGGGAACTTGAACTTGGCTCTGCGCAGAGCCTCTACAATGTGCTCCTTGTTTGCAGCCTTGGTACGCACAGACATGATCACCTGACCAATGCGCACACGGGCCACGGTGCCCAGGGGTTTACCGAAAGCACCGCGCATTCCAGTCTGGAGCCTGACAATGAGAAGTAGACCAAAGCAAAGGGAGTTAATAATACTCATATCTCCTAACAAATTAGTACACCATTTTAACAGGCACAGCCAATCTAAATTCCAATTGATCACATCCTTTATTTTGAAGGCTCACTATCCTAGTTAATTCAGTTACAGGTCATTTTAGCTAAAGCTTTCCTCCAATGTGAGTTACATACACTTTAATACTGTAGAAATTCCTCCAGGGGCAAATTAGGGTTCAGCATCTTGCCCAAGGACACTACAACATGTTGACTAGGGTGGTGATTGAACCACCAACTGATTGGTAGATGCCAATTATCCCATAGCCACAGATCATTGATATGATTGTGTTCCATTCACAGACAGACTCACCTATCAGCTCCAGCACAGGACAACATTTTGTTGATGCGGATGACGTGGAAGGGATGCAGGCGCATACGGATATGGAAACCATCCTTACCGCAGGTCTTCACCATGTACTTGTTGGCACAGATACGGGCAGCCTCCAGAGCTGCACAGGGGTGAGAGGGGAGGGGTGAATCAGACAGACGATTTATGCAATCAAAACTTGTGAGTAAATCAGATGTATTTTGTCTCAGTGGTCCCTTAAAGCACTCAGCACCTCCCAGCTGAGTTCATACACAAACCAAAGAGTCACTGTGTGCAGCCTTTGCACACCAGAAACGCACTGTCAGCACAACTGGTGCTTAATAAGCTGCAGGGATTTCTAAAGCAGAATTTTGGCTGGACATCTGTGGAAGACTGTTTTTTCTATTTGTACTCCTTTGAATCTGATATTTAGCTTTCCTTTCTTGTGAGGAGCATTTAAAAATGTTAACAAAAGTATACAGGGTGGATTTTAACTCCTGACTTGAATAAGGCATGTTAAAGGACTGCATTACATAAACATTGACCCACTCTCCAGTCCAATATATAACTTTACTGCCAAAATTAAAATTGTTTTAACATGAACATCTAGATAATAATGTATGCAATGTTAACTTGTGTGCAACTGAAGACCTTGGAAGAAGGTTAAAGTCAATCTGTTTTTCTCCAAACACTTTAACTCCAATGACTTTATTAAATGCTGGAGTACAGCAGTGGAAGGAGTTTTTGGTTAAGGACTAATTTAGAGTTCACCATTTTAGAACCTCAGACACAAGGTTTTATGTCCCATTTACATCTTTGTGTGTGGTTTGCTCCTCACCTTCAGAAGACAGCTGCTCGTACTCATCTGACACCATGTGACCACACAGGGGGAACTCATCAACCTTAGCCTTTTTCCTACCCAAGTCGAAGATCCTGATCTTGGGATCTACAAACAGAAAATAACCATTAGTAAAAAGGTTTGAAATGATCCAATCAGACTTTTGACCGTAGATCAGATTGATTCTTTTGTCTCAGTGGTCCCTTAAAGCACTCAGCACCTCCCAGCTGAGTTCATACACAAACCAAAGATTCACTGTCTGCAGCCTTTGCACACCAGAAACGCACTGACAGCACAACTGGTCGGCTTAATAAGCTGCAGGGATTTCAAAAACAGAATTTTGGCAACAAGCAGTCACTTTAAACTCTGAAAGAATTAAACAGCTTACCAGGCACACCCCTGCAGAAGCGGGACTTGGGGTAAGGCTTGTTCTTGCAGTAGCGATAGCTGTGGAGACAGAGTTCATTTTAGCCATTTACCTACAAAAGTCTGTGTTTGTTTTTGCAATACTAATTCATGGTTAAGGTTATTACATAATGTGTCCTTTGGCAGATACAACAAAAGCAACTTCCATAAATTTAGACATGCCCACAGGAGCCAATTGGGGTTATTTATCAACATTTTGACTTCAGGGCCTGAAACACTGACTAAAATGATTGGCAGATGCCCATTTACCCCATACACATTTCTAATAAATGTGTTTAAGCCTACGTTGTCGCAAACACCATAGATGCCTGATACAGCTTTAAAGAACTAATTGCATTTTGAGTCACTCCCAAACAGCAAGGCCATCATTTTTTACTTTTTATTTATAAGGATTGTATTATAGGTTTTTATAATTTGTTGGGTACTACTTTCAGCGATTGAATATACAATGTGTCCTACTAAGTATTTGTTGCTGGTCTATTCCTATTAAGGAGTATAATGTCACCCAAGCAAACAGTGGTTCCTTAATTTAAAAAAAGGTAGTTTCGGCCACAATGGAGTCCTATGAAACAGGAATAAATATAAGGTTTGTATTGGCTGTTATCATTATAAGGACAATTACTGACAATAGAACAACGACAGCCGTATGCTTGAATAACACAGCATAGTCGTTGTTGACAAGATGCTAAGGGGCCATCAGGTCAACATTATTAGTCCAGTTTTCGCATGGAACAGCACCAAATGTCACAACCTTTCTGATGTTAAGATAAGTAGTCACAGGCTTATAACTCTGATACACTTGACACTGATATATTGCTATAATTACTTCATTGAAACTTAAACCGGTAATGTTACAGTGGTGTGCTTAAGATCAAACTGACGTGCATTAATAAAACGTTACAATTCGGCTATATTTGGTATGTGCTCGCGCTAGCTTCATGCTAATTGACGTTAGCTCACGTAGCCCTCAACAAGTTAGCTTTAGAGCATTGTAATAGGTGCATTTAACACGGTGGGTTAAGACAGGAATTGAATGTCTACACATGTCGTGTAGCAGATACATGTTTTCAGATAATATAATAAGAAAAGTGGAGGTGTGTCGACACGGCTAGTCGGTATGCTAGCACAGTGCACATGGTGCTAACGGAGCCGCTGCCATTTTCCTCCGAGTGAGACTAAAGCGGCCCGGCAAAGAAAATATGTAAGACAGGACTTACCAGCGGGCTGGACGGCGGCCCATGGTTGCAATCTATAAATCAACAAATAAGAATTTGTTTTTAGTAAAAACGAGACCAGTATATCTTTAAAATAACTTTAAATCAGTCTATTTGAGGGAGAGCCGGAGAAACCACGCTCCCACCACGTACTCACCTAATGGAGGAAAGGAAGACAAGCCGACTTCCGCTGCGTAATAAGAGCAATGCCTGTGCGGAAATATAATTTATATTCACTTACACATTATTTTTGCTCTAGAATTAAATCACACGGATATAAAAGCACTAATATAATGAATATATTTAAATATAGTGTTGTAAAAATAATTGAACCTTCAGTTATCTAGTTTAAACTGAATGCTGGGAATTGTAGTTTTAAACAACAGGTCCTGGGGAGAAGTCCACCTTACATCCACCAAATCATAAAACTTATACTCCGACTTTCTCTTTACAGTACAAAATATGGACCTACTGTTTGATTCCTTGCAACACAATGATAGAAATAGTGTAAACAGTTTCCCCTTTAATGAAACATAGGCCTATATGCATAGGTGAATAAGGGCCAATATAAAAGCAAATCATGAGATAAACATAAATAAAAATGGCCTTTTAAATAGAAATAACATGCTGCAAATAATGGTGCGAGTGACACATAGTGCAAGTAAAATGCATTACATGTGCTGTAAATTAAGCAAACACTATGACAATATTGCATTATAATAGAAAAAGAAATAGAAAAAAGTATTGCAAAAAAAAACTATTGCCTCCCCATCCAGGGAAGGAGATGTCCTTCATCCACATCCAAATGTTTCAGATCCTGAGACTCCTGATGCACTCCACAAAATGGCCTTCAGGTGTCACTATTGTAGTATATATGCATAAAGTCCCTGCTTCTCTGTGCCCTACTTGCTAATTCTTAAAAAAGGAGCAATGAGCTCATATATGAACTCCTAGCTGATAATGCAGAACAAATGTTGTTCTCTAGCTCTGGAATTTGAGGAATCCTAACCCTGTTCAGACGTCTGCTCTAACGTCACTGAACATAACACGGTTTATTAAACATCCTGAGGGATTTGTGTTATATATGCCTGATAAGTCCTATTTGAAGCACTCACATCTCTTTGATTTTAGTTTGCTTAAGAAGCTGCTGTTTAAGCTCTAAAAATGTTTTGTGAATTCAAAGTCAGTTATCTGGGAATTGACCTACCCCAATAAACACACATGGAGTCTACAAATGATGAAATAACATCCTTTTGCAAACACAGCCACTTGACCCCTGCTCTGATTAGGAAGTGGCCACTCCTTGGTGTGTCAGTGAGGAAGGCCTTTTAACTCAGACTGGATCCCTGCACAGCCTCATGTGAAGGTCATGTGAAGGTCATCTATCAGCTCGGCAACAACAACCTATCGTCCCGTCCTTCCGTTTCTGAATCTCCTCCAGACTTTGCTGTGTCTGAGCTCAACCTCGCTGAAGGGCAAGATGACAGTGAGACCATGGAAAGGGAGCAAGGACCAAAAATGGTCCTAGAGTGTGTGCCTGTTTCTGGTGACCAATGACACACACACACACACACACACACACACACACACACACACACACACACACACTCACACACACACACACACTTTTTCCAGACAAGAGCTAAGAATAGGGCTCAATCTCCCAACTAAACCCAGGACTGCACTTGTAAAGGAGTCGTTTTTCTTTACTTACAAAGATGAACTGATTAGCTAGTTGATTTGGAAGATTACATTTTTACTTCACATCTGGGAAGTAATTTATCCACTTTCTTGCCTAAAGATAAGTGTAATGATCCATACATTTGTCATGTTTGTAAGCTGAATATGAAGCTAGATTGCAGGAAACTACTATCTTAGTTTAGCATCAAGCAGGGATGTGGACTTGAATCGACTCGAGTCAATGTTTCAATGACTTGCAAATCGACTTGACATACAATAAAAATGATTGGGACTTGGACCTGGAGGTGAAAGACTGACTTGAATTAATTTAAACATGAAGACTAGAATCACTTGTTTAAGTTAACTTTATATATTCAACATTTTCAAATTTTCAATTGACAATTCAAGTTGTTACAGTACACAATATGCAGGCGCACACTGGGAAATTGCATTGTGCTGATTGCATTTATGTCACAAATCAACCCAATCACATCATTAAAACGTTGGCATTGTAAATTACATTGACTATCAAGCTTTAAGTTAAGTTTCAGTGTAGATCACTTTTCAAAACTATTATTAAAATAATGTTCTAGGTTTAGCACAACAAACTTGGTTAGGGTTAGGAAAACTTTCCTTTTGTCTTTAAGGTTAAGGTTAGGGTTTCTCTGCTACGGTGTCTGAGCTGACCTGTGACAGGACTGGGCATTTCTAAGGACTCAACTGGACATGAAGACACCAAAAAACAATAACTTGGCACTTTACTTGAAACTTGGAGCGATTGACTTGAGTCACATGTCTGGCATCAAGACTTGACAGTAATAGCAAGCCTATTTCAGTCTCTGACCAATGTTCATACCAAACCTCTTAGACTTGCTAATTTGTACAACTATTTTTGGTTGCAACTGGGTTATGGGTTGGATTGATACTTGCTAGGCACAATGACTTTTGGAAGTTTCTCAAGGAACTCCAGATCATGTGATGTTAATTAGTAGGTGAGGTGTTTGTAGCCATATTTGATAGCTTTAGGCAGAGCCGTCCAGCGCGCTTATGCTACGCTAACATAACCATCTCATGGATTAGGCTTAAGAATTAGTACAGAAATGTTTTTTTTTAGCAAGAATGCAATTAGACTTTTTTCAATTATGTCCTAAAACCCGGAAGTGAGTTAGCATTTTACCACTTCCTGTTCCCTCGTCTCAGAGTCAATGGTTTTTTTTAACTAGTTTTTGGGAAAATAGCTGGAAATAAGGTCTGTGGTTGACACAAATTTAAGAGACGGATCACGTTTTGTTCTACGACATTAAATACATCAGCAGTGACCCCACTGGTGATTTTTGAAGAGTTTACGTGTCTGAAAAACGATGGTTGTTAACAAGTGGCTGAATAGGACTACAGAAATTGCGGAGGACGTTGTACGTCATTACGCCGAACACGTAAACACTCCTATAAGTTTGTTTGCCCTGTTCTGCTTGAAAGCAAGTACCTGCGCTCTTGCAAACTGTTAAAACAAATGTTCAACTTGTACAATTTTGAATCTGTATTTTTTAATATCGACCTCAAGTTGGCGTGACGTTGAAGTCGTGCGACCCTGCTGTCCTCGGCTGTAGTTCGTTTATAGCATAACGTTAGCATTTTGCTTCTGGCGAAAATTATAAAAGTAGGGTAGACACAGGGCCGCCCCTGGCCAACTTGTGGCCCCACGCAAAGTTATGTGACGAGGCCCTCTGTTTTGCGAGTGTCGACAGGGGGGGAGCTAGTGGAGCATGCGCATGAACTCCAAGCACCGGAGCCTCGCAGCGGCGAAACTGTGGGGCGCTTACACTAATTGCGCCGCATAAGCGCATCAGATGAGGCTCCCTCCGCAAAATGAGGCTCCCTCCGCAAAATGAGGCTCCCTCCGCGAGGTGAGGCCCTCTCCACGAGGTGAGGCCCCCTCCGCGAGGTGAGGCCCCCTCCGCGAGGTGAGGCCCCCTCCGCGAGGTGAGGCCCCCTCCGCGAGGTGAGGCCCCACGCAGTCTGCGTGATCTGCGTGTAGGGAGGGCCGGCCCTGGGTAGACATGTGGAGATTATCCGGCTGAACAAAACGTGCATTTATCAAACAGGTTCGTTTTCCACAGATCTTATTTTTTACAATATTCCAAAATCCTTGAGCAGCTTACTTCCGGGTCGGCCTACAAAAATACGCCATCACTGCACTCTTCTATTATCCGTCTAGAAATATTTGGAAATCAGAAGAATCCCTGTCAAAAACAACGGTTAGGAAGACACTCATCCTGTGAATAACCCAATTATTCAGTGAAGTCTTTCCCTGTATAAGAGCATGATGACTATAAAGATGAACATATGAGTAACATCAGATGCAGAACATTTACTATGTGGAAGCTTGAAAGCACATTTCAGGATGTCAATGACACTGAAGATTAAGAATATGATTGTTTTATTTTGTGTTATCTGTGTTGCCCTTTTGACAACCTAAATGTAGAATATATTCTTAACACTGAATTGCTCATACTGACAACCACACCCTCACACAAACATACACAAAGCCTGATCGCTGACCAGTGTGTGATGAGGGTGTGGAGGCTAACACCCTGTGTGTTACTCTGAAAACGGAAGTGTGGATCTTGTCTGTGTGAGTGTGTGTGTGTGTGTGTGTGTGTGTGTGTGTGTGTGTGTGTGTGTGTGTGTGTGTGTCTTTGTGCAGTGCGAGTGTAACTACAGTCAGGGCAATTCAAACCTACAGGAGCGGAAGCAGCATTGTGTATTATTTACTAATTTTAAAGAAAGCATAGCAAATGACAAAGAATAAAACAAAAGGATAATGCATTTAGGTGCTGTTGGGGAAATAATTTCCAAGGCCCATAACTTTGACCCAGTTTATCAGTTCATGTGTCCTGACTGAGCACAGGCACCTGTAGCCTTGGCTGCTGTGCTCTCAGTGTTTTGTCTCCCTGTTCCTGCCTGTTGGCGTCAGCTGATAGAGGTGTTATGATTCTATCTTGTTATGCACAATGTTGATTATTCTCTCTGAACTAGCTAAATACATGGGTCTGGGGTAGAGTTCTTCAGAATTGACGTGGCAACTCCTCCGTGAAGTCAGACCTCTGACTTTGGACTTGTTTTGTGAATTCTCCGGCCGAGGCTCCAAATAAACCATCAGTGTTTGACATCAAAGCTCCAGCTCTCCCCATGTCTCCTTTTGAGTCGGTGACTCTTCCTGCATTGCTACACAAAAGTTTCCCCCACAGGTATATATTTATACAGTATATACGTACTGTATATGCGTGTGACCTGCTATCAAAATCAAATACATTGACCCCAAAATTTGTTTCGAGTTGTATACACCACTGGAAAGAGGAGATTTTTGATATCTTAATGATATCTTTATTGTTTTTCTTTCACACAATATTAAGCAAAATATGTCACAGAACATAATGACTGTTACCGAGCCATAATGATGTGAAAAATGCCTTCAAAGTTTGCCATAAACCTTTACAAAATATTAGCCAAAGTTATTTTAAGAAGGGGTTCCAGGCCTTATAATCAATCAAAACCCCAAATTGACCATAACATGTTTTTAATAAATCCATGTTTATCCTGAAATGAGCCGTTGCAACATCCACACATATATGTTTTAAAAAAAATGATATTAATATTTTATTTTAGAAATATCATGGTTATTATCAATATATATCGCCACACTCTTATATCTGTATGTGAACAGTATGTCTCGTCTAAAAAACTAAACTGTGCGTTATGACCGGCCTGTAGGCCACAACAGGAAAAGAGAGAGAGACGTTCGAGGGTTCCAAAAACCACGGCACATTTATTGTGGCAATTCCAAAACAACACCAAGAATATGAGAGGATGGGCGAGGGGAAAGGATCCCGGCGAGAGACTTCCTGCAGCGGGCTTGGAGAGAGTCACGAAGGCCATGTGACTCCGGGCAGCTGGGCTTAAGTAGCACCTCGGCTCCGGCCAGGTGTCCCCAGTCATGCTGATTGGCCTCCTCAGCTCCACCCCCATCACAGGACCTGCAACACACCTGCACACTCACGGGCCCAAGGCTCTGGGGCCGTCACAGCTCCCCCCCATAAAGTCAGGGTCCCCAACGGAACCCTGGCACCTAAATTAATCACTTTACCAAGAACATAGTGCCCACAACAACGAAAAAAACTAAAAATAAGTCAGTTTGTTTTTTTTTTCAACTAAAAGACAAAAAACAGACATTACTCACCGGGGGGACCGAGACAATGCATCCACCACCACATTGTCCCTCCCCTTGATATGGTGAATGTCCAAATTATAGGACTGGAGCATTAGGGCCCATCGCATCAGCTTTTGGTTAGGGCACTGTAGAGAACTGAGAAAGGTTAACCGGTTGTGATCCGTAAAGACCACAACCGGTACAGAGCCAACATACACACTGAAGTGTTGTAAACCAAAGGGCATTACCCAATAAGAGTATAACCCTGTGGGTGTAATGAACGCGGCAATCTCCCGTGCTCTCTCAGACAAAGGAACCTGCCCGTAGCCTTTCAAGAGGTCAAATTTACTGACAAACTTAGCCGATCCAACCTGGTCAATACAATCCTCCATACGGGGAAGTGGGAAAGAGTCTGATTTTGTGACCTTATTGACCTTACGAAAGTCTGAACAAAATCTTGGAGTGTTGTCTGACTTTGGCACCAGCAGGCAGGGTGAGGCCCAGCTAGAACAGGACGGCTCAGCAATCTCATTTGTACCCCACATTAAAACATAGTAAGCATAAAGTCATTAAAAAGTGCTCAAACTTCACATGTGTGCTAACAGTCCAGCCATGAAGACATCTACGGGACAGTTTTGAGATTTCTTTAAATGCCGTTGCCATGGCAACACAATGCTCACCATGAAACACGGTTTTCTCATAACTTCAGTGAAAATGCTCCAAACGGCCCAAAACTTCACAGGTTTGGTAACGATGCAGCCATCAACGCATCTAAACATATTTTGGGATGTCATCAAATGCCGTTGCCATGGCGACAGATCATTCGCCATCAAGTTAGTTCAAAAGTTTGCAGTTCAAATATTCTGCTGCTTTTCCAAGCCTTTTTACTTTCTTTTCTTCTCTCATCACACATTCAAGCCCCCAGTGTTCATGTATCATTTCAATCTAAATTCTTCACTTTCTTCTTACACATTACATTTCAGCATAGCAGTTTAGCGTCAGCTTTTCAGCATAAAGCATTCCCACTAGCAATTTCTTCAGGAATTGCATTCTCTAGTTTAGTGGGAATGCTGTTAACAGCACTATATGTTGTTCCAAATCTTTATTCCGCCCGTTATTTTGTCCGTCTTCTTCTCCCACATTCCACATCGCAGAAACTCCGTTCAAACATCAAAACGTTCAGCTCGGTCGGGAATCGAAGGCTATTACTTTTCTCATTCATAACTTTCATAATTCCAGAGATACATCCCATAATTCATCACATTTTTAACCATTGAAGTCAATGGAGAAAATCTTCAGACTTGAACAATCTTCATGCGACTTCAACTGCTAACTGTTCCTTCATACTTTCACTCAGAAACCTCATTCCAACTTTAAAATGTTACACATCTTTCTGACATTATTCGTGTAACACAACTTTTAAATCTGATTCTTACTTTTAGAGATATTAAACATTGTTCAGACCTTGGTACAGAGGCCTTCTTCAGATTTTAAGATTAACTAGAGTGCGTGATGTCACAGCTAGAGTGTAAGAAATCTTGAAATTTACCTTCATATTTTCTTTTAAACTGCCATAATTCCCAAACCCTACATTCCTGAGACATAATCTTTCATGACAAACATGGAAAACATCTCGTAGCTTGAAAAATGACAAATAATTAAGCAAAAATAATTAAACAAAATGCCTCTTGAGGGCATGAAGTGACAAAAACTTTCAACATGTCTCCATTAAAGCCCATTGTAATTTCAGGCTGATATTTCCTCACAGCAGCAGCTGCACACCTTTAGTTAATCTGCCAAGAAGGCCACATTATTAACCCGAAAGTACACACAAATTACACTTCAGATACTCAACTTCCTTGAGATGCTTCACGCTTTGAAATTTCACAGATATCTGTTACGGTTCTTCAACAAAACGTTCACATGTAAGAGCTTTATCTCTCATTCAGAACAATGGAAACCTTTGATCTCTGGACACCTCGTTAGCTCAAATATAAACACCTGTGTCATGGAACACGATGATGTCATAACTCCAACTGACAGGCTCAGAGCAGCAGACTTCAGATAATGGTTAATGGTCCTGCCCTCAACAGCTCTACGTCAATTATGGGGTGTCATCATATGCCGTTTCCATGGAAACATCAAGAGAAGAGAGAGAGGGCGATAGAAGAGTGAGAGGGCGATCAAGAGAAGAGAGAGAGGGCGATCAAGAGAAGAGAGCAGGCCCGGACTGGCCATCGCGAGGACCGGGAGGTTTCCCGATGGCCTGGCCTGTTAGGTTGCCTGGCCGTTTTTTTGTTATGTATTGTGAACGCAACGCTGCGCAAATGTGGGTCTGCCTCACAGAGGGGGACTGGCTGTCTACATGATGTGGCCTGCCCACATGGCCACTTCCATACCGATCATAAATGAAAGCCTTCGATTGGTTTCTGTTTGTCATTCAAGCTCGGGAGGGTGTGTGTATGTGTGGCGCGAGCGAGAGAGAGAGAGAGAGAGAGAGAGAGAGAGAGAGAGAGAGAGAGAGAGAGAGAGAGAGAGAGAGAGAGAGAGAGAGAGAAGAGAGAGAGAGAGAGGTGAGAGGAGAGAGAGAGAGAGAGAGAGAGAGAGAGAGAGAGAGAGAGAGAGAGAGAGGGCGGGCACCGGTTACTTGTATTTTTGTTGTTAGCATCTGGTTAGCTAGCTGCCCTAACAGATATAAGGAGCTGTTTCAACACCAAGGTGGAGGGAGAGTCCTCTGCTGTCAGACTGAAAGAGATAACTATACAGCTCAGGTGAGGTTACGTGTTTAGACAGTTCTCAGTGGGTCTCAAACGGTTTGGTCACCATTTATGTAAACACATATTTCCATTTGAGGGGGGAGTGATTAGTCAAATATGCATGAATAAAAAAAAGTGAACTAGGTGAAAAAAGGTCAGATACACTTTTAAAACTTGTTGAGAGCTAAAACTAGTCTTTGCTGCTGCCTCAAAGAGGAGAAGGGAGGACAGGAAGGAGCAGGGGGAGGAGGGAGAGGAGGGAGAGGAGCAGGGGGGAGGAGGGAGAGGAGGGAGAGGAGAGAGGGAGAGGAGCAGAGGGGGAGGGGAGGGAGAGGAGGGAGAGGAGCAGGGGGGAGGAGGGAGAGGAGCAGGGGGGAGAGGAAGGAGAGGGGGAGAGGAGCAGGGGGGAGAGGAGGGAGAGGAGCAGGGGGGAGGAGGGAGAGGAGCAGGGGGGAGAGGAAGGAGAGGGGGGAGAGGAGCAGGGGGGAGAGGAAGGAGAGGGGGGAGGAGGGAGAGGAGGGAGACAGGTGAGGCTGATTCAGGAGCCCAGACACACACAACTATAAATGAACCAAAAATAAATAAATAAACAACTTTCCATCTTTTTTTTATATTGGATATGGTATGTTATTGGTTATGGCCATGTTCTTATGATTTTATGATTATTGAAATGTTTACAGTTCTGTTTCATATGGGTGTTCTGTTCCCATAGATCTAGTCTCTTCATTTTCCCCTCAAAGTGCACCAGATTGATGCATTTAACTCCAACATTTAAAAAAATATCTTACCGGGGGGGCAAATGCCCCCGGACCCCACTAGAGGATTTGAGGTCCACCCCCACTTAAAATATGTTCACATGGATAGGTTCCTAAATACATTTGCACATTTTTTTAAATAGTAACCCATGTCCATATGTTTATTATTGGGTAGTAGATTTAAACTATAGGGCTCTCACTATGGGCAGCAACGCTGTAAATATTCACAGATAAATCCAGCAAAATGGCACAAAAAAAACAAAAAACTGGTAGTGGCCTGGCTGGGTGTATAATTCCCGGCCTGACTTATTGTCCCAGTCCGGCCCTGGAAGAGAGAGAGGGTGATAGAAGAGTGAGAGGGTGATCAAGAGAAGAGAGAGAGGGCGATCAAGAGAAGAGAGAGAGGGTGATCAAGAGAAGAGAGAGAGGGCAATCAAGAGAAGAGAGAGAGGGCGATCAAGAGAAGAGAGAGGGCGATCAAGAGAAGAGAGAGGGCGAGCAAGAGAAGAGAGAGAGCATAAAGCATTCCCACTAGCAATTTCTTTGTTAGTTCCAGGTTTAATATGTACAATAAGTTCATTTCAATACGTTTTGCAATAAACATTGAACCAGTCCGGCCCTCGAATAGTACCGATTTTTTTTTTGGCCCAATGTGTATTTGAGTTTGACACCCCTGCTTTAAAGGTCTCTACACACCAACCTGAGACCAAAGAACGCGTACCGAAGGCGTCCCGACTTTTACGTCAGCTACGTCAGGCTTCGTTGGCTTCGTCGGATAAAGCCGCCCGCCTACGAACACACCGCAAATACTTCAGCCGACGAGTGGCAATAACTCTCCTTACCAGCAGGCGGCGGTAGTGTGTCTTCGTCATTCAAAAGAGGCAACAACCGGAAGACAGACTGCGTTTTATACACCGAGAGAAGAAGAACAGACTTAGTAATATAAACAAAACAAACACAGCCTGATCAGTTGGTCTTCACTTTCTTCATTCCATGCCGTCATGATAAAAAAGAAACTCTTGCGTCCGGGTGAGATGAAAATGAGGAAGATTAGCCGTCTGTGTGTGCCTTCTTATCGTTTGTTTTGGTCCCTCACTTCCGCTTCACTTCTGATGCACTGATTCGCTAAGCTGAACAGCCAATCAGAGTGATTGATTTGTCCCGACGTTCTTTGGCCTCCCGCGGCCTCCCGCCGCCGATTCAACATGTTGAAATCGGCGGCGGGAGGAGGCGGGAGGGTTGAAAATGTGCCGTAAGAGACGACACAACCAACCTGAGTAGTGCGACGCGAATGCCCGACTGCCTCTGACGGCTTCGGACGGCCTCTGACTCCCAAAGTCGGGCCGGTGTGTAGAGGCCTTAAGGTATTTCTGCTCACCGGGCACGCGCAGCGCAGTGTAGCAGGAGAAAAGAGAGGAAAACGGAGCGAGAAGCAGATGAGACGAGCGGAGTAAATTATATTTAAAGTGATTCAAAGTTTATTTTAAAAAGATTAAAATACCATCCACATGGTCGGGAAACCCAGTATAGAACATTAACCAACGGTGTTTTGGTGAGTCAAACCTTTTCATAGAAAAGTTTTGTAAGAGTGAATAATGTTAGCTTCATTGTTAGCATTTCATGTTGTTGAGCTGTAAGGGAAGCTATGAACATGGCTTGCAATGTCATGTAATTGTTATTTTGTTTGGCTGAAACTACGTGGCTTTAATGTGTGTTTTACAAGGGGAAATATGTGTTATTTTGTGTGAACAGGATAAATGAAACATGTAGAGGAGAGTAAAGCTGCCATTTTGAGCCTTATTGTAAGCTGTATTGACAAAAGAGCTAAGTTTAAAGTAGTTTTGAAACTGTAATTATATAATTTATATTGTTAGTTTATATTATATTTATATTCTTTCATGACCTGTCGTACAGGTCAGGTTTTTTGGACTGGATAAGAAAGTTGATCGATCGAGTTGCGCTGCGCGAGTGAGAGGACAACACACACGCGCTCTGATACAAGATGGCGAGCCAGACCCACGGACTGCTTTGATCTTCGCGCCAGTGAGAGGACTTGCTGGTTTCTCAAGAGACAATAGGTGAACTCGCTGCCAGAGTGGTAGGAGTATTGGAGTTTATTTTATTTGATCAGAACTGAAGAAATTATAAGGTTGGAACTGGATTTAAGTTGTACCTGGATTGAAAGAGACACTATATATTGTACTCTAGGTTTTCATTTGTCATATGATTTCATTGATGGTACAATTGTGTTTTTTCATTGAATTAGATATATTTTACCTGTGAAAAGGGAAAAGAAAAAGAGTTAACTCAATCAATCAAAGTTTATTTATATAGCCCAATATCACAAATGTTACATTTGTCTCAGTGGACTTCACAGTTTGTACAGAATATCAGTATGACAATACGACACCCTCTGTCCTTAGACCCTCACATCGTACAAGGAAAAACTTCCAAAAAAGGAAAAACCCACAGTTTAAAGGGGAAAATGGGAGAAACCTCAGGGAGAGCAACAGAGGAGGGATCCCTCTCCCAGGACGGACAGACAGATACAAGGCAATAGATGCCGTGTGTACATCGAAAAGATAATACATTTACAACATAGGTAGACCAAATGTTTGGAAATGCATGTGTCTATAATAAGAAGATGAATCCACGAGGATGTCAACAATCCTGTGGGAGCAATCAGGGAAGTAGTATGATGATTTCCATTGCTATGCTGATGACACACAGCTCTACATCAGAGCAAACCCAACCCCCTCTGCACCTCTGCCATCATCCACAATAACCACATGCCTGGAGGAGATAAAGGTGTGGATGAAGCACAACTTCCTCCAGCTAAACAGCTCCAAGACTGGAGCCATTCTTATTGGCACTCCACATCAGGTTCGTTCATCCGCCATCACCAGCATCACCTTCTCCGGTCAGAACATTCCACTCTCATCAACGGTTACTAATCTGGGAGTTAAAATGGATCCTCACCTGAACTTTGAGGCCCACATCAAGCAAAAATTGCAAGACCTCTTTCTACCACCTGAGAAATATTGCTAAACTCCGCCCCACATTCAGTCTACCAGATGCTGAAAAACTTGTCCACGCCTTTGTCTCCTCCAGGCTGGACTACTGTAACGCACTTCTCAATGGGATTCCTAGCAAGAACATCCAGAAGCTGCAATACATCCAAAACACCGCTGCTAGGATCCTGATGAGAGTGCGGAAGTACGAACACATCACACCCATCCTCAAATCACTGCACTGGCTCCCGGTCTCACTCAGGATTGACTACAAAATCACCCTCTTCACTCATCAGTGCATATATGGAAATGCTCCCTCCTACATCAAGGAATTGCTCACCCCACAAACCTCCACGAGGAACCTACGTTCAGTAAAGGCAAACCTCCTCATCCCACCAAGGACAAAACTGAAGACCATGGGAGACCGAGCCTTCTGCTCCGCTGCTCCGAGACTGTGGAATGCCCTCCCAAACCAGCTGAGGACACCACAGACTGTGGATGCTTTCAAAAAAGGCCTAAAAACGCATCTTTTTAGAATAGCCTTTAACTAGATTTTTAAATCCCCCACATTATGCCATGCCGGCATAATGTCACGGCTTTTATTATGTTGTTTTAATTGTTTTTAAATTGTTTTTAAATTGTTTTTATTGTTTTGTTTCACCCTTTTTAATTTTGTAGCACTTTGAGTTTTGTTTACGCAAATGAAAAGTGCGCTTATAAATAAAATATATTATTATTATTATTATGAAAGTCAGGATATTAAAGAGATTAAAATAGGAATAACCTATAAATAATACTTAGTAGACCGGTCTAAACTAAAATAGGCTATTTTATTTTATTCATCCTGTATGGATACCATTTACTAAGTCACAGGAATCAGAAAACAAGGGAAAGGTGAAATACTTACCTCTGATCATACTGCAGAAAATATTCATTGTCTATGTTTAATGTTTTGTCTATTTGTCTATTTCGTCAGTAAATTGCCGGCTGTTCTATTCAAACCACCTGGTCTCTGGTCTAATTACTTACCTGTCTATCCACTCTAGTAGAACTCAGAATCTTTCAAGTCAGATAGCATAGCCCAAGATAAGAAGTGTTACACATCGTCAAGCATGTATTTGACCTCTGCATCAAGATACTTGCGTTTCTCTGGATGCACACGATAAAACCTCTGCTTAATGGGTTCAGCACCTCCAACATCTATATCATGCTCTACCAAATGTGTGCGAGTCGGCGTATCACCGAACAAACACGGATAACGGCTACCAAATCAGTTAGTTGCTTGCGCTTGCCAACCTCCAAATGCTTAAACAAACCATCCAAATTTTGCAGAGACTCCGAATTCTTAAGCCGGCCATAAAGGATAGCATCATCGGGGCCCGACAAAGTCTGTCCATCCTGCTCTGCCACAGCATGATGGGACGCAGAGACTGACAAACACATCGCGTGGGCACCGGGCAACAGCCCTTCCCGATTGGCTGATCGAGTGAAGTATGGCTTCAACAAATTCACGTGACAGAGCTGAGTAGGGGACCTACGATCTATCACATGATTCTGTTCTGAAACGTTCTTCACCACCGAATATGGACCAGAAAACTTTGCCTGAAATGGGGAGGACACAATTGGCAGTAAAGCAAGCACCTGATCTCCCGGAAGAAAAACACGCTTCTCAACTTGGCGGTCATATATTTTTTCATCCTTTTCCTTTACGGAGGTCAAATTGCTCTTAGCCACCTCCTGGGCTTTATAAAGCCTATACCTAAAACCACTCACATACTCAGCCAGCTTTTGAGGTGGTTTGTCTTCAGTCCAACCGTCCCGCAACAATGCCAAAGGGTCCGCACAGTGTGACCAAACACTAGATCATTGGGGCTAAACCCCATGCTCTCCTGGACAACTTCCCTTGCCGCCAGCAACAGCTAGGCTAAACCTTCCTCCCAGTCTCCGTTAATTTGGACACAATATGCACGCAACATCGACTTCAACGTCTGGTGGAACCGTTCTAACGCCCCCTGGCTCTGCGCATGATAAGCAGTTGCCTGGTGCTGGTCCTGTGCTTAATGCGTAGTTGCTTTAAAACCTGTGCAAACAAATGGGACGAGAAGTTCGACCCCCAGTCAGACTGGATTATCCTAGGAACACCAAAGATGGAAAAAAAACTGCGACAAAGCACGTACAACAGACCTGGCCGTAATCGTGCATAGAGGATATGCCGCCGGATATCTTGTGCTCTGGCACATCACTGTCAGTAGTAACTAGCACCTGATTTAGAGGGAGGTAACGGGCCCACACAATCAATAATGAGATGCTCAAAAGGCTGACCTGTAACTGGTATCGGGTACAGCGGCGCAGGTTTCAGGCTCTGGTTAGGCTTACTGGTTAGCTGACAAGTATGACATGATTTAATATAAGCGGACACATCCCTTTTTAATAAGGGCCAAAAGAAATACCTCAGGATCCGGTCATACGTCTTCCTGATGCCCAAATGGCCGGCCTCATCGTGGGACATCCGCAACACCAAGGCACGGTACCCGGAAGGAACCACAACCTGGTAAACCGGCTCACCAACAAAGTGCTTCAACTGAGGAACCCACTTTCTCATTAGGACATTATTCTGAAATAAATACCCCCGAGCAGAGTCCTGCATCGGGTCGGGTACCCGCAAAAAGAGTGATTCGCGGGTGGTATTTTTTGAAACATTTTTTTCCGGGTTCGGTTCTGGGTAAAACAAAGAAGATGCGGGTCGGGTCGCGGGTGTTGCATAATAAATATATTAAAATAATAATTTAATTTAATGTTTGAATCCTCAGACCTCTCCCCCTCGGGACCGCGCATACTCATAACCTCTGCAGCGCATCAATCTGCTGCTGAGCGCGCCACATTCGAAATGGCTGAGGTGAAGCTCAAAGCGAGAATACAGCATTGTCAATAACTCTTCCTCAAGAGCGAAATCCAACGTCTGGGAGACTTTTGGTGTCATCCTAGATGGAGAAAATAACCAACATCCCACGCTTTTTGAACCAAATATGCAACTGCGTGTGTTAATAATTGCATGTTTTCACTGCTCATAGGATATGCAGGTTCGGGTCGGTTTGCGGATCTTGTGCCGACGGGTCGGGTCGGTTTGCGGAACTAATTGGCAATATGTGCGGGTGGTGGGGCGGGTTCGGTATTGCACGTCGCGGGTGCGGGGCGGGAGCGGGTCTTGAAAATCAGACCCGTGCAGGACTCTGCCCCCGAGCATGATTTCTCAACTCCCCACCAGGCAGAACACTCTCCATCAGACCTTTTAGAGACGCATCCACACGCCGTTCCTCCACCAGTTCACCGTGAGAAACCGACCAGGAAATCTCGAGACACGTCACACCATGCTGCTGTGAGGTGTCATTGATTTCAGCTGAGCTCATGTCCTCCGCCTGCACACGCTTCATTGCCCGTGTCACAGCGCATGCTGTAAACACGTCAGGGTACTCCGTTTCGCTCTTGTCTGGCTTACTACTAACCAGGGGCACCGGAGCCACGATAGCAGGAGGTGCCCCATCAGCCCACACCCGACTACCCGCTATGTCATTACCCAGGATCATTGTAACCCCATCTATGGGCAGAGCTGGCCGCACGCCAACCGCCACTTCACCGTGAAACAGATCCGAAAACAGAATAATTTTATGGAGAGGTACCTGAATAACATTCAATCCCATTCCCAGCACCGGAACGAACAACCCCATGTACGTGTCCTCTGAAAACGGTAAAGCAGACGCTAAAATTAATGAGTCAAATGCATCGGTGTCGCACAATATTTTTATATGCACCTTCTCATCGCTCCCTACCAGAGAAACAAAACCCTTAGTCATGAAAGGCAAATATGACTGGAGTTCTGGGCTAGACCCCTGTGGTTTCAACTCACTGTCTAAAATCCCAGTCACCTGCTCAGCGACAGGTGCAACGAACATTGCTGGCCTGGGACTACCACTAGTCCCTGCCTGCTCAGCTTTAGCCCTAAATGCATAGCAGTCCCTTCTCCAGTGCCCTTGCTTATGACAATAATTACACACATTGTCAGACTCACGTGCACCACGTACATACCCTCTCTCTGGCCCAGCTGGTCTCACTGGATGACCAGACCACGCTCCCATAACCGAGGAATTTCCTTTGTGACTGCCTTGTACGGCAGCACCTCCCCCAACGTGTGTCAAAACATAATCATCTGCTAATGCAGCAGCTTCAGCAGCTGTCCTGACTGCGTGCTCACTGATGTACACCGCAATGTGCTCCGGTACGGAATTTTTGAATTGCTCCAGAATGACGAGATCCCTCAACGCCCCGTGAGAATCAACGTCAGTTGCCGCACTCCAGCGATCAAAATGGGTTGAAATATCCCGAGCAAACTCGAGGTGAGATTTATCACCTCTCTTCCAATTCCTAAACCGCTGTCGATAAGCTTCAGGCACCAGCTCATAAGCCTTAAGAACGGCAGATTTTACCAAATCGTAACGCAAATAGTCACTGTCACTTAAAGACGAATAAGCCTCCTGAGCCCTCCCGGTTAACACACACTGCAATAATAAAACGCGAGTGGCCTCAGACCACCCCCTTACAACAGCGAGACACTCAAACATCGAAAAAGAAATGTCCGGATCCTTCTCATTAAACCTGGGAACCAGCCTCAAATCATTCAATTCATCAACGGACCTCCCAGGGGTCCTGCTTTGACTAGCTGGATTGTCAGATAACAGGACATCAGCAGCTACTTTGCCCTCTCTAACTAATACCAGTTTCTCCCTCTGCAACTCCAACTTAGCCTACTCAGTTTCCTGCCTCAACTTTTCCAAAGACAACTCTCTTTCTAGCTCAATGCCCTGTCGCATCCTATCCACGTCCAAAAATCCTTCAGAGGGTGCCGCAACAAATGCCCCCACAATATCCTCCATATTTACCCAATAATCGCTATTTTTACGGAGGAAACGCAATGTCTTAGCCCACCTGTGCACACAGTAGGAATGAGCAGCCTCCAAACAGAGCTTCCCCGCTAGCTGACTTCCTAACCACAAACTTACTAGGTAACTCCCCCCCTACACTCTTATAAATGCAGGGTTAAAAACAACCCAATCTGGGTAGTTTCCCAACCCAGCGCTAGTTAAATATCGGACAGAACACACGCTGGGTTAATTTAACCCAACAAATTGGGTCGGTTCACTTAACCCAACAATAGGTTGTTTATATAACCCAATTGGGTTGTTTATATAACCCAATTAAGGGTTAACATTGACTACACTGCTGGGTTCTTTAAACCCAGCAAGTTGGGTTGGTTCACTTAACCCAACAATAGGTTGTTTATATAACCCAATGAAGGTTCACATTGACTACACTGCTGGGTTTAGTTGTTAATGTATAATTATGAATTATTACTAATTATAATGGGTTGTTCCCTTTTATAATTGACATTTCATTGGCACAACTGATAGTCATCAATTTAACAAAATTATCACATTATCACAATTGTGTGATACATCTTGTTGGCATTTACTCACCTCTGATCCTTCGGTTGTTTTCTTGATCAAATATATTCTCACACCAATGTAACAATAATGATTTATTAAAATTCAAATCACAGAATAACACATCAAAATATAAAATTCTCTAAAACCAGGAAACTATTCACCTCCAGGTAAAAGAGGATACATTGTTCACAGAAATAACAATGAATCAAGTGGAACCACGTTTCTTATTTCCATGTAGGCAGCGTAGGGACAGTTCCTCACACAAGGGTTATTGATACTATTAGGAGAGATGTGGAACAAGAGGGAGAGGAGAGAGAAAGGAAGGAAGAGATGGGTGGGGGGGATGCAGGCCAGTCTAGTTGCAAGCATGTATTTGAGTTTTCAGAACTTCACTGCTGGGGAAACAGTTCCCTCGAGTTCATAAACCACATCCTGGAAAAATTGCCAAGTAGGCAAATACTGACTTGTATATTGTATGTCAAAGACATAAAAACTCTTAAAACAGGTATCCACAGCTGCGAGAGCCGTCTCAGTCTCAATAGCCTTGCCTGAGATCACAACAAAGGCTTGAGAGCACAGCATCCCATCCTCAAGCGGTAGCACGAACGGGCACGACCTGGACGATTTGGCTTGCTCCAAATACTCCACCATGTTAGTTCCGACCTATGATGAGAAAGAAAAGAAAAAAGATAAGTATTTCTACCGGTGAAGAGAAATTGTCATCAGCTCTCTACTGAAGCTCTTTCAACCCCCTCCCACCCCATCAGCTGATTTAAGAAAGAAGCGTGACAGCCCTAAATTCAATGGCGTGGTCTTAAACAATTTATTCTGGGTGCGTGGCCAGTCTACTTATGTGTGGTCTGTGGTTTATACATCCCACGTCGATATGGAGTAACAACTTACACCGAGTTACAACTTGTAAGAATAGTGCTTCATGAAATGAGTATTCTGACAAACATTAAGCTGTGTCACTCATTCCACGAATACAATCTTTACAAGTTGCACCTCTTTGTAAAGAGGAATCAGGCTTTCCAACAGTGTAAAAGAATAATTGGAGTCATTTCACTATGAATTTATATTTGAATTTCTGTTCAAAGGTAAGTTACTTACAGGCTTAACATCAATGAAGAATCTATAGTCTTCATGAGGCGTAGTGGTGGGTATTTATGCACTTAAAGCCCGCTGGACCGAGAGAGGCGACCAGGTTACCGGCAACCCCCCTGAACCACGGAAGTGCTCCCAAGCAAGTTTAGGGAAAAGGAAAAGTGAAGCTCTAACCGCCGTACCCCAACACTATCAAGGCCCCCACAGACGAAACCCAAAGGGGAAACGCCTCTTGAACCTACCAGGGGAAGCGCTCCTAAAGGTATTGTATACACAGGCGGACAACCACTACCTCCTATGTTTCAGCGAATATTAAGAAAAAAAAAAAAAAAAAGTTCACAGCTACCGGACAAAAACAAACAAATCTCATCAATTCACAAAAACCCGAGACCATATGCGTTTCAAAGTAACGCCTTAGGTACCCCTAGAGTGCATAGAGAACCGCAGTGACGCGTCCTAAAAACCGGAAGTAAGTTAGCATTTTTACCACTTCCGGTTCCTTCGTCAAAAAGCAATGCAATTTCTCCATAGGGTTTTGGAAAATAGCTCCAAATAAGGTCTGTGTTTGACACAAAATTAAGAGATAGATCACGTTTTGTTCTACCACATTAAATACATCAGCAGTGACCCCGCTGGTGATTTCTGAAGAGTTTACGTGTCGGAAAAACGATGGTTGTTAACAAGTGGCATTAGTGGACTACAGAAATGGTCGAGGCCGTTGTACGTCATTACGCCGATTACGTAAACACTCCCGCTAAATTTCTTTCCCCCTGTGTTCTGCTTGAAAGAGAGTATATGCCTATCTTAAGTATCTGTAGTATCTTTAGTATCTTTAGTATCTATATCTTTATCTGACCATCATCATTTATAGTCGTTTTTGTTTGGCGATCTTAAGTTGGCGTGACGTTGAGTAGTGCGACCCTGCCGTTCTAGCTTGTAGTTCCTTTATAGCATAACGTTAGCATTTTGCTTCTGGCGACTAGATTTATGATTCGAAAATTATAAAAGTAGCGTAGATATGTGGAAATTATCTGGCTGAACAAAACGTGATCCCTCTCTTAAATGTGTTTCAACCACAGACCTTATTTTGAGCTATTTTCCAAAACCCTATGGAGAAATTGCATTGTTTTTTGACGATGGAACCGGAAGAAGTTTACTTCCGGGTTTTAGGACGCGTCACTGCGGTTCTCTATACACATCACCATATAAGGCCACCTACGTCACTGTCATCAGAGGGAATCCCCGACACGTGACGTAACATCCACATGGGAGATACGTGCTCCCTTGCACACGCTCCCCCCCAAAAAAAACTAAAGCTACCAACTAGCCACCAACATAGGCTAATTCAGGTACAGATAACGCAAAACAGCACAACTAACTCCCGTTTCATATTCACGATAGACAAGCCCCCAGTTGTTATGACCGGCCTGTAGGCCACAACAAGAAAAGAGAGAGAGACGTTCGAGGGTTCCAAAAACCACGGCACATTTATTGTGGCAATTCCAAAACAACACCAAGAATATGAGAGGATGGGCGAGGGGAAAGGATCCCGGCGAAAGTCTTCCTGCAGCGGGCTTGGAGAGAGTCACGAAGGCCATGTGACTCCGGGCAGCTGGGCTTAAGTAGCACCTCGGCTCCGGCCAGGTGTCCCCAGTCATGCTGATTGGCCTCCTCAGCTCCACCCCCTTCACAGGACCTGCAACACACCTGCACACTCACAGGCCCCAGGCTCTGGGGCCGTCACACCGAGCCATAATGATGTGAAAAATGCCTTCAAAGTTTGCCGTAAACCTTTACAAAATATTAGCCAAAGTTATTTTAAGAGGGGGTTCCAGGCCTTATAATCAATCAAAACCCCAAATTGACCATAACATGTTTTTAATAAATCCATGTTTATCCTGAAATGAGCCGTTGCAACATCCACACATATATGTTTTTTAAAAACGATATTAATATTTTATTTGAGAAATATCATGGTTATTATCAATATATATCGCCACACTCTTATATCTGTATGTGAACAGTATGTCTCGTCTAAAAAACTAAACTGTGATCACGTACAGCGAAGGGTCCCTGTATGGAGTTGTGCAACAGCCTCTGTTCAGGTTTAGTCCCTGTTTACATTTCAGTCATTTTCTCTGAGTATCGTCTCCACTCTAAACAGTCCAGCCTCTTAGCTACCAAACAACACACCGCTGATAGATCCAGTTTTAACACCTCTTTTTAAAAAATATAGCTCAGGCCAAATCCCTTCCACCTATAGGCCTTTACTGAAATGAAATTTGATTCAACATGACAGTCAATCTCTGCTAGGGTTCTCTACCACTCCCCAATGTCTGCTGGGATCGAGCCCCCCAAGATCCTTAAAGAATAAGTAGGTAAAGCTCATGCAGGGATGATTAATCAAGCACTTCCTGTCACTGTTTTACTCATTTGCATTCCTGAATTACACCAGGTCAAAACTTGAATGATTTCTGATTTCGAGTCTCAGATAAAGAGGCAACTCTTCAGTGACTAGGATAAAATCCTTGATTTTTCTTTTGGTCAAATAATTTGGTACAATGGGCAAAACCAACAATAGAATATTAACTAGTAAAATGTGTGTGTATGCGTGATATAAATTCTTGCTCTGTGCCATTCAGCTCCCTTCTTGTTTAAAACAAATCAATGAGCCACACTGTGACATGTTCTTTTATTATCATTTATTACACACACAGTGTCATTTATTATAACTCATTTTCAAGATACACTGTCCTACTGCCCAAAATACTTATAAGAGAACTACATGTGTTCAATCTGGGAGACAAGCTCCCAACAAATGCACTATTTCCTGCTGTTTGAATACAGTTTGTTAAAAACTACAGTGACCATTTACCAACAGTTGCTTTTCTACCATTGCCCTGATCGGTTGGTTATAGTTTGTGATACTGTGTGACTTTGCTCGGTTCAGATTTGTTCGGATTTGCCAAAGTCACACAAAGACACAAAGAAACCTCACCAATCTCCAGCAGTCGCAGATCAGAAACTGTAATGTGCTGCGAAGTCAAATAAAATGTCTTAATGGAGTCTGGGGCTTTGGCGAGAGCAAAGATAGAAGTTTCCATTCCTCGTCATAAACATAAACTGTGTAGCTGCATCCCAGCAAATTAAAGTAAAGTGATGTAAGTATTCAAAATATATTGTACACTTAAAGCGATATTGATGTCTTAAACATGTTTTGCAGGTACTCCTGTCTGCTTTTCCAAGCTGGGATCTGCTGACCACCACTTACTTCCTGTCAATAGTAAACTTTGTTCAATATAAACTTGTGCGATTCACGCTTTATTTTTCTTTCAATTTATTTAAAATCTTTCAACAGTACCAGCTACATCTTTAATTTGATATGGTCACTCAAAATATATACTGCTACTGAGTCTTTTACCATGGTTTACTTTTCTGCTATTTGTGTTACTTATTGTGTTTTTTATTATTAATCACGTGTGCATACTCTTTACTTTATCTGCACTATACTTCTGCTTTTGTAATAAAGTATATTTCCACGTTCCGGTGCAAATAAAGGAATGATGTTTCTGATTCTGATTAGAGTAAGTAGTACACTGACTGGTCATATGGACCTTATACAGCCCCACCTCCAAACAGCCTCACTATACCTTGAAAGCAGGGGAAGCACACAGTTAGTTTCACAACAAGTCACAGTACTGTGTGTGGAGGATGTGTGATATCACACAGCTCTCTTTGTTGTGAAGCTGTGGTGTGTCAGATTGTGTAACAAGTAGATATTTCCGCTGAGTGGCATGAAAATTAAGTGTCGCCAGGGAGACCATGGTCAATGAAAACGTAAACAAAAGAGTGAGACCTTTCTTTCCTTTCTGTCTTCCTTCCTTTGTTCTGTTTCTCTCTCTATCTGTTAAGTTTCCTGCACTTTAGGGGCCTTAAAAACAGCTACCATTGTGGGGCCCCCCAGCAGTAAACATGAAATAACCAGAAAAAGACTCATGGGAGGAAATCCCAATTTCAATTTTGCAACATTTATATGGTGCCAAAGCAAAGGATCAGGAATAGGACAAACAGTTAAACGCTACAAATACAATCCAGGGGGGAACAAAATAAAACAACATTATATCACCTACGATGTATAACAATATATAGTATATATAATTATATCCTTGATATTCAATCAGTAATACTGCAGTACTTTGATCGCTGTGTGTGCGTCTCTGCAGGTCGTGTCTCTGCAGGTCGTGTCTCTGCAGGTCGTGTCTCTGCAGGTCTGTGTCAGAGCCAATGCCTCTGAAATGAGATCATATGATGTCATGCAGTTCATGCAGGAGCAGCCTTCCGCTGTGTGTGTGTGTGTGTGTGTGTGTGTGTGTGTGTGTGTGTGTGTGTGTGTGTGTGTGTGTGTGTGTGTGTGTGTGGGCAATAGAGAGTATATACATATAAGTCATGTGTGGCCTCACAGGAAATAAACCAGCTACATCACTAATTGTTAATCTAATAAACGAATGTAATTCTATAAAGGTACCAAAGCCCTGTCATTATGTCTCTCCTCAGCTTTCACTTCTGTCCAATAATAGAATAACATTTTACCAATAACGATAACTCAGCTTTACTCCACCACTTCCCCCAGTGTCCATTGCACAGCACCCCGCTGGTCATTTCCTCAACACACAAAACAATGCTAACATGCTAATTTTAAGCACAATGTTGACCATATTAGATTGGTGTGCTAGCATGCTAACACTTGAGGTGCTGTTTGTTTCTCATGTGAAAACTAAATTCAACACATTGATTGATTTGAACTTTATTCTGTAGGGACCATTTGATGGTAATCAATCCATCAGTGGTTAAAAATGATTCAATAGTTTCATATTGCCATCCAAAGAGCCATGGTGCTGCATAGTTTGGAAACAAATTATAACAATTGCTAGGCTAAAACGACACATTTATAGATTTTTCTACAAATATGACTTCAATTATCAAGCTTACACTCTATCTCCTGAGAGACATTGCCCAGCTAGGTATACGTTTGATATATTAACCCCATACTACACTATTATTACAACTATTATTACAACCAATTTACAAGTATACTGTATAATACCAATATTGCAACATTAATACACCCCTACACACATTTAACATAAATATTACGCTTTAATTACACCGTTACATCGATTTTACATTATATTAGACCCATGTTACACATTGACACAGCTTGTTAAATGACTGTATCCCACAAGATACCGAAACCATTTAAGGGTTAAAAGATTTAAAAAATACAGGCAGGGCGGGAGGCGGGGAAACAAGCCGAGGGGATGATGAGATGGGGAAGGGCGTGGGAGGTGTCCAGCCAGAGAGACAAATCACTAGAGGCAACTAGGAAACCACAAAATAAAAAATGTCTTTCACACCTCCTCCCCCTTCAGCCCTGCCCTCTTTTCTATAACTAAAGAACACCCACACTCACATCATTTTTAAATACATATGGTCTCTGTTCGTCTGGGGTGACATCATTATATGTTTCCTCTAACATCTGTTTCCAGTGAATCTAGTTCAGACTCAGGTGAGGACGTCAGCTGTCATCTTATGCAACAACGGACAGAGAGACTAAGTGATTGTAGAAAAAACATCCTCTCACACACACACACACACACACACGCACACACACACACAAGTAGCACATGTGAAGTGTTCATGAGTGTGTACCTGTGTTTTTCTGCAGTGGTGATGTAATGCATATCATTCACCTGACACCTATGAGCAAGAGGAGCCTCTTTCTTTCTCTTTCACACACACACACAGACACAAACACACACACACACACACACACACACACACACACACACACACACTCACACATTGAGTAACTGACAGGTACTGATAAGTCAGTGAGCCAGAAAAGTAATGATGATGTCATTGGGGTTAGACATACTCTGTCTGATCTTGTGTGTGTGTGTTAGCATGAGTTTGTGTGTGTGCGTGTGTGTGTGTGTGTTTGTGTGTGTGTGTGTGTGTGGGTGGGTGGGTGTGTGTTGTACTATACCCCATGCATAGGGATGTGTGTATTTGTGTTTATACTCACTTGAAAGCTATTTGCACATTTTGTGCACAGAAGAAGGCACCAACAGTAATCCGGAAGATGTGGCGTAAGAAAACTAGATTTAGGGGAGAAATGAGGGGAGGCGGGCGGAGGGGTATGGAGGAAGGGAGGGAGGCTGAGAGGGAGATTCATAGCGGCTCTCTCTCCACATTCCTCCTCCCTTATATGGACAAAACTGCTGGAGCCCATCTCTCCATATCTATACCACACACACACACACACACACACACACACACACACACACACACACACACACACACACACACACACACACACACACACAAAAGCAGAAGCTGCTGAACTCCAAACAGTCAGGGGTTCTTTTTCAGCCCCTGACCCAGATTTAGGAAATGTCTCTTCCTAGATTCCAGTCTAATGAAAGTGTATTGACGCTGTTGTTGTGTGGTCACAGCCCACAACACCACTCCACTGTGAGTGGAGACAAAAACACAGATATGCATCTCTCTGGGTCGCTGCAACCCTCTGTTTGTTTGCTCTGCTCTCTCCCTCACAGCCTGTTTGGACTGATCGCCGCCACTCATCCTCCTCGCTGAGAGGAAGAGTTCAGGAGAGCAGAAGGCCTGAGGAGGCCGGCTGCTCACGAGGGAATCCAGCAGGGCTCGCTGGGGAAAGAGCAAGAGAAATGGGAACAATAAGGAGGGTAGATACAGAATGATGGGAGGTTTGGGGGTTATTTTTACATATGTGACATTTCTAAATAATATTGTTGCATCAAGAAGCATTTTATTGTTGTAGAAAAACAAAGTTCTGATTGATGTTTTGTAAAATATTTAAATAATTTGACTCTTTTGTGACTTTAACAGTTTGTCCATTAGTTTAATTTTAAGAGATGCATTTTGTTAAAGCAGCTAAAGCTGTTAAATAAATGGTCTGAAGTAAAATTACATTATTTCCCCATTAACTGTAGTGGAGTAGAAGTGTAAAGTAGCATAAAAGAGAAATACTAGTACAAGTACCTCAAAATTGTACTTGAGTACAGTACTTGAGTAAATGTACTTAATTACTTCCCACCTCTGGTAAGGGGGGTGCAGGCAGGCTGAAAAATACAGAAACAGATTAGGCTAGAGGAGGTAAACACACATAGGCAGAGAAAGAGAGGAGAGAGAAAGGAAGGGAGAGCTTACCTTAAAAGGCTGTGTTTGTAGAAAGAGAGGGAGTCGGAGTATTTCAATGTGTATCTGCATACCAGGTTCTTATATGTCCCCAACATATATTAACAGGGGGTGGAGGGGATTGTGAAGCATTATAGACTATAGGCAACACTTCAGAAGGACCACTGTGTGTGTGGGTTGCCATAATGGCCTAGCTACGAGCAACAGATTCCTGTACTGTGATTCATTCAGCCCGGTCCAGTCTCCTTTTAAAGACTGAACGTGTTTACTCGATGCCGAGCACCCCTGTCTAATTTCAGTATCCACTCACACACGTACAAGCAGCTTTTTTCTTTTACTGTAGCTCACTCTCAAAAGTCCATAACTACATGCAGAAAGAGACACACTCATCCTGCCTCGGCCCCATGCACTCATTACCCAACAGGAACTGAGGATCTGGGAAGGGGTCCAGCTCTCTATCTGTCTCCATTTGTCAGCAATGCTCTCCTCCAATCTGAGCTATTTTCTTAATATGGCCACAGAGGGAGTGTAGAGAGAAGGAGAGCGCTGGACAGTGGAGTCAGTTCAATCTTGGCTGCTCACTCCTTGTCTGAACTCGATCTAATTCAAAGTGTTTGTTTAATCTGCACAGTTTACACGGGTGGGTTTCAATTTAATGACTACTTGGGAATTTAGACAATCTTTGCCAAACAACCTTTAACTACTGGATCCTTTCTGTTCAGGTTAAAGCCACACAATGCAGGTTAAAGGCACACTTCCTATTTCATTTTACCATCTTAAAGGTCCCATGTCATGGCCATTTCTGATCATAATTCCATTGTTGAGGTATACTAGAATAGATTTATATTGTGCAATTTTCCAAACTCACATTGGTTTCTCATACAGCATCTCTGTATAGTATGTGTATTCACTCTCTGTCCTAAACGTCTTGTTGGAGCTCCTGCCCCCCCCTCCCTGTGAGCCTGTGATTGGTCAGCTCGCCCACTCTGTTCTGATGAGTCTACCACCGTTTCAGCGGAACATCAGTGATTATGTGTTACAATGGCGTTTGTTAGCAACCAGAAAAGGACACCAGTAATGACAAACAGATGAGAATGCTGCGTGGGGTCTGGGTGCCGTGTTGGCGGGACGTTGCGGGGCTCGCTGCTGCGAGGAGCGGACAGTGTGAGCTGGGTTCATTTCCTGCTTGCTGCGTGGGGTCTGCGAGACAGCGAGACATCACGAATGGACTCGGGAAGGGGGTGCTGAGGGGCTCCACTAGCACCCCGCACCCCCCCCCCCCGCACCCCCAAACGCGGCGCAACTACAGTGTAAGCGCGCCACAGTTTTGCTGCTGCGAGGCTCCACTAGCACCCCCCCACCCAGCGCGTCAAAGTTTCGCCGCTGAGAGACTGTGTGTGTGTGATGAGC